>JANFAM010000009.1:17200000-17800000 GCA_024362665.1 Prunus padus | reverse complement strand
TTTAACATCTCGAACTGGCGATGATAAACTCCTATGATTGACAACATGAGCTCTTTTAATTTCATCATCATAGTCCTTCGCACGTTGAAACAAAACTCCTGGAGGGGTGGGATGAGAACCATACAACACCTCATTCCTTTCATTCCACAGCAACCATGCTGTAACCGCAAAAAGGGACTACTTATCTGGGGGAATAAGATCCCATGCCGCATTCAACCAAGTCCCAGCGTCAGTCAGATTGAGGAGAAGAATTTCATGAGGAAAATCTAACGCCTCCCACACCGGCACACAAACAGAGCAGCCCACTAAAGCATGCAAGATAGTTTCATTCACAGCATTACATCGAAAACAAACAGCATCCTGTGTAATACGGCGTCGGAACAACACCTCATTTATAGGGAGGATATTTTGTGCCAGCCGCCATAAGAAGTTAAGGATTTTCTTCGGCACTTTGAGCTTCCATAAATGCTTCCAGAGCTTCAAGGAGGAAGAAGAGCGACCAGTGATATTGCCAGCCGACAGCTCCTCCAACCTCTTATACTCCAATGCTGCCCAATAACCACTTTTAACAGAATATCTCCCATTTTTAGCAAAATTCCAGATTCTCCGATCCAGAGTATCACCCATTAAGGGGACAGAGAGAATAGTTTCAGCTTCTGGGAACGAGAACGTGTCATAGATCTTCACAACATCCCAACGACCGCTCGCGATGCACACTAACTCGGGAAGTAGGAGAAAGTGTTGGTACCGATTGAATAGTGAAAAATCTATCATGAGGCACCCAAGGATCACCATAGATATTAACCAAACGTCCATCGCCACCTCAGACCCAAACGAAGCAAGTCACGCCTCCAAAGTAAGGATTGCCAAGTAAACGACGGTAACGAACCATCCAAGGCATCGAGAAAATCAGAATTTGGAAAATAGCGGGCCTAAAGCATACGCGCAATCAAAGAATTTGGAATTTCCAACAAACGCCATCCTTGTTTGCAAAGTAGTGCTTGATTAAAACTTATTAGTTCTCTGAAACCAAGCCCTTCATCATATTTGTGTTGGCACATGAACTTCCAATTTTTCGAGTGAATACCTTTACCATCACTTTTAGACCACCAAAATTGGTCAATAATGCCTTCAATCTCACGACATAGTCCGACAAGCAGCCAGAACACACTCATAGAATATGAAAGAATTGCCTAACACACTGCTTTAATAAGTACATCTTTTCCAGCCTTGGACAGAAGCTTGCCTTGCCATCCATTCACCTTATTCCACACACGATCTTTAACAGTACGAAACAGTTTCTTCTTATCCTTGCCAACGATGGTAGGAAGACCCAAGTAACGTTCATGACAAGGAACAATAGGCACAGTCAGCAGATCACGAATAAATTCTTGCGTCGCTAATGGGGTTGAAAGACTAAAACATAGAGCAGATTTTTCGAGATTGACCTTCTGCCCAAGAGCAGCCTCATACACACCAAAAATACGCTTCAACTCCATAGCCTCAGCTGTCTCAGCGTTACAAAACAACAGACTGTCATCGGCGAAAAATAGATGATTAATTGAAGGAGCGATAGAAATACCATGTAACATAGAGTCACGCTCCACCTTCTGTAATAAAGCGGAGAAAGCTTCAGCCACAATGAGGAAAAGATACGGTGATATCGGATCACCTTGCCGTAGCCCACGAGAGGGAATAATTCGCCCAAAAGGGCGCCCCCGGATTAATAATGAATAAGAAACAGTAGTCACGCAACCCATAATTAAATTAATAAACCGATACGGAATACCCATAGTCCGCTTCATCTTTTCCAGAAAATGCCATTCAACATGGTCGTACGCCTTGGCCATATCTAGCTTCAGAATCAACTTCTTTTTACCTGTTTTTCCCCTTCTCTTCAAACAATGGATAGTTTCAAAAGCAGCGAGGACATTATCCAGGATCATTCTTCTTGGAATAAAAGCTCTTTGGAACTCGAAAATAACATCAGGTAAAACCTTCTTAAGTCTATTGGCAAGGGTTTTAGAGACAATTTTGTAGAGGACATTGCATAAACTGATAGGACGATACTATGAGACTCGAGTGGGAGAACAGACCTTTGGAATTAGAGCCACCAACGTATGATTAAAATTGTTGACACCATCACTACCATTTAAAACCTTCAGACACAGTTCACTAACATCAGGACCCACAATGTCCCAATATCGCTGATAAAATAGGGCAGGCATACCTTCTGGACCTGGAGCTTTCGTTGGGCCAATAGATTTAAGAGCTACTTCGATTTCAGATCTAGAACACGGCAGGAGCAAACTCTGATAAGAACGGGAGGACACATGCGTCGTAACAGTAGAAAAAATTTCGTCATCAAGGACTACACCATTTGACTTAAACAGGTTGTTATAAAAATCAACAAAGACTCCCCCCATTTGATCATAGTCCCGCTGCCAACGATTATGGTCATCCAGTATCCCAACAAGTGCATTTGTCTTCTTACAACTTGTAGCTTGCTTATGAAAAAAGGATGTGTTACGATCCCCATGACGAAGCCAATTCACCCGCGATCGTTGCTGCCAGTAGATTTCTTCTTGTTCAAGAAACTTATCAAGCTCAGTTTCAATCAGTGTACGGGATTGGAGATTCTGTGCCGACGGCGGTTCCGACTGGAGATTCCCTAGCCTAACCCGCAACGCTTTAATTTTCTGTGGTACCTGCTCGAACTTTCGGGCACTCCATCGTTTCAAGCTGCTTGCACAGTTAGATATATTATGAATGGGCGAAACCGCATTCTGCCATGTTTGACGAACAACCTCAATACATTCATCTTCTATAGTCCATGCTTCCTCAAACTGAAAATGACGTCGGCCTCTGGGAAGTCTAATATTGCCAACTTGTGGATTTTCAGATGCAATAAGAATCGGTTGATGGTCAGAAGAAAAGGCAACTAAATGGTGAGAGGTGAAATTTCCCCATTGTTGCAGTAGTGATAAGTTTCCAAAACCTCTATCCAAACGCGCCTGCACATTAGCTGCATCCTTTCTTTTATTGCTCCACGTAAATTTATAACCTGTGAACTCAAACTGAAATAAACCACATTATGAAATAGCCTGTTTAAAATCCTCCATAAGAGTGTCACGTCTGAGGCGATCCCCACTCTTCTCATGATATTCCATAATCTCATTAAAATTGCCACAGCAAAGCCAGTGCTCGAAATCCACCCTACTCAAACGCCGCAGCAGTTCCCATGAATGATGGCGCTGGGTATGGTCAGAGTGACCATAAAACCCAATCACTCTAAGAGACGCTGAATTGGAAAAAATAACCCGAACATCAATATGGCCTGGAGAGGAGGACAATAAATCAACCTGTAACCCGGACCTCCATAGTAAACATAACCCTCCTGAAAACCCAAGCTGGGGAACACACACCACCCCACCAACGCCTAACCTTGTATGTAATTTTCCCATCTGTACTGCAGTCATACTCGTTTCAGTTAAGAAAATCACATCTGGCCTCTTATCCTGAAGAAAACTCTTCAAGTCACTGAACGTTCGTCGGTTGCCAAGCCCATGAACGTTCCAACTGAACACTAACATTGAGACTGGGGAGACCCCTCAAGGCTGGTCTCCTCCGCCTGTTCAGCAGTTGCAGTAATACACAATCGTCGTTTTCCAAGGACATCTAGCTTTCCATTCTCATAGAAACCCGCATCAAGATGAGCTGTCGTACGCTTTCTTGTATAAGAAGGCGCATTGACCCCCTGCACACCAAGGCCATCAATATCAGTCCCCACACGCCTTAGTCTTCCTCGTCCACGACCCTTCACCTTTCCTGCAGTCCGTTCAATTATGGGCATAAAATTAAAAGGGTCACCATTTAGGGCAATATTTGCATTCGTTTCATCACCCGTGGAGGCCGCAGGTAGTCGCACACTCTCAACCGGATCAACTTCACCCTCCACATGAGAAGCCTGATTGAGGTCCAATGTCAGCGAAGTACTAACCTTATCTCGCAATTGTGGAGCCAACAACACAGTAGAAATTTCGGCTTGAAAACCCATCTCCATAGAGACCAAACTACTCGAAACGCAATTACCAGCATCGAATTTCGGAGAAGCAGATGGAACAACCGGGATAATCACCTCCAGACTTAGGCTCGCAGCTCCATCTTCCATGTTTACCTTACCACCTTGCCTTGACTCATCTGTTGTACGATAACAAACAGTGGTGCCTATCCCAGGACTATGCGGTGGATCCTCCCGCTGCTGACGGTGTTTGTATGGAAATGAGGCCATATTCGTAGCCTGATCTGAAGCGTGATGAGAAAAGAGCCAGGATTGGCTACCAGAACTCGTGCGTCCCCCCATCCCATCCCCATTATTCTTTTTCTCACTGTGTGACGAAACATGCTGCTGAAAGGATAACCGTCTTGCCGAAGACCCAATCGGTTTGCCCCACAAATTGATAACTCCTTCCAGTCCCTCAAAAGCAGAAGTAAAGTGGGAAAATTCCTCAGGATTAAGCTTACCATACGAAATCTCATGTTTCTTCACACATTCTTGTGTAGCATGACCCAAGCAACCACAAGCAAAACAGTACTCTGGTAAATATTCATAGCAAAACTCAATGATCTTTTCCCCTACTTCTGGGAAGGTAACAGGAGTCCGTCTCATCAAAGGCAGACGCACATCAAAACGAACCCGTACCCGAATGAAGCAACCAACACAGTCTTGGCCATCTCTATTATCCACCCATAGGACCTCCCCAACCATCGACCCAATAGCCTTAGCAACAGCAACAGTCATACAGAAACCTGGGACCCCATGTATCTGGACCCAAAAGGTACCATGAGTTAACGGCACCGTATGAATACAGTCCTCATCAGTCACAGTAGCCAATAAAATCAAAGACCGTCGAAACGTCCAAGGCTCCATATCAAGAACACGTTGATAATCCTGATCACTTACAAAACGAACCCAAAAGCGGTTGGACGCTATCTCCTTGATCGAAACCTCATCGGAACCTCTCCACAAACTAGTGAATGTCTTAATAAAATTGTCACGATGAACCTTCTGATGCGAGATGACTTTAGCCACCAAACTATATGGGAAGCCAACAAAGCGATCCGAAACTACAGAACTACCAATCACAACCCCAATTTTTTCCCGATCAGTCAGATCCAACTGCCGCTCGAAAGAACGCTCAAAATCCTCAAGAGCCATAGCGTCCCCAAGAGTCAGGGCACCCTCAACAAATTTTGCAAACGTGGGCACCAAGCCAAACCAAAAAGTGTATCAAGGACCTAGGGCACAAGAAACCGCACAGACCCTAGCCCACTTGCACCGCGATCAGAACCCTAAACCACATGCACCATTGGGACCAACCAAAGACCAGGAGAAGAGACAAAATCAGTTTGGAGATGAGCAGTATAGAAATCAAAGGAAAATAGTCAAAAACCAAGAGAGGCCGTGAAGAAAAACCTATCAGAACCCTAAAACCTAAAAGGCTCTCCTCGCAAGACGAGAGAGCAACCCAACTTTCTCAACTCTTAAGTGCAGTACTCTTTTTACCTCCTTTGAGGAAAGAACTTACTTAAACATCGGAGGGTGGTTGGTGGCCCATGCACGACCTCCACTTTTCAGCTCTTTTTTCACTCCTCGTTGGTTCTTATTTCTCCCCCTTCCACACTCCCTCCACAGCCTCTTAGTTGCTACTTCCTCCAACGTATGGCGACTCATATCCATCTTATGCCGGTATATATCCTGACACTGCCTTTTTACTTTTTTCTGGTTTTGGCTACAAAAGTCAAAGATGGAAAGCCCCCAAATTGTTTTAGTACTTTTCCAACATGGGAGTAAGGTCATTCACATTCATGGCGAGTATCAAGCCACACAACCCTTTAATAACAACACTTGACTTGCCACAAAACAAGGTTAACATGACTATCGTAGTTGGTCATCATCTATCTAGCGGGGGCTTGTGATGCAGTTTGTTTTAAGGCGTCAAGCGAGTACCCAACCACAATGAACCAAACCAATACATTTAGTGATCGGTTTGGTCCGTAGTCAAATGAGAGAGTCAATAACAAGCTTAGAATCACCATGAATTTTAATATACCATTGTTCTACTGCCCGTTAGAGAATATCTATCAAGACTCTAGTTTCTACTTAAAGAAGATGTCACTTCGTTCATGCAATAACCTCGGCAACCTAGAAAATTATCACTATTTTTGTTTCACATATTTGTTAGCACGTGGGAAAAGACTTTTTCGTATATGTAGAAACATAGAATTCATAGATGTAGGTTGTCTTGGTTGTTTCCAAGGCCTTGGGGTGCAATCAATAAAGTTTCGTTCATGTAAACTCGTTATCCGGCAAACGTGCGCTATTAGGGAGCAACTAGTTTGAATTGGAACCAATCTTTTGATCAAAGAGGGAAGTTTCATAGGCAATTCCCAATAGGGGTGAAGGTCAAGTTTTTCACTCTTCTTTTCCTCCAACTTCCCTAGTAATATCCATTATCTCTTCTCTTCTAATGTCTCAGCTTCTTCGTTATTACTTTCTGTCTGTCTCTAGTGATATCCGTTATCTGTCCTCTTCAAATGTGTCAACTTCTTCGTCTCTCTCTCTCTCTCTCTCTCTCTCTCTCTCTCTCTCTCTCTCTCTCTCTCTAGCACAATTAGAATATTATAAAGATTAATTTTCCAAAAGACCTTACAATTTATAATTAAGTTGGTTTTTCTTTTTTGTCACACGATCTCGTACTGATTATGTTCTTTAACATTTTGATTTATGCATGGCATGTTACGTCAACCCTTGACGTCAAGTTAAAAGCTTGATTCCACCCGCAAGTTAAAAGCTCTCTCTCTCACCAATTTCACATTTTCTCCCTCTCCTCCCCCAAGCACTTTTTTGTTTTTGAGGAATTTTTCTACTTAGAGGGGCAATAGTATAAAGAACTCACACACACTACACGGATATTAGGACTTTAATACATGATATTGTTTGAGGGAATAAATATTTCAAACCACTACACTAATAAATCATTTACCCAACGACTTAATTTAGTATTTGATAATTGAGTGTACGGACAGGTGCGTGCATGCAGCAGATTTGGGTGGGGGTGGGGGACCCTGAAAACATCATTTTGTAGAGAAAGAAACGGGAAATGAAGTTATAAAATAAAAAAAGAGATTCCTAGCCACTCATTGGTGGTCCATAATACTAATATGGGATCTTGAATATTATACGATAAAACAGAATCACGAAATTGGTGCCAGGAATCACGAAATTATTTAGCTTACCAATTTTTCATATAAACTTTAATACTAAATCAAGAGGAAAAAAAAAAAAAACCATATGTTTTTTGGGCGGTCCATAAATAAATATGAAAAAGCAACCCAGCCCGGCAAATCCCATATTCCAAAAACAGTGACAAAGATACGCATATTCATTCACATATGTCCTCCATCAGAACAGAATATATAACATCAACATCACTAGGAAGGAAATTAATTAGCAGAAACAGAATATACAACAATTGCATGCACTGAAAACATCAGCTCTTATATCTATTCTATGGCGGTGGGCTTGGATAAACGTGGTTGTTGCTGATGACCTTGTTGGCGTTTGAAGCAGAAGCTGAAGAAGGCCTATTAGTAATATTGTCTGAAACAGAGCAAAACCATTGGACCATTTGATCAAACATCATCCTCTTCACTAACCTCTTCTTTGCTGGGAAGACACTCCCAGCTTTTGGTTTGAACAACCCTGGCTCAGCCTTGGTTTGATCTTCAGATGGGCTCAACTTCAGCTTCATCATCATCTCCTTTGGGTGGTGCTCTGTTTTGGGGCAGAGGACGTCTTCTTCCCCATCTGGCTTCAAGTGCTTCAACGCCCTCTCTGCATCTGAAGTTTTCTTCATTGCCATATCTCTCTCTCTCTCTCTGAGTATGTGCTTCTTTCTGTGTTGTTGTGTTTAGGATGATTGAGGACGAGTTTAAATAGAAGAGAAATGTTTGACCAGCATGTTTGGAATAAAATATTATGATTGATTGTGGTACATGAATGTGTCACGTCAAAAAATTTGAGTTCCAAATTTATTGTTTTATTAATTAAACAAAACTCCTTAATCAAAATTTCTTTTTTGACGAAAAAGGAACGATCAGGTCATTCATATTCGATACCCAATCTCGTCCCTCCTTCCCGTTCCCTTTCCCCACGTTTTCTTTCATTCGCAACCAACCAACCAACCCAAACTGCAGTCTGCACTGGAACTCCAACCACAGTAAAAGTATCGATTTTTATTTTTGTTGCTGAAAATAATGGTTTCGTTTTTTCCCTGGTATAAAAGATGGATTTAGATCATTGTTTTCATTCATTATTTTTCCCTGGTATAAAAGTTTTCAGGTCCGTGTGTCATTGAACCAATTAGTGTAGGTTTCACACATAGTTAGGGTTTCGGGAATTAGGTTTTTATTTTAACGTGTCGTTGTGCGTCCGATCGAATCTAAATATCAGGGCCCTGCATACACCCACAACGAACCCGTTGAGGATATTGAGCTAGCTTTGGACAATTGTGAGTGGGGTTTGTTTTTAAAACGCATTCAACTGTCTCAAGCCACGTTAAGGCATATATTTCCGCTATCTTCCAATCACCTTATGCTGTCGTAGGATTTCTATTTCTTCATGTTCTAAACGTCTCTTAAGTTTTGAAACTTTGAAATTAAGCAGACTACTGCTCTGACATGCCCGTTTCTAGGTTGTAGTGACTTGTGTAAGGGGCATGAGACCTTATTGGACTATTGGCCTGTATGTTGGATAATTTTTATTTTTAATTTTCTTGTGAAAGGATATGTTGGATGATTAAGGTATTGGATACTGATTCATTGATGATCTGGGAACTTTAAATGTGTTTTTTTTACAAACAGAAATTTGGTGATAGTGTCAATTATAAGGGAGATTTTGTCAAAGTTTCGATACAAGTCTTACCGTCTTGTTTTCCCATTTGGGTGTCGGACATGCTCGAGACTTTTCTTGAAGGGTATTTTGGTCTTGACATGCTCCCTTGCTTTTCTTCTTTCTCTCACTCCATTATCTATCACCTGTCTCATGCTCACTCTCTCTTCATGTTTGATCATTAAAATCATACAGGCCCCTTTGTTTCACAAAATGAATTGTTTAAGAATGAACTTCCCATGTCTATTCTTATGGGATGAGAGTGAGAATAGAATATTATCACACCTGTTTGGTTTGTATAGTAATAGGAATTAAACTTTGTTCACTTTTCTAATAATACCCTTAGTTTAGTCATAATCGAATTCAATAAATGCTTTTCCAAGTTTGGGTTGAACGACCCCCCACCTCTCTTGTGCACATTCTCTGCAAGGATGGACTCCCCTGTCCTCACCATGCTTAATGTGGATTTTAACTGGTCTTGAATCGTTTTTGACATCCTTGGTTGGATTGTCTATCCTGGCTTTTTCTATCTTGATCATTTTAATTGTATTGTTTGGCTTTATTTGACTCTCCTTGCTCTGTCTGTTTCCTTGCATGGACTGTCTGTTTTCCTCTGTATGAACATGGGCCTCTTGTTTAGGGGTTTCCTTGTGCTTTGAATACAAGATGTTCTTCGACCAAAAAAAAAAAGACATCGGAGGGTGGTTGGTGGCCCATCCACGACCTCCACTTTTCAGTGACTATTCCTTGTCTTTTTGTTGGGATTGAGAGTTGAAGACTACCAAACATTAAAAAATAAATAAAACACTAGTTAATACGCATTTAAAAAACATAAAATACTAATTAGCATTTCTAATAAGCAAATAGTTTGCTCTTTTTTCACTCCTCGTTGGTTCTTATTTCTCCCCCTTCCACACTCCTTCCACAGCCTCTTAGTTCCTGACACTGCCCTTTTACTTTTTTTCTGGTTTTGGCTACAAAAGTCAAAGATGGAAAGCCCCCATATTGTTTTAATAATTTTCCAATATGGGAGTAAGGTCATTCACATTCATGGCTAGTATCAAGCCACACAACCCTTTAATAACAACACTTGACTTGCCACAAAACAAGGTTAACATGACTATCATAGTTGGTCATCATCTATCTAGCGGGGGCTTGTGTTGTGATGCAGTTTGTTTTAAGGCGTCAAGCGAGTACCTAACCACAATGAACCAAACCAATACATTTAGTGATCGGTTTGGTCCGTTGTCCAATGAGAGAGTCAATAACAAGCTTAGAATCACCATGAATTTTAATAGCTTTAGAAGCATCAACCATATATCATTATTTCCATTTACCAAAATGTTATGATTATTGAGAACTAACTTTCAATTGAATTTGAACCACTCTTTTGATCAAAGAGGGAAGTTTCATAGGCAATTCCCAATAGGGCTGAAGGTCAAGTTTTTCACTCTTCTTTTCCTCCAACTTCCCTAGTAATATCCATTATCTCTTCTCTTCTAATGTCTCAGCTTCTTCGTGACTCTCTCTCTCTCTCCTCTTCAAATGTGTCAACTTCTTCGTGACTCTCTCTCTCTCTCTTATATCTAGCACAATTAGAATCTTAAAGATTTAAGTTTCCAAAAGACCTTACAATTTATAATTAAGTTGGTTTTGTTATAAAAATTATAATAAAATATAGTTTTCATTTTCCGTAAAGCCAAATACAAAAATATTTATATTATAAATAACATATAAACAAATTGAAAAGTCTTTAAAGGTAAAGTAAAACTAAATAAACAAATAATAGGTGAATACAAGTAAAATAAATTATAAGTAAGAAGATGAGTTTGGTACGGTGAAGCACGTCAAAGACGCTGTCCTAAAGCCTTTGTAGCCTCCCTACGTGCAGGTACTGGCGGTCTACAAGACTCCAAGATACGACCCCTTGTACACAAACTCAAGATCCGCTATGAGCACGTTCATAGACGGATATAGGTATCCAAGTCACATAACCATTGCCCAAAATAATAATATAAAATAGAGAATATATATAAAAGTAGAATAGGAGAGAATCAAATTGTGGTGGTGATTGTGGTTTGTGATATTCTGATGGTGTTTTGGTTGTTGTCATTCAAATGTGAAGGAGGAGTGCCTTTTATAGGCATCCAATAACATGTAACCTTCACCAACCAAAAAGGTTCACCAACCAGAAAATTAAGGCATTCAAATAGAAATAAAACCTGAATATTAAATATTTATAACCCCCACAATAAATAAAATAAAACAGCCAAAATAATTAATTAAATTAAACGGTTAAATTTTTAAAACCTTTTTAAAATTCCAACAATCCCCCACAAGGTTTTCAAAATTTTACCGTGATAAAAACCAGTGAAAAATATATAATATATATGGGCAATATAATACTATGTAATAGGTGTAGGTGCCTTCCGGGCTTGAACCTTCACTTAGTGATGATAGTCTCCATTTGAGGAACCTGAGTGTACACAGTATTGAACTCGGCACCTTTGACCAAATTTCAACATATCCCACACATAGTATTAGTTGAGACTTGGATGCGGGTTAGCGCTATTTATGGCCATGCGCTCATCTTGATTCTCATGAGAGTTACTAGAGAATAGCCCAATTCTCACAGTGGCGGCCTCACGACGTCTCTCACTTAGGTGAGTTCTCCAAGAGTACATGTGACCTGCACCCTGCGGGAGTTTGCTCGCCTCGAAACTCATTCAGGGATAATTCCCTTCCTAACGTCACATAAAATAGCACTTTTGCCTTAGGGATGAGCAGAAGAATATCTCAAGGATATCTACATAGTTTTATGAGTGCTATATGAGTCACGCAATATGGATTGTTTCTACCACATTGAACTTCCTTCATGGGATCTCCAATCACAGAAGTTGGGTTACCTCCCTAGGTGACCCCCTTATGGGCTTAAGCACATCCCCCTCGACATTTTGCATATAGCCTCCTCCACGAGGCATGCATATCAGAACTAGCCTTCACAAGGCATATATAATGTAGGTCATGTCTTTGTTCTCCATTTTAGCGCTATTTAAACCTGCATGTTATTAAAATATTTCCTACACAATCTTGCACACAAATAATTAGTGGATTTCACCTTAGTATAATTGCAAATTAAATACGCATCGGTATATAGTTAAGTATAATGGAAATACATCATACATTAAATCTTATGATCAAGAGTACCTCTCAAGTCCATGAAACTTTGAGTACACCTGCTACCACTTATGAACAACAATATAACAATAATTCATTAAATAAATTTAACTATAAACACTGAGTATTTCAAGATACTCTTACACCCTTTTGTGCACTCAAAGTGGCTGAACTCATGATCGCATATCCAAGTTGTCATTGCATCTTCTTGATTCTCAATATGAACCTATAAGGCAGTTAGAAGTCTCTACCAAAATTTTGTACCAAGGGCATCATTAGTTGCACACATTTTCATATCAAAATTTAAGACAAATTAGTTTCATAATAAAATTTTATAGTATAAGAAAACTTCACACACACCAAGTTATCCAGGTTATGAAATTAAGGCAACCCCCACATTTTAAAATATGTTAACGTAGAACCCATCCCTTCTATGTTTCCAACTTTGACCACAAAATAAAAATGATAATAATAAATTACAAAGCAAAAAGATTGCAAGACAACAACCCCCACAAGTTAACGAAATTTTCAACCCCACTAGTTGAGGAAAGTCTCAAGGTATATTAAGACAATTTCAACAAAAAAAAAAAAAAAAAAATTCAAGAGATCAGAGTCAATTAAATTGGTAGCTGCAAGTAATTACATATAATTCACGTAACTGATGCCAAATGCTTCAAGGATTTTAAGAGTCGAAACCTTGATACCAAAATTCAAAGTTAAATTTACTTACAGGATTTAAAAGATACACACAACCCTCTTGTATTTGTCAATGTTCATAAACTACCAACATACATTATATTGGACAAACAAATTATTAGCATTAGTGTGCATTATGAAGGAACAAAGCATTAAACCACATAAAGATAATGCATAAAAACTGAATGTTAAAAGCAATTAAATGCCAATTAACAACAAGATTTAATGTCAAGTATAAATACCAAATTAAGGCAAAATCATATTAAATCTATTTAAATTAATTTGTTGTTTTCAAAAATTAACGCAAAGAAGCTTTTAGGCCAAAACGGATGCAAAGGTTGACTTCTTAACAATATTAAAACCAAAATGCAAAGAAGTTTCAATAATCATGTTAATGGCAATAATCACTCAACATTATTATAAACTTTATTGCCAAAATAAATACAGGAATTGAAAACAAGTTTGACCATTAGGCAAAATCTGAAAAATTAATTTCACCAACGAAAAATGAAAATTATTTTGTATTTTGAAAACTATACCCATATGCACAAATTAGAAGGGAATAGTCAAATTTGATTTCTCCATAAATATAATGTAAAAGTTCTAATTCTCAATAAATTGAAGTTAGTTACAAAACAAGTAATCATAGAAAACTCAGCAAATTAAAGTTTGACAAGAATGGGCATTCACACCAATATAAAGAAATTCCATAGAGAAAAGAAAAGGTATAAGTGTATGCAATCAAGAAAAGGCATTCTCATGAATTGACATTTCTAGATTAAGTAAAATAGTAAATAGACACAATACTAACTCTGATTTGTAAAGAACAAAAGGACCATGCAGATAATATCATGAAATAGATTTCCATTTCAGGTTATTTATTTATTTAAAATTTGACAAAACTAAACAAGTGGAAAATGATAAGTTTCTTGTATTGTCTTATTTTATAAAATTCAAACTAAGTTAATTTCTCAGAATCACATACATTTATAGCAATGCTCACACTTGCATAAGTTAGAGTATTAATTGGTAGCACTTATCTCGCGGTATATGATATTGGACCCCCGATATATCTATTCCATCATAACTCTCGCTTGAAAATCACATAAATCTTTATTCCCATAAATAAGATCAGCTTTGGACAATATCGTTAGTGCAATATATATGTATGGTTATATAAAATATTCAAAAAATTCAAGGTAAAAGAAATAAAGCATTCTGCAATTTAACTGGTCATATACTTTAGTGCGATGAAGGTAGAGAATACTTATCTTAATCTTCATAGCCACTGTTAGAGAAATTAACTTCTCGTAGCAATCAAATGTGTATTTGGATAACCAACGAAAATGCTTTTGCCAACAAATTTTATGGCAATACACTAAAGTTTTCAATTAAATTGAATAAACCAGCAATTAAGAATAGTGTTGAAATCAAATATGTGTAGTGCCCAACAATGTGAAATGAAATCAAAACAATTGAAACAATCAATATGAAGCTTTAGAAAAAATTGAATTACAGCACTAATTCTTTTGAATTCAACCTTCAGTTTAAAAGCAATAATAAAACCTATATTAATTGTCTCATTTAAATAATAGTGGAAAGCTTCTACAACAGAAATTATAAAACCAATTACTCAAAACAGAAACCATTACAGTCAAAATATACAAAATGATTTCCACACAAAATCTGGGTAATTAAGTACAACATAAATAAGTAATGAAATTTTGAAAATATATATAGGCATATATGCATAAAATAGAATTGTCAAATTTAATTTCTCCGTAAATGTAAAAGTTTTAGTTCTCAATAAATTGAGGTTGGTTCCAAAACTGCTGTCTATTAGCCAACTAGCTAAGGCCTTTATTATTGGTTAATTCAAAATTAAATTTCAAACATTGCAATAGTAATAAAATCTCATAAACCTTTCTACACGTTTTTGAAACATAAAAATCTATAACATTATCAAAATATTAATTCACAAAATCAATACACCCATTGAAGACAAAAATTGGTCAAACCAAAACCAAAACTGACGCCAAAGTAAACATTTCAAGATAACCCAATAAGTAACAATAAAATGTACCAATGACATTGAAGTGATTTTATTGCAATTATATATTTTTTGAAACACACCTTGAAAGTTAAAATCGTAAACATTGTTAAACTTTTATTCGCAGGTTATAACGTAGAAATTCAAACAACAATTAAACAAAATGATGACATGCATATTTTTCAAGATTCTAAACAATGCAAAAGTAAGCGTTTCATGAAATAGATAGGATTTCAAGATACGTACTAATATCACATAAATTAGTTTTTGTAGGTTTTTTATTTTTCAAACACTAGCAGTAATTGCCCAAACGTTAGGAACAAATTATAAAAATATAAATGTACCAACAATATTTAAAGCAATTGAAATTGTATAGGCAACATGCTTTAAACTGCATCTACCCAAAACAAATAGTCATTTTCATTTTGAAAATCTAATACAAATACAAAAGCTTCAGTCAAAGAGTTAAAAGGTATTAAAGCAATAGTAGTACGGAAAGAAAACAACTTTAACTTACAAAGGTTTAATAGACATATGATTTCACATATATAATCAAACTTATGCCATGATAAAGATGCAACCTAACAAATATGATTTATTCGAAATACATGTAAGATAATACTTTGTTTACTACAGTTTGAACCAATGGCAAGCGGTAATCTCATCAATCAAATATTCAATTGAGACTTCAACAACAGTACGGAAAGAAAGTAGTTTTAATGTACAAAGGCTTTAGATTGTTCTAAAAATTATAATAAAATATAGTTTTCATTTTCCGTAAAGCCAAATACAAAAATATTTATATTATAAATAACATATAAACAAATTGAAAAGTCTTTAAAGGTAAAGTAAAACTAAATAAACAAATAATAGGTAAATACAAGTAAAATAAATTATAAGTAAGAAGATGAGTTTGGTACGGTGAAGCACGTCAAAGACGATGTCCTAAAGCCTTTGTAGCCTCCCTACGTGCAGGTACTGGCGGTCTACAAGACTCCAAGATACGACCCCTTGTACACAAACTCAAGATCCGCTATGAGCACGTTCATAGACGGATATAGGTATCCAAGTCACATAACCATTGCCCAAAATAATAATATAAAATAGAGAATATATATAAAAGTAGAATAGGAGAGAATCAAATTGTGGTGGTGATTGTGGTTTGTGATATTCTGATGGTGTTTTGGTTGTTGTCATTCAAATGTGAAGGAGGAGTGCCTTTTATAGGCATCCAATAACATGTAACCTTCACCAACCAAAAAGGTTCACCAACCAGAAAATTAAGGCATTCAAATAGAAATAAAACCTGAATATTAAATATTTATAACCCCCACAATAAATAAAATAAAACAGCCAAAATAATTAATTAAATTAAACGGTTAAATTTTTAAAACCTTTTTAAAATTCCAACAGGTTTTTCTTTCGAACAAAAAAAAAGTTGGTTTTTCTTTTTTGTCACACGATCTCGTCCTGATTATGTTCTTTGACATTTTGATTTATGCATGGTATGTTACGTCAAGCCTTGACGTAAAGTTAAAAGCTTGATTCCACCCGCAATTTGGCTCTCGTAATAATTTTCTTCCCTTTCTCTCTCACCAATTTCGTATTTTCTCCCTCTCCTCCCCAAGCACTTTTTTGTTTTTGAGGAATTTTTCTACAGAGAGGGGCAATAGTATAAAAGACTCACACACACTACACGAATGTTAGGACTTTAATACAGAATTTTGTCTGAGGGAATAAATACTTCAAACCATTACACTGATGGGTCGTTTACCCAACAACTTAATTTAATTGATAATTGAGTGTACGGACAGGCATTGGCGGACCTACTGCAGAGCAAGGAGGTGCAGCTGCACCTCCCCTCACCCAAAAACCCATTGTAAATGCAAAAATCTGCCCCTCTGTAGCTTCGCTGGTGCACCCACCATGTGTCTGATGTATTGCCTTAGAGAGGCTTTTTGTTTGTTGCGCATCGCTATGCAATAGGCTGTGCCTATTTGTTTTTAATTGGTTTTAGTTTGACTTCTGTTGAAAGTCTTTGATATTATATGTTCTCCAACCAAAATCAATATGATGCTGTCTAAGTGGTTGATCAATATGTTGTTGATATGCCTATGTTGTTGTCTTCTTGTTTCTTTTTCTTTTTTTAGTTTTTTTTTTATTAATTTTCTTTTTTGATTTGGCTCCCTTTGTAATCGTATGATCAATTAATAACAAATTCAAGGAAGAAGAGACTACGCAAACGACTCGAGGAAGGATCAGTTATGATTGTTTGTTTAATTGATAATTTGATATCCATTTTTGTTAGATTAATTGTCTTGATTTTGATTAGATTAATTGTTTAATTGACATGGATTAGTATGCTATATAAACTATAGTCAATTAGCCTTTTAAATATTGCCCCTCCCTTGAAATATTCATGGATCCGCCACTGCGGACAGGTAGGGAAAGAACCGGGAAATAATGAAGTTATAAAATAAAAAAAGAGATTCCTAGTCACTCATTGGTGGTCCATAATACTAATATGGGATCTTGAATAATATAAGATAAAACAGATTCATGAAATTGGTGGCAGGAAGATTGGATGGAAAGTCATGGTTTTCTTTTCAACAACATATCATACTTTAATAAACATCATTTTGTGGCTAGCTAGTCTTGAATTGAAGCCTTTACTTTTTCATAAACTTCCTCTAATCAAGGACCATGTTAATTATGTATATCTCTGTTTGACTCATTTTGATGGTGAACTGAACTCTAGCTTATTTAGCTTACCTATTTTTCATATCAACTTTAATACTAAATCAAGAAGAAAAAAACAGAAACCATATGTTTTTTGGCCGGTCCATAAATAAATATGAAAAAGCAACCCAACCGGCAAATCCCATATTCCAAAAAAGTAACAAGGATGCGCATATTCATTCACATATGTCCTCCATCAGAACAAAACTCTGCTTTTCAAGCTGAGAGAGAGAGAGAACCCAGCATTCTATGAAAGCCATTAAAAAATTAGGGTCTGACCAAAATAGACCCATACAACCAAAATACTCTAGACAATAACCCTCCTATTTTATTACATTTAAATAAAACCCAATTTTGAATTAGATGCCAAAGTGTTCATGCATTGTGACATATTTACAAATCATGCCATCAACCCCTCTTTGTGGCTGAACATTTTTTTTCCTTAAAAAAATCCCTTAAATTTAGAATTTCAATAATGTTTTTAACTAGGCATTCAATGTTGTTACTATTTTTCTAAATCCCTAAATTTCATCTAGGAGTCACAATTTGAACCCGTGCATTAATTAGGGTTGACTATTATTTATTTATTTTTCTATTGGGGAGTTTGTTAGCATAAATGATATATTGGTCTCTTTGCTAGGTGTGACATAGCATATGTGTAACAATTTTTGTATACTTAATATATCCAACGTATCTAGGTACATTATAATTTTCCAATATACGTAGATAGGTACATTATTTAGTATACAAAAATATAGGTACATTATTTATAAGGAAAAATAGGTTCATTAGTGAATATGGTCCATTACAAACAAATATACGTAGATAGGTATATTATTTAGTATACAAAAATATAGGTACATTATTTTTAAGAAAAAAATAGGTACATTATTGAAACCATAACAATAGGTACATTATTTATAAGGAAAAAATAGGTATACAAAAATATAGGTACATTATTTGTAGGTAAATTAATGTACCTAAAACAAATTAATTTCAAACCATAACAATTATTAAATTTGAAATTTTGATATAAATAAAAGGAAATAACTAACCAATTAATATGAAATTAAAACAAAAAATGAAATAACTGGTCGGATTTGGAAAAAAAGACCAATTTTTAATTATATATTTCGTTTACAAAATTTAACTAATCATAGTATAATTTTTTTTTAAAAGTATATTGGAACCAATCAGTTTCAAAAACATACAACACTAATTACACACCAAGTTTTAATTATAAAATAAATAAATAAAACTGACCCACAAAACTTATGCAAAATTGAAACACCATTATGACATTGAATAGCAAACAATTTGTTGGAAAAAAAACGTTAAAATGCAATTAGGGGTATTGTAGGAATTCAACAAATATAACATTTAATATATTAAGCTTGATTAGGTAACTTGCTTAGATGGATCCTAGTCATTGGGTTTTACTTATAAAAATTGGGTTTAATTTATAGAAAAATAAAAGGATGGGTTGTAGGTAACAAAAAATGAATTTGAAGGGGAAACCCCAAATTTACTAAAAAAAATTATTACATCAACATCACTAGGAAGGAAATTAATTAGCAGAAACAGAATATATAACAACTGCATGCATGTACGCCGCACTGAAAACATCAGCTCCTATATCTATTCTATGGCGGTGGGCTTGGATAAACGTGGTTGTTGTTGATGACCTAGTTGGCGTTTGAAGCAGACGCTGAAGAAGGCCTATCAGTAATATTGTCTGAAACAGAGCAAAACCATTGGACCATTTGATCAAACATCATCCTTTTCACTAACCTCTTCTTTGCCGGGAAGACACTCCCAGCTTTTGGTTTGAATAACCATGGCTCAGCCTTGGTTTGAATAACCATGGCTCAGCCTTGGTTTGATCTTCAGATGGGCTCAACTTCAGCTTCATCATCATCTCCTTTGGGTGGTGCTCTGTTTTGGGGCAGAGGACGTCTTCTTCCCCATCTGGCTTCAAGTGCTTCAACGCCCTCTCTGCATCTGAACTTTTTTCATTGCCATCTCTCTCTCTCTCTCTCTCTCTCTCTCTCTCTCTCTCTCTCTCTCTCTCTCTCTCTCTGACTATGTGCTTCCTTCTGTGTTGTTGTGTTTAGGATGATCGAGGACGGACGAGTTTAAATAGATGAGAAATGTTTGACCAGCATTTTTGGAATAAAATTTTATGATTGATTGTGGTACATGAATGTGTCACGCAGTGGCGGATCCAGGATTCAAAAGTTAAGTAGGCAAAGCTTACATTAAAAACTCAACTATACGAGTGAATTTCATTAATACACATAAAAAGATACACCTAACTAGACATAGGTGACGTAATGAGCCTTACCCTCAAATATGTATCTCTATACACATTGGCGAAACAAAATTTTCATGTGTGTGGGGGACTTTCACAAAATATAAACAATAAAAAATCAAATTCTCACAAGACATACAAAAACATAAAAAAATCATATTATCCATTCATTACAATCATAATTGTCCTCGACGAGTTTCATATTTTGAAATCATAAAATAAAATTAAAATTCACCAACACAAGTTCACAATTTCAACAAAGGGACATACAATTACATACTAAACAAGAAAATTTATAAGGAATAGGCAAATACATACTTGGAGTTGAATAACGATTTAGCAAGTATCTCTAAAAGCCCAATAAAATCAATAGAAAGAATAAATCAAAATTTCACAAACTAAAAAAATATATAGGTAGAGAGAAAACAATAAGAAAACAAGAGAAAGATTAACAAACTTTAATTAAATGAATTAAACTAATTAAATTTGATATTGAGTTTGAGAGAAAAACTCACAAGCAGTAAAAAAGTTTGATACATGTCTGTGTCAAGAAAAGAGAAAAAAATTGATAAATTTTTAACAATTTGTGTCAAAAGGTAATATATAATAATAATAGCTATAAACCTTGAGGGGTATGTTTTTCTTCTCTTTATTTTTTTTTCCCACTTGTTTAGTTTAGGAGCCACATGATTGTATTTCTAGAGTGGGATATAAATCATATATCTGAGTAGGCGGCAATGTACTTCTGAAGTGGGCACCACATGATTATATATAGGTAGTTGCGTATTTGGGAAAAATTGGAGTAGGCGGTAGCATACTTTGCCCTTAGCGTAGGACCACGTCAAAAAATATGAGTTCCAAATTTTATTGTTTTATTAATTAAACAAAACTCCTTAATCAAAATATCTTTTTTGACGAAAAAGGTAGGATTAGGTCATTCATATTCGATACCCAATCTCGTCCCTCCTGCCCGTTCCCTTTCCCCACGTTTTCTTTCATTCGCAACCCAACCAACCCAAACTGCAGTCTGCACTGGAACTCCAACCACAGTAAAAGTAACGATTTTTATTTTTGTTGCTGAAAATAATGGTTTCGTTTTTTCCCTGGTATAAAAGATGGATTTAAATAATTGTTTTCATTCATTATTTTTCCCTGTTATAAAAGTTTTCAGGTCTGTGTGTCATTGAACCAATTAGTGTAGGTTTCACACATAGTTAGGGTTTCGGGAATTAAGTTTTTATTTTAACCTGTCGTTTTGCGTCCGATCGAATCTAATATGAGGTCCCCGCATACACCCACAACGAACCCGTTGAGGATATTGAGCTAGCTTTGGACTATTGTGAGTGGGGTTTGTTTTTGGCAAAACGTCACTTTCGGTTCCTGTGGTTTACCATTTTTACCACTAAGGTCCCTGTGGTTTCAATTTAATCATTTTTGCCTTTGTGGTTTTCAATTTAAGCAATTCAAGTCCAATCTCCAATTTCTATCAAATTAGGTTAATTGATGTTACTTCTTGAGGGGCATTTCGGTCAAAAACAAGAAAGATAAAAATAAAAAAAAATAAAAAAAAGGAAAAAGAGAAGGGGAAGAGAAGAGAAACCGTTTGCTACACCACCACCCCCACCAGCCCACACGCCCCAATCTCCCCAACCCAGTACAACTCCACCACCTCGATCTTAATGCCATAGCAGAACTTGGCTGCTATTCGAAGGTCTCGGAGCTGTCCGGAAAGTCGGGAGACTGCTATTTGGCACTGGACTTCTTCGATTTCGTTGTCGTTCTGATCATGCTCTTCAATTTGTTGGTGGGGTTGTGATGGGTTCGTCTCTTTTTCTTTGATTACGTTGTGAAACTTCCAACTTTTTGACATGATTGGAAATTGAGGGCACTTCAATCGGTGCCTTCTGTATTCTTTTGTCATTTATTTGTTGTTTTGTATTCATCCAGTTTTGTTGGGTTGTTGCATGATTTAACATCTCTTTTCAATCTATTCAATGCAAAGGAGCTTTCTGATGTATGGGATAGGAGACTTGTGATTTGTACAAACAAATTCACTCGGGAGAGGAAAAACCATGGATATATGACCCATATGGATTGTTTGGCTGTTCTTGTTGTGATATTCTCTGAGGAACGAACAATTCAGCAAAGAGTTGAATTTCAAAAAGCTGCCGAAAACATATTTGTTGTGGTGTGATTTCAGCAAATAGGTGTTTTGAGGAACAAACAATTCTCTGTTGTTGTTGTCGGAATTCAAAAAAAAAGGAAAAAGAAGAAGGGAGAGAGATGGTAATGGTGATGGTGGAGTTGTACTGGGTTGGGAGTGGTGGTGTGGCTGACGGGTTCTTTTCCCCTAATCTTTTTTCCTCTTTTTTTTTTTTTAAAAAAAATTATTTATTATTTATTATTTATATTTTTCTTATTTTGGACTTAAATGCCCCTCAACAATTAACAGCAGTTAACCTAATTTGACAGAAATTGGAGATTGGACTTGAATTGCTTAAATTGAAAACCACAAGAACAAAATTGATCAAATTGAAACCACAGGGACCTTAGTGGTAAAAGTGGTAAATCACAGGGACTATAAGTGACTTTTTGCCTTTGTTTTTAAAACGCGTTCAACTGTCTCAAGCCACGTTAAGGCATATATTTCCGCTATCTTCCAGTCACCTTATGCTATCGTAGGATTTCTATTTCTTCATGTTCTAAACTTCTCTCAAGTTTTGAAACTTTGAAATTAAGTAGACTATTGCTCTGATATGCCCATTTCTAGGTTGTAGTGACTTGTGTAAAGGGCATGAGACCTTATTGGACTATTGGCCTGTATGTTGGATGATTTTTATTTTTAATTTTTTTGTGAAAGGATATGTTGGATGATTAAGGTATTGGATATTGATTCATTGATGATTTGGGAACTTTAAATATGTTTTTTTTACAGACAGAAATTTGGTGATAGTGTCAATTATAAGGGAGACTTTGTCGAAGTTTTGATACAAGTCTTACCGTCTTGCTTTCCCATTTGGGTGTCGGACATGCTCGAGGCTTTTCTTGAAGGGTATTTTGGTCTTGACAGGCTCCCTTGCTTTTCTTCTTTCTCTCACTCCATTATCTATCACCTGTCTCATGCTCACTCTCTCTTCATGTTTGATCATTAAAATCATACAAGCCCCTTTGTTTCACAGAATGAATTGTTTAAGAATGAACTTCCCATGTCTATTCCTATGGGATGAGAGTAAGAATAGAAGATTATCACACCTGTTTGGTTTGTATAGTAATAGGAATTAAACTTTGTTCACTTTTCTAATAATACCCTTAGTTTAGTCATAATGGAATTCAATAAATGCTTTTCCAAGTCATAGGAAATTCAAACCCAAGAGGGAGCCAGGGTTTCATTTTCCCCATGATATCGGAAGTCCATACATGTCAGGTATTAGATTCCAAAGAATGTATTTTACTAAACATTGGAATGACATCTCATACTCGTTCCCAAGCTTCTAAACTTTGAAATAATTGGGCCCTATGAGTTTAGTTGCTCATATAACAAGTTTCACATATGTATATGTAATTCAAAATAATGTACACGAAAATAAATGAGAAGCCAAAGTGAGGGTAGTGGTCATGGTTGAGTATGAGAGTAAGTTTGTAATTTTTCTTCATAGAGCTTCGAAATACAGAATTAAATACAGATTTTTTGGTTCTCCACATGCCAAAAATCTTGTTTATACTCTTTGATATGATTTATCCAACAATAAATCAAAGAACCCCAAACCTAGAGCATCAACACTAACATTATTTAAAATTGTATTAGTCCATCAAATGACCATGAAAATCGACTCTAAAACTAGTTTTTGGAAGCTCATAAAACGTTCCTTTAAACTTCCAAGACC
Source organism: Prunus padus (assembly GCA_024362665.1). Taxonomy (NCBI): domain Eukaryota; kingdom Viridiplantae; phylum Streptophyta; class Magnoliopsida; order Rosales; family Rosaceae; genus Prunus; species Prunus padus. The sequence goes on along the minus strand of JANFAM010000009.1, from coordinate 17,776,190 downwards.
AGTTTGATCATGGGCGGATCTCCCTCCCCTATTATCACTTGCATGAAAAAAAAAATGAAAAAAAAAGAGAGAATAACAATCCTAACTAAAGTATCCTTAAAAAGATGATCAGGTGCCTTGCACTTGATAAATTTAGTATTAGGGGATGTTTACACATGTCAGAGTTCATAAGGCATAGGGAGAAAGTTTTCCCATGTCAAAATTTAGAGGGCATGACTAAAGTTTTCCCTAGAACCAAAATCCCAACACCTCTTTTACAAACAAAAGAATAAAAAAGAAAAAATAACCTTGAAAATTTATTAGATTGACAATACTGATTAAACAAAAAATGAAGACACTAACATGTTTGCACTCACCATGAACGATAGATACACCGTCCATGTACCATGATGAGCTCATAATGGACGACCCAAAACTGATGAACAAATATGGGCCCCAAATTGCCATAGGCATTCTTCATTGCAAATTGATGGACTTAAAATGATACTTTTAAAAATGTTGGTGATTATTTCTTTTGGTAAATACCATGAGGTGTCCCCACACTTGAAGGGTGGGATTAATCCCCGCTCGGGGTTCGGCTTGCCCCTGGTCATAAAGTGCTTCCAATAGGTTTTGAACCCCTGTCATTGAGGCACTAAGTAGTTCGCCAGCTGAAGATGGCAGTTTGTCAACCACACCACACCTTGTGGTTAGGGGATTATTCATTGTAAAACCACAATGAAAAATTATAGATTAGGGTTAAAGATATTTGGAATAATCGCAGCTGGACTGAGTAAAATGACTATTTTGAAAATTTTGAAAATTTTGTGGCAACGTAGAGAAATAGGTGGGTGAAGTAGTTGGACATAAGTTAACTTCACAACCTTTTGTCTGATTTTCTTATTTTCTACTTCAAATTTGATTTAATTGTACGGAATGTTGACATCATCTTTGTAAGTCAAGTTTTTTATTTTTATATAAACGATAGTCTAAACTATTTTAAATTAATCTAATCTACACCGAGGGGAGTCAAACTTGGGTGCAAGAGAGCGGTTTCACCCTAGCCAACTAACCTAACTCACAAATGACACCATCTTTGTAAGTCAACTTTTTATTTGTATTTTTATATAAACGATAATATAAACTACTCTAAATTAATCTAATCTAAACCGAGGAGAGTCAAACTTGAGTGCAAGGAAGCGATTTCACCGTAGCCAACTAGCCTAACTCACATCAACCTTTGTATGTCTGCTTTGTTTCATCCAAAATATATATATGTATAAGTTTGTCATGACAATAACACCATAAGCCAAGCTTGACCGCTCGCTTCAGTATTCTCAACGGCCTTGAGATAACTCTTTCCCTCCCTGTATTTAGTTTCTGCTTTTAATTTTGATAGTAGGGGTTCTGGTTCTAGAAGAGGCTTTGTTCTTTATTGAGGTTCTCCTAAGGAAAAGAAAAAGGCAATAATACCATAAGCAAGGTATGATGTGCACAACCACACACTTCACTTAGTTAAACCATTTTTGGCTTAATTAACAATCAACACAGGAAATCAGCTAGGGACAAAAATTACACCCGTTCATAAAAATTACTCTCTCATTCATAAAAATTACACCCGTTCATAAAAAGAGTTCGACTCTCGCCCTCATTCTTCCCAAGGCTTCCGTCCTAACAAAAGATTACTCACGTTTCCATATGTATAAATATAATAATAATAATAATAATAATTAAAAAAAATTAAAAAATTACTCCTAACCTCACTTTGGAGACATTGTTCTATTTATCGCATTCCTCGACCACATTATCAGAAAAAAGCAGCAAAATGTGACAAAGGACTTGAAATACCATTGCCACAGAGTAAAATACCACCCGACTCTATTCTATTTCTATACAATACCCTATCGAACATATAGCTTTGTGCTGCAGCCTGCAAATTGTACTCACCCAAATCATAATAGTTTGATCTTACAATCTGCAATTCCGTGTCATCTTTCTCAATTCCTTTCTCAAAGTGTCTGGCGTACTTCATAATGTCCGGTTGAAGCTCAAGTGTTTCTGTTGGCTTATGAGCAAATGAGAACTTCCAATCCTGGGGCATGTTGACACTGTTAGGACTAATCTGTGGCTCCCTAGGACCACTGCTTGCCATCAGTCCTGAACCATGACGGTCATCGGTATACTGATTTTCAATGACTAATCCCTGAAAGAATGAACATTATTGTTTCAGAAACTAGATGATTCTGTTCGGATATCATATAAGATCTTGCATGAATAACTACATGCTTATAATTTGACAAATTCAGGAGAAAAAGGCATATAAAATAGGAAAAAAAATTAATTAACACCAAGGAATAACATGGACCTGTTTATCATTGTGGCAAGAGTTTGAGTTATTGGTGACTGCAGCAGTTGAACTTGCTTGCAGTAAAGATATGCTTTTGCCAACAGGGGTAGCAAAGCCAACTAAGTTGAGTGGTGGGTCTTCTGGCGATGAGAAGTCAGAACTATCAAAAGTTGATAGGGATACACACTCATCAAAATAAGACATGGCTTCTTCTGTTAGACGTTTCGACATCTTCCTTCTTTCAATGCTAGCCTGTAACCATAAATTAATAAAAGAACACGAAGGAAAGAGAACAAACAACCTGTGAAACTCTTACCTAGATGCTAGCTGTAAGGAAAATTTCAACTGTGTATGGGATGCAAACTATGTTCTCCAATTATCATCACAGAGATTCAAATTTATCCATACACAAAAATATAAGAGCCTCATAACAAGGGATGAAAAACATTCCATTTTAGTTATATTGACCATTTGTGCACAAACAGATGCATTTTTTTAAAGGCTTAAACAAACAATTTAAATGACAAATCCTAGACGCTTAATGCTTTTACAGAATGTTATTTTAAGAATGATGTGTAGTTTTACTAATAGAGTAAAAATGAAATGAAGATCCATACACACTCACTTCATGTTCTGAAAAATGAAGCTATTTAGCATCTGCATCCAAGAACCAACAATATATAAACACAAGAAAAGAAAACATGCTTGTCATGCTCCAAGGAAAACAAATACAAGCATATTGCATGGAACTTGACTAAATACTAAGAGAGAAGGTAGGGGAAGAAATAAAAAATTGAAAATCCTACTTTTCTTCCTGGACGTGATTTTGGCACATTAGAGGTCTTGGGATCTGGAAGCACTTCCTTCAGGATCCTGCTGAGCTCTTGTCCACGGTGCTCCTCAACAGCCAGGTCCGATTGAAGTTTTCTAGAGCGTTCCCGGGACTGCAAGTTTAAGGCAAGGGTTTACTTAGTGGAGTTATGTTCCCCACATAAAACGTAAACAAAAAGGAGAAAAAGTAACAGAAAAGAAAAAGATGATAGGATTTGAAGCGTCACAGAAGTCCATGTAGCATGCCTAGAATAAAAATGTTTCCTTTATGTCACAGCTGAGAGTAGCACAAAGGGGATCAACCTCTCTTTTATATCATGTCAACAGAAAAAATAATAAATAAATAAAAGAAAAACCTTCAGGTCAAGCTGAATATATATGTCACTGCAATTAACGAAAAATACCATCACCCAAAGTCCTGTCAAAACACGGTAAATATGTTTACACCCTTAACATTGTTTCATGAAGCAACCACTTTAAAGTTTTCAACCCATGCAGTAGCAATATGAGGATGACGGGATTTACCATAAACGTAATTTATACACTCTGTTAAAGACATCAAAATCATCACAATAAAATAAATGGACTCCACAAGTACTTCCACCCAAATTGCATACTCCATCCAACAATGAAAGCACAATCTGCATTAACCAATACCATAACAAGAAGCCAATTGTGTCCCAGATGAGACACATTCTCCTGTCTGTTTACTCTAACCTAGAAGCAAGTATTTGCAATTATTCATATTAGTTAATCAATGCATGCATCTTCATCTGCTCAAATGCTAACATCTAGTAAGTTCCACAACAATGGCATTATCAATTTAGCCACATCTGACTACTCAACTGACAAAACTCTGGCCAACCTCACACCAAGTATGGTTAGAGAAATGGAAATTTACCTGCTCAAGCTTTTTGGCATATTCTCTTCTGATGTCCAAAACTAATTCAACTGCACTTGGATTAACCAAGTCAGGAGGGATATCAGCAATGTCGGTAGTTGCAAGTGCTGGAGTATTACTCCTTCGCATAGCCTGAGCTTGTAAGAAAGAATGAGCATATTATCAAATAGCAGTGACTGAACTTTGCAAGCACATAAGCAAAGAATAAATATATGTCAGAACTGAAGCATTGTCATCATTAATCAAAATAAAAGCAAGGGAGCACAAGCAAGAGAACTAATTTAATACGGGTTACAGAAACTAAATAACCTATATACATATGTTACATTCTTCTTGGTATACTTAACTCAATAAACAAAATCTTTAAATTACAAGCCAACTGAATAAAGTGGCTGTCGTGTAGTGGTCACTTTGTAATATTGGTAATGCCACAACCCATATTCCACAAAAGCCAAAAACCAAAGATCAAGCCTCCATCAACCTATCCATCATCTGGAGGTGATCTGTCCATTCAAGAGACAACAGGTTCACTGAGGTCTCTCTTATAAGAACTATTTGATATGTTAAGGAGCAATCCATTTTACTTAAGGTGAGAGAGTAGATTTATGTCGAGCACCTTACCAACTGCACAAAAATTTGTTTGGCAGTAAATGCAGCCTTGAATTTATTTCCAATTGTGAAGCCTTGAGTGGAGTTGGATTACACATTATTGTCACTAGTAGCAATTCCTTGAAACATATCTAACAAGTCTTTCTCTAGTCCAAGATATTTCACATTCTACTCATAAGCTTGTACATACCTACATTCAGAATCAATAAATCTATAAGGGTTTACTTCTTTCTTTTTTTTTTCTTTTTTTGTTGTGAAAAGAAAATAACTCAATCAAAATCTATAAGGGCTTACTTAACAGTTACAGCAAAGAAAAAGGCCTTTGCTATGCGCCTATTTTATTAGTCACTTTCATCAAATGGTGATTTGTACTGTATTCATTCCTAAAATGACTGCCAATGTAAACGAAGCTTTATAGTTATGCATCACTCCCTATCATCTAACCTATATTCTTAACTATCTTCATTTTAATGCATCACTTGATGGTCAATATATCAGAATGATTGTAGCATAAACTTCTAATTCTGCTTAACATTCTGGCATTTTCATACACAATGCAAACTTTAATTAAGAGGCCACAGAATCTATTATTTGCACAATGCAAACATAACATATACTCAAATTAGTAGCTCAAATTCCTAACTTCTTCTCTGAGCATGCGTACTTACCAAAGATATTGTACTACAAAAACATTTGCAACACTTTTAAAAAGTGTTCCTTTCTTTAAGTCCCACAACTCCTAGTAATTTAATTCATCCTAATGAAGTTGAAAAGACAACCGCAGTTCAGCTAGCAAGCATTCTTACTAGAGGTAGGAGTAATACCAAAAGATTAAGTATAGGAATTCAATATAAGAGTCCTATAAGAATCCTTTCTTTAGTAAGTAATAGAATGCCAACAACCAACAACCTGCTGCTAATTTCTTCTTTAATTGTAAGCATAAATAAATAAATCCATAAGAACTTACACTTTCAAGGTCATTTTGAATCTCAGAGATAGCACGTCTCACTTCAGATCGAACTGTTTCATATATACTAGTACTCGGGTTATCATCTTCCAAATGTTTCCCTTGAACTGACTGCAAATTAGCAGGGAATTTTATTTATTATCATAACCAACTACTTATCTCGAAAAGTAGCATTCCAACTGATATCTGAACTAGAGATGAGCATGTCACCAAAAAAATAAATAAATAAGAGGCAAGCTTCTGACATGAAGTCATACAGACCAAATGAGAATGCCCAAGATCCACATTCATCCGTTCACACACTGCTTTAACAGTTTTCTCTTCTGCTCCAGATAAAGAACCTGTGACTGAAACTCCATCTTCCCAATTTGTAGATTGCAAACAAGACTGAAACAGAAACATAAACAACAGAAGGAAAAATCATCAAGCAAGATGCTAATATTAACACTACTAGTCATATCATACAAAATCAGATTACGGGTCAGCTTAGTTTTTACCAAATTTGCATCAGAATCTAGTGAATGCTGGCTGGACCATGTACGCAGACCTTTCAACTCATCCAACTCATCAGAACTGCTTCTAACTAAAGCACCCTTTTTCCCATCACTGCCCACTTTATTCAACGAACCCCATACTTGTTCATCGTCACTCTATACACAGAACAAACTCAAATTCATCTTCCTTTTCTCTTCCTCGACAATATTAACCTAAAAAACCAATCTGAAATATTCTGATTTGAATTGACAGCAACACAATACCAAACCTTGGAATTGACGAAATGCCTCCTGGAATCAGGACCGCGGGAAATGGAGCGGTTCCGACGGCTCGGGTCGACCCGCGACAAGCTCCGACCCGCCTCCTTCCTCGTCCCCAAAGCATCGGAATTCCGCAACCCGGAGCGGCCCCTTCTAGAATCAGCACCAGCGGAGGTCGCCGGTCTCGAATCTTTCGATGTTGCAGCGTCAAGCTTGGTGGGTTTGACTAGGTTTTGGGGGTCAACGACTTCGGCGTCGGCTGACCAGAAGAGAGGGTTGTCTCTCTTGTTCAAGAAGCTTTCAGCGGAGGCGTCAAGGCTGGTCCTTGAGAAAGCGCTGACGCTTCTTGACCTTCTGAGCGGGGCTTTCTTTGCTGGGTTGTTATTATCTTTGTCTGTGATTTGTTGTCTGCCAACAGATGAGGTTGTTGATGCTGAGGAATTGGTGGCGGCATTGCTCCTTTTGCTTGAGGATTTGAAGGCTGAGACTGCCATATTTCTATCTGCTTTCTAATTCTTGTTTGTTACAGAAATGGAAAATGGAAAGCAAAGTGGAAAATAAAAGGGAAATGAATGAGAAGAAGAGAGAGTTTACAGAAACTTGGAGAAGGAATTTTGAGTGTCCAATTCAGTTGAATTTGGGTTTTTTTCTTTTTTTTTCAAAAGGATATTCATATTCTAGTAAGATAAAATGTCTATATCAAATATTGTAAGAAAAGAATATGCGTGGCGTGGGTAAGGGTAAGGCCGCCAGCACAATCACCACGAGACATAAGACAAAAACGAAGAAAGTGCTGAAAGTGATTCCTCTTCCGCCTTCGTTGTCATCATCATTTTATGTGTGTGGATTGTTTTTTATTTTTATTTTTTAACCAGAAAAACATTACACAGAGGTTTCTCGAAGGAACTCTAAATTCTTAACATCATAAAATATTTTTACAGTATTAACAACAACTGAGCAATCTCCCGTGCAGACTCAATCCAAATATCTAATTCATTTTATTTTGGAAATTAAATTTTTATGTTGTCCTAAAGTGCCAGTCAATTGGAAATAGTGTTTATTTTGGTCCCCTAATTGTAACTAATTTTTTGGCCACAGCGTTCCAGGGTTTCCTGGCTTAAACATGGGGGATTGTAATACAAGGTTCTTTCATGAGCAAGCGAAATATCGTTGTCGTCTTAATATCGTTAATAGTGTACTAGATGAGCGGGGCAACTATCGTACCAACGAGGAAGAAGTTGGCCAAATATTTATATACATGTTTCCTTCAGGGGGCACCATACTTTAAGGGAAAATGAAAATCAATATGTTAGGTCAATTAGGTTAACAAACTAGAAGGACTTGAATGAGATTTGATAGGTGAAATCGATGTCGTAATGCTTTATCATCTTTGTTTTCACCTATTATATTATTTATTTATTCTTAATTTACTTCCTTAATTATATTTTTGTCATCGTATTCCTCTTATTGTTTAATTCAAATATAATTAAGAATAAATCACAAGTATTTAATAGATTAACTAGATCCATGTTGAAACGATACTCTATTTATTACTATATTAATTTAAGCGATATTATCTACTTGCAATTAATCACATAATAAAGCCCCTTATTTTTCTGGTTGGTCGAGCTTGGTTTGATTCTGTCATGCTGTGTGGTCATCGAGTAGCTTTGTTGTTTTTTTTTTCCTTTTGATGTATTGTCCTTCTTGTTGGCTTAGCTCCTTGGAGCTCTTAAGTTGCATTGTAACTGGTTCCCTGGTTCTTTTGTTCTGTGGATTACCTCCAAAGAATCAAATATTAATCATTCTGTAGGCGAGTGAATATATACATTTATCAGCAATTTTGCATATCAAAAGGCAAGAAGGATTTTACTAGAAATATAGGCAAGAAGGATGATATTTCAACTGATGCGAAAAAGAAAATTTTATATTTTAACCATAAATTAGCAAGGTTCTCATCTGTGAATTTCGCCTAGTCTCACTCTGTATTGTACCAGCACTGATACTAGGGCATCCCTAGGCTTGACAAACCCAAAAGCATCCTCAGCTACAGCCACAGCACCAACACTCGCTTTTAGGGCTGAGGAAGTAGTTCATCTTCTTGTTCCAAGTTAGAGCTGAAAATTTCTCAGCATGACATCAAATTCTCAGCATCTTTGGCGTACAACAACCACAACCCACACTTCTTCACCTGAACTTTGTAATCCTTAAGGGGAAAACCGTTTAAATCCATCAGGAAGAAATCAACAGTGACCTCAGTGACATTGTAAAAACCAGTGCCACTGTAGTATTTTGCTGCAGCTACAAGCGTGGATGCAGTATACCATGCAAACACATAATCCGAATTGAAATTGTTCCGTCCAGAGCTGCTTACTGTTAATGTGTAAATAGTGAACTGATTTAGAAATGTAATTGTTGTTTAGTGTTAAGGCTTAGCTCATAGGCTGAGTCAGTTTGTTAAGTCTTATAGGGCTTGACTTGGACAGGTGTTTTAATCTTAATGGTAGTGCAGTTGGATGGCTGAGATTGAGGCTAGGAGCTGTCTAGCCTCTCTCTCCTCTAACGGTCTTTTTGTGCGTGAGTGAGCTAATAGGCTCAGATAGTGGTGTGTGCTCATGAACACATATAGAAAATATACAGGAAGAATTTCAGAATCATTTTTCTCTCTTCTTCTCTCGAGACTCTCTCTTCATTAGCTGCAAAATGTTGATCAAACACTAACATGGCCTCGAGCCAGGTTCGATCTAATTTTCCGGGCGTTGTGAGCTGTGGTGGTTGGGCTCGAATCTGAAAGCAAAAGCTTATTGCGTGATTCTTGAGCTCGAATCGGAAATCTAGACTAACATGTCCGGATCACGGAGGAGGAGACCTCGGCTAATCTTCAATGGCGAAAACTTCGATTTCCGGCGTATCGAGATGAAAACCATCTTTCGATCACACGAGCTATGGGAAATGGTCGAAAATGGGTATAAGATTCCGATGAAGAAGGAGGAGCTCACGGAGGCGAGACGAAGCTATTGCGTGAGTATGCCGTGAAAGATGCGAGCATTAGGCATCATTCAAGGAGGTGTGGTCCGATCGAGATCTTTCCAAGGATTGCAACTCAGAAAGTGCGAAAGCTGCATGGGATATTCTAAAACAAGAATTCGTGGGTGACAAACAAGTAAGATCTGTGAAACTTCAAGGTCTTCGTAGAGATTTTGAGTATACACGTATGGGTGATAGTGAGACACTTTCTGGGTATATTGCTAAACCTGTTTGACTTAATTAATCACATGAGAAGCTATGGTGAGGATTTAAGTAATCAAAGAATTGTCCAGAGAAATTGTTGATTAGCTTACCTAAATCCTATGATAGTATTGCAGTGTGATAGAGAATACTAAGGATCCTGGATACTATTGATGCACAGGATGTAGTTGCTATTTTGAAAGGGTATGAGCAGAGGCTTGATAGACATGGTGAGAATGGTGCAGAAGGCATTTGCTAGTTTGAATATTGGATCAAAATTCAATCGGTCCAATAATCAAAACTATCAAAATAAGTCTCGTAATTCTAAGTGGAAACCATGGAGTAACAAAGTCGAAGGGAGTAATAAGACTAGTTCTTATGAGGCAAGTAATAAGGCTGGGTTCTTATGTAAAAGAATGAGGCAACAAAATTGAGACAAGTGTAAGTTTTGTGATAAACTTCACTATGGAAGTCTTTGGAGTTAAGAACAAAGTCAGATGTCACAAGTGCAAACAAAATTGGACATATTGCACGATATTGCAATACAAACAAGAATGTTCAAGAAATTTTGCAAATCCGATTGAGGAAACGGAAATCTGTTCTATGCAAATCTGAGACAGAGAAAAGAGTAAGTGAAGAGTGGTATATAGATAGTGGTTGTAGTAACCACATGACATCTCGAGAAGATTTGCTTGTTGATATTGATAGGGAGAGTGAAAGCCAAAGTTCAAGTAGGCACTCGGAGTGTTGGTTGATGTAGCAGGAAAAGGAACTTTGGTCATTAAACCGCAAAGGCAAACAAGTACATAAAGGAAGTCATGTTGGTACCTGGTCTTGCAGAAAATCTACTTAGTGTGGGACAAATGACGGATCATGGCTATTTCCTCTTGTTTGGAGATTGTAAGGTTGGCATATTTGATGATAGAACCTGCAACATTTGGTAGTAAGTGTGAGCGAGAGGGAGCAGGATGTTTTCCATTGGTTTTCAATACTGAGACAGTAGTTTGCTTTGAAAACTAGTGTGCAAAGAGTGTTCTAAACTTTGGCATAGGAGGTTTGGACACCTGAATTTCACAAGTCTCAAGTTGTTCTGAAGAAAGAACTTGTAATCGGGTCTGCTGATATCCAAGAGCATGATCGTTTTGTCATGGTTGTGCAATGGGGAAGAATCATAGAGAGGCTTTTCCACAAGAATCGAAATGGAGAGCAAAGGAACCACTAGGACCGATTCATTCAGATATATGTGGTCCTATGCAAACACCAAGCTTGGGAGGAAACAAATACTTTATCACATTCATTGATGACTATTCAAGAATGTCTTGGGTATACTTCTTGAGAAACAAGTCGAGAAGCACTTCATGTGTTTAAGAAGTTTAAGGTGATGGTGGAACCGCAGTGGGTTCCATATAAAGAGATTGAGGACAGATAGAGGAGGAGTTCAATTCACATGAATTTGTGCAGTTTTGTGAAAACTTTGGAATAGAAAGGCAGCTTACTATTGCTTACTCTCCCCAACAAAAATGGAGTAGCAGAGAGGAAGAATAGGAACAGCTTATGGAAATGGCTAAATGTATGGTTCATGAGAAGGAGCTACCTTACAACCTGTGGTGTGAAGCAGTGAGCACAAGCAGGTGTATTTGTTAAATCGAAGTCCAACAAAAGCTTTAGAAAGCTCTACACCTTTTGAGAGGTTCGGTGGAAGAAAGCTAGGCATTAAACACTTAAAAGTGTTTGGTTCGTGTGTTATCCTTTAGTTCCGGGAGTCGTGAGGCACAAATTGGAAGCAACAAGTGCTATAGGTGTTTTCATTGGCTATGGCATCTGTGGAGAAGGGATATAGGATACTAAATCCTATAACCTCGAAAGTACTACTCTCTAGAGATGTGATCTTTGATGAACATGGCAAGTGGGATTGGGAGAAGCACAAAGTCAAGGAAATCAGTATACCTCTATCTACAAACAGAGATCTGATTTGGACAGAATTTGATGAGTTGGTAAATCAAGACCAAGTGAATTCGATGATATTCAGGTTGAAGATGAGATTCCTTTAGCTACCGAGGTGGAAGAATCAAGTAGTCATTCTCGATGATGATACTCCATTAAGATATAGGAACTTAAGTGAAATATATGAGAGGTGCCATGTATGCATTGTTGAGCACGAAAGTTTTGATGAGGCTGCAAGGGATGAGGCATGGATAAAGGCCATGGAAAGTGAAATTAGCATGATAGAGAAGAATCGGACTTGGAATTTGGTAAATGGACCATTTGATAAACCCGTGATTGGGGTAAAATGGGTATACAAGACCAAATTGAATTTTAGATGGATCAATCTTAAGAACAAGGCCGATTAGTTGCAAAAGGTTATGCACAAAAGCCAGGAATTGATTATAATGAAACTTTTGCACTGTGGCCAGATTGGACACTATAAGGACTCTCATTGCTTTGTGCAAAGAACAATCGGAAATTGTTTGTTGGATGTGAAATCGTCAATGGGATACTTGAAGAAGAAGTTTACATTGAGCAGCCAGATGGATTTCTAGTGAAGGGTAAGGAAGATAAAGTGTACAAATTGCACAAGGCTTTGTATGGATTGAAGCAAGCACCTAGGGCCTGGTATGGAGAGATTGATTCCTATCTTGTGCAAAGTGTGGTTTCATAAGAAGTACCAAAGGTGAGGCAACCCTTTATGTGAAGTGTAAAGGCTCGAGAGATAGTCATTGTATCCATATATGTTGACGACATTGTTTACATCGGGTAACTCACAAGAATTGTTGCAGAATTCAAGTCGATATGATGCAAGTATGAGATGACAGACTTGGGTTTATTGCATCACTTCCTAGGAATGGGGGTTATACAAAATGATCATTGCATCTTTCTACATCGTGAGGAAGTATGCTTCTACTATCTTACAAAATTTGGCCTCGCAGGAGTGCAAATCGGTGAGCATTCCTCTTGTTCCAAATGACAACCGAGGAAAGATGATGATAGTGAGCTGCAGATGAGGCTCAATATCGAAAAACGGTTGGTAGCCTGCTTTACCTGCGCAACAAGACCGGACATAATGTATCTTGCTTGTTTGTTGTCAAGGTTTATACCTTTGTCCAACTAACAAGCATTATGGAGCGGCTAAAAGGGTGCTTAGATATATTCAAGGCACTCTTGATTTTGGCTTGGAGTACAAGAAAGGAGAAGGGACCGCTGATAGTTGTGATGTGATTGGAGTGGTTCAGAAGATGACATGAGGAGTACATCTGGATATGCTTTTACTTTTGGTAGTGGGGTGTTTTCTTGGGCATCTGTGAAGCTAAAGACAATGTTGTTTGCTCTATCCACAGCTGACAGTAGTATATCGGTCTTGAAGCTCTGCACGAGGCTACATGGCTAAGATTTGTGTTGGAGGATTTTGGTGAAATGCGAATGTTGCCACACCACTAAACGTGACAACACCTCACAATTGCAATCACCAAGAATCCAATCTTTCATCAGAAAACCAAACATATAAATCGAAGATATCATTACATCAAAGAAGCTCTACAACAAGGGGTAATCGACCGCTCTATTGTTCTACAAAGGAGCAAGTAGCTGACATTTTTACTAAGGCATTGGCAAGGGAACAGTTCTCTTTATCTCAGAGAATTGCTTGGAGGAAATCGATTCACAATTTGAAGGGGAGTGTTAATGTGTAAATAGTGAACTGATTTAGAAATGTAATTGTTGTTTAGTGTTAAGGCTTAGCTCATAGGCTGAGTCAGTTTGTTAAGTCTTATAGGGCTTGACTTGGACAGGTGTTTTAATCTTAATGGTAGTGCAGTTGGATGGCTGAGATTGAGGCTAGGAGCTGTCTAGCTCTCTCTCTCCTCTAACGGTCTTTTTGTGCGTGAGTGAGCTAATAGGCTCAGATAGTGGTGTGTGCTCATGAACACATATAGAAAATATACAGAAGAATTTCAGAATCATTTTTCTCTCTTCTTCTCTGAGACTCTCTCTTTCATTAGCTGCAAAATGTTGATCAAACACTAACACTTACATCCTTATACAGACGATGCAAATGACACCTGATTTCATGGCCTTCACCATTACTGGATTTGAAATTGGCTGTACATGCAAACTTCAAACCCGTCCGTTTAACATTGTAGTTGTTGAATTCAACGACAAGGGATAGAGCTAAACCCAAGAAATCTGTACGAAACCAATTTGGAGGAAGGGTAATATTTATTGAAGATCCCTCGTTTTGATAGCTGAACCAATTTAGAATTTCATTTCCTGGACATACAATGCTAACTGAAGGACTTGCAGGACCATAACCCTGTACCGTGGATGGAAGTTGTGCTTATTGAAGGCTTAATGAGAGAGAGAGAGACATAGAGACAGAGACAGAGACAGAGACAGAGACAGAGAGACACAGAGAGAGAGAGAGAGAGACACACACACACAGAGAGACAGAGTGAGAGACATACATAATATGCATCGTCTGTAGGGTTTGATGACGCAGTTGCCATTTGTATAATTCTAAGCTGTGCTTCACCCATCATATTCCTCCAAGCATTCTGATGCAATATTAGAAAACATAAGTTAATTCCTTGCCAAGTTGTAGAAAAAAAATGATCAAATGCATCCAAACCTTCAGTGACATGCAGCCATGCGCTTCAAGATGACGCAGCACAGGGAGCTCGGGTAAAGATGGAAGGCTCCTGCAATTTGTTAACCACAGGTAACGCAGCTGAGAAGCTTGTTTGATGCTTGCAGGTAAGCTCTGAATCATGGTTCCACTTAGATTTAAAGATCTTAATGACGTTAAACAAACGAGGGGATCCGGGAAATGTAATATATTGCAGTAACCAAGGTCTAGTTCTTCCAAAGAGCACAAACCGATCGAGAAGGGAGGCACGCTTTTAAGTTTCAAACAGCCATAAAAACTGAGAATTTTAAGACAGTTTAGATGGTAGATGCTGTCTGGGACAAACTCAAGGTCCTTGCACCGGCATAGAGTTAATGTTTGAAGCCCAATCAGATTTTCAATCTCCACGGGTAGCTCTTTAACTGCTGTTTTAGATAGATTAAGAAGTTCCAGATGTTCAGTAGGCTCCAAGATGTCGGGGAAGCATTCAAAGTTAGAGCAGCCATTGAGATCAAGACTCTTAAGAGATTTCAACTTAAAAATGCTGGTTGGCAGACTCACAAGCCTTTTGCAATCATTCAGGTAAATTTTAGTGAGACCAAAGAGACACTCGATTGATGAGGGCACCACTTCTATTGATGTCCAAGTCAAATCTAATACACTTATATTCCTGGGAAGTTCTGAAATCTTACCGAGAGATGAGCAGCCCCCTAGACGAAAACCAAAGCATTTTAGCTTGCAACCGCTGCTGGGAAGATTCTTAAGGTATTTACAGCGTTGAATATTCAAGAAAGAAATTTTTCTGTTAGACCAAACTGATGAAGGCAATTCCTCAATTGCAGTGCTTCCTAAATTCAATAATTCAATATTGCCTGGCATCTCCTGGAGATATTTGAGATTTGAGCAGCATCCCAGGTCAAGAAAAGTAAGATTGCCAAGATACTGGAAACATGAAGGAATTCGAACCAAACTTGTACAACCCATAAAGATTTATATGCTCCATTTTCCGACTCTCAGAGAGATCTGGAAGTTCAGTCAGATGTTTGCAGAAACTAAGATCGATCAATTTTAAGTTCCCGAGATAAATCTGTAACAAATTAAAGAGAAATTGCAAGAATTAGTAACTTGGCCTAAATAACTACATTTTATACAAGAAGTACAAAAAGCATACATACCAGGTCTTCTTCCCAAAGTTGCTTAACCAGGCTGCGGGGCATTTTGAGCTCAACAAGATTTTCTGGAGAAAATTTTGATGGCAAAGATTTCAAAGGGTATCCATCCCAGTAAAGATACCTAAGAGATTCAGGAAGAGTCTGAAGACCTTGAGAAAGGTATAATTTGCAGTACTTCTGGCCATAGCTAGAATCATAAATTTCTAGAAATCTTAGATTGTACATCTTTTTGAAGGCTGCACGACTCAAGTGTAGCTCTCTAATGTTAGACGTGTTAAAGGATATGGCTTGAACCATTGCAGTTGCCTGACAATAAAAGAGCAACTATAAATGAGAATGATAATACAATACACAACAAAATTTACTCAAACTACATCTGTAGACAAAAATTTCCTACCTTTCCATAGAAATTTTCATGATAAGAATTTTTTTAGAGAAAGTGAATGCATTTGGATCTTACTGTATTGTTTTTGAGTACATGACAGACATCCTCAGCAATGAACAACCTATCACGCTTTCCGGGTTCAATACATTGTTCACGAACAATTTCCCAACCGATTTCTTGTAGCAAATCGTGCATCTCTAGGCAGTAACTTGTTGAAATTGATATTAGAGATGTATCAATGAGAACTCCAATTCCCGCCACAAAGAAACCACGAATGTCTAACATTCTTTTCACAAAATCCACGTTCATTCCTTTATAAAAACATGCTATATCAAGGAATATCTCCTTCTCATTTTTTTCTAATCCATCATAACTTAGTCTCAACACATTCTGAATTTTTTTGCTGGGAAAGTTTTTCAATTTTTTCAATTCATTTTCCCATTCTTCTTTGCTCTTGCAGTGAAGGAATGAGGAACCGAAAATCTTAAGAGCTAACGGAATGCCTTCGGCATAATCTACCACCATTTTTGACAACTCTGTATAATCGGTTCTAGGAGAGTTATTTTTGAAGGCGTGCAAATGAAAGAGCTGAAGAGCTTCATCACAATTTAATCCTTTAACCTTGTATATCTTATCATCATCAACCTTCTTCTTAAGCAGGCGCCTATTTCTAGTTGTTATAATGATTCTACTTCCGGGGCCAAACCCAACATGATCTCCAGCTAGAAGTTCTAATTGGCTCATGTCGTTCACATCATCAAGAACAATGAGGACCTTTGTACGGCAAAGCCTCTCTCCAACAAAAGTTGATCCTATTGGAGTGTCAATTTTAAGATTTTCATCCTCTAATAACACACGAAGAAGTTTATTTCGCAAGTGATTTAATCCATGCTTTTCTGATTCCTCGCTAACATTTGCAAGAAAACAAGAAGCCTTGAATTTAGAAGAGAGTCGATTATATACAGCACCAGCAAGGGTTGTCTTGCCAATACCACCAATGCCCCAAATGCCTATATAGCAAACCTCTGGTGAATCAATGCATAAGGACGATTCAATTTGCTCAATTTGGCTTTCAATTGCAACCAGGCCCCTTAAATCACTTCAGGATTTTCGATTCAGTTTGGTCAAAATATCTTCAACAACATTCTCAACTAAATAAGCCTCCGTCCTGGTATATTTGATTCAATATGGACAATTAATAGATAGTAAGTATGCATCAATTAATGTAATTCTCATAATTGAAACATCACACCTAGAAAGTAATACAAATACAGACTTAGTTACCTTGTTTTGCTTGAATTATCCAAAGTAAATGCTTGTTTGGGAGTCATTCTGGAGAGTCCAATAATCACTTTTATGGAGAATCACTTCTCCATATAATCACTTTAAATGATTTTAAGTGATTTTATGGAGAAGAACATGGGAAGTGCTTTTTCCCAGAATCACTTAAAATCACTAATAGTGATTTTCTGGAGAAGTATGTAGGATGTGTTTCTTCCCAGAAGTGATTATGGCATATCCAGAATCACTTCCAAACAAAACATAAGTACATGAGTAACCAACCATCTCATCTCATGAATCAAATAGGCACAAATTAGAGGAGGAGCTTGTTACCTAGTTTTGTTTGAATTATCAAACCCAGATAGATTGGCTGCTTTCTCCAAAGCATCTCTCCACATGAGCACCTTGTCCACACGGTCCTTCCAACGTTGTTCATGTTTAGCAAATGCATCTGCATAACTCCCCAGCTGTTTTCGTACATGAGATGAATCGATGTCGTAAAAAATGGGTATAACAAACTGTCCATCTCTCTCTCTGCATCCCAGTATCTGCACAAGTTCATCCAAACACCAAGTAGGAGAAGCATAGTTTTTCGAGAAAATGATTACTGAAAGCTTCGATTTTTCGATTGCTTCGACAAGGGCGGGTGCAATTTCATCTCCTCTCTCAAGTTTGTCGTCTATGTAGGTTTTGATTTTCTTCCCACGTAAAGCAGCATGAAGATGGCTGGTAATAGTGTAGCGGGTATCTGCACCTCTGAAACTAAGAAACACATCATACTTTTCTTGAAGGAGGATAGGAGCAGGAGGAGCAGAAGAAGCAGCCATAATCAAGTTGGAGCTCATGAATCAGGGGGATCGAAGCAAGAGAAGTAGAAAGAGTTGCAGCTAGAGAGACTAGTTGCCCTGATTATTAGAATCGAAAGCGAGTGTGGAGTTTCAGAGACTAAAGATAAGCTAGCTAGCTTTGTTGACTTGACTGGGATTGTGTGGTATGATTGTTCAAGTAAAACAAAATTACAAAATTCATCCACCCACTTCAAAAAAATGGAAAATGGAGAAGATAAGAAATTACCCAACAAAAGATTCAAGCATTCACACTCACCCACATCCACGACATTCAATGGGGCCCTTCTTTACGCGTTACAAAGTTTTTCTTTTCTATTTGCAAATAACTTCACTTCCACTTGCTTCAGACTCATCACGTTGTCTATTAGTTTTAGCATCTTCGTCCAACATCATCAAATCAAGTTTTTCAGCATCTGTGGCATTCAATACTTCTCCACATTCAATTTGGGGAACTGATGCCTGACTCCTGACCTTCATAGCTTTAAGAAATGAGAAAGTCAATGGGACAACCCAAGAGGTGAGGTGAGTAAGAATTCATTGTTCTCTCCTCTAATTTGTACAATATATAATTGAAACCTAAAACCAAATGCAACCGTAACTCAACCCCATTATTACCAAATTTATCAAAACCCTTTGTATCAAGTCCAAAACTTGGAGTAGTGTAGTACGAGAGTATCTATATGGGATATAACTCATCCACCTATTATAATATAGGTGGATATTTATTAGAGTGCTTTAGTTTATAGACACTATATATTTTACTAATTAGGAAAATACAAATTCAATTAACTTAATTAAGAAAAGGCCAAAGAATAAAAAGTAAGAAGTAATTTTACCATTATGCATTACAAAAAACTAAAAATTACAAAATATGTCATTATGCAAATTTTAAGTAATTCATTTTAAACCAAAAGACAATCGCTACTTTTTCCTCCATTCTTATTTCTTCCCCATCTATGTTGCTGAAATTTTCCTTCCTTTTATTTTTATATTTTTCCTTTCCTTTTTATTCCTTCCTGTTCCACCATTTTAAGTCTGTTGCTCTGTTTCTTTTGTTTTTCCGTTTTCCCTTTTTTTTTTTTTTTGTTCTATTGTTTTTTTCCTAACTTGTTTATGTTTTCCAAAAAACTGATTCCTTACTCAAAACCATAAATTAGTCACACATCAATGCGTAAGAACTCAGCCAAAACCATTATTAAAAAATAATGAAGGAAAAGTTATGCTATTCCCATGGATGAAAACAACAGGGAAGAGACAAAGCCAAATTCATTTTAAACCAAAAAGTAGTACCTAATTTTACAATAATGTAATTAAAAAATATCAAAATTACACAAAATGTCACTCCTAAGGCAAGCACACTATAAAGAAACAAAGTCAAATTCTCCTCTGTCTCGTAATCAACAACTCCAAAATTAAGAGGATAAAACCCCGCAAAACAAAACCAAAAGCACAGGTGTAAGAATAACATAAACCGCATTGCGAGAAAACATAAACTCGCATTGCAAAGATAAAACCCCGATTCTATGTTAAAGTCTTTAAGAATCAACACTTCAACCAAGAATCGGGTTAATCACTTATGGCTCGGGTATATCCCTTATATTTCATATATTTTTCAACTAGGTCAACTTATGCCAAAGATTACCACTACATAAACGAAATTTCCTTATTCCTTATTATGTGAAACAATGACAAGCTTTTTCCGCCCTCCATCCCACATTTCCCTGCTTTGAAATCGCTTTCCAAAGAGCCGGAGTCCCGATTGGAGCCATGGGCTACTCGTCGGTGCTTCATATCCTCCTTACCCAAAGTGACTTAGTGATTAAAGGTAGCTAAACCCAACGTCATCCCATAGGCGTGTTTCTACTATCCCAAATTTCCACCGACAAACATTATCTAGTTAAAAATTGACTCCAACTAAAAGGAATATAAGATTTCAAAATTCATAAACAAGCATTAATTTGCCAAAGGCACCAAGTTTTGAACAGACTGTGACATAAAGCGCATTGTAGGAAACATAAATCGCAATGCAGAAAACATAAGCGCATTGCGTAAAAACATAAACCGCAATGCAAAAACATAAGCGCAATGGATAAGACAATCACTTATCGACAAGGGATAAGACA
Source organism: Prunus padus (assembly GCA_024362665.1). NCBI lineage: Eukaryota > Viridiplantae > Streptophyta > Magnoliopsida > Rosales > Rosaceae > Prunus > Prunus padus. The sequence continues at coordinate 17,756,146 of JANFAM010000009.1, read as the reverse complement.
ATCAAACGCATGCGCCCAATTCAACGACTCTACGGCTTCACATCTTAGTGACAATGACTAGTGTTTGCACATTTTCGATTAAACTTGTGGAGCCTATTCCAAGATACCCATAGACCAGGCAAGACACTAGAAAGACCTTCCGCACCAATCCCTCGACTAAGAACACCAGGGGTTGGAGGTCCTGAAGCCACCAATAACGAAGATGCATGATAGGAGCGAACTCGACATGTTCATACACAAAGCAAATTCAGCAACCAAAGGAATCAAACAACATTGCATGACAAATCAAATAAGCAGCTTGATGGAACAAAGAATAATGCCTAATGTTGTAACTAATAATTTAGTATTAGTTCAATATTTCTGTTACACAAGTGTGTAGAGGGCACTCTCAAGGAGGAATTTTCATACGGTGATGTAATTGGGATCTTTAAAGAGTATTATATGTAATCAGTGATGCTTTTCTAAGAGGAAAATTCAGAACATGGAACAATAGTTTTTCACCTATAAAAAACGACTAGTACGGAGTTGCTGTTAGCTTACATTCCTACCAACTACATTGTTACAATTTGCAATCTCTTCAATCTCAAAATGAGACCAATATTAGAACGTTAGACTAATGAAGATGAAAATGATCAAGAATTAGTCTCGAACTAGTATGTATGTCCAAACCTTCCATTCGTGCAATCAAGCGAGTTCAAAACTTATTTATAAATGTGAATTAAAGCCAAATTATTTCACCCCACACTAATGACAAGGTTGGCCTAACGGATCTATTGTTAGATCCATATAGTCTTAATAAATCAATAGATACATAAACTGAACTTCACGTGAGAAGAATCTGATCTAGAAAATTGAAATAACGAATCTATTGTTAGATCCATATAGGCTTGCCTAACGGATCTAAAAATTGAAATAAGAATCTGATCTAGAAAACACATACCTCACCGGATGAAGCAGAGCTTCACGTGAGAAGAAGGAAGATGAGAGAGAGGGTGTCGTTGTCGATGGAGCAAATAAGGAAGAGGAGAGAGAGCGGGTGTCGCTGTCGTTGATTGAGCGAAGAAGGAAGAGGAGAAAGAGAGGGCATTGTATCGTCGATGGAGAGAAGAGGGAAGATGAGAGAGAGGGCGTCGTCATTGATGGAGTGAATAAGAAAGAGGAGAGAGAGAGAGAGAGAGAGAGAGAGAGAGAGAGAGAGAGAGAGAGAGAGAGAGATGGGTTGAGATCTGGTTTTAAACAAAAGGGTAAAATTGTATTTTACCTTTATAATTTAGACAGGCCCAACGAATCTGGGCCTCATCTTTGGCCTAATCCAAAATAACAATTCTTTCCTAGGTATTAAAACCCAAACAAAAATGCCCAATGTCTCAAAACCTAATTAGTAAAGTTAATTATGTCTAATACCAAATTTTTCTTATTTATTAATAGGCTCCATTTGGTTCATGGAATGGATTTGACGGGAAATCACTTTCCATGTCATTTCTTAAGGAATGGGAAATGGAAGATTCTTTTATCATGTTTGGTAATGGTGGGAAAGTAACTAGGAGATATCATTTTATTTCATTTTTCATGTTTGTTTTGAGTAGGAATGGAAAATAAAGTTTGTATAATTTTCCAATTATACCCATATTAAATCAAATAAAAAAAAGACTGCATTTCATGATTTATTGTAATTCTAAATTTTAAATGGAGACAAAACGGTCATGAAAAATGTACATTTTATGTTGACTCATTTTCTCAAACTCTTTCATAAGGAGGGAAAACAAAACCCAAGGGGAGAGGAGGAGGGCTTCACTTCCCCCCTACTTTCTCATGTGTCAAGCAACCATTTCTCATGCCTAAACTTACCAAACATGGAAAATCAATTGATTTCTCATCTCCAAGCCTCATTTCTCATGAACCAAACAGGGAAGGAAATTTTTACAGAAATACCACCCGAACTATAAAGAGTGTATGCAATTACCGGCCAATATATTTTTTTCTTCACAATTTGCCACATAAACTTTCGAGAGAGGTGTCAAATGGCCCAATGCAGCCCATTTAGAGTAGGCTCATTTAATAAATAAGCTGTGCCGAGCTCGTCCATTTATGAAAATCATCAATTCTAGCCCGAGTCCACAATCCTAGCCCATATGGGATCGGGTCGTGTTATTGTTGGGCCACTAAACGGGCCGATATGGGCCTATGCCAAATTTGACTTATGTATTGCAATTTTATTTGTAATTTTTTTTACAATTATGTAGAGTCCTGCTATTTTCACCCACCTGTCTTATTTCTTCACTCACCTTATCTTTCCACCCATTATGTAAATTTCAAAAAACACAATCTTATCTTTCCACCCACCATTAGTCCTAAAATACCCTTTATTAATTCAAGTTAATTCATGAGGCTCTTCCCCAATCTCACAGTGGCTCCTCCCCATAGCCAGCTCACCCACCCGACAACCACCTAACCCCTTCCCTAATTTTGAAATTAAATCATTCATGGTCACCTATTTTTGAATTGCAGATTGTGTTTCCACTTTGTGTAATTGCATTCTTATTTAACGTTTAGATGCATTTCTTTTAGACGCTTCTGCTTTTTTTTGTCCTCTTCATTTTTTTTTCTTTCTTGATGTCGATGTCGATGTGGTTTCCATATGGGTCGTTGAACTCTAGGTTTTGCCCGTATCGAACTAGACGATGAAGGAGACGGTGGTGTTGGTGAAGTTAGGAACTAAGGAGTTTTGTTTTTTCTTTTCCTTTCTCCTACGTCCTTAAAAGTCATTTTATAAAGTGGTAAATTTGTTTTAAAGATAATGTAGTTGGGAAAATAGAACAGAGAGGTGGATATAACAGCACTCATATGAAATTATAAAGTCCACCAATGAGAAAAATTTGAGCTCCCAAACGGATTGTTCCACTTCCCCACCAACGTCACCATTCAAATTTCAATGTCCTGATCTTTCCACATAAACCCTAAATTTTCCAAGTGCTGCTTGAGAGTTATTTACAATACCATTCTCTGAGGTTTTTTATGTTTTCACAAAACCCCCTCAAGTATCAAAAATTACACGAACAATCATTGTGGTTTCAGTTTGTTTTCACAAAACTCTTTTTCGTTGATTGTTCATCCAAAACTTGATGATTTCATTGAAAAAAAATTATGCAAATGAAAAAATTAACATCAATGAATGTATATGCAATCTAATCTCAAAAGCCCAACTTTGTCATTTGGAGATTTTTTTATATAGAAAATCATTAATTTTTGGACCAAAAGTCAATGAAAAATGATTTTGTGAAAATAATTTAAAACTTGAGGAGATATTCGTGTAATTTCTGAAACCTCAGGGGTTTTGTGAAAAGTCCTAAAATCTTAGAGGTGTTAGTGTAAATAACTCTCTACTTAGATCATATGAAACTCTGCTCCCTCCGTCATCACTCTTTTTCAGTTCAATTATTTCTCTTCCATGGCTGCTGCTGCTGCTGCTGGTGCCGTTCCATTGGTGCCACCACACATCTCGTTCCCCGTGGACCTCTCATCTCCCCAAAATCCTAATAAGCTCACCCTTTTCTTCCCTCGCCTCCATCGCTCTACCAAATCCCAACCAACTCTCCGCTGTCATAGGCCTCTCTCGTTCTCTTGTGGCCTCAGCCTCACTCTACATTCTCCGGCGCCGGAGCAGCCCACCTCTGCCGTGCCTCAGACCTTGCTTCGGCTTGCCGCCTCGGCCGCCCTCTTCTTTGGGCTTGGGCTTTGCTGTTGGGCCGCTTCGGCTCAATGCCCCCCTCTTCTTCTCGGAGACCCTGGGGCGGTCCTAGAGGAGGAGCACACAGCTCAAGGTAATTTCCCAAAGCAGCTGACTTAGTTTTTTTACTTTTATCAATAACAATAAGGGCGGGCTGTTTAGTGTAAGTGTGATTGTTGTAATTGTGGTGATTGTACATTTGATGAGCACAGCCACAGATGATGGCGATGAGGGTAAATCTGGCAATTTGGAAAAGTCAGAAGATAGCAAGTTGGAAGCAGCATTTGGAGCCTGGAAGTCTAAGACATATGCTTTGACTGTTCCTTTGAGAATTGCTGCTCTTCGTGGTTCTGTTCCACCTTCATGGGTTAAGGTCTGTGGCGCATTTCTTTCTCTGTATTTTGTTATATGACATGGAATTTAGTATTTGGTTTGATGGGTAGCTGGTTTTGTGCGAGTTTAGGCAACTTGCGTGGTTCATAACTTAATTTGCTTTCTGACCTGTAGGATTTCATGCAATCTCAAGGAAAAAGATCAAAGGTTCACTTGAAGTCCCATGCAAGTCTTGAGGGCATCTTTTCTGATCTGTCAATGGCCTTTAGCAAAGGCAAAGTTGGGCCTTCATCTGTCGTAGCAGCTGACCTCGTTAGTGTTGGGGATTCTTGGCTCAGTTATGCCATTAACAAGGCTTTAATTGAGCCCATTCAAGGGGTAGAAGACCAGGACTGGTTTAAAGGATTGAGTGACAGATGGAAAGTAAGAATACAACTGCTCTTTCATGTCCTCTTGTTTCCTGATTCCTGAAAAGTGTGTTCTAGTGGATCCCCGTTTACACATTAAGTGATGGTATCTATGCCCATTTTCAAGCTATGCCATTTTATGTTGATGTCTGTCCTGTGCAAATTATAGAAGGTCACAGGTCATGTTGAAGTGCAACACTTGTTTTCTTGTCCAGAAATCAGAGGAATAGATAAATTTATTATAGTTTTAGTAGCATCCATGTGATGGAATGTATCAGTAGCTTTATTATAAATCTTAAATGAGCTACCAAGAGGGCAAGCCCTGATTTCTAAGATCTATGTTGTGTAACCGGAAACTCCTGAATCACAAAGCATATTCTGAAGGATACTATATACATGTAGATGATATGTGGATTGAAAACCTGCTTAAATGTTTCAACTGGCTTGTCAGACCTCGGAATCAATATATGTTAGCTGGTGTTGTTGTTTTCCTGCCGTCAACAGTGTGTTATATACCCATTCTTAGTCAATTTCAGTTAATTCTATGAACTTCTTGAGTTTTATTGTGCATGTTTCCTTAAGTTGTTTAACCATTTGCCTTTGCTTGGTGTACTGTTTCGAATTGGCAATGTCCTTTTGTTCCATAAAAAATCGCTTTATGGTATTTTACTTTTGCTAAAAAGGTATCAGGTATATCTCTGCAGGAACTCTGAGGGGAGAATTGATCCTGATGGTAAAGTATGGGCTGCTCCATATCGCTGGGGCTGCATGGTGATAGCATACAAAAAAACTAAATTTCGAAAGCATAAGTTGGCTCCTGTAGAGGTAACATGTCTCTGAAGTTATTTTATTATGCTATACTTCTTTCTTCTTGAGAGAGTTTTAACAATTTCATTGATCCACATGATATGCCATGGAGAAGGGGAAAATATTAAAAAAGAAGTTGGGAAACTGATTCAAGGGCTAATATAGTGGTTTGGCACGGTTACCTGCTGGAACTTGCTTAAAGAAAGCCGAGGGTTACATTAAATTCTGAATAACTGGTTTTGTTTGTATTTGGCATGTTTTGGTTTTTACGAAATGTTGTCTTAAATACAAACATTCTAAGAGTTGGCATTGCAGGACTGGGCAGATCTATGGCGACCTGAACTTGCTGGAAAGATTTCAATGGTTGATTCTCCTAGAGAGGTTATTGGTGCAGTTTTGAAGTACATGGGAGCATCATACAACACAAAAGACATCCATTTGCAAGTTGATGGTGGGAGAGATGCTGTCAGGCAAAATCTTGCTTTACTTGTAAAACAGGTATTGAGAGAAACTATCTAAGTTAGATGCACTTGATAAACTACTGAAAAAGTAGATTGCTGCCAAATCTGGAGCTAAATTTGGGGAATGGGAGTCAGTTTTAGAGCTATGGCTCAAAATTATTGTACTTTAGGTAGGGGTATTTCTAGTGGTGGCTGAAACATTTATGATAATTCATGTGGTGAACATGTCTCAGAATTGTTAGGAAAAAGAAAAAAAGTCTGTCAGAATGATGCAGAAGGTTACTTGCTCTGTTCTAATTTGTATCATGATGTGCTCATTGGCCTTATGTAGGTCCGACTATTTGACAGTGTACACTATTTAAAAGCGTTTGGGGTCGGAGATGTGTGGATGGCTGTTGGGTGGAGCAGTGATGTTCTTCCTGTTGCCAAACGCATGTCTGATGTTGCAGTAATCGTTCCCAAATCAGGAGCTAGTATATGGGCCGATCTATGGGTACACCCTGCATCATGTTGTTGTAGAAATTTAAGTCCTCCATTATATGATATCTTCTCCTAGATGTCAAGTTATGTTTTTTTTGTCTTTTTCTAGGCAATTCCTGCTGTCTCTCAACTTGAAACAAATCGAATTGGGGGGAGAGTTAGAGGGCCATCTCCGCTCATCCATCAATGGATAGAGTTCTGCTTGCAAACTGCTCGAGCACTCCCTTTTAAGCAGGAGGTAGTCCCTGGAGCATCCCCATCTGCTCTTGATAGTGCTCCGCCCGAAGTTTTGAATGAGCTCATCAAGGGAAAGCCAAGACTGGACACAAACCTCGTTGCAGGAGTACCTCCACCGCAGATTTTGGCAAGGTGTGAATTTTTGGAGCCGTTAACTGATTCTACTTTGTCGGAGTATCAATGGTTGATTGCTAGTATGCAGAAATCTAGGGATGGTTTAATCGCTAGTATGCATTCTTACATGTCATCATTGATTCAAATTTTTTGGCTGAAGCTGAATTCAAAGCCAGCACAATCATGAACCGTAACACAGGCCAAGCGTAAGTTCAGTAAGTGTTCTATGATGAGAATTAATTCATTTGTTTATATCCAATCCGGTACTTATAACTCAAGGCATAACATCATGGAACAGATGTTTACGCATATTTGGAAAATTTGTATGTATAATTAGATATGTTGTACTTTGTGATTTTTTATTTTTGCACTTTTTGGTGTGAATATAGGTTGTACTTGAGATTCTTTACCAAAGTGTGAGCATGATTGCAGAGCATATGTTAACTGCTTTGTTACAAATTCAAAACATATGGTATTTATTTATCTTCCAATTCATTGGATCAAACTATTTGTTCACTGTTAAGACTAAGCAGAATTTTGTGTACGGCAGCCTCCTCTAATAAGCTTCTCATTGAGTTCTTTCAGTGATCGGTGCCTTAAGCTAGCCCACTACCCCAAATCAACCAACTTCATGTAGAATAGGGTTGTTTTTCGTGAAGATTTTGTCTTATAAATTGTGGTTAGGCCTTCAAAGTTGCCGTTAAGCTGGTCTTCATGAAGCTATGTTCTCCCGTTGAATATGCAAATGTCGAGCATGCAATTAACTTACCAAAAATGCAAGGGAGACCACATCCCTAATAGAGGTAGGACCTGCCTAGCATTACTCTTTAACTTGATTGATTAATTGTTTTTTCGATTGAAGGATACAACTTTTATGTTATCGAACAAGGTATAATCTACCCATCCCAAACAGGTATCAAAACTTTCTTTGGACTTGCGTTTTTCCTCTTCCTCAATTGGCTCGCTTTCATTTGGAGCTCGAGAGAGAGCATGTATATTTGAGAATTTATTGGCCATTTGTTGGAAGGTATAGGAACGTGGATTTATTTTTCGGCCAGTTCCATTAGGCTACAGAGGGAAAGCGTAAATTGATAAGAAAGTGTTTCACCAATCCCATGGCCCCTCAAAGGTGGAATCATTCCATTGGGTCCATAAGCATCAAGATCTGCCTAGAACAAAAAGATGTGTCCTAGAAACCCCCCAAGGGCAATAGCATGGATTAGCCAGACAACTCCTTTCAATCAGATTATGATTGTCAATATTTTCGCTATTTTTGGTATCCAAATCAAAAGACTTTTGAAGATCCAATAACATCTACATGAAATCTCCTCGACTCCCAAAACTTGAAACCTCCTTGAAAGGAAAGACCTGCGAAATCCAAGCAATAATTATTGGCCAGCAACAAGCACATTTTTTCAAATATCATACAAATATCATACACTTTGCACCACTCAAGTATGTCCTATATTTTCACATTGCAACTTGAACTACAAAATCTTGCAATATCAAACCTAACATAAAATGCCCTCAGATGTGTAGACATGGGTCCACGAGTTGATAAATCACAAAAGAATTGAGACCCACCCAAGCCACGGAGGAAAAACCGCGAACAATGACGCCCTAAATGACGGAAGGACCGTGTTGAAATGATTTGTAAACGTTAGGTTTGATATTGCAAGATTTTGTAGTTGAGCGTGACATGTGAAATTTGGGTCGTATTTACTAATCAATCAATGTCTTCACCACCAACCAAGAAAATCTTGCTGTGCATGGCACTCTATTTCTTAAAGTAATTGAACAATATAGTAAATGACTATCAGATTGCTGAACAGTTGGAACAAAACTTAACTACATGCTTAAGTAGATGACCTTGTACAATAACTTAAAGAGGGACTTCAAAAAGCAGAACAACTCATCCAAGAAAAAGAAAGTATCCATAGTACATGAGGTGATGTGACAAAAGAACCCCACAGATTTTTTCTTTCCATGTTGTTTGATAAGAGAAGAAGCTAGCAGAGTAGAAAGAATTGCAAGCAATAGAGCAATAGGTTCAAAAGTAAAATCTTATGGCAAACTTGGAGGACCAGATAGGACGATTGTTTTTATAAAAATCAAGGAAGCATGTTATATCCAAACGCACAGGAATCTCCAAAATGATTTGATAAATACAAAATTCAACAAATGGGTGAAGGAAAACAAGAAGGAAAAACAATTACCTGTCTTGAATGGAGAAGTAGGCCGGCTGCTCATCGTTGATTTGTTGTTCAGGTCGAAACCAACTGCATAAAAACATATGGATTTAAAAATAACTCCTTCACATCTGGCAAAAAAATAAATAAAGAAACTCCTTCACATATACAGGCTTAATGACTTCAATTTTCTTTCATAGACATGCCGCAGATAAATTTTAAAAACAAAAAGATATTCAGAAATGTTTGCAAAAGTGAGAAGGATGATAAAGATAGTAAGAAAACCTTTATTATTATTTTTTGATAAGTTAAAAGAAAACCAAATATAAAAAGTCTGCCATATAAAGAATTCCTATTTGCAGGATTTCTCCACGTTGTTCTTATATCAGAAAAGGCGTTACATTGGAGGCAAAGTCATAGTGATTACACAGGTAGCATGGAACTGAAAATGGAGGCCCCAAAAATATTACATACACAAAAACCTTCAACCAAAACAGTGACCATCATGTTCTTTTGACACAACAAATACAGTGGGAACTGAGAAGCAATTGGTCCATGAAAAACCTTCAAACTCCTAGATGACCAATCTCAGGACCGCACCAGCCATCCTACCTACCCTAAAAGGAGGAAAGAATGTTAGGGGAAACTTAGTAATAAGGCAATAATGTAGCTATATACAGAAGAAATGATCCACATTATTTTAATAGGAAAAAGAAAAATTGAACAAGAATGAAAGGGGGAAGTACAATATAAGTGAACAAGCTGTCTATTAAAAAAACCATCAAACTACAAAAGTCTACAAAAAAAACAATATAACAGCAGAACAGCCACACCGAAAACAGACCCAAACCATAAGAACTAGCTGCTTCCCAATCCAAAGTCAGAGGGAAGAAAGGGAAGCCTGGGAACTCAGAAGAAACAGAAGCCTGGAGCGAGGCCCAGAATCTGGCCTTGTCCTATAAGAAGAGCATCACTCGTTCTTCTACCATCACATTTAGTCACAACCCCAATTTCTCATTACATGTTCCTTCCTGATTTCCATCTACATATTAAAAATACTGCTAAAGAATAGATCATTTATCCCCCACACCCCACTACAAAAGGGAAAAACAAAAGTAAGGAAATGACTTTGGAACCAATGAGACCTCCCAGTTTCTACCATAATAAGTGCAAGCACCATTAGGCATTTCCAAAAGAACTGAACATCAGCTCACTCACCACTGATAAGTTGTCAGGCCTAGTAGCTTCATGTCATCTCATCCTCAATTTCAATCCATAGTTCTCATGCCTTTTCCTCAATATACACTCTAGAAAAATAGACATACATGCGCATTGTCAAGTTTCAGGTTATTTACAACATTCCTGGTACAGAAATAATACTCTGCCAACAATAGAAGATTCTTATTATCAGCAGCGGTCTATTGCATGGCCAAGCAAATCAAGACTTCAAACAGTAACATGGTCAAACACATAAGCAGACTGCCTACCAACTCCCCTAGCAAAAAACATATTAACAGCAAATGGTAGTCTTCCTTTTATCAGATAAATGCATGGTTCCGTTCCAAGGACATGCTTTTTTCTTTTTTTCACCATGACATTTCAAAAGAGAAATGCATAGTAAATGAATAAAAGGAAAAGGAAAAAACTTCAAAAATACATTCATAAGGTTTTTGTCTGTCTGCAAACTGGTTCACTAATCAGGTTTCAGCTTTTAAAAAAGAAAGATTGCCCTATTACTATGTCAGAAAATTATACTATGAAAGCACAAAATATATTGAATTAAAAATATTACCAATAAGATAAAAGCAAATGAAACTATAATCCCGTCAAGGTTCTTCAATAACCAAATCATGAACCAATAACAATATAAAAAAAACCCTAATTATTGCACGAAAAATAAAGCTCTCACCTCATTGAAAGGAAACAGAGTCACATGTCATAAATCTTGGAGCTTTTTTTGGTACATCTCCAAAAGTTCAGGTGCACGCAGCACGCTGTTCATATCCCTTCACAAACTCGCTCACAAACTTGTCCTCAGCTTGCATAAATGCCTTCGCAGTAGTCTTCTTGCTCTTGGTTATAACACCTTTGGCAATGAGAACTTGAAGTATCGACCACCTCGGCAACACCCTCTTTTCAAAGCTCAAGCAAAGCAAAACTGGGTACTTGAGAATGTCGGAAGTGCCCCACCCCATCTTGTTCATGAAAAAGTCCAATGCCCTCTTCAATCGCTCCTCCGACGACCTCATTACCGGGGGTTGCTTCAAGAACAAAGCCTGAAACTCCGCCTCCGACCACCCAAAACTCTTAAACACGTCAAATTTTGAAACCCACTTGTCCTTTCTCATCGAAAAAAGCGTACACACGCCATGGATGAACATCATGCTCAACGGATTGAAACCAAGTTCCTCAACCTCCCTCACAATCTTACTGAAAACCTCAACATCCCTTGAAAATATCTGTGGCTGAATCGCGATCATCTTCAAAATGTTACTGTGAGGCACACCGTGTTGTCTTAGAGTCTCAGCGTTCGCGCCCATAGAGTCAGAAAATCTGAGCACAACCACAGTACCGCGCTTGACCGAAAAGTGCGACAACAAAGCCGAGGCAGACCCAAGAAAGCTCTTGAGGAACCCAATACAGGGCGCAATCTGTTTGTTCAAACTCCGCTCTAGAATTCTGGGGTTGTTGGTGATTGTGCTTACAAGGTCTTGACCAGAAATGCCATTTTGGGCGAGAAAGTCTAGCTTGGGCTTGAGGGTTTTTTCTGGGTTTGCCCAGAGGAAGGATGGGCATATGGTGATGATTTTGGCTATGTGGGTAGGGGTAAAACCGTAATGTTCGAAGAGGGAGTGGACTGGGTAGGGATTGTTGAGGGGTCTGCCATGGATTTTCTTGGAAACCTGAAGAGCTGATTCTGGGGTGAAAGCCAAAGTGTTTGTGAGATAGTCTGTGAGTGTTGGGTAGTCACAAATGCTGAGAGTGGTGAGGGATCTGATATTGGCATTCAGGGTTCTGGTTTGTTGAAGATGGAGAGAGGTTTTGAAGATAAAATGAATCATTGGAATGTCAGCTGTGTATTTTGTGCCGGTGGTTCTTCACGTTCCAGAATTCAGAGAGCCGCCTGCTTTCATTTCATCGAGCGTAGTTCTGTTCGGGTGGGCGGAACGGTGATTTTTGAGATTTTTTTTTCAAACCCAGCGCATCTTTAAGAGCAACTCCACCCGTTAGGGGTTGCCATGGCAAGAGGGGAGGGGTGGGGGAGCTAGGGGCTACTATTCACGTGAATAGTAGCTGCCCGCAATGTGTGTTTAAACATTCTTGTGTGAAGCATTACTATTCATTTTTACTTTTATTTTTATTTTTTACATGATTAATTTTAGTTGTATGTATAAAATTAATAATAATAAAATTTAGGTATGTATTAAAAAATATTTACGAATTTTTCAGATTTTTCAGATTTTTCGATTTTTTTAAATTTTTTGTTGCGTCAGAACTTGCCGGAGTTGGGCCTCAGGCAACTTCCTTGCGGGCTTGCCCGGTGTGCGTGGGTCCCACTGTTTGCACTGGCTGCCCCTGCTTGGAAGAGCCATTTTGGGCTCGGGCCCTGGGTCCCACACCCCCCAGTGCTACCGCTGGAGTCGCTCTAAAAGGGTGTATTAAATTTAGATTTTAGTATTAGATATTTATTCAAAGGGTGATTTTATTGGCACCCCAAAATTTGTTCTTTACCCCATATTCTCTTTATACCCCATTGAATTTTACTAAAATTTAAAATTACTCACTACACACTATTTTTCTTCCTAAATTGCCCTCAGGAACCCCATTTCTTAACTTACCTGTGTAAATCTCATCCCATATTAAACCCCACCCCATCGAAAACTCCCTTCTCTTGTAGAAACACCCCCATCGCAAACCCTCTGGCGTTTCAAACGCACCCCATCGCACACTCCATCCCATTTGCAAGAGACTCCATCGCAAATCCCAACTCCAATCGCACACCCCATCCCATTTGAAACAGAGCCATCGCACACCCCAACCCCAATCACCTCACCCCATCATGATGCTACAAGCATACTGTGCATCAAAGCTTCTGGAATTGCAGAGCAAGACAAGGATATTTGTCCCCGATGGAAGATCTATGATGGGATGTCTTCCCTGTTGCTAGTTCCCAAGCGTGTAACATGTGGTTCACGATTTCCTCTACTCCATGCCTCCATGCTTCACTTGCACAGGTATGGATTGGGGAGAGGGGACAGGGTCACAGACAAATACAGCTTGTACCACATTTCACGTTGAGCAAATTTTATGTTAACACAATAAATTACTGTAATAGAACTATTCCAAATATGAAGTTCGCAGCTAAATTATTTGCACCAGCACAAACTCAATTGGATATTATTTCTAAAGAATAATAAGAACATGTATAAGAAAGCTCGATTCAGCCAATGGCTGATTGTTGACATACAAAACATTCCAATTCATGCAACTGTACAATAACATGATGGTTTGAGAAAAAAGTCTAATTAGGGTTGCAGGAATATATGTGGGGTGTAGTGAGCAAATTTAATTTTTATTTTAAATATTTTTTGTCCTTAACGGTAATTATGTACAAGGGTAAAATAGGTTATTCATCTTTAAAATTAGTATGGAGTGCAAAGAGCAAATAATAGGGTGCCAATAAAATCACCCTTATTCAAAAATTCATATAAATTCTATTTGGAAAGAAAAATTCAAAATTAGCAGTTTGTCAATTTCTAATTAGTTCTTAGTACTCGTTTGACATTGCTTATTTGGGGCGATAAATGATTTTTAAAAAAATTTGGGAAGCCCAGCCCATTTGGTAAACTATGAGAAAATCACTTGTTAAAAATTACTGTGAGAGAAAGCTATAAGGGAAAGCAGCTAATGAAGTACTTTCATTTTCTGACTAAGCGGAATTAGTTTCGAAGAGGCATTGAGTTTAATGATTATGCAGGAATCATTTTCTAATTACCAAACGCCAAATTGCTTTATCTCACAGCTGATTTCTCTCACAGCAAATTTGACATCGATTATTTTCACAGCACAACAATGCCAAACTGACCAGTGTGTTAAAATTTTATAAGAACCAATTAGAAAATGACAAGTGGCTATTTTTGGGTTTTTAAAAATCCAAATAGGCTATGTAAGGGTTTTTGTATAATATGTCATGTTAGAATGAGCTTATTTGTGGAACCCTAGGGACACTCATAGAGACCCATTATGAATTTTCTTTTAACGATCCAAACCGTCTATCTTTTAAGTCTTCATTCATAGATCATCCTTGCAAAAAAAATAGACAAATCGAAAACCATTAAAACATCTAGTTGTGCCCAACAAAAAGGTGTGTGAGCCTCTAATACAACACAACCTAAATTATTCTCCAAAAATTTATGGTACGCACAATACCAAAAGGTGTTGTTTATATCATATTCAATCGAGTACATTCGGCACTGGGGAACTGGAGCACGGATAGACTCACAACCTGTCGAAGGTAATACACTGATGACACCTTCACACTTCCCTCCGATGCCGCAACTACCTGCCGAAGGTGGTTGCCGAACTCTTAGCTACAGAACCTAAGCCGCGGACACGTGTCGCCACCACAGTGATTTGCACAAAGGCTCACATCGAAACTTTGTGCAAACTCTCACTTTAACCTCTCTATAAAAGGGCACAAGTCCCCAAAATGAGGTAACTACTTTTCACCTTTATTGTTACTTTGCCAAAATTACCGCACATCCCACACTTGCTGACTTAAGCATAGGAGAGTCTTCGGCAAGTACCACACCGGTACCCGAAGCTTGACGATTGCTTCATCCCTATTTTCTTCTGCAGGATCACTCCTTACTGAAGGTCTTGTCCAGTCGAAGACTCGACACTTCTTCCACCTAAGTTGACCCCTGATTTTGGCCATCAATAGTTCGGTGTTGTCTGTGGGAACCGACTTCCGAATCTCACCCCTCTACCATTCCGCTAGTGTCACGCCCCGGACTCAAGGGTCAGTGGAAATCCCGCGCCCGGTGCATGAGGAAAAAAAAATTAATAAAAATAAAAAGAAGCCGAAACATGGTTTAAAATAAACTTCTCTTTAAAAAATAGCTCCAAAATCTTACAACTTTACAATAAATAAATAAAGCTCTATCACTCTCATGTAATTCAGCCTCAACTGGTTTATTCCTTGTCTTGCCCACTAAATCATCTGAAAAATTAAACAAGGTGAGGGATGAGCAACCACCGTTCAGTAGGGACATGAGACCTTACCATAGTATATTGATATAACTAAATTAAGTGACATGCAATCACACAGCCAAATATCACATTAATAATATTAATGCATGACTGCTCTTCATCTACTCCCGTTACTTCATATAACTAGACAAGCAGACCTACACGTCCCATACCATGCTTATACCACTTGGTCCTGAATGCCCATTTATATGAACTAACACCCATTTCAATCATCCCATAATTCCCCTTTTGTTAGTCATCTTGTCTAACTCCTGTCGCCAGTCCCGCATCACCCAATAAAAACCATGTGCACTGCAGGATCCTTGAGATTTGGTACTAGGGATGGCAATGGGTCGAATCGGGGGTGGGTATGCCATTCCCATCCCCATCTCCGTTAAGTTTTTTTCCCCCATCCTTGCCTTCATACCTGCAATATTCATATCGGGGATTCCCCGACCCGCCCCATTACGAAAGAAAAAAACCAATATATGACTATTTTGTTGAAAAAAAAATTACTAAGGCAAGATAATGAATATATATAATATATACTTATAAGACAATATAAGGATGTTTATATATGTATTGGAAGTTAATTAAATAAATAAGTAGTGTGGCTTAAGATTTGTATAAATTATATAAGTATATAATATAATAATATAAAATATAAAACTTAGTCAATACAATCACTTTAATAGTATATATATATATATATATATATATATATATATATATATATATATTCTAAAGGGGAGGGTTCGGGTTGGGGATTAAAATACCATCTCCGCCCCTCCTCAAAGACCATACCCAAAAAATTCCCCATACCCGTTTTTTGTCCTTCATACCCAACCCGTTAGGGTCGAATCCCCACGAAGACCCTTACACGCGGGGAAAATTGCCATCCCTATTTGGTACCTACCAAGAGTTAGACTCAACTACACAAAAGATCATTCCCATTACCCTCTTTTCCACCATTATTTTATCAACTCAAGAACTCCAACTAAATTCCATGACATGATATAGTTCTTCTTTTTGCATATCTCATAAAAACAATGTAATCATTTCAATATCATCAATGTACATATAATCATGCCAACATTAATTAAATAATTAACAACACGTAAACACCCAATATCAAGAACATCCATCAAATTATAATATCACGCATAGTATAGTGCTCATGAAATTTAATTAAATCAATCACCGTAAAGGCCCCCCAAGAAACCCTTACCTCGATTCCAAAGCATTGCTCCAAGTTAAGAAAATAGAGTCCTATGTCTCCTCCAAGAATTTCATCACCTCTCTCTCTCTCTCTCTCTCTCTCTCTCTCTCTCTCTCTCTCTCTCTCTATCTCTCTCACGTTGCCTGCTTGTTATCTCTAGATGTAGTAAACAACTTGTAAATGTAAGCTCCCTATTTATACTAGAATAAAGTTGGCAACTATCATTCTATCATTGGTTGATATGGTTGAGGATAAGTTCTAACATTTGGTATTAAGATAATATTTTGATGAAGTAAAGACAGCTAGCCACTTGGATTACAAGGCAACAATCTTATGTGTTTACACGTCCCTTAAGTAACCAAGGAATGGTGCCACCTCCAGCTTATATTATTAAAATGATTAAACAACTATATATATAAATATATAACTAAATATGCAACAAAATATTTATTCTTCAAATTATTAATACATATACTTTTAAAAATACGGGTCTTCCCAACTGGCTAATTCCCCTATGCCAAGTGAAGCTAGCCTTGGCACCCAGCAACACCCCCCATGTGGAGTCCTCCCAAAGGAAAGCATCAACTGACATGCATCTCTAGGCGCTCCTTCATGTTGATGTCGCCAAGATGACAGAGAGCTACAACCACCTCCATACCAAAAATATGGAGATGGAGCATGACTGCCGAACCTTGAAGCACCATTGGGAGAATACTCACCACTAACTTGCCCAGCATGACCTCACCCAAGGTATCGAGCACACCCTGCCGAACCAACTGGCCGTCTCTCTTCATAGTGCCCCGTCGCAGCCTAGGCCTGACAAAGACAAAGGCTACCTTTATCCTGAGGCAACCAAGTCGTGACCTCTCCAAATTTCCCCACCAAAGGACTGGCCTTATGCCCTAACTAAGATTTACAAGGATTGTAGGGATTGCATCTCAAAGCTTCGGCCAAAGCCCATCCCAATTCCTGCAGATCTCGACGACCCATAAGTCGCTCACCTTGGCCCTTTACCAAAGCCCACACGTCTACCTACCTAAGAGGAAGTTGGTGATTCGGAAGATTGGGAACCTGACCACCCTGAGGATGGGAGCCTTACTATTCTGAAGCTTTCGGAGAATGGGAAACCTATCCACCTCTACCCCTAGTACCACAAATCTTCGTCACTCGGCACCTTTCCTCATACAAAGCCTGCCATGCGCTTTTTATTTGAGAAAGTTCGCCATCTCGAGGATGACCAACAACGTAGCCATCAACCCATTTGGATGAAGCCACGCCCTGCCCCTTCACCGAGTGCATCCTCAACTATCGGCAGGAGAAAGACATTCAGCATCTCCGCATTGCCTTCTACACAGGTAAGAAAGACCCCCTGACCCACATCCACTTCTTCTAGTCTTCCATAGAATGTAAGGGTCTTAGTGATGAAGGCTTGAACTGGTTTTATCGGCTGAACCCTCAAACCATCAACTCATTTGACCATCTGAAGCGGACCTTCGTAAACCATTTCATGATTCAAACCAATCGTTTGTATTTTGTGGATGATCTATATATGATTCGGTAGGGTGAAGACGAGCCCCTTTGGGAGTACGTTGCCCGCTTCAGCCACGAGTATTCTCGTTGCCCAGAGACAGACGATCGTGCCACCTTCGGCGCATTCAAGAGTGGCCTTCGCGAATCCAACTTCTAGTACTTGGTTCAAAGCAACCCGTGGAGCACTTATGCCGAACTAATGAAGCAGGCTGCCATTCATGCCAAGGCCGAATACTTCAACTCCAAGCGTAGCTCTGTTGACCAGTCACGAACCACCTTTGGCGACCCGCCACAGGCTCCGGCACATCCCAAGCTCAACCATTACACTCCTAGCAATGATACCCAATGTGGTCAGAATTCGAAAAGAAAGAAGGGTTACCAACGACCCTTCAACAATGGGAAACATAGCAAGCACTTCAACACCTACCGGTCCAGCGACAACAACCCCTCGAAGACAAATGATCGCTCACCCCTCCCTTTTGAGCCTAAGCCTAGGTTCGAGGTATTCACAATGCTAAACACAACTTATGAGCGGGTTTTGGTCAACGAAACACCCATCATACCCAAACCCCCTCCTCGAAGACCTACCACCAAGCCTAGGCCAAACATTGGTGTCTTATGTCGTTTTCACCAATTCAATGAACATGATACTGAATCTTGTATCACTTTGCAAAACATCATTGAATCCCTCATTCGGGAAGACAAGTTAGATAAGTATGTGCACAACATTCCACCTCCCTCACACCCTTACCAGCACTAGATCAACATGATTTCTATCATCAACGGTTGCCCTACTTTGGTTGCCACATCCAACAACTACATCAAGTACTACATACGGTCTTCCTATGCACACCAAATCTTCAGCACTGAGCATGGACACATGCTGAAGATGCCCAGAACAGGTTGGGAACCTATTACATTCAGCAAAGAGGATGAGCGTGGTGTCATTTTTCCCCACGATGACCCTCTGATCATCCGAGCTGACATTTCCAACTTCGATGTTGGACGTATCCTTGTTGACACCGGTAGCTCGGTGAGGGTCATGTTGGCTGAAGCTTTCAACGAACTTCAGGTCCCCGACCACCTGCTTAACCGAAGCATCATGCCTCTTATGAGTTTTTCTAGCAATGTCGTCCAACCCATCGGGAGCATCCACCTCCCGATCTCAATAGGCTCAGCACCTCAACGGGGCACAACTACAACTCCCTTTCTGATCGTTGATTGTCCCACAACCTATAACGTCATCCTTGGACGCCCAACTTTAGCACAAATGAGATTATTCATTTCTACATACATGCTGATGCTAAATTCCCTACTTTTCACGGCACGGGCACAGTGCAAGGCGACCAACTTGGCGCTCGGAGTTGTTATGCTTCGGCAGTCAAATCCACCGGTCACTCCACGATGTGAAGCCCTTTTGATGACCATGGCCCCACCTCTTCCATGTCCTAGTATTGAACAACTCGAAGACCCCAAGGAGGAATCCGCCACCCCAAGCCGAATCGGTGGAAGATCTAAAACTTATTAGCCTACATGATGACTTCCAGGATCGGCAGGTGAGAATCGGCACTTTCCTTCTCCCTAATCTTCACTCCGAACTCATTGCCTTCCTCCGCCAGAACTCCAATTTTTTTGCCTGCTCTTACGATGACATGCCCGGCATCTCTCCTGCCGTCATTTCTCATAGGTTAGGTATTGACCCTGCCATACGACCCGTTCGGCAAAAGTGTTGTGCCTACTACTGGAGAGGTATAAAGCCATGAAGACAGAAGTGGAGAAATTACGCAGCATCGGTTTCATTAAAGAAGTGGATTATCCTACATGGCAAGCAAATGTGGTCATGGTTCGAAAGCCGAAGAAGGGTTGGCACATGTGTGGACTACACCAACCTCAATTGCGCTTGTCCTAAGCATATCTTCCCTCTTCTCCGAATCGACCACCTTGTTGAAGCCACGGCAGGCCATGCGCTTCTCAGCTTCATGGATGCTTACTCCGGGTACAACCAAATCTTCGTGCACCCAAAGGACCAAGCTCACACATCCTTCATTACAGACCGGGGCCTATACTATTATAAGGTGATGCCCTTCGGCCTCAAAAATGCTGGAGCTACCTACTAGCGCCTTGTCAACTACCTCTTTGCTCCATTGATCGGCCACATCATGGAGGTATACGTCGACAACATGTTAGTCAAAAGCCACACTAGCGAACAACATATCCATAACCTATCTACTATGTTTGATGTGCTGAAGCAATACAACATGCGCCTCAATCCCACAAAGTGCGCCTTCGGCGTAGCTTTAGGAAAGTTCCTCGGTTTCATGATTAGCCAGAGAGGCATCGTGCCAACCTAGACAAAATCCAAGCCATCATGGACATGAAAGTCCCGAAGACAGTCAAGGATATCCAGAGCCTTACTAGACACATTGTGGCCTTGACCAGGTTCATCTCCAAGGCTACTGATCGTTGTGCTCCCTTCTTCAAGGCCCTCAAAGGCAACAAGCGTAATATCATCTGGACTCCCAAATGCGATCAAGCTTTCACCAAGCTGAAAGAATATATGAGCAAGGCACCTCTCTTGTCGACACTTGCGCCTGGTAAAACCCTCATGATTTACCTGTCGGTCTCTCACACTGCAATTAGCTCGGTGCTGATCTGGCAACATGATGGTGCCGAACACCCAGTACATTATGTTAGAAAAGCATTACAAGATGCTGAAGCTCGCTACTCGGGCATAGAAAAACTTGCCTTCGCCTTGGTCGTTTTAGCCAGACTTCTCCGGTCTTATTTCCAAGCCCACACCATTCATACCCTTACTAATCAGCCTTTAAGATAAGTGTTGCATAAGCCAAAGATGTTACAACCCGACTCTCCTAGCACGATATTGTCCGCTTTGGGCCCGCCCTCACGGTTTTGTTTCTGGGAACTCACGAATAACTTCCCAGTGGGTCACCCATCCTGGGATTGCTCTAGCCCCAACTTGCTTAACTTCGGAGTTCCAAGAAATCCGAAGCCAGTGAGCTCCCAAAAGGCCTTGTGCTAAAAAGAGAAGTGCCGACACATATAAGGCACTTCACCTTTCCCTCCCCGAGCGATGTGAGATTGCTCACCGTTCTTGCTTCCCCAAGCTCACGGGTCTTACAAGAGACATCTGGTAGGTTGATTAAGTAGGCTATCGAACTTGGGGAGTTTGATATTCACTTTAAGCAGCGACCAGCCACCAAAGGACAAGCCGTTGTTGAGTTTCTCTCCGAATTTACCAAACCCATTTCTCTTAGAATTTTCCGAACCCATACCTTTGGCCACTCCCCATATCATCGCCGAACTTACTCCCCCACTGACTCTCGTCCACCTTGCCGGTGAAGGCAACTTCGGCCTCAGCGAGCCACTATGGACACTCCATGTGGACGGATCCTCCAATTCCCAAGGTTGCGGCGCATGCTTAGTCCCCACTTCCCCAGAAAAAGTTGTCCTGGAGTATGCATTCGGCTTTAACTTCCACACCTTCAACAACGTGGCAGAGTATGAAACACTCGTAGCTGGCCTTCGGCTAGCCAAAGAGATGGACGCTAAACAGATTCAAATATTCAAAGACTCCCAGCTCATCGTTCACCAAGTTAATCATGACTTCCTTTCCACAGACACTTCCATGACAACATACCTTCAGTGTACCCATTAGCTGATGAGAACCTTCAATGCTTATCGCATCAGCTAGATTCCACACTCTGAAAACAGCCATGCTGATGCCTCTGCAAGGTTGGCTTCGACACTAGATCAGGACATCAGTCGCAACATCCACGTGGAACTCTTAGAAAAACCCAACACCCAAGCACTAGTCATTTGCACCATTGATCATAGCCCCACATGGGTGGATCCCATATTCCAGTTTCTACAACACCAAACATTGCCTGCAGACCTTGCTGAGGCACGACATATTCGCTACCGATTCGCTTGATACTTGATCACTAATGGTGCCTTATTCAAACGCGACTTCAGCCTCCTTTACCTTCAGTGTGTTACACCATAAGAAGACAATTATGTTCTTCGGGAGGTCCATGAAGACATTTGTGGCAACCATTTCGGTGCCCGATCTCTTGCCCACACGGTTATTCGGCAAGGATATTTATGGCCATCTATCCACACAAATGCCCAAACCTTCACCCAGAAATGTGACAAATGTGAAAGGTTTGACACCATCCCACAACTCCATGCCGAACCATTGACACCGATGGTTAGCCTATGGCCATTTGCCCAGTGGCGACTAGACCTCATCGGATCCATGTCAGAATGAAAGGGCTAGGTTAAGTATGCCGTCGTCGCGGTGGACTATTTCATCAAGTGGCCTAAAGCTGAAGCCCTCGCTACCATCACAGCAGCTCGCGTTGAGACATTCGTCTTGCAGAATATCCTATGTCGCTTCGGCATACCCCAAGCAATTGTCACAGACAATGGTAGGCAATTCGATAAAACCAAATTCAAATATTTTTGCTCTAACCTCAAGATCCATCTTTGTTTCCCCTCTCCGGCTCACCCCTAGTCCAACGGCTAAGTATAAGCTGTGAACAAAATCATTAAAAAGAATTTGAAGACAAAGCTAAGGGTTGTTAGCCAGAACTATTCCCAGAGGTCCTATGGTCTTATCACACCACCTTTCGTACCTCTATAGGCGAAACGCCTTTCTCCCTTCTCTTTGGCACCAAAGCTGTTATACCGGTCGAAATAGGTCAGCCTTCTTACCGCACGTTCGTGTATGACGCTGAGGCAAATGATGAGCAATTGGCCCTGATCCTGGACCTCATCGATGAGCTTCGTGACCAGGCCACAACGCGCAACTTCCCTTATAAATAGCGTGTTGCCAGGTACTACGACTCTCTTGTGAAACCCCATACCTTTAAACCTGGAGATTGGGTCACTGGCCACCAAAAACTCAGCCGAAGGTATCCTTGAACCAACATGGGAATGCCCTTATAAAGTCATCAAGGTTATGCCCTGGCACTTACCAGTACCGTGGTTCCAACGGCAAGCCCCTGCCTCATCTCTGGAATGTTGATAACCTCAAGTATTACCATAAATAAACAAGCAAGGCCTTTACCTTCGACATCTATGTTTTCTAATTTGCATATGCATTCGGCACATATGTACGCTTTCCTAAGCTTCTCATGTACGATTGCCTTTCGGCACCTACCTAATGAAACAGCTGACTTTGGCTCATTCCTATTCATTACTTGACTTCGGCAATTATCTACAGTTGTCAATTAGCAAGGCTACTGTTAAACTCATGACAAAAAGCATATCAAACAAAATAACCCTGCCTTATGGCAGGGCAAAATATCCATACAAAATACGAGCGCCAACGACACTCTAAAACTGTTCTAACAAATACTAAGTTACTGTTTGGGCCCGAAATCTATAGCCCAAAGAAAAACCGCAGAGATCTAAATACATAGGTTATTTACCAAAAGATAACCATGTATTTAGAAGAAGAGGGATCATTAAGACAAAAGTCAATTGCCACTAAATGGCGATTAATTAGAGAAGAATAAAGTGAGGATTTAGAAATTGGGCCAGGCCGCCTCCAAAAAGAAAAGAAAACCTATCAGGTCAAAAACAAAAGCCCAAGGCCCAAATAAACAAGACAGACTCAGAATGAAGCAGGGCAAGGTTGATTGCCCAAGTTCCAAAACTGACTTTGGAAACTGACTTTGGAAACCAACTTTCGATTCACAGGGATATTTTCAGACAGAGAGCCTTCTCCTTAAGCAAGCAAGAGTCTCATCAAAATCAGAAGGTTCTTCAGAAAACAAGTTTCAAAAAGTAGGCTGACGGCTAAAGAATATTTTTCTGTACAAAATGGAAAGGATGTTTCTTAGAGAACAAGTTCCGAGGAAGAAAAGAAGGTCCCGTCTCACAGATAAAGTTGATAGCAACTACTTCTTATCTGAGGTCAATTATTTCCTTTTTAACTAGAATATCTTAGGATATTTTAGGGGTATTCGTAAAACATCTCTATAAAAGGGAATAAAAGCAAAAATCAAAGGACATCATCCAATCAACAAAAAACAAACTCTCAGTCAAAACTGAACAAAAGACCCCTTGATCCCAGAGACTCAAAACAGAGAAAATTGCTGTAAGAACCAGGTACACAGAATCGGCAATACTTTACAAAGAGCCAAAACAAGCAGAACTCAGTTCATATCATCATATGAAAACCTCAACAAAATTTTCAAAAGCCTTCATAACTTTCAAAGCATCCCAAGGAACCTTCCTGGGCAATCCAACACGAGCAGAGCTATCTTCGAGAAAGTCAGCGTAACTCGATTCACGTCGTCCGGAAAGCGAGAATAGCCGAACAGGTGAAGGCAAAGCAGAGTCAACTCCAAGGCTATCAAGACTTCAGAAAAAATAGGATAACTACTTCATTTCAGGTCAATCCGGTGAAGGCAGTCTCGGAAACGAATCGCTGCGAGACGAGACTCTCGATTACGCTGCAGACTTAGCCTCCTCATGGCGCAAATTGATGAAAAGCTCTGCCAATCTCTAGTGTTGGTATCGATTCCCAGACTAACTCTCGTTAGTTGAAGTTATTGCTACATGAATTCGAAGATCAAGCGATTACTGAAATTTGTTGACTTTATGTAAGAATATTTTGCTAGAATTTCCCAATTTATTAACTGTGAAAATTATGAAGTCCTCACCTGTCTGAGGCATAGAAAAGAACTTACTTGGGAGATTTTCCTCACCCAAATGCACAATTGCTTGATTTTTATTAAATGACTTGGGCGCAAGTTATTTCGTTCTTTAAAAATCTGTTGGAAGTTTGTTAACTTGCTATGATGGCACGCTCAACACACCAAAGAAAGTTAACTTGATAGACCACTAATGGTTTGTTCAAGCTAATGGGGAACTTTACCCTACCATCACAGGTACTAAACAAAAAGGGGTGAAACGATTTACAAAATAAGAAAAATATACAAAGCCCTCAGTCTTCGGCATCCTTGCCCCGGACATTTTCGACAACCTGCTCGGTGTCCTTCGCCCCATTGCCATCACCACCGTCGGCATCAGCATCAGCTCTGGCACCGGGCGAAGTAGCAATATCAGGAGACGGGGAAGCAAACATCAACTCCTGGCCAAAAGTAATGGGAGGATGGACACCGCTGGTGCCAAAGTTTATCTCCAAGGTAGGATTAAACCTTGCCACCAGCTTCTCCTAGCCAAACTGCTCCTCCACCATCACTTCGAGCACAAGGTTCTTGAACTCGTTCGAAACCTTGTACTCCTCCACCACCTTGGCAAGAGCTGTAGCAACCTCCTCCACCTTCGACTGCTCAGCTTTGATCAAGGCTTCCTACGCCGCTTGCCGCTTCCTCTTGGCCTTTTTCAGCTCATTCTCCAACTTACCGATCTTCAGCTGGAGGGCATTCTTCTCCCAGACTACGGCCAGGGCTTTGGAAGTGGCAACCTTCGCTGCCTCTAACTGACGCTTCGCCAGGGTTAGATACATTTCCCCAAAATCCTACCGATGACCACAGAGTTAATTAGCAATCAAAAAAATAAAACTAAAACTAAAACACATCCGCAAATAATGACAACTCGGTTCGGCACTTACGTTGGCCAAAGCTAGTAATGCCTTCTGCGCGCAATCAGAGAAGTTGGTAGCCTTGGTTTGATCTAGCTCCCTAGCGCCCATCTTCACTCCAGTGAGGAAGGCCTTCACCAAGGGCACCTCCTGGCGATGCATGGCCATGGTCGCCTCCTTCTTCTGCCGCCGAACCACGTCCAAGTCCATATCATTGACATCATTATGGAACAGCTCCTCCATGCAGAGCGGAAGCTTCGGAGGTGGCTTCAAGTCAAACGGGGGCAGCTCTAGCTCGCTGCCCATAAAATCCCTTATGGCAGCTTCCAAGCCTTTCCTCTTCTTCTGCGGTCGTTTCCCCGTGGCACGACCCTCAACATCTTCAGCCACACACTTTAAGGCTTCAGCAACAGCCTTCTCCTGCCTTTCTAGCCTGAGCTGCCTTATCTCTCTCTCTCTCTCTCCCTCTCTCTCTCTCTCTCTCCTCTTTCTGAGGCGTTGCTGTCTCACCTCATCACTTATGTTAGCCACCTTTGGCGACTCTTGGGTCGGGTCCTGTCACAAACGGGGCCTTAATTGAATTGACAAATTTCTTCAGGCAATTGTGATCAAAAGTGAAAATGTCACCTAATTTGGAGTATATACAACAACGGATTCTTGTTACTCTTTGTCATCTTGAGAAATATTTTCCATTATCCTTTTTTGAAGAAATGGAATATTTGCCTATTCATTTAGCTAAGAAAGCATTGATTGCTAGACCTGTACAATTTCACTGGATATATCCCATTGAGAGGTTTGTAAACACTTTAATTTTGTTAAGTTCCATATATATATTGATTTTATTTACATCTATTAAGTTTCAAACTTTAACGCTTAAACTATCTATTATAGACAACAAAGACTTAATTCTACTTATTACAAGTATCTATTAATGCTCAAACTTTATGTGAGTAATTGTGCGTATCCAAAGGCTTCAATTGCCAAAGGATACTTGATGGAAGAATGCATGAATTTTTGCATGAGATATTTAAATGGTGGTAGTGACTTTGTTTGTCCTTCAAGTAAAAGAGTTAAAATTCTTCTTGTTAATGTCACATGGGCAGAAGCACATAGATATGTGCTAGGGAACACAGAGGTTGTCACTCTATTTCGACAATAAGTCATACCATGATCCCATTATATACAGCCAACATCTTGAAACACTTGTGAGAAATGCCTCGTAGGTCCGATAATTATATCTTAAAAGTTCATAATGAAACATTTCACACATGGTTTAAGAGTTATGTAAGTCTTTTAAATGCTTATATGTATTAAGTGACATTATGAATTAACTGAGAACCTCGAACTGAGCAATGATATTGTATATAGGTTCAGACACAGTTGAGAACTTCTAATTTGGTATTTTTAGAAGAAATTAATAATTTGGCAATTAGTCCGGAGCAATTTGCACAAATATTTAAAGGATATTTCATCAATGGCTTTCGATTTTGTACAAAAGATTGTGAAAAACGTAGGACTACTCAAAAACTTTGGTGTAGTTTTGAAGGCAGACACTATAAGTTATGCTAGTGCGAGGGACATAAATCCTTGCTCCAGTGATGTGACTTTTTATGGAGTCCTGACAGATAAAATTGAAATTCGCTACACAAATACCTTGAAATTTGTCTTATTCAAGTGTGATTAGGTCGATAATCAAGTTGGAATGAAAGAAGATGAGTTCAAATTCACGTTAGTGAATTTCAATCATTAGTTGTACAAAGATAATGCTCTTGGGCATGAGCCATTCATTTTAGCATAACAGGCAAAGCAAGTGTGTTATGTGTAGGACCCTTTGGATATGGATTGGCACATTGAGCTTCATATGACTGTTAGAGATTAGTTCAATATGTATTCAAAAGATTCTTCACGTACTACTCCGATAGTGTTGCCTCAAGTTGAGCTTTATGCACAACAACAATTGGTTAATACTATTTATATGCGCGATAATGATGTTGGTTGGGTGAGAGAATGAGTAGATGGAACATAGTGGACACAAATGTTGTTGAACAAGATGTTGACATGGAAGAATTTGATTGACCATATTGTATTAGTTTTTGTTAAACTATATATATTTGTTTTATTACAGCCATACTATGCTTATTAGTATTTTATTATAACAATTGACATTATGCATATCAATATTTTATTAGAGCATAATTTTGTGAAGGTAATTGTTTATGTCATGGAACCATAACTTTAAATAGACATTACTTTATATATATGTTTTATTACTGCAATACTATGCCACCTAAAAGAGCAAGGGGTAGATTAATGGAGGACTTGCTTCTGCGATCTCCTAAGAGATAGAAAAAGGCTAAGGCATCCCGAATGTCACGACAACATGGGGCCACTTCTCAAAACTCATTCCATGTTGAGATATGCATATTTCCAGCGGATATCTTAGGCTCGATTCAATGAATGTCTTCTCTATAATGCAATCCACAACTTTGACGTGAAAACAATCATAGGGATCTAGGGGTCTCTTCAAAGCTTCAAAGACTTGAAAGCTGATAGTAATATCTTGCATAGTCATGGTTAGTAAACTTAATTTAACATCAATTTTTGTACCTATAGTAGCCACGAAGGGTCTACCAAGGATGAGATGGAGCTCACGACCTGAAACTTAAGCTTCTTCCATATCCAAGACAACGAAGTCAACTGCGAGAATAAATTGATCAACATGTATAAGTACATCTTCAACAATACCTCTTGGGTACTTCCCAGAACGATCCCCGAAGTGCAAAGAGATAGAGATATGCTTCAATTCCCCTAGCCCAAGGTGTTCATATACCAAATAAGGCATTAAATTCACACTTGCTCCGAAATCAAGCAAAGCTCTATCAAATTTTCTTTCTCCAATGATACACGTGATTGTAAAGCTCCCTGGATCCTAAAGCTTGGGTGGCAGCTTTCTTTGAAGTACAGCTCTGACATTGTTGGATAACATCACTTGTTCATGCTCTTTGAAACTCCTTTTGTTGGTGCAAATATCCTTTAAAATTTTTGTATATGAAGGAATTTGTTTGATAGCATCAACCAAAGGAAAATTAATTTGTACCCTTTTAAATTGCTCCACAATATCTCCCTTATACTTGTATTTTTGAGCTTGTCCACCACGTTGAGGGAAAGGTAGGGGACCGTGAGTCTTGCGTTTTGAGTAGGATGAGTATAGTTCACAAATTTGGCATGACTTTTAGACTTCAAGGAGCCTTCAAACTTCTTATGAAGCTGCTCTCTGTTTCTGTCACAACCTCATTTTCTTTTTTATCATTGATCTCTGGATTTCCAATCTTATTATCAACCACTTTTCCGCTTCTCGTAGTGGTAATAGCTTGAACTTGGTCATGATTTTTAAGATTAGCTTATGTTTGATTTGAAAATTGATCGTGTGCTCTCTCTAATCTATTCATAGTAGTAGCTTTTTGTCCCAATTGAACCTCAAAATTGAATTGACTCTTTTCCAACACTATTTGACTTTGTTTAAGTGATGCAACCTCTTATTCATATCTTTCTGATTTCTTCAAGAGTTGAGATAACATCTCCTTAATTGAATGATCTTCTTGTTGTGTGGGAGGAGCTTAGTAGGGCTGCTGGTACGTCTTTGAGAAATTGGAAGGTCCCATTGTATTCTGGGAATTGCTCCAAGATAAGTTTGGGTGTTGTCTATACCCCGGGTTGTAGGTATTGGAATAAGGATCATTTCGAGGCCTTCCATTGAATGCATTCACCTCTTGCACATCTTCTAAAGTAGGATTTGAGGGGCAAGTGGCAGTGTCATGGTTGATACTGGCACACAAAGTACATGGATGTGTTGTTATCTTGTTCACAAGTGGTGTTTAATGCTTGCACTAACTTTGCACAAAGTACATGGTTGATGCTTGCACTAACTTTGTAGATGTGTCCTTTCTTTGTCGATGATGTAGGTATGAATCTTGAATCTTTTGTTGGAAAGTCTCAATGCTCAGAGTTTTCACAAATTATCTCAAAGGCGCTTATAGCTTCATCTGCCATCTTGTCCATTAAACTTCCACCAAATGTTCAATCAACCATGCTCCTGCTTTAAGGGTTCAACCTTCTATAAAAGTGGTGAACTTTTTATCATGTGTCAAAACCATGATGAGGACATTGAAGAAACAAATCCTTATATTGCTCCCAACTTTCAAGAAATGGTTCAATCTCTTATTGATGAAAACTCATAATATTTGTTATCAAAGCATTGGTTTTGTTAGCAGGGAAAATTTTTGAAAGAAAATTCTTATATAAATAGTCCAAGAATTTATGGATGCTTCCGGAAGAGAGTCTAACCAGTTTGTTGCTTTATCCCTTAGAGAAAATGGGAACAATCGGAGTCAAATTTGCTCTTCACTAACACCGCCATAATTGAATGTGGAGTAGATGGTGAAGAATGTCTTGAGATGATGGTAGGGATTTTCCTTCTCCTTCCCAAGATAGATAGGTAGAAGTTGGATGGTTGTTGGGTGAATTTCGAATCGTTGTGTAATTGGAGTTAAGACGATGCACGACGATGCATTGTACTCCACTAGTGCAATGTAATCCCTTAGACGCCATTGTTGTGGTGGTGGTAGGTTATCTCCATCATGGTTGACTAGATTACTCATAGCTAGTCTTGGTGAAGAACGTTGCCTTCACTGCTTTCGTACTGTAAGCTCAAGCTTTTGATCGATGGGAATCATCTCCAATTTGGGAGAATGCCTTCCTTGCATACAATTTTGAGAAATTAGGTTGTTGTACCTGCAACAAGGGCAAAGTGCTTTTTGAATAAGAAGAGAATAATAGAATTAAGGAAGGAAATAAAGAGAACCCAAATTAAATTGGAAAGAAAAACAAAAATGTTAATCCTAAGTTGGAATGGGAAGATGATTCTCAATTTGAAGAAAACTTCTAGGGTGGGCGTTGTTTAATAGGAGCGGATATCCCTTTTCTTTTGTCAAGTAGCCCTCTTCACTTTTCTTTCCTCTTTGGCTTCTATTGGTTGCACTTCTTTTTTTTATTATTATTTTTGTTTATTAGTTGGGGAAATTGCAAATGTGAAAAAAATTGTTATAAAAGGCCAATACACAAACACAATTAGGACAAGGAAACTAATTTGGAAGAAAAAGAAAATTGAAGCCTGATGTAGACTGGGGAAGACGTTTCCAATTTGTAAAAAGGTGTCTCTTTTTTTTTAACAAGGCTTGATGTTGGTGGGTTTGGAGTGGCTGCGTGAAAAAGAGTTCTCCGTTTTACTTTTTTCGAGATCCCGTTTTGTTTCCTCTTTTCTTTTTTGTTATTGTTTCCTTCTCTTTGCTACCCAACTTGAATAGGAGAGAAGACCAAAGTTGAAACCTGGATTGGATGGAGATGATGGTTCCAATTGGAAGAAGGAGTTCTGCAATTGTTGGGTTTGGAGTGGTTGCGTGAAGCAGTTTGCGTGCTGGCCCTTTTCTTGTTGGTTGCGTCCTTTTTTTCTTTGTGGTCTAAAGTGCGTCCTCAAGTTCTTCTCTTTTCCTTTTGTTTTGTCCTTTTTTATATAATAAAACTGGAAAGTAGACGTCTTTTACTAAAGAGTAATATTGCAATACAATATGTCCCTTTTGTCTTTGACGTCGGTTTGTACCTATAAGACAAAACAAATTGTTAAGAATAAAATGAATACAATAAAAAAAAATAGAAAACAAACTACATTAGATGAAAATTAGTACTCAAAATTCTAAATTAACTTAGAATCCCCGGCAACGGCACCAAAAACTTGGTATGTCCTTATAAGTGCACAAGAATGATGTAGTATAACGTTTTACAAGTCCAAGTATTGTTCCAACAAGGATTCTAATTTCTAAATTAATCTAATATTCGGAGACCTAAAATTAAATCTAACTAAACAAAACACAAGACACGAGAAAAACTACATACGAACACAAATTAGAATCGATCTTAACTAATAATCAAGTGAATTTGTAGAGATTGTTGTAATGAAAGTTTATTAAACAAAGCAAGAGTTATTAAAATAAATAAACAAGAAATTAATCAAAGCAATTGAGAATAAAACCGTGACTTTTAAAGGTTGAAAAAAAATGATAAAGGTCTAGGGTCTCGGAATCAACCACAAGCAATCCAAGTTAGATTTCAATGCATTCAACATATTCTTTCGATTCTTTAGATGATAATTCCCGTATCTAAGTCATTTTCAGGCATGTTAGACCAAAGTTTTCCTTAAGTGTAAGATTCTTTTCTAGTTCAGACAAAGATCATATACCCTATCATACAATCTATCTTAGTTAAGGCATAAATTTAACAAGTAGGATTCATTACGTTCCAGAAAACAAGGGAACCAAGCAAACCATTATTCTTCGTCAAGCAATAATGTAATTTACCACACTTAATCACAAGACGCTAATTTATATTACAAGTTTCGCCTCAAATTCATCTTCCAATTTACTAGATGCAAAGCTCTAAGGTGATCAGCCAAAGAACTTAAAGACATAGCAAACATTCAAACAACGATTAGTAAAGTGAGCCCGACATCAAGCAAATGTCAAACATGCACGTGGTTAGTCACGAATTCAAAGAGGGAATTCGGGGCGGATCCTATTACCAAGGGCCAACAATTTTTGGGCCAATTGGCCAAGCTTATATGGCCCTATCAAATGAGCCACTCATAATAAATTAAAGCGATATTTAGTTATATACCCATTCTTAGCACTAGTAATATAGATAAACCCTACACCATATAATTTCTATAAACAAACCCAAAAAATGACAACTGGCCCTATTGAATTTAATTTTGATTATTAAATTACTTTAATGCCCTATTGAGTGTTTTGGGTTTTTTTTAATGAGGTTTTGGGGTTGGGCTTATTTTAAGAAATTGATGGCAATTTTGTAATTTATAGGAAGTTCGAAGTCTCTTTGTTATATTGTAAATGGGTTTTGGGTGTGTTTCTAAAGTCCATTTCATGTAAGGTTTTCATATAATTTGGGCCCCTACATAGGGTATAATAGTGAATCTCCCTAAATTAAATGCAACAATAATTAATTAAATGCAATTATAATTAATATTAGTTTACTTTTATAATGATATTAAATACAAGGATATTTAATCAAAGGCAATCATAATTAGTATTAGAGCATCTCTAATAGCCTCTTCAACAACTTTGGAATTCTAAAATAGGCGAGCCACATCAGAAAAACTCTCTTCAACAACCTATTCAACCCCAGTTATCAAAGCTGCAACCTCTTTCTCTCTCTTCAGGATTGGTAAGTTGACTTTGGCTCTTCAAACATTTAATTTTACCTTGGAAAAACAAAACCTACCTTGAAAATGTTTAAAACATGCATTTTTTTTCTTTTCATATGATAAATACATAGACATTTTTCACATGTTTTCATATTTTTCATTCTTTTCCATGATATTATATTAATTGAATTGAAGAGTCTAATGGAGCAAAAATTATTCAAGTAGCAATTAAGGCTTTTCAAATTGCTATGTAGGTCAACAAACTTCAATTTGAAAAGTTTTATTTGCTACTACTGTTGGAGATGCTCTTAGTTTACTTCTGTAAGGATATTAAATACAATGATAATTAATACTAATATTAAATTAGAAACTATTTTCATTCCAATGTTTTAAATAAATGAAAGGGTAATTAATATTAGTTGATTTTATAACAATATTATTTATTAAGTTAATTATCAAGTATACAAATTTGCCAAGCCACATTAGCATTTTCCCCCTCTAACACAATAAGCATCCTAGTTGGTAAAATATACATACTCCCTTCAAAATGAATAGGTATATTGAACCCCACTTACTTTTTGAAATAAAATATCATATCTACTCTCTCACCTATTTTTTTTTTTTAAAATAAAAGATAAAAATAAATGTAAAATATAAAAGTAAATAATATAATAATACTTTGTACATTTGCATCCCTTGGAGTGACTGACATTTTTCATGAGGCAAATGGATGGGCAACATGCTACCTAGAAGCATCACGAAGGGTATAGGCAAATGAGTAGGCAAATTATGTGCCACATAAGCTTTTTTCTCCTCCATGGGAGTAGGCAAATACTCTCCTGATGAGGCAATGTTGCCTACTTGAAAAGGGATAGGTGTATTGGGTCCCACAGATTTTTTTTGTGATAAAATATAGGCTTAAGTGTTACAGTATCCCCCGAAACATTGGTCAAATCTCACTTTAGCCCCTTAAAGTCAAAGTGACCCACTTTGCCCCCTTGACCAAGGTTTGATGTTCCACATTGCCCCTTGCCATCAACTCTATCCAAAAGTCCGCTACGTTTGATGATGTGGCAGGGGTGTTTTAGTAATTTTGTGCACCTAGGTCATTTACTCACCAATTTGAGTGGGTGATGTGGCAAAGTGGAGCCCACCTCCAGCATGGATTAAAAAAATAATAAAACATTATTTAGTTAAAAAAATTAAAATTTTTTTTTCTCTCTCACTCTCTTTCGCTCTTTCTTTTTGCAGGGTGGGTTGCGGGTGTTGGTCATGGGGGAATGAGGGAAAGGAGCTGGGTTCTTTGGGTAGGGCGGGGCTAGCGGGATGGGTCTAGGTGGGTTGTGATGGGGAAAAGGGGCAAGAGGGGCATGGGTTGGGGAGGAGGGGAATGGGAATGGGGCTAGGGTTTAGTTCTTGAGTAGGGAGGGGTGGGTTGTGGGTGGGGGCGATGAGTTTCTGGGTTTTGCGAGGAAGGGGTCATGTGGGAATGTTGGAGAAGAAATGGGAGAGGTGGGTTTGGGTCGATTGGGTCCTACGTTTTTTTTTGTTCTCTTTTTCTTCAATTGGTTTTAAAAACTAATTTTTTTAATGATTTAACATAAATTAATTTTTATCTTTCTGGAGGTGGGCTCACTTTACCACATCACCCACTCAAATTGGTGAGAAAATGACCCAAGTGCACAAAATTACTAAAACACTCCTGCCACGTTATCAAACTTAACGGACTTTTGAATAGAGTTGACGGTATGAGACAAAGTGGAGCACCAAACCTTGGTCAAAGGGTTAAAGTGAGTCACTTTGACTTCGAGAGGGTAAAGTGAGATTTGACCAATGTTTCTGGGGGCGCTATAGCACTTATGCCTAAAATATACTCTCCTTTTGTTTTTATGTGGTAGTAACTTCTCTTCTTTTGTTTCTTTTATGAAAGTAAATAATATAATAATAGTTGATGCAATTACATTGTCTAATGCATTGAAGGGACAAACTTTTTTCTACATAGCCAAAATGCCATGTAAGTTCATATAATACATAGACTTAATTGCTACAGTGCCTTTTTAAACATTGGTTAAATCCCACATTGTGTCCTAAAAGTTAAAGTGACCCACTTTACATCCTTCATCAAGGTTTAGTGTGCTACTTTCCCCTTTACCGTCAACTCCATCCCAAATTCT
Source organism: Prunus padus (assembly GCA_024362665.1). Taxonomy (NCBI): domain Eukaryota; kingdom Viridiplantae; phylum Streptophyta; class Magnoliopsida; order Rosales; family Rosaceae; genus Prunus; species Prunus padus. Next base: position 17,721,367 of record JANFAM010000009.1, on the reverse strand, counting down.
GTTAAAAATTAATGACTTGGCAAGGTTTTCATTTTCTTTCCTTGGTTAGCTAGGTACGAAGAGATGGGGTTGGGTTTTCATATTTGTTATTTTTTAATTCTAGATGTAGGGCTCCAAAATTCCATGTCACCAACTCAGACAACTAGGAAGAAATTACAAATATAACCATGTCACGTCATCAATTTTAACAGAGTTTGGGATGGAGTTGACGGTAAAGGGGAAAGTAGCACACTAAACCTTGGTCAAGGGTGCAAAGTGGGCCACTTTAACTTTCAAGAGACAATATGAGATTTAATCAATGTTTAAGGAGGCATTGTAGCAATTAAGCATATGTATTATATGAACTTACATGTCATTTTGGCTACTTAGAAAAAAGTTGGTCCCTTCAATGGAAGGAGGAGTGGGGAAACCAAGTAGGAAGCATACCAAAAACTTCGCCCAATCCAACTAACAGCCATTTACCAGTGCATTTGCATATTCCTTTGAAATGCTTTTTTTTTCTGGAGTAACCTTTAAAATGTTCTTAGAAAGTCACGTGCCGGTGCTTCCAACCCAAAAACCCAAGCAGATCTTGGCGCGCAAGAGGCCTCAAAATTCCAAAAGCAATCGCAAGCCAGGGTTTTAGATTGTAGCTAAAACCCAAAACCCCCAAATGGCGCCTTCAGCCCTATCTCTATGAAACCCTCAGTTTCCCCTCAAACCCCTACCATGGCCTTAGCTTCCAGTCTTCGCCTTTCTTCCTCCATCCTCCGCTACCGCCTAGCTGGCCCGCTCTACCCGACCCGATTTTCCAGTCTCCGTCACAACCTGTCGGAGCTCCGCTTCCTGTCCGCATCGTCTTCCCGTCCCGGGACCCACGTCCGCCCAATCAAAGCGAGGCTCCAGGACGATCCGCAAAAGGAGGACGCAGGCGAGGGGCAGAATGGGAATGGAAGTGTGCTGGTCAAGGACACAAGTGAGAAGAGCGAAGAAAGAATCGTTCGTGTTGAGCTCCACAAGGAGGCCACTGAAGCCTACATGGCCTACGCTATGTCTGTCCTGCTCGGCCGCGCCCTGCCTGATGTTCGCGATGGTTTGAAGCCTGTGCACCGTCGTATTTTGTGAGTGATGTTTGCTTAGTAGATTGTTTGGTTCCTGAGAAAATTTTATGGGAAGAAAAGATTTTCTGTGAGCGATGTTTAATTTGTTCTGTATTGTTCTCAAACTACAGGTATGCAATGCATGAATTGGGGCTTGCGTCGCGAAAACCATTCAAGAAATGTGCTAGAGTTGTTGGAGAGGTTAGTAATCAGAGGATTTCTGTGTCTTTTGTATGAATCCCCAATATTTATATTTACGATTAAGATAGAAAATGCTTGGATGCAGGTTCTAGGAAAATTTCATCCCCATGGTGACACTGCTGTCTATGATTCCTTGGTGCGAATGGCTCAGGTAACAAGAACTTTTTCTATTAACCAATACATGAATTCATTACAGAAGTAAAAACGGATAAGCTAGTAGTAAATACAAAAAATACTTCAACTTCTGCGATCTCTTTTTTTCTGAATGGCCTCCTTGTAGTGTTCCGTTTTTCTCATTTGTTACATTTTTTTTAGTTTTCTCAGCTGTAGGAGTTAGTTTCTTTAGAATAACTCTGAAACAGTGCGATATATTCTTTCTTTGTTTGCGGATATTTGAGTGCTGTCATCTTGTGTTAACCATGTCTTCTCTGGATCACATGGTAGGTTTTTTGAAAAGTGTAATTATAATGGTTATAGATAAATACTCTGTGCAACTTTTTGTAATTTGGCTGGCGAGGTGTAAGAAGATTTTTGTGAATTGTAGTGGTGTGGGGATGGAGGTGTTATGGGGTAAAGTCAGATTTTGGTCTTAACTCTGGGCTTCTGTGTCTTCGAGTTTTGGAAAGCACCTGTACAGTCTAATCTGTTTTTGGGGTTCCAATTGTGAGAGAAATAGTACTGTTTTCAGTCTAATCTTGTTTTGCTGTTCCCATTATGTTGATGTATTGTTTTGGTGGGCAATCTATCCAGTGGATATACTTTATTTTATTTTTCAATAGATTTTTCTTACCATAAAAAAAAAAAAAAAAGCGCATCTTTAGGCATCCATTGCTGGAAATTCAATACCAAAGAGCTTTTGAGGGATGGAAGAATCAATTTGGAGAATGGAAGCTCAACATCATTGATAATTCTTTAAATGGACAGGCACCATCGGTTGCTGCCTCTTTTGATTTTCTATTTCTATGTTTATTTGCTGTATATACTAGGCGATGCCCCTTAATGTCTTTACAATAAAATTTCATTACTTCTTTTTTGGAAAAAAAATTCCTCGTATCAAATAATACCAGCTTTCTGGATTCTACTCCATTTGTTTTTGAACTTTTTGTCTTTGTAAATATTGATTTAGATCACATTATAATTAGTTATTTAGTTCATGTGTTCTCCTGATTGCTTTGAATCTTAATTTTCCAGGATTTCTCCCTACGATTCCCACTAATCCAAGGGCATGGGAATTTCGGGTCGATTGATGCTGATCCTGCAGCTGCCATGCGTTACACAGAGTGCAGATTGGAAGTATGTTAAGATATTTTACTTACTTTGAACACCGTATGGGTTCTTAATAATCATGATATCAAGATGAATATTAAGATCTTTAGGTTATATTCTATTCCAGAAATGGGGCAACCTCTCTCCCATCCCCCTTGCCTCTCTCAGTGTGTATGTCAATTATAGTGATGTTGTGAGTAATTTTTTAGTGCTGTGAAGGGTAAAAGATCTTGTTCCAGAGTGTTTACTTAATGCCTATTGCACATTGGCAGAGTACAAAAATGCTGCATTTACACAAATCCAGGGAGTGTAGGGGGAACCATTGTTCAAAGCCATTTTTAAAAAATATTTATAACTTTGCCTTGGGCAGCTCTTTTACAAGTCTCTGTGCCACATAGCTGGTTGTCCAAGTAAATGTGTTATCATGAATAGTTTCCCTCATCATCAATAGGTTATAAAAATAAACTTCATTATTTAAATTCAATTCAGTTCTCAAAAAATCTCTTATTGCTAACTTTTACAGTGAACTTTATGCCATGATACTGTGCTAGACATGCAGAATATATGGTGCATTAATTCCCCTTTTTGCTATATGCTTTTTGTTTATAAGGAATATATTTATCTTTAGTAATAACCATATCGACGCTTTATTTTTGCAGCCACTGACAGAAGCAATGTTATTGGCAGATTTAGATCAAGATACGGTGAGAGCTGTTCCATAAATTATCTAGTCATAAAATATTATTCTTTCATCATTAATTTGTTTTCGCATGATGTGCTTCATTTGGCGCAGGTTGATTTTACTCCGAATTTTGATAATTCACAAAAAGAGCCATCAGTTTTACCTGCTCGACTTCCAACTTTATTACTGAATGGTGCTTCTGGGATTGCGGTATTTTTCTTAGGTTTCATTGCCCTTCACGATCAAAAGCTGCTGCATGTGTTTTGTTCTTGTTCTTCCTCAATAATTGTATATCTTCAATTCACATATGGCTAAATTAATTTTCAGGTTGGCATGGCAACCAACATTCCTCCGCATAATCTTGGAGAGTTGGTAGATGTTCTTAGTGTGTTAATTCACAATCCAGAAGCTACGGTAAGTGGTGAGACCTTTTATTTTATTTTATATTTTATATTAATTAGGTATGTTTCAATTAGTTTTCTTTTTAAAAATAGAAGTTCTGTTGTACTTTATAATGGGTGTTGATAATAATTACAACAATGTGCTGTATCCTTCAAAGGACTATCCCCATTTTTTTTTTGGGGTTGAAAAGAAACAAATTTTATTAAAAGATAATCTAAGATAGACAAGAGGTAGTGAACAAGGAGTCCACCAAAAACAAACTACAAATGATTACAAATAAAAAGCAGCGAAACCTACATAAACACATTATCCTATAGATGACTCCCAATTTAGCAAAATAGAAAGGAAAAGATCCCTGAAATCTGATGTAACTGAAGCCCAAAGGGACGACAAAAACCTCACCCTCTCCCACAGCTCTTCTACCCCCATCCCCTGATTCCTCTTCATCTAGATCACCCACAAGACAGCCATCTGGCAACAACCCCATAAGACCCGAGCCTTATTTCCTCTACCAAAAGCAGCAAGACTTTCACTAAACAATGAAGGGCACCCTTGTGGAATTACCCAACTGACTCCAGCCTCCTTGAATAGTAAACACCACAAGTTTAAAGCTACCCGACAATGGACAAACAATGATCTGCGTTCTCTCCTTACATTTTACACATTATGTACCAACTTGGAGTCAGTTGGGGAAGAGTCTTTGACATAAACTTGAGTCTTTGTCTACATGGAAAAATTGTTTCTTTTCTATCAACTTATAAGATAGTTGAAATGAATCTAGTATACCATTCCCTTTGTTATATCCAAGGATGAAAATCTTAATGTCACTGAAAATATTGCTGGAAATATTGAAACTAATGAAAATGATAAACTTTTCTAAAAAAGTATAGAATTTTTGAATGAAACTTCAGGAAATACAAAACTAATCAATTGTGCATCAATTTTACATATAAACTTTATAAAATAGTGTATCCATGATTATTATATAACAATTTGGGTTTAATGGCAAACAAATATGTTTGGGCAAGAGTTACAAGTCTTTAATGTAGCATCATATACACTTATCTTCCATCAATTCCTTGAAAACCAATCAGAGAATTCCTTTTTGCATGTGGCGCTGCTCAATAACTTTTTTGGAAGTAGTCTTTGAGAAATTTCGTGTTGCTCCTGTAGTTTAGTTGTCCATTAAGATGATTTGAAACTTTGATATTAAAGAATCTCAATGATTGGCTATACAGTTGTGTTTAAGTATGACTTTATCATTTCCATCACCGTTCTCCATAGAAGTTAGAGCTATTGGGCATAATTTGAACCCTCAAGTTAACTAAAAAGAACTTTGCTTTCTATCGACCCATTTTTGTTTTTGTGTTTTCTTTATTTTCCATTTCATTTTTCCTTTCGAGTATTTGACATTTGGTTTTCCCTGTGACAGTTGCAAGAATTACTGGAATACATGCCAGGGCCTGATTTTCCAACTGGAGGACTGATTATGGGAAACCTTGGGTAAGTTGGAACCATTCCTTTGCTATCTGAAGCATGGTTCATTCTAGTAAGCTTGGACGAAAAAGTGATAGCCTCCTCCTTGTAGTAGTTCTTGCCTTGGTTTTTACCAGTTTTTGTATAACGTTTGAATAGGTTGTACTAAAGGGATGCTTTCAAATTGAATGTGATGATGGGCAGTGTGTTGAAAAACCCCGCTCACTTGATCTCATTCCGTAATGTAACCAATGGCAACAGACTAAACTAGCAAATATATAAATAACTTAGAAACACACAAGAATTATACTGGTTCGGCAGAACTTTTGCCTACGTCCAGTTGTGATTTCGCTAGGTAGAGAAATCACCGCTCCTTTTATTAATAATAGAGATTACAGAACTTTTGTAAACCCTAGAACTAATCTCAAAACTCTTGGCTGTCTCTGGCTGTTTTCCACACTGATTTAAGCCTTGCTGCACCCTATTTCTAGGCATAGGGTGCTGAGTACATGTCCTTTACAGATTATAATTCCTATTCTAAGTGGGATAAGAAAATAGACTTCTTTAAAATTCCAAATAGACTTGTAGGATTTCTAATCTAAATTGAATAAGGAAAACTAAGATTCTTTCCTAGTCCTTTTAGGAGAAGAATCGGTGCACCTTTTTTTCCTAAAACAATCCTAAACAGAAAAGGACACTAATTGACGAGCCAAAACCTAACACAGTGGTGATATGTCTTATGTTGCATACTTGCTGCTAAATTCATGGGGTATACTACTCTGTTCGTACAAACAGTTTTGTTTCAATTTTCTGAATAAGTAAAATTGCCAAGAAACTTGAGCTTAAGGTGAAGATGGAGTAAAATAGTATATACTAGTGTAATTGAAGATGTAATATAATACAAATGATGAGAGTAATAAAGGATTGCCATGGTGGCAGAATTATCCCTTTTGCTTATGCTTCCTTATATATGCGTGTTTGTTCTTGTGCATGTGGGTTTCATGGACATTTATGTTTGCGCAATCAATAATGTTTGGATAAATGTTCATTTTGTGAAGCATCTTGGAGGCATATCGAACTGGGAAAGGACGCATTGTGGTCAGAGGGAAAACTGATGTTGAATTGCTTGATTCTAGAACAAAGAGAAGTGCAATTATCATAAAGGAGGTTTGCCTTGGTCTTCTTGTCTGGTTTGCATTAAATATGCATGTAGTCTTAGATTCTCATGAAAGAGTTTATTTTTTATAGTGATTTTATACTTTGTGAATGAGTCAGATCCCTTACCAAACCAACAAATCAGCCCTCGTGGAGAAGATAGCCGAACTTGTGGAAAATAAGGTGACGTTCTTGCAAGTAGCAAATGATCCTTTAAAAACTGCTGGATTGTAATTTTTCATTAAAAAAGTAGTTTTGTGATTGGTTTTTATATATGTTATTTGATTCTAATCTGAAAGGTGCCAGTGTTTAGGGTCCAAATGCATTTGTTAGTATTATAATTCTTATTTAATATGTGACTATATTAAATCCAATAAGTACCAATATATTCATCTAAGTTATGTGCTGTATCACTCACATGAAATTTATTAAAGTAATAAGGTCATACATTGTTGTTAATTCTTATCTTGTTTTAGTATTTATTCTTAGATGTTGATATCATGTTGACCTTATATTAGGGATGCAGCTTTTTCATTGAAGAGTTGTTACCTAATATGTTCTCGTTTTAGTATTTATTTATACTTTTTTCCTTTTTTTCTACAGAGTTTAGAAGGCATAAGCGATATTAGGGATGAAAGTGATCGCTCTGGAATGCGTGTTGTCATTGAGGTATGCAATTTATTTTTAATTCTGTTCTCCTATGTGTACTTTGTTGCTTTTAAATACTAACATTCTGAAGAATTCACAATACTCTGGGAGATTTAATTAGTAAAACAGTTTTGCTATTCTTCTCAAATAAAAAACGGGTTCTGCAATTGGATTATGATCTATTTTCATCCTCTTTTCAGCTCAAGCGAGGATCTGACCCATCAATTGTTCTGAATAATCTTTATCGCCTCACATCTCTTCAATGCAGCTTTAGTTGTAACATGGTTGGGTGAGTGATATCTTTATCATCATTCAAGAACATTTGTAGAGATTTAGGGGCCATTCGGTAACGTTTTCAAGGCCCCGTTTTCATTTTCTACCAAAAACGCGTTCGGTATGTCGTTTTCATTTTCACTGGAATTGTTTGCTGAATACAAATTCAAACTCATGTACAAAAACTGAAAACACCAAATTATCGTTTTCATTTTCTACCCAATGTATTGGTCTGATTGCTTTCTTTTTTCATTCTTTGTGGGTTGGTCTGATTTTTAATTTTTTAAATTTGTCATTTTTTTTTTAAATTTTCAATTTTTTCGGTCCACTTCATTATTACATCAGTGTATATTAATTTTATGATAAAAACATCATATATTATTCAATTTCATATTTATTTTTAAATATTTATTTTAAGCTAAAGATAATATTATTTTATTATCTAGGTTTTTCTAAAATTAGAAATTTTTTTATTTATATTATTTTAATTATACATTATTATCTCGAAGTATACATTTTTCATTGTTTGTAATAATTTTAGCCTTTAAAATATCAGAATTTAAATATATATATTTTTTAGGACAGAAATTAGCAAAAAATATAATTAAAAAAAATCACAAATTATTATTCTCAAATTGTCCTACCAGACACGTTTTCACTATTTTTATTTTCTGAATCTGTTTTCCAATTAATCTACTAGACGCATTTTCGAATCTTGAAAATGAAAATTCGTTTTCTCGTTTTCATTCTCATAAAATATTCTCAGAAAACGTTACTGAACAGACCCTTAAGATTCTGGCTTTTGGTTCTTCACTGGTGTATGCAATTTCTCTCCCTACACTTCTCTAGTTGATTTTTAGGGCTAAAAATTGAAACCTGCATTTTGGCCTTGAAAGTTATGACTTTGATTGAATATTATAACTTCAAGGAACCAAAATATTTTGGTTTGGAAACTAATTTTATAAAGAAAATTAAATTAGTCTATTGTCATTGAATTAAATAATTTTAGTCAAAAGCTGAGCTGTAATAAAAATATTCCAAATACAAGGATTGTGTGATAAAACTAACCACAAAGTCATGATGTTGAAGGCTCCGGACCTGTTGGTTTTTCATTTGATTTGTTTCAACATTGTTGGGAATTGGGATATTTTGGAGGCAAATTTGATGAAAGCCTTTGAAATGCTCCAAAAGGATGGGTGATAAATGCAATAACCTATTAGACATACACATATGCCTTATTGCGAAGGCAAAAGGTTCAATGGGAAAGGATAAATTTACGCCACTGAGTTTGGTTTCCAGCTTGTATGAAGTACTTTATAAGGTGTTGTTTTTGAGATTGGAGTAGGTTTTGGGAGATACAATTGGACAAACACAAGGTAATTTTGTGAAGGTGTGGAATACTTGTCCACCATGTTTGCGTGGCAGAAGCTGCCTTTTTTTTCATTGAAGAAAACAGAAATGTCAGTGAAATATTGCCAATATCACTAGAACGTAGCCTTAGAAATTTGTTTAGATATGATCCACATAGTGGTGCAACCAAGAAGCATGTGTACAGTGTAGCCTTCATTGCAATGCCACACATAATGATATTAATTAACGATCTGATTGGATGAATTTCTTCTTTCAAAATGATTCTGGTGTTACTAAATTATGGCTTTCCATTGTTCTAGAAGTACACTATATTTTCTTGATTGAACTTTCTTGCTCAAATGATTCATCACAATGCTTGGGTTTTCATTTGGTATTTTGTCTATTCACAGTATTCATAATGGGCAACCTAAGCAGATGGGTCTAAAGGAGTTGCTGCAGGTGACTACCTAAGTTTAATCTCTCCAGTATAAATGCCCACCCACTGACCCACTTGCTCACTCATGCATATATGCTATTTTAATATATTTGTATATTGTAGGTAAGCTATTTCAAGAAAATGTTTTTCTTGCTGGAATTTGTTTTCCCTTAAGAATCATTTTGTAATTCAAGCTACTTGGGCTGCTGTTTTCATGAGTTCGTACTTGACTTTAATGGTTTTTATGTGTTTTCGTTTTTATTACACCGCCTTGTCTCCTTTAATGTAAGTATTATTTGTAGAGGAACCACATGAGGCACTAAGGTAGCTAAAGTTGTAATAAATCTTGTCAGTAAAGTAGGTGAAAAAGAATTAAGGAAATGCTTGTGCTTTAGAAAAGTTCTCTAAACGGGAAATCTTTTTTTTTGTTGGGTTCAAACAAACATCAAGGAATTGCAACCTAGGTAATTGTTATTATTTTCTGTCAAACAAACTGACCTAGGAGTCTTAGGATTTACATTATCTGCTGAAGTAGTAGATTTCAGAGATAGAATTAAGACAATAGAAACACTACACTTTCTTATATGTTGATGCAGCAAAAATGGTCGAACTGTCAGGGATTTGTGGCAAGGTGGAATTTTTATTGTTTATCAGTTTTAGCTGTTCATCTATTTCTGTTAATAGTGTCTTGAAAGGGGCAGTACTTCTGTACTTCCAAGTCTTTCAGGAATGCTTAGCAATCAATCTGAAGGAATTCCCAGCATTGTTGTCACTCCCATGAGAATTGTATTCTGTGAAATGTATGATTCCTAGTTAACTAAACTAAATATATAATAAATAAATAAAATTAACTTATGGCTATGAAAATAGTTGCAGCACATGGACATGTTAGTGTACTGTTCATGTGGAAGCTGCAAAAAGAAAACTTATACAATAAGCATATAATAATTAGGTCAACTACTGATATGGAAATTCAAATAAATCTTGTTGGATTGTAGTGTTCTAGTTTTTGATATCTAGTTAGATTTGTGCAAGTACGAATTATTTTAGCATTGCTAGCATTTTTAGGTACTGACAGTTTGACTAGTATTGTAGTCGTCTTTGAAAAAATTGACAAGAGCTGATGCATTGAAATCAACTACAATTTGGAAAGAGTTCTTGGGTATTGAAATTCTTCTGATTTCTTTGAACGCATTCAAAACTTAAAAGCAGAAGGGTATTGTCCAAATTTTCAAGAGACCTCAATGTCGAAAGAAAAAGAGAAACTGTCAAGAGGCCATCATCTGAAGATATATGCCTTATTAAATTGCCATTTGAAAATATGTTGTTGCTCTAGTGTGGCAAACTTTTTTTGTAATTCAAAAATATTTCACTTCCACTGGTTGGTTAGTCCAAATTCTTGAGCCCCCTGGCTTATATTTTTATTGGCTTTTGAGTTCCCCTGCTCCTATTAACTATGTAAGTGATGCAAGAAGTGTAGGACCTAAATTTATTAGTTTTTTAATGTATTTGTTAGTTTCATAGATTCTCTAGTTTTCCAAATTCTAGTAGGATTTCTACTTTTCCAGATTTCCAGGTTTCTAGTTTTAAGTTTCCTATTTTATTTGGGTTAGGATTTCTGTTTAAGCAAGGGATTTTTATCCTATTATGTCTAGGTTTTAGTTTGCTATAAATACCCCCATGTAGTTCTTTAAAATGCAGATTTAAATGTTGAGAAAACCTTTTCTAGAACTCTATGATTTCTGCCATTTCTTTCGTCCCTTCGATCTATATTTTTTTCTCCTCGATCTCTGATATTCTTCTTTGTTCTACTGTTTCTGCCCTTTCTTTCATCTCTTCGATCTATATTTTCTTCTCCTTGATCTCTTATATTCTTCTCTATTGTATTGTTTAAGTGCTTAATCTAATATCTACGGGCCGTACTACATCAGTAGGTCTATTCAGCAAACAGTTAATTGGAAAATTTAGATTCTGATTTCATGGATAATGTTTTTGCTCAGCTTTTGTATTACTCTGTTGGGACATTTAATGGCTTCAAATCTTGGATAGTTTGTCTTACCTCAACCTACCTGGTTACTGATTTTTTATTTAATTTTGCTCTTTTTGTTTTAAAGCATGCATTTCACAGTTAATATTTGGTTCATCAATCCTAATTATTGATGCTTAACTCATTCATTGTTGTCTTGAGATTATGATATTCTTGCATTAAGATATTGGTACTTGTTTTGGTACAAGGTTCTCAATGTACCAAATGGTGAGGCTGTACTAAATATTACCTTTGTTAATGAATATTCACAGGCATTCTTAGACTTCAGATGCTCTGTTATTGAGAGACGTGCCAAGTACAAACTTTCACAAGCACAGGAAAGAAGACATATTGTTGCGGTATGCTACCCTTTTTATTTATTTTTATTTTCCTTCTAATTCTAGATAAGTTTATTCATAAGTTGTCTCAAAGTGATTATATTGATGTTTTTGGACATCCATACATGTCCTTGGATGTGTGCTCTAAACCACGGGTGAGAAATTGAGAAGATTTCATTCTTTTTCCCATTGCATTTCACATTATTCTAGCTTGTCTTCATGTACTGCTGTGTTATTGTGACTATATTTTACTGGATTTTTATTTATGTCACCACACTACTGACTCATAGTTCATATGTATTTTCTTGTTGAAATAGGGCATTGTTGTGGGCCTGGATAATTTGGATGCAGTAATTCGTATACTAAGAGAATCTTCTAGCAATGCAATTGCATCATCTGGTCTAAGGAGCGGTGAGCTCCCCTATGTTTTTGAGTTTTTCATTTTCTTCAACTTAAGTAGAAGTTGTGGTTCAAAAGCACTGAGACATGATATTCTGGCTTTGTCGTTAAACTTCTGTTGTTCTGCATGTATTGTTTTTCTGTTTTTTCGCTTTCTAGCTTCTGCTGCAAGGAACATTTTTTGGTGCAGTAGATTTTTTGTCATGTGCTTTGTGTTTGCTTCTTTTGATCAATGAAATTTCTTTCCTATAACATGTGAAATTTTTTTTTGGCACCTGGGGTCTAGTGCAACAGAAGTTTAAGGATGCTTATGGTTTTACTAATTAGAACCTTCCAATAATCTGTTATTTTTTTCGAACTTAGTTCTTAGGGGTAGGGTTTATTTAATGCCTGACTTAGCAATGCTTTTTTGGGAGTAGATGAGAGTTCCAGTTTAGTAACAGAATGTAATCATGTTTTGCAATTTTTTTATTCAAATTTCCTTGATGTCTAGGGTTTGGTTTTCTTTGAAATCCTCTGGAATGCAGACTTTTTGATCTATATTCTATCCATACCCTGGTGTTTTGATTTCCTTTTTCTTAAATGTATTCCTTAGTGAATCAACTGTGTTCAAAGATCTACTTCCCAAGCTGAAGCCATGAAATATGGGCCTCCTATTGCCAATTTATTTTGGGTTGAATGCTCTAATTTGAAAACTTAATAATAACTTGTGAAGCCATATATAACTCTAGTTGCAAGATTCCCCAGCTTACACCTTAGCCAGTTTCGTATCTTTATACCCAATGGTGAACATTATTTTCAGGTTGTTTTCATATTTTCTACTTAATTGTGGCGGCTGTTTTTGAGCAGTAGGCGTGGTTAAAGGTACTGATATTATCTCTTATTCTTTTATGCAGAGTTCAATCTTTCTGAGAAACAAGCTGAAGCAATATTAGACATTAGCCTAAGAAGAATTACCATGCTTGAGGTGCATAGTAGGCATGCCATTCAAATGTAATTTCTGATTGCTTGATGAGAGACCTTGGGTAATAACTTCGTATCCTTTTCTCCTTATTGTGCAGAGGAAAAAGTTTATTAATGAAAGTGAATCATTAAAAGAGCAAATTTCAAAACTAGAAGAACTCTTGTCAAGCAAGAAATACATATTACAGGTATAGTTCTAATACCAATTGGTTGCATGTATTGTGAAGGTGTATATGCATGCCATTGTAGAGGTCATTGATAATTCTTTCTAAAGATCAGGACATATTTTCAGACTTGCATTTTGCATTACACATTATGTTTAGACATACGTATCGATTCCCGTATTTCTATATATATGTCTGAATTTTTCCCCATGTTTTGAAATAAACCTACTGAGTTATACACTTTTGTATTATATATTTCTTCTGATTATTGTACATAGTTTTAAGACTCTGTTTTGTAATCCTTGAGATAATTTTTTTTCAATGCACTTCTTTGTATTATATTCTTTTCAAAAGTGCACATTTGATTAGGTCGAACCTCTTGCGCCATGCTCCTGTTGAGGCAGTGTAGAATGCATTTAATTGGGTTGGAAGTGGGATCTTGATCATTATGTTGATTTAACCTGTTATGGAAAAAAATTGGTGCATAGGCTGTCTTTGTATCATCATTTTCACTTCTTCCTTTTTTCATCTACCCTTCTTTGGAAATGATGTTAAATGTTCTTAAGATGACTATCATACTGTTTACTGGGAAGATACTTTAATTGCCTCCATTTGGTTCAAATTGAATTACAATTCTGTTTTTCTTTTTTTTATTTCAATCAGTTGATTGAACAAGAAGCAAATGAGTTAAAAAGCAAGTTTTCCAGTCCAAGGCGTTCAATGCTGGAGGACAGTGATAGTGGCCACCTTGATGACATAGATGTTATTCCAAATGAAGAAATGCTTTTGGTATATGCTAATCAACCTTCTTTTTCATGAAGTTATATTTTACTCCTTTATTTCCGAAGAAGGAAAATTTAAAAGAAAAGAAACCATTAGTACTTCATGTTTTTGTTTTTCTTAAAGTTTTCTTTGCATATAATTGTCAGGCATTCAGTGAAAAGGGGTATGTTAAGCGGATGAAACCTAACACTTTCAATCTACAAAATCGAGGAACCATTGGCAAATCTGTTGGGAAATTGAGGGTAAATGATGCAATGTCAGACTTTATTGTTTGCCGTGCACATGATCATGTTCTATACTTCAGGTACTTTATCTCTTGGCTTTCTTATGCGAAGGTTTCTTTTATCTAGTAATTAGAAGGATTAAAACGTTTGGAACTCTCGGTATGTATTGGAGGGCTCATAATCTGGTGGTCTAGTGTTTTTCATGTTGACGGCAAAGGTTTATACTTGGCTGCACCAAATGGGGATTTGGCAAAGTTTAACTAGATCCAGTGCTTCTTTCCTTATCACTACCAAGGTTATATGTAATATTGTTAGCTTGAAGAGACAATGGACAAGGATTGTGGTGGCATAGTAGATTATAAACAAGATCAAGGTTTAAAAAGTGTTTCTCTGGTGGGCTTTGAGAAGAGGGGTCGGCAAACTGCCTCAGGTGTGCAATCGCTAGCATATTGCATAAAGGCGTACGTGTTGGGTGCTGGGCAGTTCAAGGCAGTTGGAGGCGTACATGTTGCAGCTAAAAGTGGCAGCAATGGCTGCTGCACCTTGCAAAGAAGACGACTCCTGCCCTGCGTGCCTAACTTTTCTGGAATTTTTAAATTGAAACGCAGCTGTTTTGTCAAGTAGGCTGGTTCCTTTTAATAAAACTCCATGTTTCATGGAAGGCTAATGTCAAAACATCATCGTTTGTGAAGGATGTTTAAAGCAAACACATAATTTTTTGTTTAAGCCTTACAACACCACCAGGTTCTTCATCCCCTACGACTGATACAATCCAATCCCAAATCAGACCATAAACCCTAATTCAACTAACTCTCCCAAAATTGCGAACCTAAGCTCTCAAACCATATTATTCTAATTCTCACGCCTATTGTGTCAACCGCTATCTCCCTTCTCTCTTTGACTCATCTTCTAAGATTTTTAAAATAAATTTTAGCACATATTTTTAATATTTTAATTACTTTTATATTATTTTATTGAAATAATTTACGTCTCAGTTGTACGCCTAGCCTTTTAAAACTTCACGATTCAACTTACTGAGACATTAATGTTATGGTTCAAAGATTCATCCTCCCCATAGTCCCTGTTGCGCCAAGTGAAATTTTCTTCACCGACACCACATAGGAACTCAGGAATCATGCACAGTAATATATTGTGCCTAAATACTTTGGCAAAATGAAAACAAAAGGTTTGCCTTATCAAATTGCCACTTCTCTATGCTCATACTTAAATTACAAACTGTTCTCGTCCCATGGGTTATTCACCAATTTACGGTATGAAATATTAATTACTCACAGCCCACACAAGATGTTGCTTTTACTAGGCTAAAATCTTGTCTTGATAGATAGTTTCCTGAAAGATGGTGCAAACCTAGTTCCCAGAGTCCTGCCGTATGGCTTGCCTATTAATTGAATGTTAAGGAGGAGCTTGCTTTTGTACTTTTGTGATGAAAGGAGTTTTGCATCTGGTGTCAGTCTTAAGATTGTCAATTTTTCCAAATTTATTTGTTTGATGTTTGTCGATGGATGACTTACAAAAGTTATGTTTGCAGTGATAAAGGAACAGTGTACTCTGCTCGTGCGTATAAAATTCCTGAATGCACTCGGACAGCTGCTGGTACACCACTGGTTCAGGTAATTTATTTACTAATCAGTCTCTCTTTTTCAGACATTCTTTTTTAAATTGCTGAAGGTTAATAATTGTTTTTACACTGGAGCAAGATCTTATCGTTGTCGGATGGAGAGAGAATTACATCTATTATTCCTGTGGGTGAGTTTGCTGCGGATCAGTTTTTGCTTATGCTTACTGTCAATGGCTACATTAAGAAAGTTTCTTTGAGTTATTTTTCGTCAATCAGGTCAACAGGAATCATAGCAATTCAACTGGTTCGTTCTCTTTCTGTGCAAGTCTTGTATTTCCGGCCATGCATAAATTTTCTTTTGGTTCACAAATCATCATTCATGTGACAGGTTCCTGGTGATGAGCTAAAATGGGTCCGTTGTTGCACAAATGATGACCTTGTAGCAATGGCATCACAGAATGGAATGGTCATCTTAAGTTCCTCTGATATTGTAAGTATACAGCACTTTCCTTCTCATTGATATACACATTGGTATGCCTTTAAAACCTGTATTACATTTAATAAAATATTTTATTTAAATATAAATACTAAAACGGGACCAGGTTAAGTAGAAAATAAGATGCAGAGAAAATTTCTGATATTTCATTCATCTCCCAATAGGAGATGTTATAGTATCTGAAGAGGTGGAGATCTTGGTGTCTGACAATGTAATTTGTAAAGAGATAAGCGGTATCTTATGACTAACAGCTATGCAAGCAGCTATACTAACACTCACTAACACAGCTGTACAAACACGGCTGTATATTTAACGCTCATCGATTGGTGCGTGGATACTCGCACATGCCCAACTTGTCTAGTGAAAAGTAGAGTTCCACGCTAGAAACAGCATGAATGCGTCATATACGCAGGTTGGTGTGCTCTTTATCAACGCTTCCGAATGACATTTTTTTACTTGGGGTTTAGCCATTTGATAAAATTAATACGTCGATATCGATATGCTTTGTTATAGCGATGTACTGGATTATTTCTTTATTTTATTAGCATTTGTATTGTCACAATACAGAATCATAAGCTTCTTAGGTTCAAACCAGTTCCCACTTAATAGAATCTTTAACTTGAATAAAGCTCGATTGCTACCATGGGCGAGTATACATACTACCTTAGTGACAGATCTCGACACAACCCCACTGTTCTTACTCCTCCAAGTTACAAGATTACCACCAACAAAAAGACACATAACGCACGAAGTTGATTTTCTATCAGTTTTGGCGCTGTAATCCCAGTCGATTATGGCAGCCCACGTCTAAATCATTGCTGAAAACGATATACCCTTGCACCAATTGTCGCTTCAAGTGCACGAAGATTGATCACTTTGCACCTTGAGTAGCCTTCACTTGGATTATCGTGGGCGGGGCGGCTTAGCCTGTAGCGTAAGACGGTCGGGTCTTGTATGAGCAGGATAAATCAGCTTTCAGCTTGATATAAATCACTCTCTTTTGTTAGTGGGTATCGTCTGAATAAATTGACAATCCATAGTTGCTTACTCGGGCTGGAGTATTAATGAAGTTGTGGCGCCCGATTTTCGATCTACGCTAGTAAATCAAGAACATATTTTACATTTAGAATGAAGATGCCTTTCTTAGAGCATTGCAACTTCAATTCCTAGAAAATACTTGAGAGATCTAGGATCTCATTTCAAACTCTTTGTGGTAACTTTGAAGATTCTCAAATCTCGCAATTAATGCATTCTATATAGCAGTAATATCGTCGCATGTGATTAGCAGAAGTAAATCTTGCGCCAACAGCAAGAAATAGTGTGTGATCGAACGAGGCCCCCATTTAATAGCCAATTCTCGTGGAATGACTGAATCGGCCAAACCAGGCCCACGATCATTTTAGCAAGGCCATATAAAGCCTTCTTTAACACAAACCTTTTTCCCTATTTAGAATTATAAACCCTGGAGGAGGGTCCATGTAAACCTTCTTGTAGATCTCCATGTGAAAGGCATTCTTGACGTCAAAGTGTTTACTAGCAGCCAATCTAAGTTGTGACCATAGAGAAGAACTACGATCGTACTCATCTTAGCAACGGGCAAATGTCTCTGATAATCGATCTATAAGTTTGGGTATGGTAGCACACCCTGGTAGACTTTATATACCTCTATCCAGACCATCACGAATTAAAGCTAGCTGTAGACACCCTTTTTGATTTTTCTTGTCTCTTGGTAACTCAACCATCTCCCATGTGAGTTTTTAAAGGACGCCCATTTCTTCTACCATGTGATTTAGTTAGGATAAATGAGGGCGTCCATATGAAACTTATTAGGAATAGACACGAGAAGACAATTGTTGTGCGAAGTCAAATGAGACTTAGAAGACGGTGGTATGAAATATAGTTGGAAATAGGATACTTAACATTATTGGATGAGAGAAACCAAATTTTTTAAGGGTGGCGATCGCGTGCGGGATATCTTCTCCCACGGTCATAAGTCGTATGGAACCAAGGGAGTTTGGTGGGTATGTGTTGGTCGGATGTCATTGATATGAAGAAGATTAGATAAGATAGGAGATGAGAAGCATGTACAGAAGATCGAGTCCCGAGAAGAATCAGTCGATTGGATGGTAGGATCATAGAGAGGATCAAGAAGGAGGTAGCGATGAAACATTCGGCGTGTTTCTTTTTATTATTTCAAATGTTTTCAAAATACACTGAGTTCATGTTAAAACCAATATCTCCCCCTCATGAGTAGGGAGAGTAGGGAGAACTTTAATTTCGAGTTCAAACCACAGCTTATATAAATCAGTACTTCCTAATCTCCCCACTGAAGAGAAGTTGTGACTCATAGAAATATGATTCGCATTCACAAGTTAACCTCCATAGACACATATGTCTTACCAGAAGGAGGATGAAAACATATCCCACTTGCTGAGATGAAGTGTCAAGAAAAACACACTTAAGGGCACGTGGATCTAGTTTGTCACTGGAGAATGAACATGGACATAGCAAAGACAATAAAAGATTTTAGGAGCAAATTAAGTAAGGAAGGATTAATTAAGGTAGAGACAATACTTTGATGGGTGTTTGATAATCGAGCATCACGATAGGCATTACGGTAATGAGCGCAGCAGTCGTGTGACATCATTGGCCCCATTTGAACACATAAGTAAACATAAGGACCGAGCCACATCGAGAAGATGGCGGTTCTTAAAACATAACTATCTACAGATTATTGTTGGGTGTATGGCCGTCAGTTGTCACGGTGGATAATGCCATCTTCTTGGAAAACTTCGATAAGAGAAAGATTAATATTCAACGTCATTCTCCAAGGAGATGACATGGTTTAGGCGTAGAAGCTAGGTATTGATTAGTTGATGGAATTTAGGGATAATAGTACTACTTCACTTTTTAGATGTAATCAAATAAACCAAGCCTTTCGAGTGATCGTGATGAAGATATAAAGTATACGACAATACCGAGAAGAAGTAGGAGTAGAAAATGGTCCCCACACATCGTTATGAATACGAGAAAAGGGTAGTCTTTTTATTAAGGCTTGGTGGAAATGAAGGCCGATGATTTTTAAGCATAAATACGATGTTCACCATGTTAGAAGGCTGAAGCATTCTGCGAATAAATGCGGAAATAAAGCGTTACAGATAGATAAAAGAGGGATGTCACTGTGGCGATGCCATAGAAGGGTACCTCGTCTGGCTTGGTTTGACCTACGCAGGCTCACGGTAAGATTGGATATGAGATTGCCTACTTACCCCTCAAGTAGTAGAGACCCCCTCTCTCATACAGGTACCAGTACGTCATCTTAGTGAGGCGATCAAAGATACAATGGTGGGAAAAGATTCTTGAGCAATTTTAAGCTGACTGGTAATTTGGTGATGGAGAGGGCTATTAGAGGAGGGTTAGGAACGTGCGAAGCGGAAGATATAAAGGTAAAGTAGGCCAGTGATAGGGCAGAAGCCCCTTGGTAGGTGAGAGTTCACATCTGCAACTTTGGCCCAGATATGTGAGGATGAATGATTAACGAGGTGGCGAGGATAGTCGTGGAGTAAGTATGATCGGTTGCCACTGGATCAATTATCCATGGATTTTAGAAGAAATAAGCGACCTCCCATTCTTACCTTTAAATAGGCTTTGAGATGCTTGATGTGTCATTAGAGGCGAGTTAGCGCAGGAAGGGAGCTTTCCCTTGCGTTCGACTGTTTCCAACTTAGACAAGTGCAGGTATCCTACAATTTTCAGCGGGTTTCCTTCTCATGACCATACGATCATGGCTGGCCTTTCCTCTCAATGTTGAAGGAAATCTAGGGTGTTGTAGAAGTAGTAGTTTGTAGGTTGACCTAATGGCTACTTGAAATTTCAGAAGCAGGGTTCCTTCGGCGACCATGGTGACTTGTTATTTGTGCTTCTCTACGAACCATAGAATAAGCCGTCAATATCGGAAGAAGGTGATGTGGCGGAATCGTCCATGCCAGTCCAGTTATGATCAAGTCCGGTAAAGAAATGTATATGAGCCACGTTCTTGAGAGATGCGCTTCTTCAATTTGGCGGGAAATCGATGGATTCTCAGTCATTCGGACAATGATCAGGCTCCATAAAGGTGGAATTGAGTTCAGTGAAATAGATGGTGATAGTCGGCCAATCTTGACGCATTGGAAGGATTTTCATCAACTGTGAACTTAGGAAGCATCGGAAGCATCAATCGTTTTTGCTTGGCGGTATAAGAACATGCTGCATGATCTCACGATGAATAAAATTCATCATGGGCGGGAGCCATAGAATTGATAGGCCACGACTTCACTAGTGCATTCGGCCATCCCTTCTCAAATTTAGGATCTAGATCTTTACAGTGCAGTCTAGTCCGAGGAGGATATAACCATATTTTTCACGAGCAGCAATATACATCTACGAGAACTTTGGACCAAAGCGGTAATTTAATTGCCATTGAGCTACTGATTGAGAAGGTGTATCTTGCTGGAAATTGTCATTAGGGCAGATGTTTATTAGAAAGTCAAGTTTCTGATTTGTCACACTATATGTGTGGAAAATTTGTGTTTGCCTTGGTAGAGAGAAATAAAAAAGAAATTTCTGATGTAGGATTCGATCCTAGCTTATTCTGAGAGCATACTCGGAAGATTTGATAAGAGAAATGATAAACATGAAATCGATATACCCATAGTGAAGATGATAGAGATACGTAGTAGCGAGAATAGGAAGGAATAAGAGAAAGTAAAAAGGTAAATTAGTATGCTCACGATCACAGAAATGAAAATAAGATCTGAGAAAATTTACGATGTTGCGTTAAATACTCGATGGGAGGTATTTATAGGTATCTGAAGGGGTGGAGATGCATTTGTCACAACCAATGTAGCGGTGTAAGAGATGGCGGTACATCTGCTTATTGTGATTGTCCTGAAGCGGTATCTTAACTTCATTAAACTTTGGAGTCAGGCGGGGAGCATTCCATGTGTAAATCGTCACGCGACCAGCGCTTTCATAGCGTCCCCTCAGGTGCAGGGTTTTTTATCGCAAAGCGCTCAGTGTTAGTTAGGTGGGGTAATTCTATTTAAACTATTATTTCTCGCCACTTCTGTCCGATGTAGGACAATTGGTTTAATGACTCACGCGCGTGAGACGCATTTTGCCGGTGGCACGTGAAGATCCAATAGCGTCAACATGCGTGCGGTAGCGAAATTCGGCGCGTCCTATGGCCCGTGAGACCGCCACGTCGCGTAAGCGTTGCTTTACGTGGAAGCGGCAGGGGCTAAAGCGTCGCGCGGGAGGCCGAACGGGACCCACCATCAGCACGCTGCATTAAGCGGAGAACAGGCGCCTCACCGGCTCTGATCTGGTATTAAAACTTTCCAGGAGTCGATAGTGGGCGCAGCTCAATAATATTGATCTGTCCAGCTCATGGCTGCGTCCTCCGGGTGTGGGGTTTTGTATGGCGCCGGTGTTGAATTGGGGTAAAATTAATTCTATTTAAACTATTATTTCTCCTTCCCTCTGTCCGATGTGGGGCCAAATTGGTTTTTAATATTTACTTATTTCCTTTCATAACACGACTAACCTGAAACACGGCTGTATATTTAACAGGTTACTATTATTTCTTTTCTGCTTTTAAGTTAAGTGTATTTTTTTCTTAATAAATGATTCACTACAAAAGGATTTTTTTATTGAACTTGTCACAATTAATTACTCCTTTTTTTTTTTTTTTTTTTGTAAAGATGAAGAAACAAATTCTATTTTCTTGCCTATTTACTACGGCGATGAAGAGTCAAATTATCACTATATTTATTCCTTTTTCTACTTCTTCTTCCAAGTGCAAGATAACCCCAAGGGGTTGTGGGTTTTTTTAACCAATTGGGGCCCACCCTTCACCAACCCCAGTATTATTATTATCATCATTGTTATTCTTATTCTTATTGTTAGTACTACCTATTATTTGTTATTGTTATTGCTATTGTTGTTGTTATTATTAGTATTGTTATTGTCATTACTACTACTGTTATTTTTACTAGTAGTATTACTGTTTCGTAGGCTCGTCGCTCACCAGCCTCTTTTGAATCTTTTGCTATTATTTGGATTTTGTATATCATTAAACTGCGGTGTTAGGGCAATTGCAAGACAATCCGTGGGAGTTCATTTTTTCCTACCTACTAAGCACAATTTTTTCAACCACAAGAAGTTCGTTAACCTCTGGACTTCAGGTGTCCCCATGTTCCTGATGTAGAGCCTCTTGAAATGAAGAACAATAATCATTTTCTAATTTCAAGTTCTTGTGCCTTGAGATTGCTTTTCTTGTGGCTACCCATGTTCTCCCATTTTATTTATTTGTTTATCTCTTTATTTCTCTCTTTCCTGGGATCATCTTGTATCTCCTGTGCACTTTGGCACCCGTTTATGTGCTGTCTAAAACTTGCAAGTCCTAAATCTCTGGAATGGAGTTTCTGTAGTTGTTTCACTATGTTCATGTAGAAATCTCATTATTGTAGAGAACTAGTACTACCTGTGGTCCTATATCCTTGGTCATTTTACAAAAAAAAAGAAAAAAAGTTTTAGAAATTCTTGGTGCTATATTACCAGCTAACGGCTACATTTCGTGAAGGGTTTTTGTACTTACTAATTTGCATCTTATCACGTTCATCTCTATTATGTACCAGATTCGTTCACTAGGGAGAAACACTAGGGGGGCAGTGGCCATGAGACTTAAAGAAGGGGATAAGATGGCAAGCGTGGACATTATACCAGCAGCTATGAGAAAAGACTTGGAGAGGGTGTTGGAAGCTCCCCATATTGCGTAATTTCTTTAACATGTTAATTTTTTTTTTCTAGCTTGTTATTATTACCTAATCATTGGTTAGCACCATACTGGACTTCAGGTTTGCTGCGCTATAAGCTTGAATTACCAAAACCTAGTAATATAAGTGCTTTTGGTTGGATGTTTGGTTACTTGGCCAATCTGAATGGCATCTCATTGATTAATACAAGGGAAATAATGTTGATAGAATGTTGGCAATCTGTAGCTAGAAAGTGGATGTGCTGGACGAGTGGAAATGGAGGCAAGACTGAATAAGAAATAAACCTAATTTAGGGTAGGGGTTGAATGGCAGAAAACCTGAGGGATAGTCACTACTAGTTGACCTACTAGTTAACTAGTTACAGCTAACAAAAAAAGCTAAAGGGAGGTTGAAAATGGAAGGGGTTAATGTTGCAACAACCTAAAGAAAATTGGCCTTACATAGTTGAACCTAGTTGCTTGGGCTTAAGATGGTTTAAAGCTGAATTTATTTTCCAGATGCAACGTAACCCAAATAACCGGATATGCTAATCTTATATTTTGTGTTGATTTTTCCAGTGTTAGAAGTGTGAAGGGGCCATGGTTGTTATTTGTGTCTGAGAGCGGATATGGAAAGCGTGTTCCCTTGAGCAGATTCCACTCCTCCAAATTGAATAGGGTTGGCCTGATAGGATATAAGGTATGCTTATGAAGCTCCTTATTCAAAGCCTTATGAAGTTACTTATTCAAGACTAAATAAGAAGTAAACCTATTTTTCACTGCTCTTTTTCAGTTTGCCTTGGAGGATCGCTTGGCAGCAGTTTTTGTGGTGGGCTTCTCTTTGGCAGGTGATGTTTGGAAACTATTTTTGAGGCTTTTTTCAGATATCTATGAGCATTCTCTTGAATTTTGTTCAACTTATTGTAACTTAACAGAAGATGGAGAAAGCGATGAACAAGTGGTTCTTGTAAGCCAAAGTGGTACAGTTAATAGAATTAAGGTGCGGGATATTTCTATACAGTCTCGCTATGCAAGGTAAACTTCAACTTTGGTATTTCCTTTCCTTCTATTCTGAAATATATTGGCATAATATGCTTCATCAACTACCCACTATGACGGAACGATATGATTTGCATGTATTATAGACAAATCCTTTTCATCTCTTATTGTGGTTGGCAGATGTCGTGATCATATATTTTACTCACTATACATGTTTTTCAGGGGAGTCATTTTGATGCGGCTTGATCATGCTGGAAAGATTCAATCTGCTTCATTAATCTCAGCAACAGACGAGGATCCGGAGGTAGAAGTTGAAGCTGCCGCACTCGGCTAACCGGTCGTCAAAAGAAGTGAATAGCTCTCAGCAATAGGATCAATTAGTAGAGCTAAGTTTTGTCTTGGCAGGTGTATTGGTGCTAATATGTAAAAGTAAATTATACCACAAATTTGGTGACCAATTAGTAACTCTAACCCGGAACAAGTTTTTCCATAGTATAATGTCCCTCCTTGAGAATAGTCACATTTAATGGATATCAATCATTTTGGTAAGGCTGCCTCCATTTAAACGCAACTATTTTCCTTTCCTAGGTATGCACCTAACCTTCTAACGATTTTTAGATTTCAAATTTTACCCGATTGTTAAATGACAACATTACCCTAGTGTCAAATGGTAGCGAAAGTAAGTACATCATATTAAGAAAAAGGAACCCACTTTGAGAAATACGGTGTATTCTCTTCCTCACACTCTTGCACCTACAAAATCAACGCCCGTCTCTCAATTCCTCGCTGAAACTCTAAACACAATTAATGTTATTTTCTTTTTCCATAATACAATACCACATGTTCCGAGCCCCAATGTTAATACAGACTCAACTCTTCTAAGTCAAATATTATATTCCAACAGTTATATAATAAATTGAAACTTCAACCTATTACATAT
This sequence comes from Prunus padus, assembly GCA_024362665.1. NCBI lineage: Eukaryota > Viridiplantae > Streptophyta > Magnoliopsida > Rosales > Rosaceae > Prunus > Prunus padus. The sequence goes on along the minus strand of JANFAM010000009.1, from coordinate 17,696,695 downwards.
CTGTTCCTCAGAGTTTATCACACACAGCGGAAGTCTCAACTCACAAACATGTTCACACCACACTTTTGTACATTGCAAGTACACTTCTTTATTTATGTTCTTGACGAAGTCCTGTGTTGTACCAACATGATTAGCCCTACACCGTTGAATAGTGAAATCCGGTAAGCTTTCTAAAGCTTGTATGAGTAAACCACAATCAACAGTATAAATGTCACGACCCGACTCTCCTAGCACGATATTGTTTGCTTTGGGCCCGGCCCTTACGGTTTTGTTTCTGGGAACTCACGAGCAACTTCTCAGTGGGTCACCCATCCTGGGATTGCTTTACCCAAACTCGCTTAACTTCGGAGTTCCAAGGAATCCGAAGCCAGTGAGCTCCCAAAAGGTCTCGTGCTAGGAAGAAAAGTGCTCACACATATAAGGCACTTCACCTTTCCCTCCCCGAGCGATGTGGGATTGCTCACAGTTCTTACTTCCCCAAACTCACGGGTCTTACATTATGTCATGACCCGACTCTCCTAGCACGATATTGTCCGTTTTGGGCTCGGCCCTCACTGTTTTGTTTCTGGGAACTCACGAGCAACTTCCCAGTGGGTCACCCATCATGGGATTACTCTAGCCCAAACTCGCTTAACTTCGGAGTTCCAAAGAATCAAGCCAATGAGCTCCCAAAGGCGCCGTCTTTAGGAAGAGAAGTGTCCCACACATATAAGGCATTTCACCTTTCCCTCCCCGAGCGATGTGGGATTGCGAACCCCTATGTCATCACCATCCGAAATGGTACAAACCCCTATGTCATCACCATCCAAAATGACACAAACACCTATGCCATCACCATATGAAATGGCACAAACACATATGTCATCACCATCCGAAATGACACAAACACCTATGTCATCACCATCCGAAATGACACAAACACCTATGCCTTCACCATCTAAAAATGGCACAAACACCTATGTCATCACCATCCGAAATGACACAAACACCTATGCCATCACCATCCGAAATGGCACAAACACATATGTCATCACCATTGAAATGATACAAACACCTATACCAACACCACTGAAGGAATTAGTGCATTCTCACATCTATCCTCCAATCACAACACCACCCACTCGAAAACAATACAAATGTCATTTTCACATTAAATATTGTTTTATACTAAGATACATCCATCACCACAATATATATTTAATTATATATATCTACATGGTCATTCACTTATGAACACCATAATACAATTATAAAATAACATGTCCATTATCCACAAACACCATACATTTTCTCAAAACCCTGTAAAAACTCATTTAAAATGAAAAGATATTTAATTGCCTTTAAACTCACATCAAAACAGTTTCTTAAAAAATACCAACCTCTCAAGCTCCAACAGTACCTAAACAAAGTGCGTAACTCAACTTAGCACAAAATTCCAAAGTTCGACTCCCAAATGACGAAATGCCCTTCGGACCAACCGGGGGTCCAAAGCGATCAAATTTAGTCCAACCAACTCCAAAATTGTGACGTACACATTGTCGACGTTAAAACAGAACAAATGACACCCATTGTCCAAAAAGTCACTATTTGGGTCCCACGAGTTCCGACCGTCTAACCGACACTCCAAAAATTCGCATCGGGCCTACGACCTCAGATTTCACATCCGGTCACACCAATGGACTCTAAATAGTCATGAAATCATCCTACATCAATTTGACCCGATCCAACGGTGGGATCATTCTTGATCGTAAGATCACGCACGATCGAACGGCGATCGCTCACCACAAATTTTGAAAACACCACAACTTAAGATCGAGACGTCCGATCACCAATCCATTTGTACCTACAGACTCCTCACAACACCATCTACAACATATATGAAATTGGAGACAATCGAACAGTCCAATCATCTCTGTTCTAACGGTCTAGATTTTGCGAGGCTCCGATCTTCGATCAAACAACGAAATCTCGAAAAACAAAGAACATCACCACGCTCAGGACGTCGAGGACATTAACATAGACCTGGCAAACGGGTTGAATTAACGGGTTTCGGGTCGTGTTCGTGTTAACCCGTTAAGTTAACGGGTGACAAATACTAGACCCAAACACGACCCGTTACAATTCACGAATATCCGACACGACCCGTTAAGAATAAACCAGAAAAAAAAAACTATTACACAGCATGCCCAGCCAACCAACACGCCTTCTGTCATTTTTTCCCCAAACTCCAAACCTAACTTTTCTTCCCTTTTTCCCTCTTCATTTCAATCTTCTCCCCCCAAAACAATATATATATCTCTCTCTAAGATATCTTAAAACCCAACAACAACATAAATTGAGGAAGAAAGAAAATTCAAAATTGACTGAGAGAGAAGAAGATTCAATATATAACTCCTTGATCCATGGCTGCGCTTCGTTGAGTGAAGAGATGATCCATGGCTGGGCTTCGTTGAGTGGAGAGAAGAAGAGAAGAAGAGAAGAAGAGAAGAAAAAAAAAGGAGAGGAAGAAGAATGACACGAGAAGAGGAAGAAGAAAATGAAAAGAATGAAGAAGAAAAAGACAAAAATGAAAGAAGAAAAAGACAGAAATAGGAAAAGGTGAAGAAGAAAGGGTAAAAAAAATTATTTTACAAAACTACCCTCCTTAACGGGTGGTAACGGGTTCACCCGTTTTCGACCATATGACCCGTTAGCTTAACGGGTGGCTAACGGTTCACCCGTTTTCAACCCGACCCATTAAGCTCAACCCAAATACTGATAATTTCATGCGAATTCGTGTCGTGTTAACGGGTCGTGTGCAATATTGCCAGGTCTACATTAACATAACCTCGAATTAAGAACTTGAAACTTAAATCATCACAAATCCACTATTTGAGCAATTTCGAAATTTGAGAAAGAGGCTTCGAAATTGACCTTAAATCGTAGGCCTCATTCTCACGATTACATAGGCGAAAACGGTTCAGCAATCCGAGTTCTAGAACGAAAGATGAATTTCCAAAGTTTTTATTTTAAAAACTAATGTTTTTCTTCTTTCATTTGCAGGTGAAGAAGAAGGAGAAATGAAGTCACGAGGAGGAGAAGAAGAAGTCAGCTGCAGCCCACGAGTGAATAGAACCTGCCCGCGCCCCCCTCTTTTATTATTATTATTTTTGTTTTGTTTTGTCCAACTTCAATAATTCCTTTAAAATACATCCGAGCTTCGAAAAATTCTCCGAAAATTATCACAAGCTCGTAGCGACATAAACTATTTTTCCATCTAAGAATCATAATTTTCTCACTTCAATTTCTTGAACGTACTTTGAAAAAATCATTAAATTAAACATAAGGGCATTTTAGTCCAAATTGATATTAAACACACTTAAATCCATTATTTCCACATCAAACCAACTTCATAAAATTTCCCACACATTTAATTACAATTTTGAGGTTATTACACAAATGGTCTTTGAGATTTGCGAAATTATCATCTTTGGTGATTTATGTTTTTTTTGTTATTGACATTATTGGTCGTTTATGTTACACCTCACATATTAATTTGGTCATGTCATTGGATTCTGTTAAAATTTATGTTACATTGATGATTTGACATGTATATAGAGCCCACATGTCCAATAATAACATGCCAGGTGGATTTGAATAAAAAACAATTTATGTTTTGAAAATGTTTAAGAAATTAAAATTAAAAAACAAACAGAACACTAAATTTAAACCTTTTAACAAAATTAAACTACAACTCTAACTTCCCCTCCCACTGCCACGAGTCCAATTTTCCTATTGCTAAATCCCATGTTCCCCCTATTTCCTCCTTAGTTTGGTGACATGTGGCAAAAAACTTAACACTAGTTTAACTCTGTTAACTCTCTTTAGTCATTTTTTCAATTAAAATAATTAAAATACATTAAAATACATGCTTGACAAAAACGCGTTTGAATGCCTCTTCATCTTCACCCCCTGTATCTTCTCCGCCCTGCAAAACTCAGCCGATGCATCTTCTCCGCTTGGCAAAACTCAAGCCCTACGATTTAAGAACGAAGAGATTTAAAACCAAAACAATTAAGATGCAGAGCGGATTTGAGTTTTCTAGGGTTTTTTATTTGTGTGTGTGATTGATGGTTTTTTGCAGGAATATTTGGGTCATTGGCGGCGTTGATTTTTTTTTTTTTTTTTTGATCGGGAGGCTTTGATGTTCAATTGCGTTAAAATGGAAGACATCGATTACTTTCCAAATATGTATTTTAATAAGCTCTGATTGTAGTTGCTATAATTATTAGGCTTTTTAAAGTCCTGTATGGTATATTTGGTTCATTTGAAAAGTTCAAATGGGCTTTTGCTTAAGGTTTGAGTATCGTAGGGCTTTTTATATTTTGGGCCATACGTATGGGTTTACATGTAAAAAGCCCTATATATTATACTTGGGGGTGTATTCAATTAAGAGTTTAAAAGAGTTTAAAAGAGTTATTAGTTTATAGAGTTTAAAAGAGTTTAATATATTTCAATTGATTTCTACGTAGAGTTTGACTGAATTCATGGATTGATTTGAATGGTATTCGTTAGAGTTTATCAAAGATTTTAACAGAGTTGATTAGAGTTCAAAAGAGTTTTTTTCGTTTTTGTTGTTGTTTATCTCTTTTCCAAATTTTCAAAATAGAAAAAAACCTAAATAAAAACAAAACGTCCAAAAATATACATCAAAAGAAAAAAAAATGACATCTGTTTTGCTCAAATGTGCAACCAATTAAGGATTTATGTCTGCATGTTTATGAAAAATGAACAAAAGTAAAAATATAAAAGTTATTTCATGACAAAAAAAAACAATTTGATAAGCAAAACTCACAAGTAACTCATATAGATTAAAACAAAATACCATTAATGAAAAAACAAAAATTGAAAAACCTTAAAGTAATCTTGCCATACTTCTTCACTAGCTGTGAATTTCTTTGACACGGAGTCCCACCCAAATCCAGAACTATGACGCATAAGCTGAGTAAAACTATGATATCTTGTCTTAAACCATTTCAGACGGCTCTGATATTGAAGATAAGTTTTTTGGCATCCAAGTTTTGCATTAAGAACAGGAAGTATCTTGCTTTCTACTATTTGCTTGCTTAGCAAACCATTTGAATCGCGCCATCCACGATTGGCAGGCATCAACTTGATAGTTCTAACAGATATTGCTCTCTTTGAGGTCCATTGGTTATAAGGAGTTTTTCCTTTTCCTTGTTGTGATTCTCCCATTTATAATGTTTCTAGATAATACATGTAATTTTTAATTAGTTCTTAAGAAAAAGAAAAAAAAAGAAAAAAATTGAACAGTATTTTTTCCTTTGTTTTGGCGTGACTATGTATATATAACAACTACATAATATATATATATATATATATATATATCAACAGCTAATGAATAACAGCAACAATAACTATGAATAACAATTATATATATATATATATATATATATATATATATATATATATATATATATAACGAACAACAACTATGAATAACAATTATATATATATAACAGCAACAATAACTATGAATAACAATTATATATATATATATATATATATATATATATATAACGAACAACAACTATGAATAACAATTATATATATATATATATATATATAACGAACAACAGAGATACATGGAGTCTAGCGGAAAAGATGCTGATGCATTAACTCTGCAAACGACTAGTAAAGATGCTGGAGCAAAGACAAAAGGCGTAAAAAAAGAGAGTTTTTACCTTCACTTGACAAGAACACACGTTCAGTTCGGAGATTGGAAAGCGTAGAGCGTGTTCGAAGTTTCTAGGGTTGACATAAGATTTGTCAAGACCTTTTCTATTTATACTTACCACTTTAAATTCTAACGAAATTGGGCAACTCATTAATTCCTTCAAAATAAATAACTTTTTGAATACACCTAAATTTTGTTTGACTTCTAAAAAGTCATAATTGAATACACCAGATTTCGATGTATTATTTTAAAATCAATATAAATCTGAATTGAATACACCCAAACTTTTACAAACTCTTTTAAAATCTTAATTGAATACACCTAGATTTTTAAACTCTTTTAAACTCTTTTAAACTCTTAATTGAATACACCCCCTAAAAGTAATGGTTAAAATAAAGGATATAATCATAAAATGAAGAATAAAATAGAATACAAGTTATCAACCCCTTTAATTTTGATTATATAAAAAAATATATAAAGTTGTTTCCCGGAATAAATTTATTGGGGGGCCTATTAACTCAAAATGAGTTTCTCCAAATAGTAGGTAGAGATGGCATAAATTCCCGTCGGGATGGGTCCCCATTAGGTGTATAATTAAACTCATCCTGAAGCAAGAAAATGTGTTTGAGTGTCCTACTACGCAACCTAGACCTCAAATTCCCAAATTACCCTTGACACTTTTGATTCTTACTAAACCCCAAACATGTACACCCAGAGTTTCCTAGACCTTCTTAAGAGCCTAGAGAACAAGTTTGAGACATCAAATACAAACAAGCATGTCCCATGACGATCTATTATTGCATACAAGTCTATTAACTTACACATCAATAGCCTAATTTTGATCCAAATTCGATCTCGGCTTCACAAATCAATCAATAGTCTCAAATATAAGTTACACATCGTGTCAAGGACAACATACACTGATATGGGGCATTTCAACCAAAACTCAACTTTTTGTAAAGTTTGCTTAACGTAGGTCAAAAGTCAGCTTCCTCATATCGGGGTTCTACGAGCCTCCTGTATATTATCAACAAGCTCTAATAAGTCTAAAACACACTCACAAGGGTGCCTCGTTAAAAGGGCGACGATCCAATGGTCGGAATTCCACGGATCGCAAATTTGGGTGGCGGGTAAGTCATGTACAATGGTCAAACGATGAAAACTGAGTATAAAGTTGAGCTCATGAGGACAAAAGGAGTAACACCTAGGGGTGTGCCCCATGTAACACCTAGAGGTGGTTGGGTGTGTAAATGAAATTCTAAAAACTCAAGAACAACAGAATCAAAGCATATGAACTTGTAGAACACGAAAAGAGGAGCAAATTTAATACCTGGGTTGACCCCAAAAGTGACCGATATTGGTCGGAACTGGTGAAAAACTCATCGGAAAACATAACTTTTGGCCTTGATATTTGTGTACACTGAGTTTCAACGAGTGGATCTTGCACCAATAGAAAGAGGACATTGAGACGAATTCATACATGAGAGAGATGACCGATTAAGGATTTCATGAGAACGAGAGATGGGAATGAAGTGGTGGTAGAGTTGTTAAACGAATCAGGTCGGTTTGAGCACAGCACGAGCACGAGCTGCTTAAGTAAGGCCCGGCACGGCACGGCCCGTATCTTTAGGCCGTGCTCAGATGAAGTAATTAGGTTCAATGGGCCAAGTCGGTCTAAGACTCGTCACGGGCCATGCTGGCCAGAAATCCAACGGACCGACCCTTTTAAAGCTCATTTATTAAATTATATTTGTTTTAGAGAAAAATAATACATAATATTATTACATTTATATCTTAAATTCAAATCTATTTCTTTTCTCTAATAATATGTATTAAAATTTAATGTTTTCTTTATATGTAAAATAATAATTTTCTTTTTCAAGTTTCAATTTTTAAAATCCAAATAATAATCTAGTCATTTTCTATTTAAATGTACTTCAAATAAAGTTAGTGGACTCTTTTTTCAACAGATAATAAATCTTGTTAGTATATACATAATTGTAAAAAAGATTTAAATGAAGTTGTAAAGAAAATTAGAAAGAAAAAAAAATAGAAGCAATACATGGGTTAAATTTGGCGTGGGCCCATCTCGGAATGTTTAATGACCCGGCACGAGCATTGCCCTGGCCAGGATTGATGATTTTCATAAATGGACAGGCTCGGCATGACCCCTTTGACACCTCAAAGTTAGTGGTGGCAATTTCCGACACGACCCAATACACGACTCGAAACCCGCACGGAAAATTAGTTGGTCAACCCGCACGATTAAATTTTTAGGAAATTTTCATATCCACCTGTCATTGACCTGTTTATAAACGGGTGGGTTTTGGGTCAACTGGTCAACCCGCTAAAATACCTATATAACCCGTTTATTAAACGAGTCAACTCACCAACCCGCTAAAATATCTATGTAACCCGCCAACTCGCCAACTCATTTCTTTGTTTCTTCTTCATTTTTTTTTAAAAAAATTATTTCTTTTTCTCAATCTTCATACATAGAGAAAGACAAAATGCAATCACTATTTTATATTTAAAAAATGCAATTACTTGATTAAATTATTAAAAGTTAGGACTTTTTATTTGTTTTTTATTTGCTACCACTTAGTAGGTCAACCTGACACGACCTGAAACTCGTATGGGAAATTAGTGAGTCAATCCATAAATGACACATTCATTAAACGGGTTAGGTTTGAATTGAGCAATTTTGATACGTATATAATCCTGACATGACACAAACACAACACGACATGACCCATTGCCAGTCCCCCTCTAAGCCAACCCTACTCAAAGTGGAGGGGGGCTGATTGGGGGAACAACTTTTCATCAACAAGAAGTTGTGCCATTTAAAGATAATAACTTTGTGATAATAACTTTTTCTTTGCCTTCTTATGGATGTTGCTAGTTGGGAATTCATCGCTAAAACGTTGGATTGGGAAGGAAGTATATTCAGTAAATAATTTTTTATTTTAATTTTTTAGGCTCAATGGTCATTTCATGTCAGAACAAAGCACTCTTTTCATAACAAAAATTTAAGTGACAGCAAAATTGATAAAATTTCTCAAGTTTATATGATGTGGCACATCGCTTCAATTCTTGGTTTTTTTTTTTTTTCAGGTGAAAATTAGAATACAAAGAGTGAGAGAACATGAGATAAAAAATGAAAATTGGAATACAATTGTTTTATCTTAGGATCCTTGAATTTCAAATCTATTTATTAAAATTGTTTCAATTCTTTAGTATATTTAAAATTTTCTCATATAGTCGATTAAGTCCTGTCAACTAATGAGATTAGGAGCAACATATCTGAACGCATGAATTAGCTAAGCAGTGAACCAAGAAAACATTCAATCCTTGTGAAAGGAAGTTAAGAAATTTGATTGTTTCTACACTGAACAAAAAATACTAATGGTATGACCAACAACGGCATGTCGTATGTCACCCTCTTTCACTCCCATTCCATGGAACTGTTTCCTGTGAACTTTCGGATGAGAAATCTACCTACGAGCTGAGAGAAAAGTAGATTTGGCAAACATGCAACTGCAAAGTTCATTGGTGTTTTGTGCTAAGATAGCCCTATTCTTACAACACAAGGAACAACTAAGATTTTTCCCATAAGATATCCCTGCAATATCTGGCAAAAGAAAGCATAGATTCAGAATGGCACTCAAAATTTGATGATCCCTGCAATTATTGTTTGTAGCTTCATCTTAGTATGTGCCATCCATATGCCATGAGGAACTATATGCATGTCACAGAACAAACATCTATATTAACAAGACAACTCAAAAATTATCGATCTATCCTCATCACTTTACACACTCTAAAAATATATATATTTCAATTTGAATCAGGGTAGGGTAATTACATTGCCCCACTTCAATCTATTTACTTTCATGCCACATACCACACATTTTTCTAACTTCTGTAACCTCCATTGCATTCCTAGCCAGCGTAACCTGCATCATATTTCACATGCATAGCATGTGGATGCTGTATAAATTTAAAGATAACATTATGCAAAAATCTGAGCATTGTGCATTCCTTGTTCACAGTTTTAGTTGTCGAAACCGAGAAATGCATGCCTAATGAAACATGTGAGTTTACTCAGCTTCAAGGGCAGCAATTTCATATCTGACTTCTTCCAAATGCTCATTTATAGCGGTCACAGCATCCTGCACCCCTCTAATGGCTTCCTTGAGATCATTGTCATACTGGGCATCTGCTTCTGCCTCTTCAGTTCCAGCAGCTTCTGTTATCTCATGGAGATGCACACACTCATGCTCCATTGGTTTCTTAAATGTGCAGTTTTCATGACTCACCAGACGCTCCGAGGGTCTACCAGCCTTCTTCAGCACCTGAATTGTAGCCGTCTTCAAATCAAACAAAGGTATACTTAATGTCAGCAGAGAAAATGGAATAAAATCTGGTAGCAAAAATAACTACACACATAGCTTACAATATGTACCTGAAATAAAGAAAAAATAGCATAACCCAATTATAATTTTCAAAAACAAACACTTAAAAAAAAACCAAAGCTTCCAAGAGCACAGCATACCATATTAATCAGAAATATATGCATATTAATGTTTGTGTAGGTTGGTATGGGTTCTTTCTCTAGCTGTTCTACAAGCATTATTTAGTACAACACAAAAAAACCCAAAAACAAAAACAAAAATCTTGGCAAAGTATACATGAATTTGGTCCTCCGTTCCATGATCCATTCATAAACAGATTAAATAACCAAACTAAATTACATAAAAATGGAAAGTATATATGATGAATTAAATACCAAATTCAATTTCTGCTTCTCCTGGGTTTGGACAGCTCTGAGGAGATGGGCCAAATCAACTCGGCCATAATCTGGATCGTTGAGAAAGAGCGATTCAATACGAAGCACATGCTTTGAGCACTCGTTGAATTCCAGCGTCACCTCACTGCAAACTTGTTGGTGGGCCAACTCCCCATGTGCCCCTGCACGCGACTCCATATACTCCCCAAACCCTCTTTTCAACTTCGCGTATGCTTCCGCCCTCCGCTGCTGAATTCCGAGGAACTCGCGCAGCAAATCGACGGTTTTCGACGAGCACTTTCCTGCCTTCTCCCTTTCTTCTTCTTCTTCTTCCATTGGGTCACTTAGTGAGACCTTCTTCTCAAATTCTTCCATGCTCAAATTTTGCTTCTCGCCCTACCTTCTACTTCCTCCTCTTTTCTTCTTCCAGGGCCGACCGGTGTAAATAAATTTAGATTTTCAGGGAACTGATATCCGCCTTTGCCGATATAATATACTATTTGCTGGCAGAAAGGTTTAATAATATATTAAAAGTAAATTGCCGCATACCCCTGAATTAAGACTCCAATCAAACTTAATTATCCGAATTAAAAAGTCAGCTAATTTAACATTCGAAATAATTAAATTGGGCAATTTAGTCCTTCCCGTTAAGTTTTTCGAAATTTCATTTATTTTTCTGTTAGTAATAAGGGTAAATTTGTAATTTTCAATAAAATAATAGTCAAATACATAAAATTAAAGGAAAATAATAATATATAAAAACGTTATTTATAATTGTAAAAATGAAAAATCTTTTTTTTTAAAACCCACCCCCTTCCCCACAACCCCACCATGCCAACTGCCACAACTCACTTCTTCCTCCTCAACCTACCCATCCCCCCTGCCACAACCCATCTCAGCCACCCAATATCCCTCACCTCCGGTGATGCCGTCCCTGTCCTCCTCAGCCCAACAACTCAACAACATAATCGACGCCTTAATCGGAGCCGACGACTTCGGGAACTAGGTCCTCACCTTCTCCAAGCTCCAGTTCTTCAATCCCTGCCTGCTGACACCACCACCGCACCCTAACCCAACAACCCCACCCACTTCAGCTGCTCCCACCTATGACACGCCCCCTATTCTTCTTCCTTGACACTTTGCAATTTCAAGCTTAAGATGGTGGACCTACCCAAACCCAATTCTAGCTGGAAAAACGCTAGAATATTTGTGGGCTTGGACCTTGGTAACAACATGGGATTACAAGCTTTATTTGATTGAAGGTTTTGTTTGAAATTGAAAGTTGTTTGTGAGATAAAATACCTTTAGGCTGAGTTGGGTCAGAACACGGTGTTAGTGATTTAGCTGGGCTAGAGCACGGTGTTAGTGGTCGAGGTGGGCCAAAGCATGGTGTTAGTGGTCAAGCTGGGCCAGACCACCGTGTTAGTGGTCGGGCTGGGCCCAAACCCGATCGCCATATATTTTCCACCTTGACCCAAGGGGGCTTGTGGGCCCATTGGCCCTAGAGCTTGGGCTTGGTGTGCATGAGGTTGATATTAGCCTGATGTAAGTGGTGTTCACTCAAAGGACTCCTAGTCTTGGAGAAGCTAGGATGTTTCGATATGACCAATGCCTATCTAAATGGAGTCCTAGTCCGAGAAGGACTAGGTTGTTCCGAAGTCCTAGTTCAAGAAGGGCTAGGTTGTTCAAGTTCCACTCCTGGAAGGACTATGTCGTCTGGGGTGATATAAAAGGCTTAGGCCACCCTTCGTCAAAAGTATGCAATTCTAAGCACTAGAACCAATTGTGCAATTTTGTTCTCAAACACTCAACTGACTTAAGTATCGGAGGGTCCTTGGCCGGTACCACACCGGTGTCACCCACTGAAGCTCTTTTGTTTTTGCAAGTTCTAGAGGACAACTTGGTTGGTCACGCTGACCTGGTCCGAAAGAATTGCTCGACCTTGATCTCTAAGAGGTCATCTTTTGCTGAACCAATTTTAGGCATCAATATAAAGTAATTATGAATTAATTGGTTGCCATTTGTAGCCACTGACGGCGAAGAACCAATTTTTCCTTTTCTTTTTTTTTTGATTTTTTATTTGTTTCTTTTCTTAATATTTTAGTTTTAAATGGAAAAATAGATGAAATTAGAAAATTTTGATGGTAAGGGCTAAATTAGCTGTTTTAATTAGTTCATGTACTAAATTAGCCGATTTTTTAGTTCATGGAAAATTTCTACAAGGGTTATAGTACAAGGGGTAAAACGGCTGAAAATCCATATATTAATTAACTTCTTTTTGGAAACAAAGAAAAAAAACTTTTATTTATCTATAATTTAAAGCCTAACAACTTTTGCCCCAATATCATTTTGGTCCACCAATTAAAATTTTCATTTCAATAGTCCTCAAATTCTTCATTTGGTATCAAAACAGTTCCACCATTAAAGACTGTTAATATTGCTGTTAAATTGAAGGATAAAATTATCCATATAAATTAAAATATTAATATAATAATTAATAATTAAAGAAAAACTATTATAAAATTAGAAAATTAAAATGTTAGTACCAATCAGCCGAAACTTGGCAAAACATATTGATTCAGAACAATCCTCAATCCATCACCTATATGTGCATATACAATTACCTCAAAATAATAGTTCGTCACAGATAAGTAAGAAGCGAGAAAATTAATAAATAACCTTAGCCTCGTGACACCTTAATATCCAAATCAATGGGTTAAATAAAACCTGCCTCAGACTTCCGTAGTCACATACGAACTCATATTTTAAGTAAACAGTTATGAATGGTATAGAATCATTGACTTTGAAAACTCTCATTCTTTTGCCTTAAAAACTCTGAAAATAAGTATTAAAGCCTTCACCTAGGTGTACCCCCATTCATAATCCGTCAATTCCGTATATCATGTACATGTTGCATCCTCGCCGAACTCGGGGGACACGAGGTCAGCCCGAAATGCGTTCCTCGCAGAACTCAGGGAACACATAGTCTGCATGAGACGCATATCCTCGCAGAACTCAGGGAACACATAGTCGGCCTGAGATGCGTATCCTCGCAGAACTCGGGAAACAAATAGTTAGCCTGAGTAATTAAGATCATTTCAAACCAACTAAAATCATCCAAGACATTCAATAACTCATTATTTTATAAAATACCATCCTAACAGGAAAATCCTTAAAACCGTGATTAACTCATTGATAAAGCATTCATATTATCCATGCATAAAAATCATTTATAAAGCAAAGTCCACCCACGTCCTTTCCCAAGTCTTTTATACTAATCATAACCATTTAAATTCATTAATTTAAAGTTAGAGCATATATAACTTTCAAATATTATTTTCAAATCCAACCCAAATATATTTAACATGCTAATCATAAGTAATATTTGTAATTTAACAATTTCAAGCAATTGAGTATACACTTAATTAATAAAATAGATTTGCCATAAATATTTAATCAAAACCCCAACCCCCGGCCTTAAAGTGCGTGCATGTAACTTAAGAGAGTTCCTAGGCCCATTTTATTCATTTCTGACAGTAGGACTGGTCTGAAAAGACATGAGATTAATCATTCGATTAAATTCTTATATTGGTCAACCCCATCCCCCGTGGGGCCCATGACCTCCGATTAATAATCCGAAAGTTCCTATAAGTTCAACACACTTTTCGAAACCTACCCTGTAAGTTTGGTCCAAATCGAACAGTCGAATCGTTCACGATCGTACGATCGGACGGTTATCGCAAAACGCAAACTTTAACTTATTGAATCGGAACATCTGGGGCTCTGATTTACGATCCGCGAAATCCTACACGATCCTAGGAATGCCTAGATCAACATATATTAAAATGGGGTCGATCTAACTATCCGAACATATCGAACCCGAATAATGCCTAATATGCGATATCCGATCGACGATCAAACGATAACCAAATTCATATCCGAGCATACCTTCGTGCTCTGGACAACATGATGATTATTTTAGGACTCAAGAACTGGCCAAAAGTGGCCCACGCACCGGCATAGCGTGGGTGTCCAAAGCGATTCCGACGACTTGAAAATCTCTAAACCGCCGGTCAAGACTTATACTTACATTATCAGCACATAGAGTGGAGCAACTTTTGTTCTTGGACCTACCCCAAAAAGTCGACAGAAGTGGCCAGAATCGAAGGCCGAAACCGGCCAAAACTGCTATAGCTTATTCACCATCCAAAACTCAGAAATTTCTCCTATCCAACACAACCAGCAGCTAGAGCATCTCGAGAGGTTGAGAAAGCATACCTGGATCGAAGGAAATGGTGGCCGGAAGTGAGAGAACAAGCTCCTGAAAAATTTCAAAAAAAATGTCAAGAACCAGCCTGTTTCGTGGCTGTTTTCGGTGACAGCAGCGGCGGATCGAGGCTGAGGAGGGGCGGGGCTGATAGAGGGAAGTGAGGTGGTTCGTTTAGGACTGGTCTTGCTTGAAACAGAGGTCGGAGAAGGGAGAAATCGCTGTCTGAAGTTGGCTGGTCATGATGCCCAGAGAGAAGAAAATCTTGGTTTTTAAAAATTGAACTTTGAAATATTTACAGTTATGCCACTGAGCTTCCGTAGATCATAACTTTTTCGTTACAACTCCGATTTGAGCCCATTACATATCTACGAACTCATCTCGACGGGCCCTATGCAACGGTACAACTGACATTTCCAAATTCCTTCCCAAACTTTGTCCCTTTTTAATATTAAATAATATTTTAATTTTTCAAAAACCTTAATTAATTTAAATCATTTTATTTTATTGTTTATTTCAATTTATTTTCTCATTTAAATTTATTTCCTCTTATTTTAATTATTTTATTACTTTTTTGGACTAGGATGTTGCAGTTTCGCCAAAATCTTCCCCGAACAAAAAGTAAACTCTTAAATCATTTAAATATTTACGGCGTAAAATTGTCTTTTTCTTGAACAATTTAATATTTAACTATTAATTTAGGACCGGGTTGTTACACCCAAAGTGGACAATATCTTGCTAGTGAAGCAAGGTCGATCGTAAGGGCCTAGGAACGGAAAGGCTACAATGTGGGGTTATGGTTGAGGGGCTTGAGTGAGGGGTTCAATTTAACTATTCAACTTCAACATTTTTGACTTACACATGGTTGGGTTGAACCCCTCACTCATACCCCCTCACTGTAGCAGCTCCCCACCTAGGAATGAAACCAAAGGCAAAAGCCCATATCTCATAAGGTGAAGCAAATTACATGTTTCAAAGTTTGTGGAGCAAAATATAAGACATGATCCAAAGGTTAGGAAACATTAATAAAATTTACCTGTTTGTGCCTGAAATTCTCGGCCTAAGGGACCGATCTGATTACAACTTCGTATGGCCGAAACTGATCGGCTGTAGGTGTCATTTCGGGTCAATCTTTTAGACAAAAGAAAGGAGTCAAAGTATTGGGCCTCGACCCTTGCAAAGGTATGCACGGCCACGGCCGTGGTGCAAACCACACCGTGATTCGGCTAAGGAGGAACCATTTCATATCCACGGCCAGGGTTAAAAATATCCGCTGCCACTTGCTGAGGGTGGTCCCCACGGTTCATTAAATGGGTAATGGCTTAGGATGTGAACACGGAGGTCCAAGTCGACGGTCTCACTCAAAGAAGCACGTGGAGAGAAGGGAATGACGACACTAACATATTTTAAGAATAAACATGTGATGGGCAGATCTCGTTAAGTAAGGATGAGGACCTTAAATCATGGAAAAGTGACCAACTGTCAGGGGAATTAAATGTTCCCTCAACCACCAAATGTGGGACTTAAATGCTTCTCCGAACGCAAGATCCGGCCAGCTTTCATGGCGGTGGATTGAACATCATGGCGGTCACACCACCATACTTCTTGGTTCCAAGTTACCTATTATCTCCCATCAAGCCACGCCTTATGAGGACATGGGCCCACCTTCTTCTCCAAAGTTCTCCCTATAAATACTTGGCTCCAACTCCATTCAAGGGGTTCAAACACCAAAACAAGCCTCCCACGGAGCATAATATCTTTTTCTGTCATTTACTTTCTATGCACTATAAGTTCGATTTGTTTACGTGCTTTCCTAGGAGTAATGGCAGTTTGTAAGCAATTCCACTCACTGTTTCCACCGTCGACACCATCACCAACGGCCTCGTAGCTCAGGCCGTGACCTTGACGGTCAAGATCTGTTCCTATCTCGGCCACAATCGTTTGAAGTGGAGTCAGATTCAAACAGGCGCACCGAACCCAATCACTCATATTATACTAGAATGCACGATAGACCATGCTGGCATGCCCGCGCACGCATTCAACACCAAGAAGGACGATCCATGTTGACGCTTAACCCCTCGGCCCGAAACACCAAGCCGTGAGATTTTGCGCGAGTCAACATTACCATTAAAATTTATGTAATGTATTTTTAACGTAAATGATCAAAAGACAAATTCACATGTCTCACTAATATGAAGAAGAGGATCCCGAGCCTCTACATTTAGATAGTGTGCATTTACCCGCATTTCATTACATCTTAGACCGGTTTAATAATCTAACGATCTAAAACATGACACTTCAAACTCTTAATACTATACCCCTTAACACTGTTAAGTCCAAACAAAACAAAATAATATTTCAGTCAAACCCTCCTAAACCACCCCTGGCCTATTCTTTAACCCACCCCACCGTCTGCAACCCCACCCTGACAACTCCCTCCCTTCTCACCAATAGCCAACCTCCCCTCCTTTCTTTCCCCTACATTCTCTCTTTACCAGGTGGGACAGAGGGATTTCAAGGTGGGTTCTTGGGATTCCTAAATTCCTAAACCCCTATAAATATTAAAGGTGGAAGGAGGAAAATTTTGGTCCTTCTTCTTTTGAGTGCGGGGCTTGCCACCAAGCCACGAATTTGGGCTTGAATGGAATGTGAGTAAATGGATATGTTGCGCTTCTAACTTTTAATCAAGTGATTGGTCGGCCAAGCGAGGAACCTCCTCTTGGCCTAGGTCCTTTCACTTCCTCAAGCTTGAGGATGGTTAGGCTTCGTATGGATTTTTTTTGTGATTTTTTTGTTTTTAAGTGAAAATGGTGCAATTAAATTAAATGTGCGTTTAAATGTAAAGACGAGAATTAAAGTGAGATAAGATAGATCAAAGCGATAAATAAACGTAAAATAAAGCAAGAATGAAATAAAAGCGATAAGAATGATAAACTAAATTAAAACAAGAATTTAAACTTAATGAAAATGTGATAACAATGAAAAGTAAAGTAATTGAAATAAAATTGAATTTAAAAGACAAGAAAATGTAAATTGAACAAGAATTTAAACTTACACTAGGAAAATGAAGAATTTGCTACACTAGGTGCTTGAAAAGTAAAATCCTAAATCTAGGAAAAGAAAAGTGCTAGACGAAAAATAGGTTTGTGTGTCTGATGATGTGTGTCTTCTACCTTCGTTTAGTCAGGTTTATATAGGCCGCCCATTGGCCCATGGGCTGGCCATTGAATGGCCAGATGTCAACTCTTTTAAAATTCTTTCCTTTTGAGGCCCCCTAAATCCGTGGGATTTCATTGGAGATACGTTGATTGCTCGATTCTCTCTTGTTTTGGAATATTCTGAACTATCATCAATCTCGTTGATTTCTTTCCTTGTGAGGCCTCCTCCGCGTGCATATATTGTTCCAGAAATCCTAGGGCTCGAATCCGTGGCTTGGACTTGGATCTCCGAGCTCCTTGGAATAATATGGGGCTGATCCTCATGACCTTTGAGTTCTTGAGTTCCAATTGCCCAAAAACTTTCAAACCTCCAACCTCATTAAATGGCCATTCACTTTTATTATATATATATATATATATAATATAATAAAATTCTCAAACTCCAATTGCGCAAAAACCTTCAATCCAACCCCATCAAAAGACCCCAGCCCCATCTTCATATACATTCACTTTATATATATATATAATAAGGAGGACTCCAACTAAAAACCCTCCAACCACACTTTCCAGCAGCATTTCTTTTTGCTCAATCCAGCATATAATGATTTGCTCCTCTTTGAAAAAATCAATTGAGCATGAAGATTGGGCAAAGAGATAGAGAACACAAGAAGGAAAAGAGAGAAAGAGGGGGAGAGAGAGGAGGAGAGGTTGGCTAGTGGTGAAGAGGGATAGGCTTTCCACCAGTGTGTTGAGGTGGGTTGGGTGGGCCATAGGTGGTTGTTGGGGGTTGAGTGGCTGTTATTATTATTATTATTATTATTATTATTATTATTATTATTATTATTATTTATTTTTAACTTTTAATTTTATTTACACTTAATGGTGTTTTTTTAGAGAAGGCTTAACGGTATTAAGTTGAAGTTTGATGTGTCATATTTTACGTCGTTAGATTATTGCAACGATCAAGATTTAGTGAAATGCGGGTAAATGTACGTTATCTAAATGCAAAGACTTGGAATCCATGAAGAAGATATATGATATATTTATTAACGAAAAAATAGCCCAATTGACAACCATTGAAGAAATTATATAGTAGTACGATATCACGATGTCAACTGGTGATACTTCCACTTAAAATATGTTATGTGTCGTTTTAGAAAGAAAATAATTATTCTTTTTTACAGCTGGACTTGATTTATATCCATTGAAATAAAATTAGAAAAATAAAAAAGTTAGGAAAAAAGAAAAGAAAATGTCCCAGCAACCTAGCCCAACGCCTCCCCCACGCCACAGCCAATGCCCCCTCTGTCTTCTTCTTTAACTGGCTGCCATCAACAGTCATTAGTCACAACAACTAAGCCAAATCCCCATAGCCCAATACATTGTTGCAACCAAGAAACTTCATCATCATTATCAATGAATTAAATAATTATCTAATCTTAATATCTTATGGGGCTTATTAGATCCACAACCGAGAACCAACATAATACCCAACACAATCAACCTTTTCAGTATCAATATCTGATGTGGCCTGTTTGTGATACACCCACCTCCCATTACAACCATCTTAACATATGATGACAATCTGTAATTTAGAAGTCAACATTCATCAACAAGAAAATATAGATGGGTCTTGGGGTAGCCACGAAACAGTTGAGAAACATCTTGCTATGATTTAGCAATTGAAGGGCAACAGAGAGAGAGAGAGAGAGAGAGAGAGAGAGAGAGAGAGAGATAGAGTAGAAGGCGACCAAGGCAGGGCAGTGCAAGGGTAAGCGACTATTAAGGTTGTCGATTGCTCGTCGCTTTTTTTTCCTGATTTTTTTTTATTTTCTTAAATTTTTTTTTAAAGGGTGAAAATTAGGTTCCAATTCCAGCTATAAAATAAAGTGTGAGTTGTTTAAAAATATGCCACATGACATAATTTAAATAAAAGTATCACTAGCTGACGTGGTGATACCTACTTTTATATAATTTCTCCATGCTTCATTCTTCTTCTTCCAATCCACTTTTCTCTTTGTTGTCTTGAAGCATACATTCAAAATGGTGTCAAACAAGTAAAATAATATTTTATATTGAAATGCAAATATATATATATATATATATATATATATATATTCATAAAGGGAATCAATTCACAACCAAAATTCTATATAAAAATAACATTTTAATACGCGTATGAAAGCTTGGGCCCGAGACTGGAACCAAATATCATAACGCCAAGTAGATTACATGTTTTAAAGTTTATGGACCAAAATTTGGCACCAAAAAAAAAAATTTGATGGACCAATATAAGATGTGATCCCAAAATTAGGAAACATTAATAAAATTTACCATTTAAATTTTGTAATGTATGTTTTAGCGTAAATGATTAAAAGACAAACTCGCGTGTCCCACTAATATGAAGAAGATATATGATATGTTTACTAACAAAAAAAACAGTTGGTTAAATTTGGGGCTTTTTTAGATATATATATATATATATAGTTATAAATAAAAAATATCAGGGTATGAAAAGTACCACTGAAAATTGGGAGTGGAATTGTATTTCTTCCTGTGGATTTTACACTGACAAAGTTTCCTTTTAGATAGTACTCTCACTCTCAGATTTCTCACTCTTTTTCTTTCCTTCCTTTCCTTCCTTTCCTTCTCTCTTCTCTTCTCCGTTGGTGTGTTTTGCTAAGCAGTGGGAAGCCTATTTATAGACAACTTGAATGGCTTCCCGTTGATGTGCAAAGTGTGGAAGCAAAATATCTCACCCTAGGTCAAATAATTAGGCCAATCAATTTGGGAATTATTTGACCTAATTGGGAGTTACCAAACCTAATTGGGAGTTACCTAAATTAATTGGGAGGTTATTTGATTCTTGCCTTAATTAGGGATTTGATTTAAATCAAATCCCTAATTACACCAACCTCACCAAATCAGGAAGAATAATTCCTTTCCATCTATGGAATTATTCTTCTGAAACCCTAGCCTCCGAGGCCCCCTATAAATAGATGGCTACGCACAAGGGTGAAGGTACGTCTAAATTCCTATTGAGACTCTGCAGAAATTATCCCACACAAACCCTAGCCACCATACTCTTTCTCTCTCTCACACAAGGCTCCGGCCACTCAGTTTTCCTTAATACACCCAACCTAACTTAGGCATCGGAGGGCCTTTGGCCAACACCCCCCGGGTGTGGTCCTTTTACTCCGATTTGTTTTGCAGGGAGAAAGAGAAGCGAGGAAGACGAAGGAATCTTAGGCGAATATTCTAGTGGGACGGAAATCGCTCCCACACAAAGCATCTCCAAAGTCTTCACTTCCAACATCATCATTCACACTTTAGACTATCATTTTCTTATTTTCTTTGTGTGGGCTCCACATTCTTTACAACACTCCCCCTTGGAGACCACATGTCCCTAGATTGGTTGCCTCATTAAAACCTTGCTTGGAAAAACCCAATGGGAAAAAACCTAAGCGAAGGAAAAAGAGTACAACTTCATTTTGGGACATAATGGTAATGTTAAATGCATTCATGTTGCCTCATTAAAACCTTGCTAGGGAAAACCCAGTGGGAAAAACTCTAGTCGAAGGAAAAAGAGTACAATGCGCATATGTCCTGTATTAGAGGACTCTTGAATGCTCCCCCTGATTTTGTATGCTCCAATTTGATTCCTTGCAGAGTTGACGTAATCCGATGCCATGCACCAGCTTTTGGAATGTACATTTTGGTAAAGATTTGGTGAAGAGATCTGCTAGGTTATCGCTTGAACGAATTTCTTTGACTTTAATTTCTTGAGTCTTCTGGAGCTCATATGTGTAGAAAAACTTTGGTGATATGTGCTTGGTCCTGTCACCCTTGATGTATCCTCCTGTGATCTGAGTAATACAAGCTGCATTGTCTTCATTCAGGATGGTTGGAGTGTCTGTTGTTGAGGGTAGTGCACATGCGCTTCGGATGTGATGAATCATTGACCTTAGCCAAACACATTCACGACTGGTTTCATGGAGGGCAAGTATTTCTGAATGATTGGAAGAGGTGGCAACCAACATTTGTTTTGTTGAGCGCCATAAAATTGCAGTTCCTCCACATGTAAACACATACCCAGTTTGTGAGCGCCCTTGATGTGGATCAGAGAGGTATCCTGCATTAGCATATCCAACAATACTTGGGGCATTGGTCGATTCACTGGAATAGAATAAGCCCATGTCTGTTGTCCCACGAAGATATCGTAGAATATGTTTGATGCCAGTCCAATGTCGGCTTGTTGGAGCAGAGCTATATCTTGCTAATAAATTCATTGAAAATGCTATGTCTGGTTTGTTACATTGTGCTAAGTACAATAAAGCACCTATTGCACTAAGATGTGGTACTTCTGGACCAAGGACCATTTCATCATCTCATTTTGGACGATATGGATCTTTCTTAGTGTCAAGCGACCGAACGACCATTGGAGTGCTAAGTGGATGAGCCTTATCCATGCCAAACCGCTTCAATACCTTTTCAGTATAATTTGACTTATGCACCAAAATTCCATTAGCACTGTACTCAATCTGTAAGTTGAGACAATATTTTGTCTTTCCAAGTATTTCATCTCAAACTCGTTTTTGAGATAATCAGCGTTCTTTGGAGCTCTACAGGGGTTCCAATTAAATTCATATCATCGACATATACTACCATTATCGCAAATCCAGACTCTGATTTCTTAATGAACACACATGGGCATATAGGATCATTTGTGTATCCTTACTTTATTAAATACTTACTGAGACGATTGTACCACATTCACCCAGATTGTTTTAGCCCATACAATGATCTTCTCAATTTAATTGAGAACATGCCTCGTGGTTTATTCCTAGCTGTTTCAGGCAGCTTAAGCCCTTCTGGGACTTTCATGTATATATCTGTATCCAACTCTCCATACAAATATGAGGTAATGACATCCATAAGTCTCATTTCAAATTTTTCTGAAACCGCCAAACTTATTAAGTAACGGAACGTAATTGCGTCCATTACTAGAGAGTATGTTTCCTCATAGTCAATTCCATGCCTTTGTGAAAAACCTTGCGCAATGAGTCGCGCTTTATACCTTGCGATCTCATTTTTCTCATTGCGCTTTCTTGTAAATACCCACTTGTAACCTACAGGATTCACATTGGGTGGAGTTGGAACAATAGGTCCAAAAACACTCCTTTTTCCCAAAGAACTTAATTCTGCCTGGATTGCATCTTTCCACTTAGGCCAATCTTGGCTCTGTGTGCATTCATCAATAGAGCATTCTCAATATCATCATCTTTTATGATCTCAGTAGCCACTGAGAATGCAAATGTATCATCAATGATCACCTCATTCCTATTCCACAATTCATTAGTGGCTACATAATTTATGGAGATTTCTTGACTTTCAGGTACCGCTGCCACTTCAGGGGCATTTGTCTCACCAAGGACATTTTCCTCTTTAGGAAGTACCTGTGCCTCTTCAGGGGCACTTGAGTTATGAATTGTGGGCTCTCCATTTATTTCACTTGGATTCATTTTGGCCATTGACTTCCTCTTTCGAGGGACTGAATCCTTTGAGCCTTGTGGTTTGCCACGCTTCAGGCGTGCAACAGATGAATCATTTACTGGCACATTGTTTTGTCCATTATGGACATCAATTCTTGCAGGTGCATTTGCAGCTGGGATATGTGATTTTGTCACTTTTGTTGCATCATTAAATGCATCTGGCATTTGATTGGCAATACTTTGAAGATGAACGATCCTTCTCACTTCGTTTTCACATTGAGTGGTACGAGGATCGAGATGAGACAAAGTGGGTACATCCCATGATAATTCACGCCGTTCTTCAGGAACGAGTTTGCCTTGTTGATCTTTAGCAACAGATTTTTCTCCCCCTAATAGTGTGAAAATTGTCTCATCAAAATGATAATCCGCAAACCGTGCGGTAAAGATATCACCCGTCACGGGCTCCAAATATCTGATGATAGATGGTGAATCAAAACCAACATAAATTCTCAATCTGGGTTTAGGGCCCATCTTAGTACATTGCGGTGGTGCAATAGGCACATATACCGCACAATCAAAAACCCTTAAATGTGAAATGTTTGGTTGATTACCCAACACGAGTTGTATTGGAGAATATTGATTGTTGGCAACGGGTAAAATGGCATGTCCCCAAGCAGTTACTGGCAACTTTGTCTTCATTAGCAAAGTGTGAGCTATCAATTGAAGACGCTTAATTAAAGATTCTGCCAAGCCATTTTGAGTATGAACATGAGGAATATAATGTTCAATGTCAATGCTTAGTGAGATGCAGTAGTCATCAAAAGTCTGAGATGTATTCACCAGCATTATCGAGTCTGATTGACTTAATGGGATAATCTGGGAATTGGGCTCGTAATTTAATTATCTGAGCCAAGAGCCTAGCAAATGCCATATTCCGAGTGAACAAAAGGCAAACATGTGACCATCGAGTGGATGCATCAACCAAGACCATAAAGTACCGAAATGGTCCACAGGGAGGGTGAATAGGCCCACAAATATCCCCCTGAATTCTCTATAAAAATGATGGGGATTTAACTTCAATCTTTGGTTGTGATGGTCTGATCACCAATTTCCCTTGCGAACAAGCTTGGCAAAAACTATCACTTGACAACATAATGT
This sequence comes from Prunus padus, assembly GCA_024362665.1. NCBI lineage: Eukaryota > Viridiplantae > Streptophyta > Magnoliopsida > Rosales > Rosaceae > Prunus > Prunus padus. Next base: position 17,672,094 of record JANFAM010000009.1, on the reverse strand, counting down.
GTTTTATCAATAAGGGATGTCCTTTAGAGTTGGTGATGATCCTACGCATCATGATGGATCCAGGATGTCCCAACCGGTCATGCCAAAGCTTAAAAGCATTTGAGTCAATGAACTTCTGGTCCATGACATTATGTGCCTCAATTGTCCGTATGGTTGTATAGCACAACCCTGATGAGAACGCATAAAGCTTCTCTAGTATACACTTCTGGGTATCACTGGAGGTAATGCAAAGTTATTCCATGTTTTTCTCATTTTTTGTTTCAACATAGTAGCCATTCAAACGTATATCTTTGAAACTCAACAGATTCCTTCTGGAATTAGATGAATATAAAGCATCTTGAATGGACAGTATTGTTCCATTTGGTAACACAACTTGGGCTATTCCTGAGCCTTCAATCAGATCTGCAGGACCTGATATGGTTGTTACCTTTGCTTTTGTAAGCATCAATTTTGAGAAATACTTTCGATCCTGAAGGATTGTATGTGTAGTCGCACTGTCTACGAGACAAATATCTTTGCTAGAATTCTTGTTTTGGGAGTATCAATAATTTATATCCATACCTTCAAATAAATAAAATAAGCTGAATCAATAAACAATTATTGAAACATTGCCACTTTTATTGAATTGAAATGGAAATTAAAAACAGTACTTCAGATAATACAAATGGTACATAATGGGATTTAGTCTAATTTAGACCCATAAGCTTCATTCCTTCTTTCATTAAAAAAATCGGAAACATCCAGATGCGTCATATCCAGCTAACGTGATATTTTCGATGCGCCATCTGTGGCTGGCGGATCTGGTATATCATGATCAATGTAATTTGTCTCCACTTTCCTGTTCTTAAGTGAAGATTGGTAAAGATCCGCCAAATGCTTTGGCGTACGGCATGTACACTCCCAATGTCCCTTTGCACCATATCTGTGACAAGTGCCTTCAACACTTCTAAGCACATGGCTTGTCTGTGTTTTCCCCTTGTTCCGAGATGCATTTTTGCCTCTCGTGGATGGATTGTTCCTTGGACCCAAGTCATATGAATGAGCACCACGATCTTGTCTATTTCCTTGCCAGCGGCCACACTTGCCTCCTCACCCATGTTTGTGGAAACTGCCACGAGATGAGGTGGCATTTACTTCCTGAGATGCAGTATTTACTTCAAGAAGTGGTGCTGAGTGCTCAGCCAACAAAAGGCAAGTTACCAGTTTCGAGTACTTCATAAACCCGATATGCCTATATTGCTGTTATATGAGCACATTTGAGGCATGAAAGGTACTCAGAGTTTTCTCAAGCATATCCTCCTCAGAGATATTTTCACCACATAATTTCATCAGTGAGGTGATCCTGTGCATTACTGAGTTGTACTCAGACACTGTCTTGAAATCTTGAAATCTCAAGTGTGTCCATTCATATCTTGCTCTTGGGAGGGTCACCGTCTTCTGGTGATTGTATCTTTAACACAAGGCTTTCCACATAACCAATGGTTCATCGACCACCACATATTCGCTTTTCAGCGCCTCATGAATATGACGGCAGAGAAAAATCATAGCCTTTGCATTTTCTTCAGGTGATGCATCGCTTTCATCTTCAATTTTTTTTCCCAGGTCATTGGCACGTAGATGGATCTTGGCATCCAGAACCCATGATAGATAGTTGTCCCCAGAAATGTCCAAGGCAGCAAATTCCAGTTTAGCCAAGTTTGCCATCTTCAAAAAAATGAGATGCATCAGAATTTGCAATAATCTTCAGGCTTAATATATTTTTGAACTTCAGGCCAAAAATATCTTGCATATTTTACCCGAAACTTCAGGCTCGGAATCTAGGACATTAAGCCATTTATTAGTAGGAACTTCAGGCCCTATAATTGTTTGAGGAACTTCAGGCCCTCATTATTCATGTATATTAATTAAAAATAAAGTGTCATAAATAAATTTGCTGGTATGGACGATAAACCCGCACCATATAAAAGTAAATGATAAAATAAATTCATAAATTAAATTGCGAAGCGTGGACATTATAAATTGTACCACCCTTTAAAATAAATGTGCAATAAATTAAATTTGCGGTAAAGTAAGTGGACATTATAAACTGTTCCACCCTTTAAACTAAATGTGCAATAAATTAAATTTGCAGTAAAGTAAATGCGAGACGTGGATATTATAAATTATACCACCCTTTAAAATAAATGTGCAATAAATTAAATTCATAAAGTAAATTGCTTGCTGTATGAGGGTTAATTTCTCATCATACTTTTAAATAAATATTGTTGTATGGGTAATAAACCTACACCATACAGTAAATAAAGTAAATGTGGGGATAAAACCACCACCTAATATATATTAAGTATATAACATATTATATATTGTGGGTAATATAACTGCGCCACTATTCAAGATATAACAAGATGGGTTTTAAGATCACACCATCATTTATTTATTTATTATTATGATAATATGTGTTATAACATGATGAGCAATAAAATTACACCACCGGAAAATAACAGATTGGGGGTATAAAATCGCGTCATTCTAAATTACAGTACGAAAAAATAAATTAAACAAACATGGATGAAACAACATAAAAATTGTGAGAATACAAAAAAGAAAGTTTGCATGTTGTCGTAGTAGTAAAGTGAGAGTAGACATATGACAGAGAGGAGACAAAGAAATAACCACATAGTGTTTAGCTGGGAAAATTTAGGAGTAAAGATGAGAGACTATCGTGTTGATAACGTGTTATAAAAAAATAATATCATGGTATGAATAGTACCACTGAAAATTGGGAGTGGAATTGTATTTCTTCATGTGGATTTTACTCTGACAGAGTTTCCTCTTAGATAGTACTCACACTCTCAGATTTCTCACTCACTTTCTTTCCTTCCTTTCCTTCTCTCTTCTCTTCTCCGTTGGTGTGTTTTGCTAAGCAATGGGAAGCCTATTTATAGACAACTTGAATGGCTTCCCGTTGATGTGCAAAGCATCTCCAAAGTCTTCACTTCCAACATCATCATTCACACTTTAGACTATCATTTTCTTATTTTCCTTGTGTGGGCTCCACATTCTTTACAATATATATATTGAAAACCAACGTGTAATGCTTCAGTTTAGTTTGGAGGCACGTGGGCTTACCTTTGGACCTTTATGATAATGAAAATGAGGCAGATTGACCCGGGTGGTTGTGGGTGTATTTCAAAATAATAATAACAATAAATTTTGTTTTTTTAACAAAAATTCATTTTAGTTCGCCAATCCTCCCTCTTATAGTTTAGATTATCGCTTATATTAAAATTTTTAAAAAAGAATTCATTTTACTTCCGATTTGCGCACTGTTTGAAACAAAACTTTGGGCTCGAGCTATATATAAAGAGTAGAGATGGGCATGGTCCGAATTAGATTAGTTTTACACCAAAGTTGACAAACCTATTACAGTAGAACAATTTGGTTTAGTTCGATTTTGACAAAAACTACGAAGAAAATTAAACCAAACTAATTGTTGATGGTTTGGTATGGCCAGCTTGGGCCTAAGCCCAATCCCTTTTACTTTTACGTTTACGTTTTATTTTTTAACTTTGTAGTAAAATTCAACATGACATAAAATTTTAAAGTTCAATAATTAATATAGATGCAATTCAAAGATCAATAACTTTAAAGCTTCATAAAACTTCAAATTAAACATCCCTACACAGCTTTTTTTTTTTTTTTAAGATCCTAGATAGTATTTTTAGGATCTTTCTTATTGAGAGGGGCGATAATATATTAAACTTAAACACACTACACAGATGCTAGGACTTAAACTCAGGACCTTACCTAGAGGAGTAATTATTCCAAATTACTACACTAGTGGGTCATCTTGTTAGATCACAACAAGATGATTAAACCAAGAACAACCACACAAGTTTGAACAATCGGAAGCTAACTTTATTAATGAACAAAGTCTTTACAAAAGAACTCACTTAATCCTCTCAAGAGTTCTCCTGTCTTACAAGTCTCTTCGAAATCACACACTATACACATTAAGGCTTACCTATATATATATATATATATATATATATATATATATATATATATATATATATATATATATACTAGATAACCTAACCATAGAACTAATCCTAAACTAAGCTAGGAATCCTGAAACCAACTAGAAACTTGCATCCAAGTTTCCTATACAAAATACAACTTGGATTCCTATCTTAGTTAGGAATACAAACCTGATTTCATACCAATTCCAACAATCTCCACCTTGGTAAGAAATCCACATCAGAGACCTTCATCTGCTTCCATTGCTCCACCATTGTCAAGTTTTCAAGCTTGTCTAATGTGCACCAAATCCAAGCAATGCTTAAACTTCGATACACCAACTATCTTCGTTAACATATCAGCAGGATTATCAACCGTAGCAATCTTCTTAACTAGAATTTCACCTTCAGCTATAACCTCTCGAACAAAATGATATCTCACATCTATATGTTTGGTCCTCGCATGATGTACCTGATACTTTGCCAAGTAAATGGCACTTTGACTATCACAATAAACATCCAACTTGTGTTGATTTACACCCAAATCCTCTATCAATCCAAGTGTCCAAATAGCTTCCTTAATAGCCTCAGCCATCGCCATATATTCAGCTTCTGTTGTTGATAAAGCAACGATTGGTTGTAGTATTGATCTCCAACATATCGGACCTTTTGCCATAGTAAATACATACCCTATTGTAGACCTTCTTTTGTCTAAATCACTGGCAAAGTCCGAATCCACATACCTAATTGAGAACTTATCAATTTCTTCATTATTCCCTTCAAAACAAATTCCTATATTTCTTGTTCCATGAAGATATCGCAGTATCCATTTAGCAACATCCCAATGCATTTTTCCAGGATTATGCATAAACCTACTAACCATTCCAACTGCATGAGCAATATCAGGCCGAGTACATACCATAGCGTACATCAATCTTCCAATCAAACTAGAGTACGAAACATCTTTCATCTTGGTTTTTTCTTCATCACTTTTAGGACTTAGTTGAGCACTCAATTTGAAATGAGGAGCAAGAGGTGTACTCACAGGTTTGGTTTCCCCCTTAATGCCAAACTTGTGTAGCAGTTTTTCCAAGTATTGTTTATGCGACAAATACACCAGTTTCTCCTCCCTGTTTCGTGTGATTTCCGTCCCCAAAATCTTTCTTGCTTCACCGAGATCTTTCATCTCAAACTCTTTCTGCATCTGAGCTTTAAGCTTTCTAATTTCGGTGATGTCACTTGAGGCAATAAGCATATCATCTACATAAATTAATAAGTAGACATATGTTCCTCCACTTAATTTCTTATGATACACGCAATGGTCGTAATGACTTCTAGTATAGTCTTGATCCTTCATAAACTTATCAAACCTCAAATACCATTGCCTTGGTAACTGCTTTAAACCATATAGTGACTTGTTGAGCTTGCAAACTAGCCCCTCCTTTCCTTTTTCTTCATAGCCTTCAGGTTGCCTTATGTAAATTTCTTCAGACAAATTTCCATGTAAAAAAGCAGTTTTTACGTCCAACTGAACTAACTCGAGATCAAACTGCGCCGTTAGTGCAAGTAGAATTCAGATGGATGAGTGTTTCACTACGGGAGAAAAGATTTTGTTATAATCTATTCCTTCCTTCTGAGCATAACCTTTAGCCACTAGTCTGGCTTTGAACCTCACCAGACTTACATCATCTATTCCATCTTTCTTTGCATATACCAACTTGCATCCAATAGCCTTTCTTCCTTTAGGCAACTCCACCACTTCCCAGGTTTTATTCTTCATGAGTGACAACATCTCGTCATCCATAGCTTCCTGCCAGTGCTTTGCTTCTCCACTCCTCGTTGCTTCAGTAAAACTTGTAGGGATATCGACTTCAATTACTGGTAACGCGTATGCCATGCATGCAACACAATCCTTTAATCTGGCAGGGAGCACAATCTCTCTTTTTCCTTTCCTCTTAGCAATGCATTCTTCTCGAACATCATCATTAACGACTTCTTCATCTTGTCTCCTTTCTTGGTTGACACAATCTTCTTCTTCACTGTGAACATCATCCTCGGTACTTGTTTCTCCAGAACTATTGGATGATAGCTCCACCTCATGGACACCCTTCCTTTCTTCGCTGAGTTTCATATGGGATTCATTAAACGTCACATCTCTGCTCACTACTACCTTCTTGAATTCTATGCTCCACAACCTGAATCCCTTGACACCATTGTTGAACCCTAAAAAGATAGTTTTTCTTGCTCTCGGATCCAATTTGCTTTCCTTCACGTGGTAGTAAGCATCGCACCTAAAGACCCTTAGTCTTTCATAGTCTTGAGCTACTTTTCCTCACCATAATTCTATTGGAGTCTTACCACTTAGAGTTGTAGAAGGTAGACGATTCAAAATATGGCATGCATAGTTTAATGCCTCTGCCCAAAATCTTTTATGCAATTTTGCTTGTGAAAGCATACATCTCACCTTTTCCAACAATGTTCGATTCAACCGCTCTGCAATTCCATTTTGTTGTGGTGTTTCTCTAACACTAAAATGACGAGTAATACCTTCCTTTTTGCATATCTCGAAGAAGGGATCAGAAATATACTCCCCACCATTATCACTTCTTAAGACTTTCAACTTCTTGCCTGTCTTCTTTTCAACCATATTTTTCCATTCCAAGAAAATATTTAATACCTCATGTTTGTGCTTCATCATATAAATCCATGATCTTCGTGAGTAATCATCAATGAAGGACACAAACCATCTCTTCCCTCCTAGAGATTCATTCTTTGCAGGTCCCCAGACATCCGAGTGTACATAATCCAATATCCCCTCAGTTTGATGGATTGCAGTGCCAAATTGTACCTTTGTTTGCTTGCCAAGAACGCAGTGTTCACAAAAAACTATTTTTCCACTTTTGGCTCCCTTGAGAACCCCTTGTTTAATCAACCCTTGCAGCGCTTTGTTTCCCACATGCCCCAACCTCATATGTCATAGAGGAGATGTATCGCCTTGATCACCTTCTACCACCATAGCCAATTGCTTTTTCAATGGTTTTGCCCTCCAACAAGTAAAGCAAACCTCTTCTAGGGGCCTTCATCATCACTAATGCCCCTCTAGCTACCTTAAGCATATTCTTCTCAGAATAAAACTTGCAACCCTGAGATTCAAGGGTGCCTAAAGAAATTAAATTCTTCTTGAGATTTGGAACATATCTTACTCCTTGTAACTCTCAAATTACACCATCATGATGCTTAATCATAACGCTGCCAATCCCTTGTGTTGAACATGGATTATCGTCACCCATATACACAGTCCCAGTCAGACTTTTGAAAGATGAAAACCAATGACGTTGGGAAGTCATATGATGAGTGCATCCAGTGTCAAGTACCCATTGATTCACGTAGTCTATGCTTTCCGCTGCTGTTAAAGCACAAACAAAATCCTCATCATCGACTTCAACAACGTTTGCCTCTGAATCTTCATGTTTCTTTTCCTTGTTTTTAGCCTTGATTTTAGGACAATCCTTCTTCCAGTGCCCTTTCTCATGGCAAAAGGCGCACTCATCCTTATCCAAGAATTTCCTGTTGCTTGAGTTTCCTCTTGTGCTAGACTCGCTCTTCTTTCTATCTGCAGACTTTCTTTCCTGTGATCTTCTTCTCACCATTAATGCTTCAGAATTGTTCCTCTCTTGTCTATCAAGATTTCGAACTTCATGATTCATTACAGCACTTGAGATCTCATCAAATTTAAGAGTTTCTCTACCATAAATCCATGTCGTAACGAATGATTCATAGGATTCAGGCAAAGAATTCATCAAGATCAAAGCTTTGTCTTCATCCTTGATCGTCTCCTCTAAGTTTAACAATTCAGCAATCATCTTGTTAAACTCTTCGAGATGATCCATCATCTTTGTTCCTTCCTTATACTGGAAACGATAAAGCTTACTCTTAAGGTAAAGCCTATTTTCTGCACGTTTTTTCAAATACTTGGACTCCAGTGAATCCCATAATTCCTTGGCCGATGAAATATTCATGACACCATACTTTTGTGCCTTGCCAAGACACAACCGAATCGTGGAACATGCATACGCATTTAGACGCTGCCATTCCTCCTTCTTCATTGACATAGGCATATCTCCAAGCACAACAAGTAGTCCTTGTTGTATCAGCACATCCTTAACTTCGCACTGCCACATGGTGAAGTTATTGGTCCCGATGAACTTCTCGATTTCGAACCTAGCACTTTGCACCGAGGTTTTGGTTACCTCAGTTCCCCCATCATCTCCACTCTTGCCGAAGTTCTTGATTTTGTCATTGTTTTGGCTTAATCACAAAACCAGGCTCTTGATACCACTTGTTAGATCACAACAAGATGATTAAACCAAGAACAACCACACAAGTTTGAACAATCGGAAGCTAACTTTATTAATGAACAAAGTCTTTACAAAAGAACTCACTTAATCCTCTCAAGAGTTCTCCTGTCTTACAAGTCTCTTCGAAATCACACACTATACACATTAAGGCTTACCTATATATATATATATACTAGATAACCTAACCATAGAACTAATCCTAAACTAAGTTAGGAATCCTGAAACCAACTGGAAACTTGCATCCAAGTTTCCTATACAAAATACAACTTGGATTCCTATCTTAGTTAGGAATACAAACCTGATTTCATACCAATTCCAACACATCTATCATATATAATTATTATACAATGAAAGAACTACATGTTTAAAATAAAAATATTAATGTATAAGTAGACAGTTTGATTTAGTTAAGCCGATTTCAGAAAGCTCAAAACCGCAACCAACCAATTACCGTTTGATTCGGTTTTTAACCTTTTGACTTTTTTTCACTCAATAAATATCCTCCTATTACCTTGAAGTAGTGTCAATATTGTAAAAAAGGGACCAAACTGTACTCCAAAATAGATGGATGCAAATGTAATTAACCCTATCCTTAATCTTTACATCACATAATGCCCACTGCCCAGAGACAACGCCAATAGATTTAGGGCGAAGCAGCTGTGTCGGCGTCGTGAGCTCCAGTAGGACACAGTAGAGTGAATCCGGTTTTGAAGGGTCCAAAGAAAAATGGCAATAACACTGAACAATGGGTTCAAAATTCCAGCAGTCGGTCTTGGTGTTTGGCGCATGGAAGGAAAAGAAATCAGAGACCTCATTATCAATGCCATCAACATTGGTTACCGCCATTTTGATTGCGCAGGTATTTCATTTTCTCCTCAATCGTCAGTCTTGATGTTTTCTCTGATATGTTTCTCTGCTTATTTCATGTACAAGTTTACTCTTTGCTGTTCATATGGGTGGAGGAAGGGGAGTGGGGGTTTAATTTATTTTGTTATCTGAGTTTGTTGAAAATGGCTTAATTGGAGCATTTGAAGAGGGTTTTATAAATTATAGGTTCCATGGGTGATAGGTTTTATAAATTATAGTAAAATTGAAACCATAAATTTATTTAGTTGCAAGCACACAGCACAACAATGTGACAGTTTGAACCCAAAATATCCTCTCTTCTCCAGGGTGATTGCCAGTTACCAATTTGTGTCCGAAATGTATCACACCTCTTCTACTGGCATTTGGACACCACTGAATGCCATGAGTACGAAATAGCTTATTACCTGGTTTTTGGTTTGGTTTGGTTTTTTTTCCTGTTTACAACAACATTTGAATCTAGGTTCTACTCATTTGCCCGACCTCAGGGCCCTTGAGCTTGAGGTTGGTTAAAAAGGAAATTGTGAAGCATTATAACCTTGTTTTGCATTCAACCAATCTATAGTATCCTCAAGTCCACTAGATTCCAAAATTGACTTTGCACTTAAAAATGTAATAAATGTAGTTACCAGCTTAATCTCACTCATCCCTCTATATTTTTCTTTTTCCTGTCTGGCCCTATATGGTGGTAACTTAGTTGTAGGTAGTAGCACAAATTACCCATTGGGCTGTAATATACGTGAACAAGTTAATGTTGCTTTCAGCTGATTACAAAAATGAAGCAGAAGTAGGGGAGGCACTTGCAGAAGCATTTTCGACTGGGCTTGTTAAGCGAGAGGATCTCTTCATCACCACCAAGGCCAGTTTAATTTTCAATGAAGAGTTTTCTTTTTCTGCTCAAGTTGACTAGCAGTGCACATTATGCATTCTAGACTGTGACAAATTTTTTTTTTCGCTCCCCATTTCTTCATCCTTTTTGCAGCTTTGGAATTCAGATCATGGACATGTCGTAGAGGCCTGTAAAGACAGTCTGAAGAAGCTTCGGTTGGATTATCTGGATCTATACCTTGTTCACTTTCCTGTTGCCTCCAAGCATACCGGTGATTAATTCCTGCTTTTCTCATTATTCATACAATACTTCTCTATATTCTGTTATGCAATCTAAATTCTATTTATGTCCCTATAATGTTGGCTGTATAAATTTAAAGTCTGTCTGACAATAGGAGTGTGTGATTAAAAACTATAGAGTACAAAAGAAAATGGTTAACTTGCTATCGGTGTCTATCCTACAACATCAATGGTGCTGCCGTGTGTCTGGGAAAGGGGCAAGGTCACCATGCAAGCTAATTGTTACAGGACACATCTCTCTGTAAAGTTTAATATTCTCCTTCTGTAAAATATCTTGATATCGCTATAAATAATGTCAAGTGAGGTTTATACACCATGTGGAGTCATATATATTTGTCCTAATTCGACACTTAATACAAAGTAAACCAAAAAGTTACAATTCATAAAAAGCATTACACTAACACATTAAATAAAAAAAACAACAAAATAGAGGATATGCCTTCATATATTTTCATACTCTCATTTGAACATTAACACATGCCATATCTTCATATGTGAGTAAAGAAGTTAAAGGAGTTACACCTTTGGGTTGAGTCATACTCTCATGTTTAATGTAGGAATGAAAGAGTTAAGTTCATAAGTATCTATTATCAACCTCTACAAAAGCCACAATTTACAATGTGTTAGAACAGTCATCAGCCATCTAATAGATCCACATCTAGATAGTGTCACTGAGGACAGTTCTCACCTATGCCTCCTTGTCAAGGATACTGAGAAAAATACTATTAACTGTGGCATAATCATGACCGTTTACATGTGTGGCTTTATGCTACTTCATTCATGGTAAGAGTTGTGATCCTCATTAACTAGCAAAAACAGTAAATCCTGTGGATGATTAAGAAGAAATTTTATACCACACGGTAAAAAAAAAAAAAAAAAAAAAAAGGAAAGCAACTTCATGGGGTTAAAGAACATTTGCTGAATGATCTAATCAAAATTATGACAGGCCAAATGAGCTCAATAAGAAATGAAAGCAATTATATTCCAAACGCATGAAACCAAATCAAACTTAAGGATCTTTTGACACCTAAACAAAGATCCCAAAATTGAATACTGATGGAGGAAAACAATACATTTGCAGAACTCTTTCTCACAGGTTGAACAAGCTAGATGAGAACATTAAAATAAATAAAAAAGTTTCAAATGCATCAATGATGTTCCAGTAAGTGGGTTGAGAGCGACCGTGAGTTTGGAGATTGGGGCTTGGAGAGATAAAAAGGGGGCTCTGCAACATACTGGACATCCAATTCCAGTGTACCAGACACAACCTTAGTTCTTTTATCATGTATGCTGGTTAACTAATTACACACAATTACTGTTGTTGAGTACGAATGGTACCTTTAGATAATTAAAAATGATGAAAAATATAATCATCCTTATATGAATTTGTTTATGAACTGTTTTCTTGTAGTCTTCAAATATATTGACCCTTATATGGAATTCATCTGTCAATTTATTTGCATGTACGCAGGAGTTGGTACAACTGCAAGTGCTTTGGATGAGGATGGGGTGCTAGAAATAGACACAACCATAACTTTGGAAACTACCTGGCGTGCTATGGAAGAACTGGTTTCTATGGGTTTAGTTCGTAGCATTGGGATTAGGTGATTATAATAATTTAGCACATTTCAGTGACTACTTGAATCAATAGTAATGATATTGTGACTTTATATTACCTTTTCCTACTTTTTCATGTGCAATATTATGGTTCTATACATAATAATTTGTAAGTTCATTTTGTGAATATTTGGGAGACCAAATTGGAAAAATATATGTGAATGTGCTGATGAAAATTGAAACCTTGCAGTAATGTGTGCATGCATGTGTATGTGAAAATGGTAATAAATTTCTACAAAAACAGCTTCAGTTGGAGGAGTCATATTAGTCTTGTTCAGGAGAAGGTTAATTTTGTGTCTTTTGCTTGTGGCTGTTTGTGCACATATTGGAATACCATTAGGTTTGATTTTGTGAGCTATCACATTATAGTATTATTTTTCTGCTACGATCATATTAGTCAAGAAGTATGAGTAACAAGTTTGTGTGCTTCTGAACATGTATAGAATGATATGGGTAAGCTCCTTTAAGTACCCGGTCATGTCACTTTGTTATTGCTCCATCACCCTGTTTGAAACTTGGAAGTAAGAACTGTTATTGTTGCTACTTGGAATTTGATATTTTTGATAAACATATAAATTGAATTTTCTATATGTCCTTCATCCAGCTTAGTCTAATATATGCCACTCACCCTAGTAAAACATTCGTATTCTATGTTTTTGCATTTTAATTTCATTCATTTGTGAATTCTCTATGAATTGGGATCTGATGGAACAATTAACTGCAGTAACTATGACATCTTTCTAACGAGAGATTGCTTAGCTTATTCCAAAGTGAAGCCTGCTGTGAATCAGATTGAAACTCACCCATACTTCCAACGTGATTCTCTTGTCAAATTCTGTCAGAAGTCTGGCATCTGTGTCACTGCCCACACTCCTCTAGGAGGTGCTGCGGCCAACAGCGAATTGTTTGGTTCAGTTTCATGTCTGGATGATCCAGTTCTTAAGGTAAGCTAGTTCCCTTTCTATCACTTGAATCGCCAAATTTATTTTCAAATTATTGGGAATATAAAACTCATCGTTGTGTGCTAATTGTAAAATTTCTGGCTTCTCAATCACAATCCTCTGTCAGAATCTGGCTGAGAAATACAAAAGGACTGTAGCCCAGGTTGCCCTTCGCTGGGGCATCCAACGCAACACTGTTGTCATCCCAAAGACATCAAAACTTGAGAGATTGAACGAGAATTTCCAAGTTTTTGACTTTGAGCTTACAAAAGAGGAAATGGACCTGATTAAGAAGGTAGACAGGAAACACCGGACAAATCAGCCTGCCAAGTTTTGGGGCATTGATCTGTATGCATAGATTTGCCTGTAATTCTACCCACGAGAGCAAGGCCTTGTGTTGGCAAAGAATAATGGAGTGCAGGAGTTGTCTCTTTGACTTGTAAACCTCAAACTGAGCCAAGTCATTCTTGAAAGCTTAATAGATGTGTTTCATAAAACGATCACGCACGAACTACATTCCATCTCTCAATGAACATACTCTTTTTAATGTGATTGTCTTCTCTTGCATGCCCTCTGTTTGCTTTTGGACTTTTGAGTTCAAATTTTAAGCTCAACGTTTGTCTTGAACTAACTGAAGGTCTTTAAAAAAATTGCAATGGTATCTGGATGAGGATTATGGGAACCGAATTTAGTCATAATCCTAGGTCAAATAATTCATTCCATTTGGGGATTATTTGACCTAATTGGGAATTATTTGACCTAATTGGGAATTATTTAACCTAATTGGGAATTATTCAATTTAATTGGGGATTATCCAATTAAATGGAATGTTACCTAATTGGGTTGAGAATTGATTCGGCACCTACCACAATTCCCAATTAAAGGAGGAGTTACCTAATTAAGTTAGGGATTGATTGAATACCTACCACAATTAGGGATTTGATTTAACCCTAATAAATCAAATCCCTAAATACATCAATCACACCAACCACACCTACCACACCTACCACACCTATCACACCAACCTCGCCGAGCCCCTATAAATACATGGCCACACAAAAGGTTGAGGTGACGTCAAAACTTCTCTCTCAAAGTACGTCAATTACTACTCAAATTACATCTGAATTTCTCTATGCAACTCTAGCCACCTCCTTTCTCTCCCTCTTTTACATAAGGCTCCGCCGCCTGGTTTACACCATAAACATACAACTCCTGCACCCTATTGTTAGCTAGTGTTTTTCTCATAAACTCTCGAACTAACTTAGGCATCGGAGGTTTTGGCCAACACCCCGGTGTGGTCCTCTTATTGGTTCTATTTTGCAGGGAGAAAGAGGCGGCGAAGAAGAAAGAGGAATCTTTTCAACCGAATATTCTCGTGGGGAAATTTGCTCCCACAAGGATCTGCCTCATGAGTGCAAGAAGAAAATTGATGATTTATTGTTGAGTTTTTATCTTAATTTTTTTCAAGATCAGCAGAAGTTTACCAATTGATAAAACATTTTCAACAGTAGCTAAAAGTTAATATGCTTACCCAGAAAGTAGAAGCACTACTGAAATAATATAAGTCATGAATTTGCTTTGGAATAAATAGATGAGCAGTTGGAGTTAGATTTGAAAATTGAATTGCATAATTAGATGTGCAGGAAACTTTCAGTCTTTCTGTTAGGCTATTTTGTGCAGCAAATGAGCACTAGTATACATGATCGTTCAAGCATCTGCAAAGCTATTTTTGTGAGTATAATAGGCAATGTCACTCCAATCCAAGCTATGCCAACCAAATGAAGTTATAACTACAAATAGATCATCACCTGACCAGAGAGTAGGAGTAAACTCAGTCTACAAGATAGTTTACTACTCTCTCTCTCTCTAAAAGATATATTGGGAGAGGGGAATCAAACCTAACACATCGGGTGCAAGAGTAAATGCTCTTAACCACTTGAGCTACAAGCCCTTTTTGTGTTTAGTTTGTTTATTATTTGGGAACATTTATCCAATCCCTTCCCACTTGAGCTAAAGCCAAAGGATCAGTTTTCCATTGTTATTGGAGATTCTAAACTTGCCCCTTAATTGTTTCATACTAAATGAATTTTTTTTAGAGTGCTCATGTAACTTGCATGTGGCAGGTTTAATGTCAGAGGGGCACTAACAGCAGTACACAAGACTTTTTCCCAAAAAATAAGAAAAACACCCCACAACAATAGAAATGTCACTAGACAAATATTTCCGCAGTAATTAATTTTTATCACAACATTATATTGCTTACAAAGAGTGACTGGGAACAAGGAATAAAGAATAGGGCACAAAAATAAGCTGATCTAAGAGTACATAAAAATCACACTGCCTGATTGGCAGTGGAGAACAGTTACAGATGCTCTCAGTTTCTGGTAAGGCAAGAACTCTTTAATTTGTGAATAAAGTCTGATAAAACTGGATACTTGACAGGTTTGAGTTTATGTTTCAGCTTCCTCCAATACATTTTTCGAAATCAAGGTTTCCCTCCTCTCTTTACTATCATTCAGTTTGCTGCTCACTTCTGGCGTCAGTTCTGTTTCAAGATCCTTTGAGTCTTTGCTGCTGACTTCCCTTGGCCCTGGTTTTGCTTCAAAATCCTTCGAGTGTTTACTGGTCACTTCATTTGGCCCTTTTTTGCTTCAACATCCTGTTGGGGCTTGCTGCTAACTTCCTTTGGCCCTAGTTTAGCATCAAGATCCATAGGGGGTTCGCTATTCACTTCCTTCGGCCCTAGTTTTGCTTCAAGATCTTCTGCAGGTTTGCTGCTCACTTCATTTGGCCCAAATTTTGCTTCAAGATCCTCTGAGAGTTTGCTGCTCGTTTTGTCTGGCCCTATTTTTGTTTCAAGACCCTCTAGGGGTTTGCTGCCTACTTCCTTTGGCCCTGGTTTTGTTTCAACATCCTCTGGGGATTTGCTGCTCACTTCCTTTGGCCCAACTTTTGCTTCAAGATCCTCTGAGAATTTGCTGCTCGTTTTGTCTGGCCCTACTTTTGTTTCAAGACCCTCTAGGGGTTTGCTGCCTACTTCCTTTGGCCCTGGTTTTGTTTCAACATCCTCTGGGGATTTGCTGCTCGCTTCCTTTGGCCCAACTTTTGCTTCAAGATCCTCTGAGAGTTTGCTGCTCGTTTTGTCTGGCCCTACTTTTGTTTCAAGACCCTCTAGGGGTTCGCTGCCTACTTCCTTTGGCCCTGGTTTTGTTTCAACATCCTCTGGGGATTTGCTGCTCACTTCCTTTGGCCCAAGTTTTGCTTCAAGATCCTCTGGGGACTTGCTGCTCACTTCCTTTGGGCCAAGTTTTGCTTGAAGATCCTCTGAGTGTTTGCTGCTCACTTCCTTTGGCCCTAGATTTATTTCAAGATCCTCTGTGGATTTGTTGCTGCTTACTTCTTTGGGCACTAGTTTTGTATCAACATCCTCGAGTGGTTTGCTATTCACTTCCTTTGGTCCAAGTTTTGCTTCAGGATCTTCAGGGGATTTGCTGCTCACTTCCTTTGGCCTTAGTTCTACTTCATGATCTTCTGGGGATTTTCTGCTCACTTCCTTAGGCTCAAGTTTTCCTCCAAGATCCTTCCGGGGTTTGCTGCTCACTTCTTTTGCCCCTAGTTTTGCTTCAACATCCTCTGGGGTTTTGTTGCTCACTTCCTTAGGCCCTAACTTTTCTTCAAGATCCTCTGGAGGTTTGCTGCTCAAATCTATTGACTCTAGTTCTGCTTCAAGATCCTCTGGGTGCTTGCTGCTGCTCACTTCCATTGGCCCCAGCTTTGCTTCAACATCCTCTGGGGTTTTGTTGCTCACTTCCTTAGGCCCTAATTTTGCTTCAAACTCCTCTGGCTGCTTGCTGCTCACTTCCATTGGCCCAAGTTTAGCTTCAATTTCCTTGACTGCATAGGTTAACGATCTCACATCTCGAGCATCTACTAATTGACTGGATGACGATGCCTGTCATGTAACATGAAATGTACTGGTCTTAGTTAGCAGAGGGACCAAGTATTTGGTATCATTCTAGACAAACAGACAGCATCATAAATACATTGCTAATAAGAACTATAAAAAAATTGCAGAGAAGCACTCAATTCCAGCATGCATATTCCCGAAAGGTAATCACACTCTTGTCCAAAAGCAATCAAGAAAAATAGTTTTCCTGTTACATTTCTTAATATCCTGACGCATTAAAAGCTTTTATAAAATCTACATATGGGTGTACACTACCACAAGTTGTACCACATGTAAAATATCTTTTGGAAACACCCATATGTAAGAATTTGTTTCACAAAAATAAATTGAAAAGCTTTGTTCAACTAGATTTCTGCATGGTTAAAAGAGAATTGCAATTACTGGATTGAAGAGTATAACCGAGTCTTAAAACGGCTAATCATAGCAAAGCACTCCCTCGAGCTGTTCTAATGAAGAAAGATGGAAGTATACAGATCCATAAAGATATTGGCAATCGGAATATTTAGTACTTAGCATGCCACTGTACAAGCAGATTTATTTTTCTTATTCAATGCTTTTAAGTATTTTATATATAAGTTTGCTGATAAGAAATTGCAGATTATTGTCGTAATTTGACCTTAAAATTATTAACATAAATGCAAGGAAAATACCATGAAACTCACTTTTTTTAGTCGCTCCAGTTGTTTTTCCAGATCCTCCGCCGATGCTTCCTTGTGAATACTTTGAAGAACAAAAAGCAAGTGAGAATGGAGATCATCTGAATTATGTTGCTCAACTTTACAGTGCGGAACAGGAGATTGACAACCCACTGCATAGAAAGGACAACTAACAAGCTTCATTGGACAGACAGTAATACAATGTCTGTCCATGTCGCGTCTCATGATGGTATTGGAGCAGTTTTGTTCACATGGAATAATCTTCAAGGGGCAAATTGAGTCATGTTTCTCCTTGTGACTTGCACAAAATACGGTACTACACCCTTGATTTGTGCAAGTCATAGACCTAAAACTGCAGTTTGAAACATGCTCTGCAAGCTCCACTGGAGAGTTAAATTTCATATTGCAGTGGTGTTCATTCTTAAAGTCCACATTCTTAAGCAAAGACTGAGCTATTGTTTCTCTTCTATCAAGCAACCAAAATCCATTTATTTCCATTTCTTGCACGAAATCATCTATCTTATCTTCTCTTTTTTCACTTAGCAACCATCCTGAAACCCGACTAAACAAATTTCTCTTGGAACTTGCAAAGTCATCAACAAAATCAGAAATTATATCATAAGGATGATCAGATACTTGTGCATCTGCGCCACCTTCTAAGATAACTGATTCTGCAACAAAATTTTCGCTTCTCTGAGTGATAAACTCCACCATCTCCTTTCTCACATCAGCAGCCACTGAAGCAGGGGTCCTGAAGATATCACCAGATGTATTGTCAACACAAGCTGTAGCTAATCCAGGGATGAAAACTTGAGCTATCTTATGAACTAATTCTGTATCGTAAAGATCACAATGGAATGCAGGACCTCCATCTTTCCCATCTTCTATCCTTTCTGGTTCAAGCTCCACATTACTTGCAGGTAGATCATCAATGGTTGACAATTCCTGCAAACAATTTTAGCCTTCAATACACCACCACTTACTTACCCAGTAAGTTTCTATTTTCCAAGAGAAAGTTAATATGAAGAATTTTCTAGTTCACGTGAATCTAGAAAGAAACAAACAAGTATGTATTTTATTGTTGCATCTGTTTGTGACTTTCAAAGACTAATCCATTTTTTGGTCAGAAAAGACTAGCAAAGTATATTACCTAATGGGTTGATGCCTGCTGAGTTTCCCAGATATTATCATAACTTGTATTCTAAACATAACATTCTCGTAAAAGGGTTCGTCACCGGAATTAACAATGCCTAGTATTCTGACTTTCACATGTTCATTCTAAAGTCTTTCTGAAATCAAGATCTACATGGTTTATCTACAAGGCTTATTTACTCCTCACAGTACATGCATGAGATCATAATTCCCAGGTAAACATAATGGGAAAAATGAAAAAGCTGCCACAACATCTTAAATTCCTCCTTTACTACTCTACCTCTTCATTGTCATTGATCAATTTAGCAAAACTGATTTAAGCCCATGAATTCAAAACAATTTGCTTTTTTTTAAGACTCTTTTTCTAAAGAAACTCAGGATTTTTCTTACCTGCATCATTTTTGTAATGTTGGGGGTAGGAGATGTCCTCAGAAAGCTTCTTCACTTGTCCACAACTAGAATTCTGCAATCAGCAATACCGGAAGAATGAAAACTCAACAGAATTTAAGAGAAAGATAAAAACAATGTATCAAAATCCAAAAACGAAAATTACCCTTTTGAGAAATACGTCCAAATTTGGCCCAATTTGCCATATCTTTTTTCAACCCTTTTTGTTTTGTAACCTGTTGTAACCGTTCTGAGAGAAAGGAGGAAAAACCAAGGCACCGATGCACCTGAGGACCTGAGAGCAACTATTCATTTACAACCGTAGGATTATGCTTGGCCAGATCTAACGGCTTAAAATATGTGATACACAAAAAAAAAAAACCCCATTTTCAACTTCTTGACCCGTTTTGAGTGGACAATCTGTTTGTTTTCTTTTGCTCTACACGTTCACTTCATCTGACATTTCTCCCTCAGCTTCTCCTCTTTTCCAACTGGTTTAATCTACCGGGACTGCGTCTTACTCGTCTTCCCTTCTCTCTCTCTCTCTCTCTCAGAAAGCTTCTTCTAAAGGTCACTTCACTTGTATGCAGTGCTGATCCATAATTCTGCAATACCCAACACCAAGACCAATGCCTAAAAGAATGAAAGCTCAACAGGATTTAAGAAAAAGATAAACACGAAGTATCAAAATTCAAAAACGACAATTACCCTTTTAAGAAATACGTCTAAATTGGGCCCAATTTGCCATATTCCACTTGCAACCCCTCCTTTGGTTATAAATCACACTTGATTATTTGAACTTTGACCAGACACGTCGTTGGTGGGACTGGGACCCGATTAGTCTCTGTATTAATCTTTATGTTGTTTAAAGCTAGCATTGGCTTTGATGTTTGACTTTGAACGAAAGAGATAAAATTTTCTGAGTTTTGGTTCTCGGACATTCCTACTGTGTGATAATTTTTCAGGTCAAGTGTGATAATTGGTTACCAAAGAAGCTAAACAAATACAATACCTCCTATCTCTTGGTAGCAATTGACTACTTTATCAAATAGATAGAATGAGAAGCGTTCATACATATATAAAAAAGACAAAGTAATAAGTTTTTAGGTTCCGTTTGGTTCATGAGAAAGGAGGTTTGGGAATGGGAAATCAATTGATTTCCCATGTTTGGTAAGTCCGGGCATAGGAAATCGTTGCCTTGCACATGAGAAAGTAAGAGGAAAGTGAAACCCTCCTCCCCCCTTAGGTTTTGTTTTCCTCCTCATGAAAAAGTTTGGGAAAATGAGTCAACATTAAATACACATTTTTCATGACCATATTGTCCCCATAAACAATTTAGAATTACAATATAGCATTAAATGCATTTTTTTAGTTTGATTTCATATGAGTATAATTGGAAATTAAACAAACTTTGTGTTACATTCCTACACAAACCAAATATGTGAAAGGAAATAAAGTGGCATTTCTTAATTACTTTCCCATGATTACCAAACATGAGAAATGAATCTTCATTTCCTATCCCTTGGGAAATGATATGAGAAGTGATTTCCCATCAAATCCATTCCGTGAACCAAACGAGGCCTTAAGGATAAAGATATTTGGCTAATTATTTTGGGAAATAGAGGTGAATACCACCGGTTTCCTAATTTTATCTGAAAATACCATCGGTCCCCCACACTTTTTGCAAATATAACCTATAAATACATATTTATTGTCCACTTTTTCAGCACTCTCAGCTCTATCTCTATTAGCACTCTTAGCTGTCCCTCTTCATTCTCTCTGTCTGGCGCAGCTCTATCTCCCTCTTCTCCCAAATTTCTTCTTATTTTATTCTCTACTATGCTTTATCTGAGATGAAACCCCAATTTTGCATCTCCTCTCTCTCCCACTTATACCCAGCCCTGATTCTCAATTCTCCACATTCTTCTTTTTTTTGGGTCCAAAGACCCATCTTCCTCATCCACACACCATTAGCCATTGCCAACACCACCAACCTCCAAAACCATTGCTCGATGTCCTCCACCACCTCCTTCCTTATAAACCCAACTCGAGTCCACCTTCCTCAACCTCCAAAACCAAGCAAATGATGCATTCCATACTGGGGTAATTTTATTTTGGGTAATTTGAAATGGTTTTGAGATTGATGTCTTTTTGATGATTTTGGTTAGTGGTAAAGTAAATAAATGGGTATTTCATTCTTGTTTGTTTTATGCATTTTGGATTTGTCATATGATAGCTTTTCTTTTGAGCCACCCCTTGTTGCGAGTGTTGTGTTTGGAGCAACGAAGTCATGGCAACTGCATGAGGTTCTAGAAGGATGCAAGGTCGAGCTCACACCTAAAGTAAATACATATTTCCCCTCTGGTTCAACAAATTTCTCAATTTTTCTCAGCTTTCCTGAAATCCATAGCGTCTCAGGTACTCAAATTTTCTGCTTTACTTTCATATCCATCTATAACGACACAAATGAACTTGTATCGTATTGTGATTTTATTGCGATTGTATTGTAGTGGTATTGCTTTTGTATTGTTATGGTATTGCTGTTATATTGATTTTTGTGTGTGTGTTATATTGATATGTTACTGTAATTTAATATGAATATATGTTGATATCATTTTTCTTTATTTGCTTGTGATTTGTGTAGGAGTTGAGATTATTCTTGGCTGAAGTATTACTTACGATCTTTCTCGCTCTGCTCTTCGTATTTTTCTCAACATTTATGCTTTAATTTAATGCCTAGTATTGTTTTGGAACCATAATCATTGTCAATCTCATTGTTTCTTTAAAAGACTGCTGTGAAATTGTTACTCAATTTTCTTCTTTCCTTTGTTTTAAGATATTTTTGTTTGGACAAAAAGAACTCTGTTTTTGGAATCTAAAAGAATAGGTACTCTTGGTGAGTGTTTTTGATCTGCAAGATCCAAACTTTATGTATGTCAGTTTACTACTTTTGCACTTGAACTTTGGCTGAGTCTAAAATTTGAAAAGTCTTGTATGCCATCAGTGTATCTATGTCACACATCTTAGGTAAGAGGTATTCTGCAATTGTGATAAGCAATTATGAAAAGCTTATACATAACAGACATATAGTTGAACATAGCTAGAGTGTATATCTAGAAAGATATCATTGTGCTTCAAATTAGAAAATTTGTGGGGTGAAAGCACAATGGTTGACATGTCATTCTGCATTTGATGAAAATAATTGATGACTTTGTATGGAAGTAGATTCATTAAATATCTTAGATTCTATCAATGAATGAAATATTTGCCTTCAAGAGCTTCATGGTTTTTGCTTCGTTTTATCAAGTATCTTATATTCTATAAATGAATGAAATATTTTGGTAGATTTGAGAGACTAGTTAGCTAGTGGATTTTGGATGATGACTTTTGAGGAGAATTAGCAAATAAGTTTGACTTATGCTTGTTATTATTAGGCCCCAAGAATTAGTAATTTGTAAGGACATCTAAGACATTAGGGCATGTTTGGTAGCCCTCGTTAGCTTGGATTATGCTAAATAAGACCTCAAGCCCATGTTTGGTAAGGTGAGGAACTAAGTTAAATGGGATTGTAGAGTCCAATAGTAAAAACAACTCTTCACTCGCTCTCCTTATACAGAGAGCCTCAAACTGCTTTCGCAAAATAAGCGTTCGCTAAATTGAACAAGCGAGTCCGGCTCTCTCTTTCCTTTGTGACTCCTGCTCTCTCTCTCGTTTGCGACTCCGCATCTCCTTCGTTCAACATCGATTGCTCTTCTTCGAATCTTCACCCAGGTAAGTTTTATGGTCTCTCCCTTTGGATACCTCTCTTATTCCTTCTTCCCCTTGTTGAACCAAAACATTTCAAATATATATATATATATATATATATATATATATATATATATATATATATTTGTTCAAAATAGTATGGGAGGGGATAAGTCCCATGTTGAGTAGGAAGCTAAAATCTTGGAAGACAATTTGAAGCATTCAAATTGGTGGGTTTGATTCCCACGTGATTTGGCATTCAAAATCAGATTTGAAATAGCAAAGGGATAAAGTGGGCTCTGATTTCATGCCAAAAATAGGAATTGATTAGGCTCTGCAAATTGAATAATCTAATCTCAAATCTCTTGGACTCAGCATATAAAAGGAGGAAAGGGAGAACGGGGAGAGGTGTGGCTCACCACCATAACTCCTGCATTCAAAAACTCTCTCACTCCGAGGTCATTGTCGATGAAGCAACGCTGCTAGCTCCTGCCCTCTCGGATTCAAGCACCGCCAAATGCCAGAAATCAAGGCAGTGATTGGTCTCTCATGAGACCCAAAGTTGCCGACTTTTTCATCAGCAGCCAAACATGGAGGTGGGTTTGGTACCAAACCTCACGAAACTCACTACAAAATCAATCAACTTTGGAAGCCCAATGCACAGCTTGTTGATGGCCTCTTTGTCCCACACCTCCAAAATAGTCTTTGTCTACTTTCACAAAGATATTGGAGCACTTCTGCGCATCAGTTTGAGTCATCCTAGGCCACTGTATATGGGAGTGACTACAAGCAGAGTTCTCAACTCCAAGTGAAACTCTAGATGGGCTAGTTTGAGCAGGGACCTGTTGGTTTGGCTTCACAAACGACTGGGCCTGCTGAGAACCAACGGTATTTGGGCTAGCTGAAGATTGGGTCCAGCAGCTGGTACAATGGCTGCTGAGACCGGCACGCTGCCAGGAGGAAATACATGTGCAGAGGGATTTTGCTTTGGTTGAGATTCTGTTGCAGGAAACACGTCAACCAAATTCTATAGATTATGAATCTATTACGGGTTTGCGCGAAAGCGAATAGAACTGGCGGCGAAAAATAAATGCGAGAACTGCGCGCGAAAATAAATGAACTGCGCGCGAAAATAAAGCCTGGGCATTTCACCCTCAATCAAGGCTTTGGGTTTGCACCTGAAAACAAATTTGGGTTTGCACCCTGAAAATAAAGCCTGGGCATTTCACCCTCAATCAAGGCTTTGGGTTTGCACCCTGAAAATAAATAACAAATATGGATATGGGGTTGCACCCTAGATAATGATATATCCGTTTTGGGTATAAAACTCATACACAGTTCTCTGGATGAGGGATCCATTTTGGGTACAAAACCCACAAACATTGGGGGTTTAACCTCACAGCAAATGCAAAAAATGGGTTCATACCTCTTGAGACTCCCTCTTACCAACTCTCTCCCTCTTTGCTAAAAGGCACATCAATTTCTTCCTTATCTGAGCAATTGTAATCCTTTGCAAACAGTCAAAAAAAGGATGAAAAAGAAGAAAGTCGTGTTGCAGAGAGGGCTTTGGCGCAAGACCCATTTGGAAGAGGGGAGGACAGCAAACAAAAGAGAGAGAAAGTTGAAATTGAAAGCCACGTTGCACAGACTTTGGGTTTGTGTCTGTGTTGGCAACAAGTCAAAAAAAAAAAAAGAGTGGGTTTGGTTTATGAACAGAAGAAAAAAGCAAGAAAATTTATAAATTAAAAAAAAAAAAAAGAGAAGACAGTGGCTGTACGCCACTTTTGCTTTGAATGAAGGACAAAATGATGATGGCCAAGAATTGTCGGAAGAGTTGGACAACAAATGGGCTGACTTAAATTCGATTATGGCCCTTTCTGTCATGGACTCACTCTTCATGGATCAGCCACAATATAAAGGGCCCGAAAGAGAATAAATAAAACAAGAAAGAAAGAAAAGAAATTAACTCAAGAAATTAGTTCTAAAGTTCAATTTATATTCTTAGATTGATTCTAGCTAAAGTATGATTAAGCCATGGTGTTTGGTCCTAACCTTGTATTCCTAATTCCCTAATTAGATCCTTCTTGTCGAACCTAAATTAAGCATTAGAAATCCATTAAGCAAAGAAGAATGTTTTAAACAACCAAGACGTATCTAATCCATGTTGTGAATGTCCATACATACTCTTCCTATTCATAGTTCAATTTGAATTAATGCATGGTGTCTACTCTTAATTCAAACCAAGATAACTAACATACAAGTTTTAATGGTGATCACTCATTCAAACAAGCATATTAACTTATAAGCATAATGAATAAGAACAAGAACTATAATTGAAACTTGGAAGCTAATTAAACTTGAAAACTAAAGAAAAGAAATTACATTACAATGGAAAATAAATTACAACTAAAAAGCAAAATGGTTTTGTTACACAATTGAGAACTAAAAAAGAAAACTAAGAGAATTTGAGGGAGAGAAGGGAGAGGAGCTCTAGAGAGATGTTTGAGAGCTCCCCCCCTTGGGGTGTGTTTGAAGGTTAGCCAAGCCTCCTATTTATAGGAGAAGGAAAGCATCAAACTCACATGCCAATATTCTTCTTTTGACAACAAGTTGCATAGCCACCTCAAGTTCACATGAGCATCCATCTCCTTTCATCATTTGGCTAGTTCCCACTTGATGCTTTTGCTTTCTTTATTTCTTACACAACCTACTTCAATTATGACAAATAAACATGCTTCTTCCCCACTATCAACAATAGCACATGCATAGCTAATCATGACCAAGCAATTTGCAGTCAGCTTGTGGGCTCAATTTGGGCTTGTTCCTTCACTCTAACAAATCTGGAAAAATATGGATCTTGAAGCTCTTTGTCTTATCTTTCTAAGCATATGCAGCCCAACTCAAGGAAAAATCGGGAAGGCCTTCAAAAGTCATTTTTGGCCCAGTAACGCAGATGCTGCCGAATTTGACATTAAGTTGCCCAAACTTGCATAACTTCATCTAGAAGACTCGGAATCATGAACCGTAAAATTCTTCAGAAACTAGACTTCTGTATCTTTCCAATGACGTATGGTTCATTATCTGGTTCTTCCTGAGCAAGTACAGTCCAATCCGTGAAGTTGACTGATCTGCATACACCGTTTTGAGCTAACTTGTCTCCAAAATGCATTTAGTGAGTCATAAGTTTATTACCCGAAACAAACACAAAAATAGATTAAAAGCACAAGTTTAACTCAAAAACATAACCAAATCATAAGTTAGAAGGGTACAAAATGATATGTAATTATGCACCGATCAAATACCCCCAAACCTATATTTTGCTAGTCCTCGAGCAAAACAAAAGGAAAACAAAGATAAAAATAAATAAATAAATAAATTTATTAGACCACTTTCGCAGGTAACTCGATTGCATTGAGCATATGCAACAAGCCTTTAAACCTCCAGGCATCCCTAGTAGGAGGAGTTGTGTCTCCTGAGGGTTTAACAGATACGATACCCACAAACGTTTCTTGACTCAACAAAAACAAAGTAGTTAGAAAACAAAAACAAAACAAAAACAAATACAAAACAATATTTCCGAACATTTTCTGAAGAGAAATGACTCATGCACATGACTCAAAAGTTTTAACAATAAAAGCTCATTTTTGGACATTATTCACAATGTGGCAAAGTTCAAAACATAACATGCTCAAAGTGTAGTAGTGTGATAGCCAAATGCAACAAATTCTCCAATCTTAGTTTTCACACAATTTCAAAAATCATACAAAGCACAAATTCAACTTCAAATCTCACCAAAGTTGTCCTCTCACAAATGAATCACTCAGAAGAGGGCTACAATGCATCACTCAGTTATAAACATGAGATTAGAGTTAAACCATAAGGGAATTAACTCACAATAGAAAGATGAAGAACTTGCATTATATGATCTCAAGAAGGATGCCAAACACTTAAAAGTAGGAAAATGGATGCAATTCAATCACATGACATTTAGGATCAATTTAGGTCTTTATCATAGGTTGTAATGGGGCTAAGGGTGTAAGGTGAGTGAGAAATGAAAGGTATGGATAACACAAAGTCCAAAGAACTCACAATGTAAGAGCATAAAACAATTTTTTCCAAGACTTGAATCATCACAATGAGTTTTTTTTTTTTTTTTTTTTGGATGCTTTTTTACCTCCATTTATAAGGATTCACACTCATTTCTTTTAATTGAACAACCACCAATTTATTTTGAGGCCAATAAAGAAACCCAAAAATGAAATTTCATTCAACCACCACTTAATCACAACTTTTCTCTTTTCTTTCACCAATTGTGTATTTTTTTTTCGAAATGTAACTCCTCTTCCAAAACTTAGTATGAAAAACACATCACAATAAAAGCTCAAGAGTTCCTTAGAAAGGTAAATAATTGTTTTTCAGGCTAAGGTGAGGAAATATAATTGGTTAAAAGAAAGAAAAGGTTTACATGTAGGCTCAAAATGGTTAACAATGGAAAATCATGCTTAAGCATGCATAAGGTTAGCTTGAAAGGCACAAACGATCCAAAGAGGGCCTTAATATCATTTCTTAAATGTCATGTAATTAAATTGAATATGAATGAATGACTTTTAAGTGCTCAACCAATTCAATGAATAATGAGATCAAACAACAACTTAGATGACAAGAAAATAAGAATATGTGTATAACACTCATGAAATGAAGCACAAGGCTCAAAAACTCACATTATATGGTTATACAAGTTTAATTTATGCTTGATACAATTCTTTGGATCATGCAAATCCTTTAATTAGAAAATTATGAAACAAATGGCAAGTGTAAAGAGGGTTTCGAACATATCATGCTAGAACGATGCCAAAAGTTTTAAAATTTTTATTAAATTTTTTTAAAATAAAAAGAAATCCAATTTTCATTTAAGTCATGCAAACATTTATCACAATCTCATTATATGTGTTCGGAAAGTGACTCAAAATAAAAAAACAAAAAAACAAAGCAAGACTAAAATAAAACAGAAAAACAAGATTTTTTTCTTTTTAAAATTTTTTTAAGAAAAACCAAATTTACTTGCTAAACTCTAATACCCCCAAACTTAGAAATGAACATTGTCCTCAATGTTTAAAAATTACGCACAAGTAATGTCATAACAACAATTGAAAGGTATTAAAGCAAATAAATATCACAAAATACAATAATTAAAATACAAAATAAAAATTGCAAAACAACCAAACGAAAAAAATTAAATAAAACGAAACAAGAAGCCCTAAACACACAAGCTTACGCAAATTGAAACCCAAAAAAAAAAAAATTGAAGCCCAAAGCCCACAATTTTGAAACCCAAACCATCGTTAAACCCGACCCACAATGAAATCCGAAGCCCACACATTTTATTTATTTAAAATTTTAAAATTTTTCGTTTTTATTTTTTATTTTTACGTGGGAAGTGGATTCTGAAACGGGGTCCATATGTCGTCTCGAGCAACGAAGCAAGAGCCACGTGTCGACGCATAGAGGCGCCGCAGAGCTTTTGCGCTTCCCAAGCGAAAATTACGGGCGGTATGGAAAGGCGCGAAGACTTTGTTGAACGCGTTCGTTTAGAAAAGGTACGTCGCGACAAAATTATTTTGGGGACGGGGAAAGCCGGAAGGCTGTGGAGCTTGAGTGGTGCTAGGGTTTGAAGTCTATAAAAGGAAACTAAGGGAGAAAAACAAAAATTACAGCCACACGGAAGAGAGAAAGGAAAGAAGAAGAGAGAAAAGAAAAGAAAAAAAGAAGAGAGAAGAGAGAAAAAAAGCGAGAAAGAAAATGTCGTCTCCTTTCCCATTTTCGCTCGATCTTAACCTAGCTCAACCAATTCAAACGTCGAGTCAAGGAGCAGCACCAACGTGGATGCCCTATTTTGGCTCAACAAGAGGGCCCGTGTGACAGTGAATGACACAATACTCATGGACAACGAAGTTGCCCTTGCAATCGCAAGGAGTTTAGTGACTCCCAGAGATGCACGAGTGCTCGGCGCAAAGTGTGACAATCGAATCGTCGGTGATGCCATGGCACCGGCCGCACAAAACACGACCACTATCGCAATCGTGGGTTATCGCCTAATTGCGAAATCCCGTGAGTTGGAGCTAGTAAAGGCTCGATTGGCGGCATCGCAGAATGTGGTTGAGGATTGTCAAGGCATTATAAGGGACTTGAAAAAGGAGAGGACAAGGATGGTGGAGTTTAATCGACGTCAGCTAGAAGGTTTGCAGGCGGAGAATAAACAGCTATCATCGATGGTAGATTTGTACGCCAAAGACATGCGCACGAAGCTGGAGTCTATTGGGCGACCGGGTAAGCGCAAGCAACCAGAGCACGAGACAAGTGGTGCTCAAGCCAAGAGTGCAGCCATAAGTGCGATCTTTGGGAGCTCAAGTGATGGGCCCCAAGAGGCTGTGCGTGAAGACCCAAAAGATGATGTCCAGAAGGCTAAACTAAAGTTTCCAATTTTGGAATCTGGAAGCGTGCCATGATGATGCTGATGCTGACGAAGATGAAGAAGAAGAAGAAGAAGATGATGATGAAGAAGATGAAGTTTTATTTATTTGTATTTTATGCTTTTTTTTTCTTTTTTTTTAATTATTTTTTTTTTAAGTTTTTAGTGATGCAGCTTTATTGGAGTAAATTTTTTTATTTTTAATTTTTAACACTAGAAACAAACAAACTAACCACACCACATAAAAATTAAAATAATAATAATAAAAAAATCACATACTATAAAACATTATTATTTAAGCAAGAATACAATACCCAAACTTAAATTTTTATTTAAACTAAACCATTATTGTAAAAAAACAAATTTTATTTTAAGAACACACAATTATACAAGCAACTCTAGGATGACCAGTTAAGGGCCTCGAGAAAACACAGCCAGGGGTTCGGGAAGGTTGGAGGGGTCACAATGGTCCCGCTTAAAACCCAAACTTCTTAGACACCGAAGGTGTCGCCTTAAAGAACTCCTAGACACCGCATAGACGGAAGTTGCTTACTGGAGTTACCAAAAGTCAGCTCATATGAAAAAATTAAAAAAAAAAAAAATTATAAAAGAAACAGAAAATTAAAATTACTAAAATAATAACAATACAAGTAAAAGAGAAAGGATTGGATACTCCCCCTTGATGCGATTAGGTCGAGCATAGATGCATTTGGAGGTCGCTACTCCTCCCACTACTCCATACTTCCTATCCTTAAGATTGAAGTTGCCTTCTCTCCCTTTTTATTGAGCTATCTCATATTGCTAAAACAAACATAGAACTTGAAATGGGATTAAAAGGATTAGGAAATAAAAACTGAAATGAAAAGGAAAAAGGAAAGTAAAACAAGGGGGGATATAGCTGTACTAATAGCTGTACAATCCTCAACCACATTCTGCGATGCCGCCAACTGAGCCTTTACTAGCTCCAACTCACGGGATTTCGCAATTAGGCGATAACCCACAGTTGCGATAGTGGTCGTGCTTTGTGCGGCCAGTGCCATGGCATCACTCACGATTCGATTGTCACACTTTGCGCCGAGCACTCGTGCATCTCTAGGAGTCACTAAACTCCTTGCGACTCCAAGGGCAACTTCGTTGTCCATGAGTATTGTGTCATTGACCGTCACGGGCCCTCGTGCTGAGCCAAAATAGGGCATCAACACTGGTGTCGCTCCTTGACTCGACGTCTGAATTGGTTGAGCTAGGTTAAGATCGAGCGAAAATGGGAATGGAGACGACATTTTCTTTCTGCTTTCTTTTCTTTTTCTCTCTTCTCTCTTCTTTTTCTTTTCTTTCCTCTCTCTTTTCTTCTTTCTTTTCTCTCTTCTGCGTAGGTTGTTTTTTTTTTGTTTCCCCTCTCCTTCTAGTTTATAGACGCAGTTTTTGACAAACCCTAGCCACTATAGTTTTCTACGCGCTCCACGGCTTTCTGGCTTTCCACCCATCCCCAATTAATTTGTAGCGACATGCCCTTTCTGAAAGACGCGTTCAACGAAGTCTTCGCGTCTTTCCATGGCGCCCGTAATTTTCGCTTGGGGAAGCGCAAAAGCTCTGCGGCGCCTCTATGCATCGACACGTTGCTCTTACTTTGTTGCCCGAGACGAATTTTGGACCCCCGTTTCAGAATCCAATTCACGTTTAAAAAAATAATAATAATAATAATAATTAATTTTAAAAGTTTTTTTAAAAATAAAAAATAAAAAATTTTAAAACGTGTGGGCTTCGGAATTCATTGTGGGTCGGGTTTCACCGATGGTTTGGGTTTCAAAAATTGTGGGCTTTGGGCTTCAAACAAATTTTGGGTTTCAATTTGCGTAAGCTTGTGTGTTTAGGGCTTACTGTTTCGTTTTTTTTATTTTTATTTTTTTATTATTTTTTTATTTATTCGTTTAGTTGTTTTGCAATTTTTATTTTGTATTTTAATTATTGTATTTTGTGGTATTTATTTGCTTTAATACATTTCAATTATTGTTATGACATTACTTGTGCATAATTTTTAAACATTGAGGGCAATGTTCATTTCTAAGTTTGGGGGTATTAGAGTTTAGCAAGTAAATTTGGTTTTTCTTTAAATAAAAAGTTTTTTAAAATTTTTTTCTGTTTTATTTTAGTCTTGCTTTGTTTTTTTATTATTTTGAGTCACTTTCCGAACACTTATGATGAGATTGTGATAAATGTTTGCATGACTTAAATGAAAATTGAATTCTTTTATTTCAAAAAAACAAAAAAAAAACTTTTGGCATCGTTCTAGCATGATATGTTCGAAACCTTCTTTACACTTGCCATTTGTTTCATAATTTTTCAATTAAAGGATTTGCATGATCCAAAGAATTGTATCAAGCATAAATTAAACTTGTATAACCGTATAGCTTTTGAGCCTTGTCCTTCATTTCATGAGTGTTATACATATACTCTTATTTTCTTGTCATCTAAGTTGTTGTTTGATCTCATTATTCATTGAATTGGTTGAGCACTTAAAAGTCATTTCATTCATATTCAATTTAATTACATGACATTTAAGAAATGATATTAAGGCCCTCTTTGGATCGTTTGTGCCTTTCAAGCTAACCTTATGCATGCTTAAGCATGATTTTCCATTGTTAACCATTTTGAGCCTACATGTAAACCTTTTCTTTCATTTAACCAATTATATTTCCTCACCTTAGCCTGAAAAACAATTATTTACCCTTCTAAGGAACTCTTGAGCTTTTATTGGGATGTGTTTTTCATACTAAGTTTGGGAAGAGGTGTTACATTTTGAAAAAAAAAAAATCACACAATTGGTGAAAGAAAAGAGAAAAGTTGTGATTAAGTGGTGGTTGAATGAAATTTCGTTTTTGGGTTTCTTTATTGGCCTCAAAATAAATTGGTGTTTGTTCAAATAAAAGAATGGAGGTATAAGGAGTTTTGATCAAGTTTTGATCATGTAAAAAAAAAATCTCATGGTGATGATTTGAAGTCTTAGATACAATTGTTTTATGCTCTTAAATTTTGAGTTCCTTGGACTTTGTTCCATCCATACCTTTCATTTCTTACTCACCTTACACCCTTGGCCCCATTACAACCTATGATAAAGACCTAAATTGATCATAAATGTCATGTGATTGAATTGCATCCATTTTCCTACTTTTAAGTGTTTGACATCCTTCTTGAGATCATATAATGCAAATTCTTCATCTTTCTATTGTGAGTTAATTCCCTTCTGGTTTAACTCTAATCTCATGTTTATAACTGAGCGATGCATTGTAGCCCTCTTCTGAGTGATTCATTTGTGAGAGGACAACTTTGGTGAGATTTGAAGTTGAATTTGTGCTTCGTATGATTTTTGAAATTGTGTGAAAACTAAGATTGGAGAATTTGTTGCATTTGGCTATCACACTACTACACTTTGAGCATGTTATGTTTTGAACTTTGCCACATTGTGAATAATGTCTAAAAATGAGCTTTTATTGTTAAAACTTTTGAGTCATGTGCATGAGTCATTTCTCTTGAGAAAATGTTCGGAAATATTGTTTTGTATTTGTTTTTGTTTTGCTTTTGTTTTATAACTACTTTGTTTTTGTTGAGTCGATAAAACGTTTGTGGGTATCGTATCTGTTAAACCCTCAGGAGACACAACTCCTCCTACTAGGGATGCCTAGAGGTTTAAAGGCTTGTTGCATATGCTCAATGCAATCGAGTTACCTGCGAAAGTGGTCTAATAAATTTATTTATTTATTTTTATCTTTGTTTTCCTTTTGTTTTGCTCGAGGACTAGCAAAATATAGGTTTGGGGGTATTTGATCGGTGCATAATTACATATCATTTTGTACCCTTCTAACTTACGATTTGGTTATGTTTTTGAGTTAAACTTGTGCTTTTAATTTATTTTGTGTTTGTTTCAGGTGTAATAAGCTTATGACTCACTAAATGCATTTTGGAGACAAGTTAGCTCAAAACGGTGTATGCAGATCAGTCAACTTCACGGATTGGACTGTACTTGCTCAGGAAGAACCAGATAATGAACCATACGTCATTGGAAAGATACGGAAGTCTAGTTTCTGAAGAATTTTACGGTTCATGATTCCGAGTCTTCTAGATGAAGTTATGCAAGTTTGGGCAACTTAAGGTCAAATTCGGCAGCATCTGCGTTACTGGGCCAAAAATGACTTTTGAAGGCCTTCCCGATTTTTCCTTGAGTTGGGCTGCATATGCTTAGAAAGATAAGACAAAGAGCTTCAAGATCCATATTTTTCCAGATTTGTTAGAGTGAAGGAACAAGCCCAAATTGAGCCCACAATCTGACTGCAAATTGCTTGGTCATGATTAGCTATGCATGTGCTATTGTTGATAGTTCTTGGTTATGATTAGCTATGCATGTGCTATTGTTGATAGTGGGGAAGAAGCATGTTTATTTGTCATAATTGAAGTAGGTTGTGTAAGAAATAAAGAAAGCAAAAGCATCAAGTGGGAACTAGCCAAATGATGAAAGGAGATGGATGCTCATGTGAACTTGAGGTGGCTATGCAACTTGTTGTCAAAAGAAGAATATTGGCATGTGAGTTTGATGCTTTCCTTCTCCTATAAATAGGAGGCTTGGCTAACCTTCAAACACACCCCAAGGGGAGCTCTCAAACATCTCTCTAGAGCTCCTCTCCCTTCTCTCCCTCAAATTCTCTTAGTTTTCTTTTTAGTTCTCAATTGTTGTAACAAAACCATTTTGCTTTTTAGTTGTACTTTATTTTCCATTGTAATGTAATTTCTTTTCTTTAGTTTTCAAGTTTAATTAGCTTCCAAGTTTCAATTATAGTTCTTGTTCTTATTCATTATGCTTATAAGTTAATATGCTTGTTTGAATGAGTGATCACCATTAAAACTTGTATGTTAGCTATCTTGGTTTGAATTAAGAGTAGACACCATGCATTAATTCAAATTGAACTATGAATAGGAAGAGTATGTATGGACATTCGTCAACATGGATTAGATACATGCTTGGTTGTTTAAAACATTCTTCTTTGCTTAATGGATTTCTAATGCTTAATTTAGGTTCGACAAGAAGGATCTAATTAGGGAATTAGGAATACAAGGTTAGGACCAAACACCATGGCTTAATCATATTTTAGCTAGAATCAATCTAAGAATATAAATTGAACTTGGTAACTAATTTGCTTGAGTTAATTTCTTTTCTTTCTTTCTTGTTTTATTTATTCTCTTTTGGTTTTCTATTTTGTGCAGGGAATCAAATTGAATCAATCTATCATCAATCCTCGTGGGATCGACCTCGTACTTACACATGCTATACTATCCAATGGCCCGTGCACTTGCGAGTCAACAGCCACACTTACTCATTAATTTTTAAATTTTTGGAACTACGTCGGTTTGATCCCTTCAAAAGGGTACGTAGGCAGTCTAACATACCAATAGATGCGACCGCCCCCAAATTCAAATTCTTAATTAGTGGGCCACACTTACCCATTAATTTCCAAATATCTCAAACACAAATTCTTAATTAGTGAGCCACACTTACCCATTAATTTCCAAATTTCCGAATTACATTGGTTTGATCCCTTCGAAAGGGTACGTATGCAATCTAGAGATTCAATCTAGATGCAACCACCCAAATCTCAAATTCAAACAGAATCCCTGGTTCATTCTTAACCAAATTCACCCCAAAACACATATTCAAAATCGAATCCCTGGTTTATTCAGCTAAATTCACTCAAACACTTTTCAATCAAATTCATTGAAATTTCCCCTTTGCAATGAGTCATTCATTCATTGCAATTCTTTGAACTACGAGTGGCTTGATTCCTACAAGGGATACGTAGGCACCCTGAGGTTGGACTTGGGAGCAGCCGCAAAATCAAACACACATGTTCTGTTTCTTTATGATGGAATCAAAGGGTGTTTCCTTGAAGTAAGGGATTGTAATTAAGAGACATCGCGTCTTGAATGGGTTGAACCTAAAATAATAAAACCCCATTATTCAAATAGTGGTGGTGAAATTATGTTGGGAGGTTCACATTTTCCTTCAACACCCCTTTGATAGCGTGTTCACTAAATAGAACACATCCAAGCCCTTGAACGCCTCTCTGCCTCTCTCTCTCTCTCTCTCTCTCTCTCTCTCTTTCGTCTCCTTCAACATCGACTCTGCTCTTCTTCGAAGCTGTACTCAGGCAAGTTTTTATGGTGTCTCCCTTTGCATACCTCTCGTATTCCTTCACGGGTATTGTTAATTTAAATGATTTTTTATACGATTTTTCAGTTCCATCTCCAAATCCATGGCGAAGAAGAAGAACAAGAAGAAAGACAAACGATTTCGCTTCAATGGACATCACTGAAGAGCCTATGTCAGATTTTCCTCAAGGCATCAAGTCATGTTTATTCTAATTTTCATCAAATTTCTTCGAATCCTTCTCTCTCTCTCTCTCTCACCTTTGTTTTCAGAGAATTTTTATTTTTATTTATTTACATTGGTTGCGCAACAATGGAAACCTCAGATTCGGGGGCTCCTAACCCAAGTGGTGGTGCTTCCAATTTGTAAGTATCAAGTATTATCAAGCAGTCATTTTTTATAAGGTTATTGGGTTTTTCTATTAGTGCAGTGATAATCAAGACCACAAATTTAAAATCTTAAACCTTAAAGACACATTTATACATGATTTTCTTCGACAGATTGATTTGTGGTCATGATTTGTGTTAATTGGGTATTATAACTATTGCTAAAAGATGATGGGTGAGGCTATTGTCTGGGTTAAATTCAAATAAACGAGTGCATATGTGGTGCAACAGGGTCTTTAATTTTGGTGGATGTTTACTAGTCGTCTTGTGTGAAAATATAGGTTGTTTACTTTATAAGATGGTGCAGAGTTTCAAATGACAGGATCCGACCCGAATCCCACCCCAAGACCCGAGTCGGACCCTGTGGTTAACCGGCATCCGACAGATGCCAGGCCCACATGCTAAACAATTCCCTCTTCCCGAGATAAAAGAAAACAGGGCCAAGACTTCTGTTGAAAATCGGGTAGAGTCTCCCCTGAAATATGGACTTAACCAAAACTTCAACCTGTTCAAAACAACAGTAGAATACTATCCCAACAACCAACATGCAATACAATTACATACCAGGCCTCCGGCCTTCAATTCAACCCTAATGGGCGATAACAGAGCAATCTAAGAAGAATTCAAGTTTAACAGCGGAAAACAATGTTTAGAGTGGTGGACATGAAAGTCCTACAATTTAGTCGAGTTGCAAGAAGAGGAAGCTCAGCTTGAACGAACGATTCACAGCACTACTGCCTGGGGGTGCAAAACAGAAAGAGTGTGAGTGGACAAAAATAAAGTTTTCTTACTTAAAACAACATACTAACCCCACCGTTTCAAACCAATGCAAAACCATGCAATTCAAATCCTTTATATAATACAATGGTATAAAGACCATAATAAATCAAAGTAGTCAAGTGGAACCAAATTGAAACCTTTCCAACTCCGAGGCATAGCCTCCCAAAATGAACGACGTAAAAATACATAAAGATAAACATAAATATAGACAACCTCTCGTAACCGTAAAGTACATTGTATAGATATAAGCCATAAACACTTCCGAAATCGAATAATTATAAAGTAGTACAAGTTCCCAAATCTTATATAATACTCCAAAATTGAATAAGTATAAAAGTATAATAAGTTCTCAAATCATCACTGCACCATAACAAGTATCGGGGAAATGATCCATCACGGGAACCGTTTGACTAGGCTGCAGGGCCCACTTTCCATCCTGCGTCTAGGGATGAGCTATCCAACTGGGGACTACCACTCTAACGTACGCATGCCGGAATAATCCAACGCCACATGCGTACAAACCATACCACTCTCCTACGCGTGCAGACTACCCAATCAAGGGTCTTCGGCACACCCGATCAAAGGTGCCCTGACCTTCACTATACGCCGGAGATTCCAACGCCACGTATAGTGAAACACAGTAACCACGAACATTCCCCACACGCCGGAATTTCCAACGCCACGTGTGGGTACGGGGAAGGGTACAAACCACGGTGCGACTCCAACACCTCAAATAAATAATATAGTACCCCAAACCAAAGCCGAGTCCCAAAGACCCGCTTACATAACCACTTATTCAAATATCTAAATTACAAATATAAATACATCCGAACGTCCCATACGTCCGTAACTCCCGATCCAAAGTATAATCAAATATAAATAATAATTCTTTAAACAACATAATACTATAGAGACCTCAAGTCCCGACACATGGCATTCACCCCCAATACATATAATTAAAGTATAAAGAACCCAAAAGTAATCTCATGGTAGACACCCAACACATAATACATATACATCCCCAAAAGTACAGAATAAACATTCCCAAAAGTATAAAGTATAACCTTGAAAAAGTATAAGATTTAAGTGTTCCAAAATATAAATTATAGTTTCACGAGTATAGAGTAGATATACCTATCTAAGTATATATATATATATATACACAAAACAAAGGTTATAGAATAACTAGCACATCCCTAAATATTAATACTAAAGTAAATAGGAAATACCTTAAATAAATCCACATAAAAAATCCCAAGAATCCATTATTCAAATTATATAAAGAAATCCGAAACCCAATAATTCATAAACTCAAAGATTAAACCTAAAACCCAAAATACTTCCATGATAAACCACCATATCCAAAACAGCATTAAAAAATTACCGGACGCTCGTCTCGTCCCAAATTCCATAACAAGTTTTTCAACATTGCTATTAGACGAGTTTAAGAAAAAACAAACCCCTTTGTAGTTGCACCAAAAGACCATCATTTCAATGAAAGCGCGTGGTGACAAAAGAAATATCACCGTTTGAGTTTGACCACTTTGTAGTTGCATTTGCACCGAAAGTTCTTCATACAATGAAATGAAACATTGTTACTAAAATATCCCTATAATCATTTGAGCAAAAGTGAAAAAACCTACAAAAGAAAAACTTTCGGTGTTTGTTTTTTCAATTTCTTCTCAAACTTTCGGTCATCCCACGTCCCAAGTCAAACAACTAATTGACATGATAGTTGGGATAATTTGTAACATCTCATCCCAAAAATCACTGATCAATTGATTATTGTAGGGGTGTTTTTGTTCCAACAGCTTTGACGAATGGGCTTGGGCTCTTTGTAAGAAGAAAATGAACAAAAATCACGATGCCTAGTTCGAAACCAGACTCCCAAAAGTATTTTTTAAAGACTTGCTGAAGCCTTAGAAAGATACGTTTGGGTTCTTTTCACTAATAACCAGAAGAATGCATTAAACTTGTTAGGGACTTAGCATGAGGAGCTTGTGGCATGGGAGCTGAGCTTTTCACAGGTTTAGCAATTTGAGAGAGAGAGACCAAAGCATGAGTTTCCTTCAGAAAAAAGCATGTTCTAAAGTGGAGGAGGGAGAATTAGGAGGGCTTCTATCTTGGAAAGAATGGGGAACCGATGGGAGTAGAAGATGGTGTAAATTCCAGTTTTGCTTGACAAAGCTTGGTCTTGCTCTGGAATGGTGTGTGTTGTTGGGTAGAGGAAGCTCTCCTTTTATAGGCATTTGGAATTCTAATTCTATGATCTTCCACCCCCATATTTTCCTTTGCTTCTTTCAATTCGTTCATTTTGGTGAAATCTCCTCCATCAGAGCACAGGCTCCTTTGAGTTCCAAGACTTCCCATACGGCTGAGCCTCCTCATGGGGGTGGTGTGCCGTTTGCTTTTTCTCTTGGTTTTCAAACTAAGCTTGCAGAGGAAAGGGGAGACTGGCAAAGTCCTTTACCCAAAGTGGGTGCTTCCTCTACGTTCATGGATTTCCTATGGTCTTTGCTATGGTTCCTTGTTGACCACATGGGAGTTCTGATATGGGTGGAGCTCGATGCTGGATTTTTATGAGAAACGATGGGCTGGGCTTTGTGTATTGCATCGGGTTATTGATGCTCTCCTTTCAATGCCCGCATGCTTTTGTCAAGTCAGCTGGAAGTGGCTTATTGGTTTTTTGGGCATTCTAACTATCATGGATTTTCCTTAATGCTACCACAGCCTATGGGATATTCTCCTAAGGCATTGGACCCATTTTTCTCTCTCATGCTAACCCATGTATTTGGGCCCGAGGAATGGGCCTGAGTTTTAGTGCTCCCAAGTGGCCTAAAACTTCCATTCCTTAGTCCCTCAATGGGCCCTCGTGAGTACTGTACCCATCCATACCACAACCTTCTCAAAGAAGCCCGGGTGATTACGTGGCTTGGGCCCACTTAAGCTTGTAGCATGGCTTGGCATTAGAATCGCGTGTCTATATGCTTGCGCTTGAGTTTCATTGTAACATAATAGGCCATGATTTGGGCCCAATAGCATCGGATAAGTTGATGAGCGTGAACTTATACAGACGATGCATTTTTGGCCATTTTGTGCATGCTTGCTTGGCGTGGCATGTGACCTATAGCTTATGTAGGTGCACCCTACAATTTCTCGCATGTCCCGATCGTGCTTCTTTTGTGATTAATTATTTGCGCTGGGCCGAGCATAGACTTGGGCCTCCCCTTGGATTTTTGGGCCTCAACAATTATTTATTGTGAAATTATATTTTTACTCTTGGGTGTAACATCCCGTTCCTAAATAAATATTTAAATCTTAAATTATCCAAGTAAAAGATATTTTTGCTCCAAAAGTATGATAAATTAAAGAAATGAAATGAAAAGGAAAAATTTAAATAAAAAATAAAAAATAAAAAATTAAATGAAATGAAAAGATTTTGGCACTGTAGCTACAGCACCGCTACAGTCCCCCCGTGCTACAGTAATCGGGCTGGTTCTTAAAAATTCTGGGTTTTTCATTTTTGAGGGAGAAACCCTCTCCATTTGAGGCTGCCACCACCTCATCCAGCCACCAAACTTGGCAGGGCTGGTACCAAAATGACCGTGCCGCCGCCCTCTTTCGTTTCCACCGCTGCCCAGCTGGAGCCCCCACCTGTGGTCGCCGGAAAACGCCATTTTTGGTCGGATTTTAGCTCAAACTTCACCATCCTCGTTCTCCCTCCTCCGGCCACCGATCGAGACGAATGAGGTATGCTTTTCCACCTATTTTTCATGCTCTAGCTGATGATTGGGTAGGTGTTGATCGAATAGCAGCGTAGGTAGATCAAAAGTCGAGATAAAGTTTGGCCAGTTTTTGAGGTTGAGTTTTGACCAACTTAGGGTTCGAGAACTAGTTGGATGTGGAAGGAGGGCCCTTGGTTTGAAGTTTGACCGGCGCCCAATTTTATCGCTTGTTAGGCTTCGGATCTGCCAGCGCGTGTTCCCACGCGCCAGCCCACTTTTAATTGTCCATAGTTAATCCTAAATTATCCTTACATCATCACGATCGCGTAGGCGTGCTCGGATTGCAATTTGGAGTTGGTATGACAGTCGAACGGATTTACGCCTATTGCGCATTATCGGGTTCAATGTGTTCGGACCGTTGGATCGGTCCCAATTCTTAGTATGTTGATCTAGAAAATTTCAAGACCGTGTAAGATTCGACGGATCGTAAATCGGAGTCCCGGATACTCCGAAAATGCCAACCCTAGGTCTAGGATTACGAAAAATCGTCCGACCGTTCGATCGAGACCAAACCTTTGGGATAAGCTTTATAAACTCCATGGAAGTCTTTGGAACTCTTGGACTGTCTATTGGAGGTTATAAACCCTACGGGTGATCGGATTGGATTAAATTTATATTTTAATCGAATAATTCATTCCGGGGATTATTAAATTGATTTATCGGGTAGAACGGAGTTAAAAGGGTATAGAGACACTTTCTAGCTAGTACGAGCACTTTAAGGTCTGGGGGTCGGGTTTCTAATAAAATAATTGTGCTGAGCTATTTAATTTATTAAATGGTTTTATCAAATACTCATGAATAAACTATTAGGATTTATGTGTTACAAGCTTGGAACCGAACTCGTTTGTTTTATTAGAAGTATTGTTATGATTATTGGTCTAAGCATGGGATTGGTTTGGGAATGAGATTTGTGTGTTAATATTGTGGAACTTGAATGGTTCAAAAGGATGAGGTTTTATTTATTTTATTAAATGGTTGGTTTGGATGTTATTTTGATAATTGAAGTTCATGGTCATATCTAGTTTAATAAAAATAAGGAAAGTCTATGTTTTTATATATTTAGTTTTATTATTATTATTACTATTATAATTGAGTATATGGTTGAGTACTTTTGAATATTTGGGAAACTGATTTTGAGAGTATTATATTTTATATTAAATAATTAAGTATGAAAATGGATTTTTGGCGAAGGGTGATGATTTTCAGATTTGGATTTGGTTTTCAAACCCACCTCAGGAGTACCCCATGTTGTCTTTGAAACAGATTTGTCATTTATGATACGCCCACGAGTCTCGGGACGCCCGAACCATGTGGAGCGAGGACGCGTTCAGGTGGACTTGGTGTCCCGATTCACGAGGATACGCGTCGGGCTGATCACCCGTTCTAGCGAGGACGCGGCTCAAAGTTGACTTTGTGACTCTGAGTGTCTTGCGAGGACGCGGCTCAGGTTGACTTTGTGACTCCTGAGTGTCTTGCGAGGACGCGGCTCGGACAGACTTCATGTCACCGAGTCTTGCGAGGAAATGGAATTGACGGCTAAAAATTGGAATTGACGGAAATCAAAGGATACGCACCTCAGCCGATTACGTGATCCCCGAGTTTCGCGAGGATGTAATCGTACATGATATATGGAATTGACGGATTGATACTTGGGAATTGACGGATAACGCGTCTCGGGCTGACTTTGTGTTTCCCGAGTTCTGCGAGGATGTAACATGTATGATACTAGGCATTACGGATATGATTGGGGGTACACCTAGGTGAGGAGTATTTTGATATTTAAGATATTTTTAAACAGAAATTAATTATTTAACCTTGGATACTTATTGGGGGAACTTTATTATATACTTTCATATTTATGAGGCAAAGAATGAGAGTTTTCAAAGTAAAGGATGTTATACTATTTACAACTGTTTACTTGAATCATGAGATCGTTGTGAAACCACTCAGCTTTATTCTGGTTCTAATTGATTGATTATAGTTGGGACAGTTTAATATTTGAAAATATGTAGGAATATTAACTCAGGTACTTTATGGTTCGAACTTTAGTTCTTGTAAGAGCTACGTGTGGCTTGATCCCTCACGGAGGGTACGTAGGCAGCCTAGAATATTCTGGGTGCAGCCACGAGACATAATATTATGAAATTTGGTTATGGGTTTGAATCTGAATTGATATGCGGGCCTAAGACCCGATTGATATTGAGATATGAAGTTTGTTTGGTAATGAACCTTACTTGTAAGATTTCTTCATGAAATGCTGTTAATATTGATGATGTGCTTGTTAAGTTAATAACTACTGAAATGATTATAGCTGAACAATTGGCTAGGATTCTCTTTGTTTAAATTGGGACGGCAAGAAGGGTTGATGCTTTGTCAAATTCTTTTTTATTGAGAATTGATATTTGCAATGGATAAAAATGTTATGTGTGAATTGATGTTAATGCTTACGTTTGGTTTGTTGTTGGGCCGGAGGCCACTTAGTTCAAATGCTTTTAGTTGTGTGTGATTATGTTTGTGCATGCTGAACGTTTGGGGATGTCTAATTATGTTATTTACAGGTGGAAATTGTGGGAAATCTTTATTTTACAGGGGAGACTCTGCCGAATTTTCGGCAGAAGTCAACCCCTAAAAAGAGTTATTCTTTTGAGTTTTAGTTTAAAAAGGGCTTTTTGGTCAATTGTGCCCGGCACCTGACAGGTGTCGGATACGAACAGGGTTTGGCTCGAATTTCAAAGCGGAATTAGGGTCGGGTCCTGTCATTGGGTGTAGGGGCACTTTAGTCACTTAATGTTCGGAAAGGAAATTGTGGAATTTATTAGTAACAACAGACAAAATCAAAATTTGAACAAGATTAGAAAACCAACATTTTATTTCAAAGACTTCAAATGTAAAAGAGATTAAAAAAAATTACAAACAATTAATAAAAAATTAAATAATTTACCGAGTGAAAAATTTAACAAGAGTGATGAAGATGTTGTGGTGCAAAAATTATAAGATATGTGAGCTCTACTAGAAAGAAAATCTCTTCTATTCATGGAGGAAGTGGTAGTCATTGGTCAAGGAAGTAGCCGTTGGTCAAATTTGTGTTTAAAAATTAGCCAATCGAATTATGAACTAGCGTATTTTTTAAAATAATAATAATACAAGCAATAGTAACTACAAGGAGGAGGGGGATTTCTCACACATGCACACCTTGCAAGATCTCACGGGGATTTAAACCTGAGACCACTAGTTTGCAAGTCACCCTTTTTCACTGGGCTAAACTTCGTTGGCAAACTAGTGTGGTTTATATGATTTAATGTATGCTTTTATTTCTAAAAAGACTATAGAAACATGAAGTATCGAAAAATAAAATTACCATTAAATTTTAAGCTAATAATTTTAGCTAGTCCACCCGTTGAAAATTTATGATTCTACACTTATGTTGAAGTCACAAGGTGTTGAGGCCCAAAAATCCAAGGGGCAGGCCCAAGTCTATTCTCGGCCCAGCGCAAATAATTAATCACAAAAGAAGCACGATCGGGACATGCGAGAAATTGTAGGGTGCACCTACATAAGCTATAGGTCACATGCCACGCCAAGCAAGCATGCACAAAATGGCCAAAAATGCATCGTCTGTATAAGTTCACGCTCATCAACTTATCCGATGCTATTGGGCCCAAATCATGGCCTATTATGTTACAATGAAACTCAAGCGCAAGCATATAGACACGCGATTCTAATGCCAAGCCATGCTACAAGCTTAAGTGGGCCCAAGCCACGTAATCACCCGGGGCTTGCTGAGAAGGTTGTGGTATGGATGGGTACGAGTACTCACAGGGCCCATTGAGGGACCAAGGAATGGAAGTTTTAGGCCACTTGGGAGCACTAAAACTCAGGCCCATTCCTCGGGCCCAAATACATGGGTTAGCATGAGAGAGAAAAATGGGTCCAATGCCTTAGGAGAATATCCCATAGGCTATGGTAGCATTTAGGAAAATCCATGATAGATAGAATGCCCAAAAAACCAATAAGTCACTTCCAGCAGCTTGACAAAAGCATGCGGGCTACTGGAAAGGAGAGCATCAACAACCCAGATGCAATACACGAAGCCCAGCCCAAATCCTTGCTAAAAAGCTGGCATCGTGTTCCACCCCTGTCCAAACTCCATAAACAGTCAGCCACAAAGCCACCATGAAAAAGCCAAAGGAAATTTACGGGTGTATGAGGAATACCCACTGGACAAACGATTTCCTCTCTTCTCCCCTTTCCT
This sequence comes from Prunus padus, assembly GCA_024362665.1. Lineage (NCBI taxonomy): Eukaryota > Viridiplantae > Streptophyta > Magnoliopsida > Rosales > Rosaceae > Prunus > Prunus padus. Next base: position 17,627,396 of record JANFAM010000009.1, on the reverse strand, counting down.
CTGCAAGCTTAGTTTGAAAACCAAGAGAAAAAGCAAGTGGCGCCTCACCCCCATGGGGAGGCTCTGCCGCATAAAACCTTGGAACCATAAGAAACCATTGATTCAGATGCTTTGGTCAAAGAGTTTTCACCAAAATGAGCGAATTGAAAGAAGCAAAGGAAAATATGAGGGTGGAAGATCATATAATTAGAATTCCAAATGCCTATAAAAGGGGAGCTTCCTCTACCCAGCAACACACCCCATTCCAGAGCAAGACCAAGCTTTGTCAAGCAAAACTGGAATTTACACCATCTTCTACTCCCATCGGTTCCCCATTCTTTCTAAGATAGAAACCCTCCTAATTCTCCCCTTTAGAACTTGCTTTTTTCTGAAGGAAACTCATGCTTTGGTCTCTCTCTCTCAAATTGCTAAACCTGTGCAAAGCTCAGCTCCCATGCCACAAGCTCCTCATGCTAAGTCCCTAACAAGTTTAATACACTCTTCTGGTTATTAGTGAAAAGAACCCAAACGTATCTTTCTAAGGCTTCAGCAAGTCTTTAAAAAATACTTTTGGGAGTCTGGTTTTCGAACTCAGGCATCAGGGGATTTTTGTTCATTCTCTTCTTACAGCAGCCCAAGCCCATTCGTCAGTCTTTGGAACAAAAACACCCTTACATAAATTGGCGACTACTTTGGGGATCAGCTGCCATTTTCACTAATGCCTCCAAAGAAGAAGACTAGAAGCAACAACATGACCTCCCAAGATGGGCCGGACCATGGTGATTCGGAATCAAGGCAAAATGCCTCTTCTAGGGAAGAAGGACGTGCAAGTGAGGGAGCTTTCACCCTCTCGAGATCTCATCGCTGCCATCCATGCCATGGGAGAAACTCGAAGGAGATGGCGGACACGATCAAGGAACCGAAAAGCTCGGTATCCAAGCCAAGCGAAGAAAACGAGAGACACCCACAGAGGAGTCTCTGCTGCTGCTGGAAAGGGTCTCGAACAAAAGGGACCATCTTTTGTTACCCAAGAGGATGTCATCGCTATGTTGGAGAAAGAACTAAGTCGAAGCCAGGAGGATTGGAAGTATGTTCCTCAACCACCGTATTCAGCAAGCTTGCTCCAGCAGCCATATCCTAAAGGCTACGAGCCGCCAAGCTTTGTCCTTTTTGATGGGAGGAAAGGAAGCCCGAAGGAGCACGTTAATCGCCTCCTTGATGCCTTGGGACCACATGCTGGCAACCATAATCTCCGATTACGTGAGTTCTCAAAGAGCCTTACCGATCGTGCTTATACATGGTACACGACACTAGCACCAAGCTCTATTCGTTCATGGGAGGATTTGGCAAGTAGGTTCTGCAAGAAGTACTTCCAACATGAGGAGAGAGTTACAACTACTCAACTCAACAACACTCGCCAAAAACATGGGGAAGATCCCGTGGACTTTGTACGCAGGTTCCGGGACTTAGCCTTGGACTGCTATGATGAGAAGGATGAGGAGGCGATGGTTGAAATTTGCATCAGCAACATCGTGGCAGATTATAGAGTTTATTTGGAGAACCTTGGCATCAGTCAATTTTCTCAGCTGCTGGAAGCAGTAAGGAAGACGAGTATGTCTGTCAAACCAACCGGGCAAAGAAGCTGGAGGAGTGAGAAGAAAGAGACGCATCAAACATTGGCTGTGGATGATAAATCATCCGGTGACTACAATTCACGCAAACGGAAGGATAGGGAGACATACCCGCCGCTACCATGCAAAGACGAAGAATTCCATGCCATCCTTGATACGATGATTGCTGACGGTGCAATCAAGCCCCTCAGACCCTACAAAATTCCCACTCGAGAGGAGAAAAATGATCCTAGGTACTGCCGTTATCACCAATTTGTAGGGCATCCAACCACAGCTTGTCAAAGCTTAAGGAGGATTTTACATGCTAAAATACATGAGGGAGTTCTTGAGCTTCCCTCTAGGAAGCAAGCCATTGACGAAGACCCCTTGCCTAAACGGAGGGGAAAAGAGATAGCTGCCGTTATCACATGCTCGATGACTTGCTGGACGACGATGAGTTGTGTCATCCATGGAAGAACGACCCAAAGCCGCCAGAGGCTATTTGGGAACCTTGCGGGAATATGGAAAAAGCATACTGGTGTAAATACTCGAAACCTGCAAGTTACAATGCACCATGGCCACTTGGCGACGGATGGGATGGCAATACAGATAATGAAGTATTTATGTTGGATATGCCGGAAGAAGCGATGCTCGGGGCTTCGTGCAGCCCAACAGGAAGCATTTCGTAACATTCCATACTCTTACAGAGGCTGAAAATACTGTGATGGAGCGTTACCTAGGTCTGAAACAGGGGCCCACAGCTTCGCAAGTCCTTCAGAGGAACCCAAAATTCAAGTCCCTCTTCGACCAACTAGGTTTCGGGCCACAAGCGAGGGAAGCAGCTGCTGTAGCTCTCATGCACATCTCCGTCGATTCAAATCCTCATTGCTTTACTGCTCAACCACAAAGGTCATTTTTGGAGAATGACTATGCTATCGTTTTCACGGATGAAGACATGGAGGTCCCATACCGGATCATAGGCGGCCACTTTACTTGGAGGGACAAATCAATGATGTGTTTATAAGAAGGGCTTTGGTAGACACAGTTCTTCTGTCAACATATTGCCTCTGTCTGTGCTTACGGCACTGGCATTCCATTGTCTAAAATCGTGCAGTCTCAAACGAGCATCAGTGGTTTTGGGAATAAGAGCGAGGTCACGGTTGGGCACATGCAAATAAACTTGAAGGTAGGGCCTATTCGGTCACTCACTAAGTTCTATGTGGTAGATGTGGACGTGGCTTACCATGCTTTACTTGGAAGGCCGTGGCTCAACAAGCACAAACTTGTGGTTTCTACTTACCACCAATGCGTAAAAGGGAGGATTGGGTTGAGACCACTCCGCATACCGGGAAATCAAGCGCCATTCAACCAAAATGAAGCCCATTACTCAAAGGCAGAATTCTACACCGAATGCACCGGTGCTGGAGGTAACCCATCCAAGAACTTCGGGACCTACCTACCTTCATGGACTGAGATTCGTGATCTGAGCAATGAGGAGCTCATAACCATTGTTGATCGGGAAAGGAAGAGGCATTCCGAAGTCAACAACCATGCTTATGATCAGCCTCAATGCTCGAAGGTGACGCTGCCAGATGGACGCACAGTATACCGCTTATGACAAGCTTGGGGGCTCGACCGAGTTCTACGGGAAAGCCCCGAGTATGGAAAAGAAGTGATGCAAGCAAGCGGCCGGGAGGGTCCAGAGAAGGAAGCAACCATGCTTTGCGCTTTTCAGGAACCTATGACGGCACCTAGGCATATGCAAGATGGTTCGACTGCGGTAGCCGAGCAGCTGGAAACAATTGATTTAAGTGATGACCCCTCTGTTCAAAGGCCCATCTCCATCAGCATTCACTTGGCAAAGGAAGAGAAGGAAGTGTTGGTGTCACTATTAAAAGAATTCAGAGACATATTCGCTTGGAGCTACGAGGAAATGCCTGGCCTAAATCCAAACTTAGTGAGTCATACTTTGAATATTGAGCTGGGTACGAAACCTGTTGTGCAGCCAAGGAGGAATTTCCATCCTGACATTGAAATGCAAATCAAGGTGGAAATTGAAAAGCTATTAGTTGTCGGGTTCATCAAGCCAATCAAGCATCCAACATGGCTGGCGAACATCGTTCCCGTAAAGAAAAAGACTGGTGTGATAAGGATATGCACGGACTACCGAGATCTCAACCGAGCTTGCCCAAAGGACGAATTTCCATTGCCCAATATGGACATTTTGATTGACTCAACCTCAGGGCAAGGTTTGCTTTCATTCATGGATGGATTTAGCGGCTACAATCAGATAAAGATGTCTCCCAAGGATGCCGAAAAGACAGCCTTTCGGACGCCATACGGAAATTTCTACTACACGGTCATGCCATTTGGGCTTAAAAATGCTGGTGCCACCTATCAAAGAGCCATGACGGCGGTATTCCACGACATGATGGGAAAAGAGGTGGAAGACTATGTGGATGATCTTGTGGTAAAGTCAAAAAATAGAGAAAGTCACCAAGAGGTCCTGAGGAAGGTGCTGGAAAGGTGTCGGCTCTATGGATTGAAAATGAATCCAAAGAAGTGCGCGTTTGGAGTTTCATCTGGGAAGTTCCTTGGGTTTCAAGTGCATCAGCGCGGCATAGATGTGGATCCTGAAAAGACTAGGGCTATAAACGCACTTGCACCACCAAGGAATGCAAAGGAATTGAAAAATTTCATGGGGAGACTTTCATATATCCGACGCTTTATCCCAGGCCTCGCTGCTACAATGAGCATTTTTACTCCTTTGATCAAGAAGGGCAGACCGTATGTGTGGAGCAAAGAATGCCAAGAAGCCTATTCGCAAGTACAACAAATAATCACCAAGCTACCTACGATGAGAGCACCTATTCCGGGGCTTCCGCTCAAGCTTTATTTGGCCGCAACAAACGCTGCGGTTGGGGCTTTGCTTGCCCAAGATGGTCATGATGGGGAGGAGAGTCCTATTTATTACGTGAGTAGGCAACTAAGAGGGGCTGAGACAAGATACCCAAAGACGGAACTTTTATGCCTTGCCCTCGTCTATGCTGCACAACGCTTGCGACACTACTTCCTTGCCCACAAGCTACAGCTCGTGGTAAAGTCTGATCCAGTGAGGTACTTGCTCACAAGGCCAGTGCTATCCGGACGTCTCGCACGCTAGTTGCTACAGTTATCTGAATTTGATATCACATGCACAACGCCTAAAGCAATTAAGGGACAGGCTGTGATTGATATGCTGGCCCTATTCCCTGAAGTGGAAGATTCTACTCTCTCTGAAGAAGTTTTGGGGGAGCTGCCGGAAATGGTGGCCATTGTTACGGAGGAGACGCCATGGACCCTTTACTTTGACGGATCTTCTACAACTAGTTGCGGAGGAGCAGGCGTAGTACTTATCAACCCCGAAGGACAAGCCACAGCCCTCTCATTATAATGTAGCGGAGTATGAAGCTTTCGTTATGGGGTTATCTACAAAGAAGAGAAATGGGTGTAGAAAGGATAAAGATTATCGGAGATTCAAATCTGGTACTAAGTCACCTGCAAGGAAGTTTTGCCGTGAAGGAAGCAACTTTGGCCCCATATCGCATATTGCCGAAAGAATCATTAATTCTTTCAAGCAAGTCGTGATGGACCACATCCCTGGTCACCAATAGGTATCTTGATGCTCGCCACGTTGGGGTCAAAGCTCTCGTCATTCAAGAGCAGCCTAACATCACCGTGATAAAGAGGGATATGCCGATAGTTGAAGCAATGTCCCATGAGGAGTCTTTGGAAGAAGAAGATGATTGGAGAAGGCCACCAAAGAAAAGCTGGCGAAGGGGGTAGCATTAAAGACACGAAAGACTATGCAATTATGTTTGGAGAACTCTACAGACGACTTCCAGGGGGCATTCGACCCGATGTATAGGAATGACAGAAGCGCAAAAGAGGTTGCAAGAAGTACACAACGCCACTTGCAGCTTGGAGCCGGTGATTAGTTTATATCGGCGCTGCAACGCAAGGGTTATGCGGCGAGAGATGAAGAAGCGGCGGTGAGCTCCAGTCCAGTTGCCCCACGTGTTCTACAATCCCATCAACCGAAGAATCTTTCACCATCTCATTCGCAGAGGATTGGAGGACCCCATACCTAGCATTCTTTGTTGAAGGGACTTTACCCGTTGATGCCAAACTTGCCTACAAGCTCAAGAAGACGGTAAAAGGTACTTCGTAGATGGGTCGACGCTATATCGTAAGGGGTTTAATGGTGAACCATTGAGATGCTTGGGAGAACCAGAGGCGCATCGTGCCATGCAAGAAATACATCTTTGGAGAGTGTGGAGAGCACCAGGGAATGAAGAGACTTCACCGGCAGCCTCGAGTGTTGGGTATTATTGGCCTACTATGAAGAAAGATGCGCATGACTTTGTCAAAAATGCCACACGTGCCAAGTTCATGCCAATTTGAGCCACAAGCCTCCCACGCTGTTACAAGACATGCGCACTCCTTGGCCTTTTCATACTTGGGGGCTTGATTTAATCGGGACAATCCATCCTCCTTCTCGATGGTTACATATGGATTCTCACCGCCACGGAGTATTTCACAAAGTGGGTTGAGGCAATCCCTCTTCGAAAGGCCACAGGAGCTGCTATCTCAAATTTTATCCGAGAATACATTGTGTGCAGGTTTGGAATTCCATACAAAATAGTTACTGACAATGGCACGCCTTTTGTTAACAAGCAAGTAAGTTCGACGCTTAGTGGCTACGGTATCAAGCACCGACGCTCTACACCCTATTATCCACAGGGAAACGGTCAGGTAGAGGCTACAAACAAAACCATACTGAGGATTTTGAGCAAAATGGTATACGAGTATGAAGGTGGCTGGAGTGTTCACCTGCCGGATGCCTTATGGGCTTAACGCACCTCTCCAAGAAGTGCTACAGGCTTCTCACCTTATTCCCTTGTGTACGGATCCGACGCCATCTCGCCTGTTGAAATCACTATCCCCACTGCCAGAGTGTCAGTTATTAATGACCTTGAATGGAATGCGAAGACATGCTCAGGTTGGCGCTTGTTAGACCTTGAAGCCTTGGACGAGAGAAGAGCGGAGGCCGAAAGAAGGACAGCACTTTACCATAAGACCATTGCCCAAGCCTACAACAGGACAGTCAAGCATCAAGCCTTTAAGCAAGGAGACCTCGTGCTAAAAGTTGTCGAGCACGTGAGAAGACAAGTATCAGGACCTTCCAAGTTTGCCCCGCAATGGGAAGGACCATTTGCAGTCAAGGAAGTTTACAGCAGCGGCTATTATCGCTTGGTCTCTATCAATGAAGGCATGCTAACGGACCCTATCAACAGAAAGTGGCTCAAACCATACTACTGCTAAGTTAATTTTATGTTTTGCATTTTCGTTATTGCATCTCTTTTCATTTCGGATATGAACTCCTTTTGTGTTCTTACTCGGTATTTTGGAAAATTCGTGCATGATGTACCGCTACGGTAACATGAGCTTTGCAATGAAAATGAAGGAGTATTTTGAAAAAAAAAAAAATCTGTCTCTCGAAATGTTACTTTTTCTTTATGTATCCCAAACTTAATTTGCACCAAATATTATATATATATATATGCGTATATGCAAAAGCGATTATTAAAAACACATGCTACTTAGCAAGAAACATGTCAAGCAAAGCCACTTGGATGGGGTCCCGAATCACAACAAGCACCAGGCCCAAGCAAAATAACATGGAGCAAGCAAAGCCAAGCCGTTACAAAAAGATATGCATTCTTAAGATCTTGGAACAACAAAGCTATTATTCTCTTTTGATAAATAATCAAAACATGCAAAATAGCTGGAAATTTTACAAAATCATGGTGAAAATCATGTGCAATAGTCTGATCCCTTTGAGGCATGACAAGAAGGTGTCCTTCGTGCTTAGTAGTTAGGCAAGCCATGCAAAGAAAATTTAGGAATTCTACCAAAAGTTTGGCAACATATGCTTTGTTCTTGAAGATATCCCAACCTGTCAGAAAATCTCAAAAGATCTCAAGCGATTCACAAGAGCAGATTCCACCAACCAAGCAGCATATATATACATATATACCAAACAGAGGTTACAATGTGTCTCAAGCATCTAAAGAAAAAACGAAGGTTCCAGCAGCTTAAGCACAACGGCATTACAGTGCAAGGTTGCCACAGTACGGGTGTTAGGATATCTGAAAGAAAATACAACCCGAATAAAAAACTAAGTTATACAAGCCAAAAGTCAATGTGTTCGTCAGTTTCAAAAGAAATCCTAGGATATGTGGAGCCGGTGAGTCTCATACTAAGCAAAAAAGAAAGACAACTCGCAAAACAAAGATGTGTCTAAAAAGGACAGAGGAGGCCTTATGAGAAGATCTAGTTGCTGCCTCCGCCACACAAACAGCGCCATCGCCAGAAACACCTTGGGCAAGAAGGAGGGCACGCAGATTCACCATGCCGGTTCTCCGATTCACGCCGCTTAAGATTCAAGGCCTCTGCCGCTACCCTTATTTCATCAGGGCCGGAGGATGATGCCATACTATGAATAGCCCGTGCCCGAACACAGCGCGTGCTAGATCCCTCACCAAGTTCGAGAAGAAAATCCACCGAAAACCCAAGGTCATGGCTTCACAAATTGCATCCCTCCAAAGAAAGGAGTCGATGATCTGTAATATCCAACAGTTGCATAGTATCCATTCCATGGAGCACTAAGCCAAGAGTCCGGAAAGCAGCATACCGCGAGAAGGAGGATGTGATGCTGGTAACATCCATAAAGTCTCCATATTTATCCATAAATTTCTTCAAAGCCGCAATCGTCTCGGGATAAACAAGGACTCCGAAATGTTGCATAACCATTAAACCGATGACAAAGTGGCAAGAGCTCATCTGCAGATCGAAGGACCCGGACTCCACCATCAAAGAAAACTCGAATGCAATAAAGGACTGCTCCCACTCCAGCCAGGACATGCTAGGTGAATGCACAGAGGAATCTTCTCGGCAATGATGTCATGAACCAAGGTCTCCTCGTCGGTCGTTGTGTCACCAAATGTGATCAACAGAGGAGGCCGGGGAGCTCTGCAGTATCCGGAGAAGCGGTTGAATGCAGGATGAGGCAGGCAATGCTCCATCAAAAGTGAAGATTTTACTCCGGAAAGCTGCTTTGGAAGAGTTGGTGAAATGGTGGGCTCAAGGTCCCTTCGGAGAAGGTCTTGAATGATAGGCAGCAGCGGGCTTGTGGGTCGAGACACGAATGCTTTATCCTGGGGACTTGCTGATACCATGGTTGGAGATGACTCGGCAAAGGCTGCTTCAACCAGCGTATCAAATGTGCCGGAGAAGGGAGGTACCACGTGCACAATTCCCATATTATCGGTGACATGCTCAACCTAAAAAAAAATATATGTGATATATGAGGTAATTAACAAGGCTTTGGGTAGAAGGGCATTGCCTAACTAAGCAAAAGAGGCGGAAATAGGAAAAGAATATATAAGCGGAGCAAACAGTGGGTACCTCATGGGCACTCTGTGCAGAGTCAACAAGCTAGCGACAAGGTTCGAGGCCCTCGGTGATGTCGGTAGCCTGCAAGGTAAGAATGAGCACAGGATAAATAGGCAGCCCACTGTGCAAGAAAGAAAAATAAAATAGAAGAGGAGCTGTACAAAAGACATGTCAAGTACCGGTTCAACGCTAATGGAGGGCACATTACTATCAACAAATCCGGAGAAGCATCCGAGTCACCCTGTTCTTCCGGCAGTCGCTGGAATGCACAAATGCATCCTCATCATGACCACGATAATCACCCTCATCGAAATCCTCATGCGCACTACCCATGTCACGAATATCCTCCGCTCGGGAATGTTAGCCTCGATCTCGGCGGTATCATCATCATCACTATCATCGTCAATGGTCACTACATCCTCGTCTCCGAAGCCCTACTATCGCTCGTGCGAGCCCTAGTAAACCTTGCATGCAGAATACGCATGCTACGACGTTCGGCACCACGTCGGACTCACAGAAGCTGCATCACTCCTCTTCCTCTTCGGGTGGTGCCCATTTTTCCTTAGAAAGAGAAGAAAGAGGGTTAGATAAATAAATAAGAAAAAAAGAAAGGCAAGACAGCAGAGGAAAGTAGTCGGTATTTCATCGCGAAGAGAAGTAGTCTCCGGCGCCTTGCCGCCACGGCCTTGGCTCTCGGATGTGGCAGGCTTCGGAGGTTGTGAACGTGCGGGGAGTTGATTCCTTAGCTCGAGGAAGACCACTCGATGCCACCTTTGGAATAAACCTTCTAGGTTTACCGGCAGCTCTCTAAGTCCTTGCACTTTGCTCCTCCTCTTGCTTTTGTTTGGTCAAAGATGGTGTTGCGCTTTTTCCGTAACTACAGGGACTCTGTGCTCTGCCTCTGTCCTTTCTTGGGTGACTCCCGACAATGTTACCATCTTTGGAGATAAAGGGTAGGTTACGTTTCACGCTTAGGGGATCGCCTTCTCTTCGACACAAAACCTGCATGGCGAATGGTGGATGGAGGCGACTGTCGCAATAGGAAGACCGGAACTCACGCAGGGAAGCAAGGCAACGGTTCCAAGAGATTCGATAACTCGGTGAGAAACCACCAACTCTTCTCTTGCCGGCTAAGGCGGTGGGTCCGACGTTATCCGGCACGTTGCGATTACTCCAAAAGACCCTATGGAGTAGGAAGGGATCACCATGGTCGTAATGGCCGGGCACGCCCGGTCAAGTCCATGTTGCCGTCTAACCCGATGGGGAGAATAGATTATGGAGATCTCTGAGTGGTTGTCACCTAAGGTGGGCAGCGAGAGGCATGCAGCATTCAGCAGAGTATCTTCTGGCGGACAGCCTTGCGGCATCACGGCTGGAACCTCAACAATATCACCAATGTCAGCATAAAAAGGCACGAAAGTGTAAGCCTCTGCTGAAGTGCCATATGGACGAAAGACGAAGCTCCCAATATTATCCAGCAACTTTAAAAAGTCCTGGCCCTTCCTCTGCATTCTTTTAAACCACCTACAAACTAAAGGAGACCATCCGGCATGAAGGAACCATGGCCAAAATCAGCAAGTCGCATAGCCCGAGGGTAGGGCGGTGGGCATACGTCCGATCCCTTGAAATGTTCCCACAAAAACACTGCAGGAAGCAGAATTCAACAGGTCTCTATACCCATGGTTCCTGCTGCATTTTTCTCTAGAATTTGACACCGACTAAGCAGCCTGTATAGGTGCCCCAAGAACATGGGGGCTAAGGGAATCACGTCACCCCGAGCAATAGCCAAAGCCAAGGGAAATACTCGCTCATGTAGGCAGTCCTGCGAAAAGTCACAAAGCACGAACCGCCCGAGCCATAGAGATATAAATGCAGCCAGCCGACAAGGTCCCTGCCTATTCGCATCACCAAAATATTGTATCCAATTGCTGAATCGAAGTGAGGTGCTAGGAGAGGTTGGAGCACCTTTTCGCAAGACTGCAAGCTTATTCGTCTCCTCGGGAGTAAGAGCTATATCAAAGGGGCTTCGGTCACCACAAACAGGAGGCGAGAGATATTTGCCACGTCCTCAAGAGTAGGGTAAATTCCCCCATGAACATACAAAGGTGTGGGTAGCAAGACTCCACCTCCCGACCACATGGCGGAGCATTTTGGCTTCAACATGAATGTCCCACAGGTTAGAAAGAAAGATGGCATCAAGGACTTGAGCCTGCGCAAAATATCACAAGTAGACGGGTCCCGCAACTCGTGATCAACCCATTCCGACCAACTTTACCGATGCTGCAGGGTACCGAAAGAATAGGGGACAGCCGGAAACAAGCCTTTCTCGATGCAACACCGAGATATGGAAGCAGGATCAATTATGGGAGCAATTTCAGGTGATGGCTCATCACCGACAATAGGATTCTCGCAAGCTTCTTCAAGCAACAAAAGAGGTCCTCCCGCTCTAAGGTTGTCATCCATGGAATAGAGGTGGTCCATCATGACAGTGGAAGATCGGTGGATGCCATAGTAAACCGAGTCACCGATGTCTGCGAAAACAAGGGACAAAATACATAAGTTCCGCACCTTCACGATTGTGGACTTAGAGGACTCAGAATCTCATCATTGCAAAAGCAAAAAAAAGGGGGATGCACGCACGCACGCATTTGCACATCTCCAACATTCTCGCAATACCATGCCAATGCCATGCTTATAGAAGAATCAAGCCAATGCCTTAGTACAAGAATATTCGGCAAAGAGGAAGAAAGCTATTTGATGCAAGTATTAGAAGAAACCCAAGATTATAAGAGTTAATCATTTAAAGGGTCTATGGATTGACTATTCGACACAGTGCATGCTTATGCTTTTCCTACCTTGCTTTGACAACATCTAAAGGTTTCATCAGGACAAATTCTCACTTGGAGGGTGTTTGGAATCGGTGGCGCGTATCCAAAATGCAAGCTTAGGAACAAGAAAAAGAAAAAGAAAGAAAGGGGGAAAACACCCTTTTCACAAAGGATTATGAGAATTTATATGCGTGAATGCCCTCATGTGTGCACCCATATGTGTGCATGTGTATCCATATACATAAACGCACTCGTATGTTGTGCCAAGATGAAGAAGCAGGAGAAGAAATAAAGGAATAAGACTTACCACTGCCCTCGACTGTGTTTTTCCAGCAGCTTGTCGACAACTGAGATGACAGGGAACTGCCTTGCAATCTCCTCTCCAAACCGTTCCACGCTTGGCGAAGTGACCTTGCTAAGTCGAGCCTTTGACGAATTGAAGGAGAAGTTCAAGAAATTTGGAGTTTTTAAAAGGAGGATGGTAGCCCCTCCCAGCAGTTGCGAACGGTTTCTCTGCGCTTAACCAACTAACGGTTATGGAGAATGTCCCTTAGTGATTTCCTGTCTCAAAAGGCCTCTAATCTTGGGTGTGAAGAAGAACCAGCAAAATCGAAGGAAGGAGGTGAGAGGTTGGGTTGCGCACGCACGGAATGGAGAAACCGAGGACAAAGAGGAGAAGAAGAAGTAAAAGGCGGATGGAATAAGACAAAACCTAGATGAGAGCGCTTGCCTGGGAAACATAAAAGACTGCTGGAAGGTAATCATGCTAGCACGCACGCGGGAAGCAAGACGGTCATATCGCTTGACATGGATTTGACTTTTTGGGCTAAGGTTGATTATTCGGCCCATCTCAGAATTTGCTCATGGCCCCAATAATCAAGGGGGCTAATGTTGAGGCCCAAAAATCCAAGGGGCAGGCCCAAGTCTATTCTCGGCCCAGCGCAAATAATTAATCACAAAAGAAGCACGATCGGGACATGCGAGAAATTGTAGGGTGCACCTACATAAGCTATAGGTCACATGCCACGCCAAGCAAGCATGCACAAAATGGCCAAAAATGCATCGTCTGTATAAGTTCACGCTCATCAACTTATCCGATGCTATTGGGCCCAAATCATGGCCTATTATGTTACAATGAAACTCAAGCGCAAGCATATAGACACGCGATTCTAATGCCAAGCCATGCTACAAGCTTAAGTGGGCCCAAGCCACGTAATCACCGGGAGCTTGGCCGAGAAGGTTGTGGTATGGATGGAGTGCGAGTACTCACAGGGGCCCATTGAGGGACCAAGGAATGGAAGTTTTAGGCCACTTGGGAGCACTAAAACTCAAGCCCATTCCTCGGGCCCAAATACATGGGTTAGCATGAGAGAGAAAAATGGGTCCAATGCCTTAGGAGAATATCTCATAGGCTATGGTAGCATTTAGGAAAATCCATGATAGATAGAATGCCCAAAAAACCAATAAGTCACTTCCAAAGACTTGACAAAAGCATGCGGGTCACTGGAAAGGAGAGCATCAACAACCCAGATGCAATACACGAAGCCCAGCCCAAATCCTTGCTAAAAAGCTGGCATCGTGTTCCACCCCTGTCCAAACTCCATAAACAGTCAGCCACAAAGCCACCATGAAAAAGCCAAAGGAAATTTACGGGTGTATGAGGAATACCCACTGGACAAACGATTTCCTCTCTTCTCCCCTTTCCTCTGCAAGCTTAGTTTGAAAACCAAGAGAAAAAGCAAGTGGCGCCTCACCCCCATGGGGAGGCTCACGCATAAAACCTTGGAACCATGAGAAACCATTGATTCGGATGCTCTGGTCAAAGAGTTTTCACCAAAATGAGCGAATTGAAAGAAGCAAAGGAAAATATGAGGGTGGAAGATCATATAATTAGAATTCCAAATGCCTATAAAAGGGGAGCTTCCTCTACCCAAAGAACACACCCCATTCCGTAGCAAGACCAAGCTTTGTCAAGCAAAACTGAATTTACACCATCTTCTACTCCCATCGGTTCCCCATTCTTTCTAAGATAGAAACCCTCCTAATTCTCCCCTTTAGAACTTGCTTTTTTCTGAAGGAAACTCATGCTTTGGTCTCTCTCTCTCAAATTGCTAAACCTGTGCAAAGCTCAGCTCCCATGCCACAAGCTCCTCATGCTAAGTCCCTAACAAGTTTAATACATTCTTCGGGTTATTAGTGAAAAGAACCCAAACGTATCTTTCTAAGGCTTCAGCAAGTCTTTAAAAAATACTTTTGGGAGTCTGGTTTTCGAACTCAGGCATCAGGGGATTTTTGTTCATTCTCTTCTTACAGCAGCCCAAGCCCATTCGTCAGGCTGCTGGAACAAAAACACCCCTACACAAGGCAAGTCACCAACACAAATGGGATGGCAACTATTTCTCCAGGCTGGCCCCAATGAATTTCAAGATTTTCAACCATGTACATAGATTTGGCAAACGAGTATGATTTTAATGCCTTTTTGTTTCTTCTGTAACTAAGTTTATTCCTTTAATTTTTTTGACACGGAATTTAAATCCCCACAAAATCATTACCGTGTTCCCTGCTAGCTCACTCACTCGATGAACTATTAAAGTGGGAAGGGAGGACACCCATTAAAACTACAAAATTCAGTAAAGGTAATGCCGGTCAAAAGAAAAAGTAAAGGTAATGCTGGTCAAAAGAAAAAGTAAGGCAATCTTAAAAAGTAAAGGAAATATCACCGTTTGATCACTTGCAGTTGCAATGAAATTTCTTCACCAAAACTCGTGTAGACTATCTAAACGCAAAGCTAATTTTCCGTCATTTTTTTTTGAGATTTTCTATTTAAACCCCACATTTTTCTTAGTTCACCCCAACTTTTAATTTAAATTTTCACAATTTCTAAGAAAAACTCACTATCTTTTCAAACTACCCTTAAATACACTCCAAGCTGAAAAATAAGAAATAAAAGAGATTTTCTTTTTAAACCACAATGGCATTCAAACATCATTAAAGACTTAAGTGGAGAAAATATGAAATAGGGTTATGAACAATCATGAACATTATAAATATTTTTGCCAAGGCAACGGAAACCAATAGAAGTGGACTTTACAGTGTTTAAATGCAGTACCTTAATTAACCCACCATGCTTTAATCCTTCACTAACAATTTCTTTGCAATGTACAGTACCACATTCGATTCAATGTGGGACCATCTTTGATGATGGCGAGCGACACTGCTAGCAGCCCTTTGGTCTGCACATACGGGACCAATGTGAGACCATCTTTATATGATCTATAATTTATTTCCAGCGGCCGCACAAAGTGTGATAAACCTTCAAGGCCTTTGAATTTCACTGTAGCTTTTAGAATTAGGTTCGCATTGCAGAGGCAATAGTGACTTTTGCTTTTCCTAATCATTGCATGGTTTGATTTCTTCAGCTTCAATTTGGACTTTGATAAACTTGTCATAGAGTTTGCTGCTTGGCTTGTTTCCTGCTTCTTTGTTCCAGGGCAATTAAAGAATGGCATTTCATGTGGCTTAATCTTTTGACGTCAGAATCTTCCGTCACCATGGATGGTGAGAGTACCTTATGTGCCTTCTTCGAACGCTCAAAAGTCGTTATGGGCACTCAATACAGTGGGATTCTTGTGGAAGCCATCTGTATATTTTCAGAACATGGAGGTCCTTGTGAGGGCTCCCTTTTGTGCAATTTGCAAAGAATTCGTTGACATCCATTATAGAGGAATTTTGACAGCAAGGAATTTTGGTAGCAAGGACTTGTGTTGAGAGAATGCGGTCTTCGTTCCCAGCGAAGGAGTAGAGCCTTCTTTCATTTAATGCAATCTGAATACAACACAGAGGCAGCCTTTTGGGAGTTTCTCCATGTGCATAACAGATTTCAGCTTTGTTGTTGATTGCTGAAGCAGACTTGGGACTTTGAACAAGGTCTAAACCTGAGACAAGAACAACAAAATTTATTAAGATTTACCTTGTTTAAGAACAGCTTTCCAAAGAATCTTTTCAACATTTTTCCGCCGTGTGGATTCGGTGTGTATATTGTCATGTGAATTTTCACATCATTTCTTGGCATTGTGGTTTTCTTTTTCTTATTTCTCATTTTTCTTTTTTCCTGGAAAAAACGGATTGGTGAAAAGAAAAGCAATTGACTTGTAAAAGACTACTAAGTTGCCTTTTTTCTTTTGATGTAAAGGATTCCTTTACTTCTTGAAAACGAATTTTATAATATAGGAATAATGTACCTATTTCTCTCTTGAAAACGAAGTTATATATATATATATATAATTTTTACTTGATTTGGTATGGTATTGGTACTTATGGCCCTTTTGGTTTTGATTGTATGAAATTACTCCAACTCAGATTTATTTTAACATTTTATCATTATTTTATATCACATGCTTCACAGGGTGATCTACCAAATGTGAAGCTGCTTTAGACAAACATGGTGCAGCAAAGGTACAGTCTAGTTTGTATTTGGCCTATTTTGTAGGTAAAAGAAAGGAGAACTTTGACACCAACTGTCCGATCAGTAGGTATCACCGTCCAAGAGAAGTTTCCTTCAAGGTTCCTTACCATTTACTTCAACACATTCACACTGTATTGCGTTGAAGTATAAAAAAATACCATTCAAAATACAAACATTCAGATATTGCCCGAACTCAAACAGTTTTTTCCTCCAACCTTCCAGATCCAAAATTTGACCTCATATATTTATTAAATTGTTAAAAAATTATTTAACTCTATTTTTTTGGGCTTAATTATTGATATACCCCTTAAACTTAATTTGAGTCTCACTTTGCCCCTAAAACTCAATTTGTCTCACTTTACCCTACAAATTAGAATTTTGTGTTTCATTTTGCCACATTGGTTAACTCAGTCAAAAAATCTGTTAAGTATGCTCACAAGGCACATGTTGAGCGCAGTTGATAATTGATGTGGTTTGCCATGTGTACAAAAAAAATATTAATAAAGAAGTATTTAATATTCCAAAATGTTAAATAGACATTACAAATTCAATTTAAAATAAAAAAACTAAAAATCCGGAAAAAAAAAAATTGAAACTTACCAAACCCACAAAGCCCACCCTAGGACATGCACTTGGAAAAGACTTGTCTGCCTCGGGGTCTTCTTTGAATTTTTGTGCCACTTACAAAACCACAATGGCTCAATTTTAGTACTGCAGATTAAGGGTTAATTTTGACAAAAGTACTTGCGGAATTGGTGCCTTACCGCTCAAACTTGCAAAAAATAGACAATTGAATGGTATTTTTGGACAATTGGTGCCTTCCCCCTCAAACTTGCAAAAAAATGTGTCATAGTTTTTTTAACAAAAGTACTTGCGGAAGACACCAATTGATCGAAAATATCCTTCAAGTGACATTGAAAGCTGCGAAAAGATGGGACCCATGTCTGCCATGTAGACAATTAAGGGAAATTTTGATGGTCGAAACCAGATTGCAAAAAATTAAAAAGATTAGGATACATGATTGTTAAAATTGAGAGTGCAATGACAAATATGCTTTAAGGGTAAGAATTCAGGGTACTAAATTAAAATTAACCCAAAAATTAATAAAAATGAGTTTTGTGAAAATAATTTTTTAGTTTCAGACAAAAAAAAACAAAAATCTTTGGATAGAAAGACCATCATTTGAAAGAAAGCAATTTTGTAGTTTTGTGAAAAAAGAAAAATAAATATCAATTTAAAAAAGACTACTTTTGTAGCTGTCAATGTAGACCCATTTCTGCTATTTAGCAATACTGGCCATGTGCACTATCTTAAAGGAAATATCACCTTTTGAATTTTTGTGCCATTTACACGTAAAATACCGCGTCAGTATGAAAAGAAAAGGAAAAGGTAGTGCCGCTCACCTTTAACTTAAAGACCGCGTCAGTATGAAAAGAAAATTCAGTGTTTGATGACTTTGAAGTTGAAACGAAAGTTCCTTTAACTTAGTCACGTCCGCGTGGAAGGTGGTAGGAAACTGCTTCGTCAAGCCCTTGCCATACCCAATTCTTTGAGCTTCTCTTTAGTTGATCTTACTCTGTCGTTTTATTAAGAAAGAAAATCAATACAAATCAGATAAGATTCTCTCTGCTTCTTCTTCAATTCTTCAATGTTCTTCAAATTCTTATCGAGGCTTATGGGGAGTTCCCCATTGCCAATTGAATTTGGAGTGGAACCTCAATTTCCTTCAGATCCGCCCCCTATAACCGCTCAACCAGTCTCTTCTTCTCCTTCGTCTTCTTCTTTCACTCATGATTCATCATGTACATATGATGTGTTTTTGAGTTTTAGAGGTGAGGATATACGCTTCAATTTTACAGATCATTTGTACAAGGCTTTGTGTGATAAGGGCATCTACACCTTCATTGATCAAGAGCTTGTAAGAGGAGAAGAAATATCGCCAGCCCTTGTCAAAGCAATTGAAGAATCAAGAATTTCTCTCATTGTATTCTCTGAAAACTATGCATCTTCGAGATGGTGCTTGGATGAACTTGTCAAGATCCTTCAATGTAAAGAATCAAAGCAACAAATAGTTTTGCCCATTTTTTACAAGGTGGATCCATCTCATGTGCGAAACCAAACAAGTAAATTTGGTGACGCATTTAAAGGCCTTACTGAAAGCAAATTCAAAGATAACGAGGAGAAGGTGCTCATATGGAGGAAAGCTCTTAAAAAAGCAGCAGATTTGTCCGGTTATCCTTTCAAGGATGGAGAGTACGTATATTTCTATCTTTATCATTTTCAAATTTAATTTTTTCTCTCTTCTTTCTCTAGTTGCACATTTAATTGTTACTCATTATTAAAGAAAAATATCCTTTTGTAAAAATATAAAATTGTAGGGAGAAGATCTTTATTTTTTTTTTTTTTTTGTATTTTTATATATTTAGTAAATGTGGCTTTCCCCCTTCAAACTAATTTTTCTTACCTACAATCCATCGTCTTATTTTTCTATGAAGAAAACCCAATTTATTATAAGTAAAACCCGATGATTAGAATTCAACTCAAAAAGTTACCCAATTAAGCTTAAAATCTAATTTATTGTACTTTTCATATTCCAAAAGTACCCCTAATTAGAATTTACCCTATTATGTGGCTATATTAAATGTTGGTTTCGTCAATTTATTGTGTTGATTTATTTTCCTCCTAAATTTGGAATTTATTGCAAATTTGACTATTCACACATTAATTGTTTTAAATTTCAAAAATTTTGGTACACACAATCCCATTACTGTTAAACGTTATTGTCTATACTTTAATGCACACACAAATATAATATTTTTGGGAAAGTAATGCACACACAAATATTCCTATGTGCCTTACACAACTTATTTATTTATCATCTAATTACAGTCTTTTTCTATAAAAATTGTACCTATTATGAAATAATAGGATAATGCACCTTATACAAATGTATAAATTCTTCTAATTGTCTATCTAATAAACATAATAATGTACCTAATTTTCCTTAAGAATAATGTACCTATATTTTGCTTATAGATAATGTACATGTAAATTTGTTTTGTAGAAAAAAATTAATGTACCTATATTTTCTACAAGATAATGTACCTAGATATGTAAAATTTGTTTTGCAAGAAAAAAATAATGTACCTATTTGTTTTGAAATAAGGGTTGTTACGAGAAAGGCCCTTATAACTCTTATACCCTAAACCCTTGCTTATAGATAATGTACATGTAAATTTGTTTTGTAGGAAAAAAAATAATGTACCTATATTTTTCTACAAGATAATGTACCTAGATATGTAAAATTTCTTATGCAAGAAAAAAATAATATACCTATATTGTATATGAAATTGTACCCATTATGTAATAATAGGATAATGTACCTAATACAAATTTATAAATTATTCGAATTGTCTGTCTAATATGTAGGTAAATTATTGTATCTTTTTTTTTTTAACATAAGTATGTATCTATCTATTTACCTATCTTGTATTAGATATGTAGGTAAATTATTTTTGCATGTATCACCATAATTTTCCAATATACAATTACCTAATATTATTATTTTTTAGGTAGTATATTAGTGTACGGTTTGTATTATATTATTATTTATGTATTCTTGATTTATTTTTATCAAAACGTTACAATATTAAATAGGTGCCAAATTAAAAAGAATTAAATATAAATGCTAAACATAAGGAATTTGACAAGTAAGGTTGATGACATAGTGTGTAAATATTTTGTAATATTAGGACAACTATTAACTTATATTCAAATTTAGGTTTTTGATAATAGTTTAAAAATAGATGAGTTTATGTCTAAGATATAAGAGTTACATGGGCCTATCTCCTAACAACCCTTTTATATTTTCGATAGCTGTAGGGCATTATGTTTAATTTAGTGTCTTGAACTTGATTCTATCACATCTTTTTTTCTTTTTGGTCACGTACTTCAGTATGTTGTGTTGTTTTGCGTGGTTGGATATATAAATCTGATTCATTAAATGTGTCTAATTTGGTTAAACTGGCAGGTATGAAACTACATTTATCAACGACATCGTTGATGGAATCTTAAATCGAGTACTGAGACACACATATTGGAATGCGGCCGAGCACCCAGTTGGAATTCAGTCTCATGTACAAGATGTGAAAAAGCTTTTAGATGTTGGTGGGAATGGTCGTCGCATGGTTGGGATATGGGGGACATCTGGAATAGGCAAGACAACAATTGCAAAAGCTATATGGAATGCAATTGCCCATGAGTTTCAAGGAAGTTGTTTCTTGGAAAATGTTAAAGAAGGAAGCTTAGTCAAGCTACAGAAGACTCTTCTTCATACGTATCTAGGCAAAAAGTTGAAAATTCAGAGTGTTGATGAAGGAATCGGTGTTATAAAAAAACAGCTGAGGCATAAAAAGATTCTCTTAATTCTTGACGATGTGGACCAATTGGAGCAGTTAGAAAAATTGGCTGGAGATGATTGGTTTGGTGAGGGTAGTAGAGTAATCATTACTACACAAAATAGGGGATTGCTAGAGAATCGTGAAATTAAGTTGATATACGAGGTGAAGAAGTTAGATTACAACCAAGCTCTTGAGCTTTTCAGTTGCCATGCATTCCGAAGAAGTGAACCTCCAAATGATTATTTGAAACTCGCACAACTTGCAATGGCTTTTGCTGATGGCCTTCCACTAGCTCTAAAAATTTTAGGTGCTCATCTTCGTGGTATAGATATACGACGTTGGCAAGTTATATTAGATTGTTACAAAGGAGAACCTTATACACGTATTGAAAGAATACTTCAAAAAAGTTATGATGCCTTGGATGATTACGCAAAAGAAGTTTTTCTGGACATTGCATGTTTCTTCAAGGATGAAAACAAGGACGTTGTGCAACAAATAGTACCCCCAAAATTCATTGAAGAACTCGTTGATAAGGCAATGATAACTATTGAATGGAATATGATTTTAATGCACGACTTGCTAGCAAACTTGGGCAAGGATATAGTTCGCAAAGAATCCCCCAATGATCCTGACCAGCGTAGTAGATTGTGGTTTTACAAGGATGTCGAACAAGTTCTAACGAAATGCACAGTAAGTATCACATATGTTATTATATTCAATTTGGCAAGAAAGAATACCTTATGTTACCTTAATTTTCTTAACAAAATGTGCTTGCATTTTGGTTTGTACAATGACTTCGTTTCCTAATTAATGCTTTTCCATCTTAGGGAACAAGAAATATTAAAGGCATCATGGTGAATCTTCCAGAACCAGCTGAGATAACCTTACATCCAGAATGCTTCCGTAATATGTTTAATCTTGAAATTTTCATAAACCATAATGCATCTCTATGTGGGGACCTTAACTATCTGCCCGAAAAGTTAAGATTTTTTCGTTGGGATGGATATCAGTTACAATCTTTGCCACCCGATTTTAAAGGAAATAGTCTTGTTGTGTTCAATATGCCTTGCAGTCGTATCAGACAATTGGAGATAATTAAGGTATGTATTTGAAATTATTTTCATCTATTATATATAATTTCAAATAGAGTTGTTAATTATTTTCTAAGTTTTTGTCCTTTGAAGCGTGTGATTAATTATTTTCTATTTTTGTGTTCTTCTCTCACAGTATTTGTCAAACCTGACATCTATGAATTTGGAGGGTTGTCAATTCTTAAAAAAAATCCCAGACTTATCCGGAATCCCAAACATAAAGTACTTGGATCTAAGTGATTGTACAAGTTTGGTTGAGATTGATGATTCTATTGGACTCCGTGATAAACTTGTTGAATTGTATCTTAATGGATGCGTTAATCTTACGAGGTTTGCATCAAGACTTAGATTGAAATCCTTAGAAATAATTTATCTAAATGATTGTGAAAGTCTTGAGAGTTTCCCAGAAATAGAAGTCGAGATGGAATCACTACGAATATTGTATATGCAAGAAAGTGGCATAAGAGAATTGCCTCCATCAATTGCATATCTTACTGGGCTTCAAGAATTGTTTCTTGGTGGATGCTTCAATCTTACAAGGTTTGCAACAACACTTAGATTGAAATCTCTTGAAGTAATTGATCTTAGTTATTGGAAAAGGCTTGAGAGTTTCCCAGAAATAGAAGTCGAGATGGAATCATTAAAAGCTGATTATTGTGAGAACCTTACAATTACGGTCAACTCCCAAGTTTCATCCAGCAACTCCAAATTACAGCTGCTTCCCAACCTATCTTATCTTAGTCTCACAGGATGCAATCTATCAAATATTGATTTCCTCCTGCCCCTTGATTGCTGGTCCACATTAAAAGAACTTGATCTATCGGAAAACAATTTTGTCATTCTTCCGATATGCATTAGCAAATTTGTCAACTTGAGGTTGCTTTACTTGAGTTGTTGCAAGAGTCTTCAGGAAATTCCAGAACAAGTGCTTCCACCAAGAGTAAATAGGGTATTCCTGGATGACTGCACATCATTGGAAAAAATTCCAAAAGTGTCATGGGTATTGCTGGATAAATTCACATCATTGGAGAAAATTCCAGAATTCTCATCGTGGGATGACAATATGCACGTGAGTTTGATGTATTGCTATAGACTACGCAGCTACGACATCACAGAAAATATTTTTCTGAATCAAGCTTCTGTTTCTCATCCGTATTCTCGTTTCGAGATTGAGCTTCCAGGCGATGAAGTTCCAAAGTGGTTCAGCTGTCGTAAAGATGCAAAACTAGTTAATCGTGTTGTAGTTGGTGGAAGGGAATGGCATGAAGCTCATTGTGAAGTTAGTTTTGAAATTCCTCCAAATTTAAAATGGGAGACGTTAAGATTGGTTCTATTTGTTTTTACTGATGCTACTGCCAAGATTCTTGTCAATGGAAAACTCTTCAATGAGATACCCATGTGTGATGTTGAATTGATGGATGAAAGTCATGTGCGGCTCACGTGTATTCCAATATTTGGGTTAGAAGAAGAACCACTGACGTGGTTGAAGCAGGGTACTAATAAGTGTCAAGTTATATTTGACTTGTGGGGCTACTTGCCCACACCCGTTAAAATGCCCTGCGGGGTCCACCTATTAGGCCACCAGGTTGCTGATGTCACAGTTGATCGTAGGCAAAGGCAGTGGATGGTAGTGGATGATGATGCCGACGATGTTGACGATGATGATTATGATGATTATTATGATGATGAAGATGTTGACAATGATGCTGATGATGACGATGTTGACAATGATGCTGATGATGATGATCAACACCAAGACAACGAATTGCCTTCCTTGGCTTCAGCATCAGAGACTAGTCTTGGCAAGAGGCCTCGCGGATCAGACTTCATGGTACTTGATGATGATCATCGTGCTAACGTCTTCGATGTTGGTGATCATGAAGCTCAAAAAGGAGAGGCGGATCACCCAAAGAGGAGGCACACTGATCTTAACGAGGAGCCAAAGTATGTAAATCCATTAAATGTTGAATGATATCTTTGCATTTTCTGGTCATATATCTGCGTTTTGTGTTCAATTCAAATTTAGCAATATTTTGCTGTGCATCTCTGGGGTATATGTTGTAGTTTTCAGGGTGTGAGTGTTTTTTTCTTTTTGTTTTGGGTTAAATCCTTTTTCTCAGTGCTCTACATTCGATATTAACTTTTCAGGTAATGAAGTTCCAAAGTAGTTTATGTGAGCCTCATGTTCAGCTGTCAAAACGAACCAAATTTCCGGGCAATGGTATGGTAATCAAGAGGTGTGTTGAGGCGCCAGCATTTTCTGAGATTCCATTTTAAGTTGCTTAAGGCAATATACCTTTCTTCTCAATTGATGCATCCAGCATTTATCCGCGGATGAACAAAGCTGGATTTATCTAATGCTTTCATTCCACACATATACTTTGTCTATGATTCTTCTATCTCATTCATTGGAATTGATGTATGTTGGGGACAAAATATAACAGATTTATCTATTTCATAATTTCCAATCAAGGTTTGTTGAAAATCAGATATTAATTGTGAACAGGCATCCAAATATGTCCAACATATTTCTGTTGAAAGATTGTGTCTCATTATACTAGTGATGTTGCTGGTATTGGCAAGGTATAAGAATCCCAGCATGTCCAAATCAAGTGAAGTTGCTGCAACTCAACTGCAGGATAGTTCAAGATATTTTTTATAATCCTACAAAAGACACGAAATGGGATTTGTAGGTATTTTCAAGGGAGGGCAGAGAGTTACAGTTCGAGCATGAACGACCTGCATTTATAGGTATTTTCAAGGTTTCAATGCCCATATTTTGATCCATGGCTCCCAAGGCTACAAACTAGTTTTTGTGGGTGTCCATACACCTAGGCTAACTTAAGGGAGTAGATTTTAAGGCTTGAGAGCCAAGCCATAAGGCTTTTGTGCACAAGGATACCAAACAGCTCACGTATGCCTTTTTGTTGGGTTTGCAATGACCTAAAGTTGAAATAATGCAAGAGGAAAGGTTAGTTGGTTGATGTTTTTGTTGGAGAAGTTGTGAAGTTTTCCTATGCACAATATCATTTTCTTAGTTCTTTCGAGCCAAGGAGTGGACCCCGCAAGTGACATATGGTCTAAAGAACATGTTATGGGTGCTGGTTTGGTTTGGAGAACATAATTGTGAAAATTTGCCTTTTGGCACCATTATGGTCATTTTTGGATTCTCCTCATAATTTTCACTATGGAGTGTTTCATGTGAATTCAAGGTTTCAAACATGTGCAAATGGTTATGGTGTGGATTTGGACCAAGTTTGGGGGTCCCATATGCCCTGCATTGCGTTTTAGGTGGATTGGAAGTTCAAATATGGCCCAAAATACAAAAACAGCTACTGCTGCATTTTTTTAGCTGTTCATCAGATTTTTCGTCACTAAAACCCCTTTTGCGAGGTTAGTTCATCGGATTTTTTGTTGATAAAAGGTTGCTGCCACTCTTTAGTGACAGTTTTCTGCAGAAAAACCGTCGCTAAAGGTCCTTTTTCTAGATTTTGCTGCTGTTGCTGTCCTCAAATGTTGCTGCCTCACACCTAGTTTGGGGGTGGTTTGCTTCACACACTAGAGCCTCATGCCTCACCAAGTTTCTCTTCATGAAGCTAGTGCAAATCAACCCGGGAAGTCCTCTTCTTTTCCTTGTTTCTTTTAATGTTTTTATCATTTTTTTTTCTTGCTTCCTTCCTTAACTGTGCATTGCATGCTTTCTTTTCTTAACATTGAGGACAATGTTTAGTTCTAGTTTGGGGGTGAGAAACTTTGTTTAGGTTGTTTTCTTTTAGTTTAACTTCTGTTAAGTTGTGTGCCACATGTCACAAAACTAAAGGTGAAACAGGGGGCACAGGGGATTTGGTAACAGGAAAATTGGACTCCCAAGTGAGGGCCATATCCTCAAATATAGCCCAAAATCACATAAACAAATCTCCAAGAGTGTGCTACACAAAAGGCTACAAAAAAAAAGAAAAAAAAAGAGGGCTATCCACCAGGCCAATTCCAAAAATCAGTGCCACATTTGACCCTTTGGCCAACCCAGTCTATATAGTTTTATAGGCCCAGCAATGTTTTTTTCCTAGGATGAAATGGGCCATTTATGGCCATTGATGATGTGATCGTTTCCTAATTTTTTTTGTATAAATACCTATCTCAATCTTACATATTTTCTCACAAAATCCTATCCCAAAATAATTTGGGAAATTAGCGGCTTTGGCATCGGCTCGCTAAAATATTGGTTCAATAGCAACTTTTTTTAAACCATATAAAACTAACGCATATAAATACCTTCCTATCCCCACCCTCTTGCTCTTTTCGCACTTTCGCCCAACTCCCCCGAACTCAGCACTCTCTCTCGCTCTCTCTCCTTCGTGCTCTTTGTCTCTCTCGTTCGCTCTATCTCTCTCCTTTGCTATCTCTCTCTCTCGTTCGCTCTCTCTCTCTCTGTCGATCTCGGGTCTCTACCTCTATCTCTCCCGTTCGCTCTCTCTCTCTCTCTCTCTCTCTCTCTCGTTCGCTCTCTCTCTCTGTCGATCTCAAGTCTCTATCTATGTCTCTCTCGTTCATTTTCTCCATAGAAATCGAACTGAGCTCTCTCTATTTGGGTTTCTGTCTCTCTCTCTCTCTCTCTCTCTCATATATAAGTTAAAGGTAAGCATCCTCTTCCTTTGAATTTAGGGTTTATTCTTCTAAATTAAATTTAGGGTTTTTTCATTAAATTAGGCTTATTGAATCATGGCTTGAGGTTGATGATTTTTTCATTAAATTAGGCTCTGTTTTGATTTGGGAATTGAATTGAATTAGGCTATGTCCAGAGAATCCTATGAGTAATCCATGAATAAGAACTATCAAATTCTAATTATGAGCTATAGAATGATCAAGTACCGCATTAGTATAAGTATTGTTGCTTACAGTATGAGATGTGACTTCTTTGCATTGATCATTGATGGGTCACCGAGAATTGTTTATGAAATTAAGGTAATGTAGTGGTGCAAACCTACAATATGATTTCGTTAGGTTGCCCAAGGTGTCAATGATAGTATAAGACTACTCCGGAATAGTTGGAATTTTAGCATACAACTGAAATGTTAATGGTTCATGATGATATCAACAAATGGTATTTTATGTCTGTATATTTGTTTAGTTGGACGAAAACTGTGTAAGATGATAACTGGGGGAATGATATGTTATCCATAAATGAAATAGAAGCACTTTGTCATTATCTTTTTCAACCCAGTTTGGATAAGTTATAGTTTATATTTGCTTCTTATGTTTATTGGCAGATATGGGCAATATGTATTGTGGTAAAAACCTGGCAGCTTTTGTGTTTTTTTATTCTGAGATACAATTTGCTTCCTGACTAATTCTAAGCTCTGGTATAACATTTTGGTTATATTGGTTGTATCCAGAACCCAATTGGTTTCATATGTTCTCTCTCTCTCTCTCTCCACTTTCTTCCTCCCTCTTTTTTCATGATGTAGCTCCAAGGCCAGTTCATTTCCAGATTATCTCCTTATCTATGTATTATTGTGGCAAAGTTATGTCTTTGTTACTTCCAGATACATGCCAAACATAACCGAAGAACTTGAAAATCTTGTGATTTTTGATTCATTATTCAGTTGAGAAGATTTTCATTAAGCTTAAGTAGGAAGGCTGTTCTAGCAATGAATCATGATCAGTTTTCCTTGATTTGCCAACTTAAAGATAGGAATTTCCGCATACTTTTATACTGTATTAAACTTTTGCTCTATTTTCAGCTTTTTTCCTTCAACCTTTTAATATGATTCCTTTTGTTCCTTGAAGATAGAAGAACGGGAGAAAGATATGTTGGATGCTGAAGAGAAATTGAATTTTTCAGTGTCAAAATGCAAGAACTTGTGAGTATCTCGTGTTATACTCTTCCCTTTCTTTCTTATATGCCACTGGTTGGGCATATTGTATATAATAAAGTTGTTTGACTTTTGCTTCTGAATCTAATTGTTCAATGACGAGTGATAGATTTTTGGATGTCCAAATCATTTGTTGCTATTAACTAGTCCACAGACTTTTTACTATTTGATCTTCACAGTGGTGTGAGAAAAACTTGTTTAAAATGTGGATGGTTGTGTTGTGAAGTAGCACTGATTCTTGTACTGACAAGGACCTGTTTGGAAGTTAGGGTAGAAAGTGTAGATCATGTGTTTTTTCATTATCGCTTTAAATTTGTGGATGAGACTGTTTAGGGAAGGAAATTTGAGTTGGGTAATTCCAGCTGGGTGCTCTTCTCTGTTTTGTAGAGGGCATGATTAGTTTGGTGGGGATATGAAGGCAAATGTTTTGTGGGATGCAGTGATCTACCAGTTATTTGGGTTTCACGGCTTGAGAAAAGCTAGAGGAGTTATAAAAATTATATCGGTGTACGAAGGAGTAGTTTTGCGATAAAGTTTGATTTTGGCCATCACCTTGGGCTTCGAAATTTTTGTTACAAAAATTATACAAGAAATCACCAATCTCATAAATAGAAAAACAAAACAAAAAAACCGCAAATCACACGTATCAAATATGATAATTTGCCTTTGTGACTGTTGATTCTTTTCGGATTCCTCTCTCTTATTTGTCCTACTTTTGCCAATTGGATTTTCAATTCACGTACCTGTCTTGATATATGAGCTTTTCTTCAACCATCTTTATATATCGACTACCCTTTATAGTAAATTTATATCTTTTAAATGATTGTCAGCAATATGTAACTTTAGATTTTCTGTTTAGGGCACTAATTTCATTTTAAGGAGTAATCTTCATTTAATAATATGAGTTTCTTTGTCCTGTGGCCTTTACAAAAGCATGAAAATTTTAGGTGAATTGAATACCCTTTTGTCAGTTTACTCTTTATTACTTGATAAAATATCTCACTATTGCATTATTTTGGTTTGTTAAGCAGTTTCCTAGGCCATGGAAGTGGTTCTAACGAAGCTACACCTAGCGTTGTAAAGTAGTGTTGGTTCAACTCTAAAGAAGCAGGCATGGCAGAGGAAGGATTTTACATTCGGTCTGGAATCACAATCGTACTGAAGAATGCAATTATTAAAGATGGAACTGTCATTTAAATCCATCAATTTTACTATAGGGTACTTCTTCAAATTGAGCCGTGGTGGCAGTACCTTGATGAATTTCCTCATGTGTGCTTTTACTAAATTTGACTTCTAGATGTTATATTTACGTTTCATATGTTGGTACTAAGCAATGAATCCCATCATTTGTTGTGGTAACGGATTGATTGATATGGAATATATATACTTTATAATTGTTAGGTTTGTTTGGCAATTACGTCTTGCTTTCCTATTGTCCTTATATTGCTTTTGTATTGCCATTATATTGTTTCCTATTGCCATTATATTGCCTTCCTATTGCCCTTATATTGCTGCCATATCAATTTTTTAATCTCTGTCATCCGATTGCCGTTATTTTGTCTTCCTATTGCTCCCTTATTGCTGCCATATCAGTTTTTTCGTCTATGTCTTGGCAATTATAAAGTTAAAATTGGACATCGTGTTTATGTATTGCCATCGATTGCCGTTATATTGTCTTCCTATTGCGCCCTTATTATTTGTCATATCAATTTTTGACTTATGAAATATTGTTGTCATTAAGAATCATCATCAATTTGGCGTAGGACAACATTCCATTCAGTTACAAGAAATGTAGTGTAATTAAAAGGAAAAAAGCATGTAATTGAGGAACTTTATATTTTAGTCATGTAATTTAATTGAGTTCAATTTACTTGCACGTAATTTAGTTCAATTACGCAATTTACACCCACATATACCGTCAAAATGAAGAGTTTATAGTAATATTTCCAACAAAAACAAGCACTATATACAGAGAATGTATATAATGTGCTCTCTTCAATGTATAATATAAATAAAAGTTTTTTACACTTGTGAATATATTTTATAAAAAAATAACAAATTCAAGACTCCTGCAACTAAATGGAATGTTGTCCCACGCCAAATTGATGAAGGTTCTCAACGATAACAATCTTCCATAATCCAAAAATCTAGGTCCAACTGTCATAAAAAAATAAAACTGTCAACTATATCAACAGAGAGATTATTGAAAGAGAGAATATTACCCAAAAAAAAGGGACAAGATACTGGAGCAAAGAACTAAAGAACCCTAATAAAACAGCTACCAACACCCGTAACAACCTTAAATATACAAAAATATGTAAGTTTATAACATAGGGCAGCAATCTTTTTATGGGTTTATAACATCAAACATATATAAGTAACAGGAAGCAATAGATCCACACCAAAACCAAACACTTTACAAGCGATATAGTGCACTATTCAAACTAAAAGTTGAGAAAGCCCTCAATTGTTGTGTAGAAAAGCAACATGATAAGGAGTAACAGATCATGAAATAGAAAAATGGATTTTGCTTCAGATATAAGCACAAAGACATATGACAGATGCAGGTCACAAGGTCAATGGACAGAAATACGCAAATCATGTAGCACCAAATCAATGGCAATAACAACACTAGCAGAAACTAAAAATTCACTGTCCTAAGTCACAAGGTCTAAGACTCTATATCATGCATTTAGTTATAAGTAAGCATACCATCTGAGTTTTCAGAGTTCAAAAGCTACCGGGAAAATGAGTGTTCCAATTGTTACTTGACCATGAAGAGCATTACTACTATTCCGTTCTGCAAGAAATTTTACCACATGGTAAAAAGGAAATGAGAAAGGAATGTGCACTCAAATTTCAGAAAGAAACAACCAAGGAGGAAAAGTGACATCATATTATTAAGGCTTCAAAAACATACCACTGCTGTTGTTGATGACATTGACAAGAAGGAACCAACAAAAACACTGTCAAACAACTTTGCTCCGCACAACGCAAAATAAGCAAAACGGCAAGCTTATTGTTTATTTTGACAAGAATTAACTAGTTACTTGTAAGAAAAATCTGGTTATCAAGATTGAATACAGTAACAGCAGTTATGGCACATAAAAACATAAATGTTAAGATTTAAAGAAGGCCTCCAAGAACACCTACAAGGCCCACAACTTTTAACTGCAAAAACTACAAGTTAAATGGCTTCCTTAAACAAAGGTGATTTTCATCCTGACCCTCATAAGTCACAAGGTCTAACATATCTAAGCCAAAGAAAACTCCAAGTCAATACGAATACATTTGAAATTTCAAAGCACCAAAAACCTACATGTCTAAGATACATTACGAAGTGGAACATGGTTTTTACAAGTGGCTTTATTGTGGCCCATGACACCGCACCTTGAGCACCTGCTTGTAATGGCATTCCAACTTGCTTCATTACTTTCGACCATGCCAACTAGATTGGAGCCCGTCCGACTACTACCCGTCGTGATATGGATTGTGTCACCCACATCATTTCTCAGTCCTCTATCTTCCTTACTCACTAGTAGAGGAACTAGTTTTGAAGCTACTACATTGCAATTGTACTTCATAAAAAAGAGGACATCATCATTGTCCTTAATGTTGATGTGCTTCCACTCATTCGAGGATACCATAGCTGAAAACTTTAGGCAAAGCTTGTCTTCGCTGCTGCTTGTATTACAAATCTTATGCACCCGGTCCAAAAGCTCAGAAAATGTGATGGTCTGTGATACTATTATGCCTTTTGAGTCACCCCCTTCGTATTTGCACATGTTCTTTGAGGTTACCCATTTCCCATTGTAGCAAACTAGAATGCCAATTGTGTCCATTTCTGACCATGACAAAATTTCATTTCATTACCACATATTCATAAAACAACAACAAAATAATAATAGAACGAGAATAACTTGGCAATCAAATGACAATACAAAACTGCATTATAATTTCATTCCCAGACAGAGTTGAAAATAAAGGCAATACCATAGCAATATAGTAGCAATACCGTAGCAATATAATAGGAATACCATAGCAATATAGTAGCAATACCATAGCAATACGACAATCATACATAAGCAATACAAAAACTGCATTATAATTTCATTCACTAACAGACTTGAAAAAAAGGCAATATCTTCACAGCTGCTAAAACCCTAAATCATGAGGTCTCCATTTGTACAAAGAAGCCTTATACTAAAGCCCTAAATCATGAAAATGTATAGAGCAAAGAATCATCCTAAACCCAATTCAATATTAAATTTTTTAAAAAAGAAGTAAATGGAAAAGCAAGGTTTTTGAGTGGAGAAAGAATGGTACCTGTAAGTAGGAGAGAGAGAGAGAGAGAGAGTAGAAATCAGCTTTTGTTTGATAGAAAGAAGAACAAGCTGCAGTGGACAGAGGAGGAGAGAACCCAAAACGCAAGGTTTTAGTTTGAAGAACGCGAAAGGAGAAGCTTCGTTGCCGAGGTCGACTACGGACGTTGCGGCTTGGCGAGTTGGAAGAGATGAGGTCGATGAAGAAGACCAGAGAGCGAAGATGATGTGAGAGATAACTCAGAACAAAAACAAAAGTGAGAAGAAAGAGAGTGAACGAGAGGGAGAGGGAGAGAGAGAGAGAGAGCACAACTGATTTGGGAATTTAGGAGAGAGAAAGAAAGTGGCCAAAATGGAATAGAAGCCAATAACAAAGTATTTATAGAAGCTAGATTTATATGAGTTAAAAAAAGTTGCTATTTGACCAATATTTTTGCAAGCCAATGTTAAAGCCGCTAATTTCCCAAATAATTTTCTCTTATAAAATGTATTTTAAATAAGGTCTAAATAGTCGTTTAATTAAATTTACATAATATACTAAAAATATTGAAATATTAAATTTATCCCTTTGGTCCAGGACTAAATATAACCCTCCCCACTTGGAGATGTCCTTAGGGGACAAAAACTATTGGTAGATAGAAATGTCATAAGATATCTTTTACTAACATTCAACACTCATATTTCAAGCATATTATATAAGATCAAAAAGGTATATTGACATGAATTCATATGAACATCTCAATAACATCTTATGAACTTTTCAATATTTTATGACACTTCTTAAATCACACAAAAATCCCAAAAATACCCCTATGGCCGAAATTCCCTATTTATCGATGCATAACATGCTTAGTGAGTCATGTAATTTATTGCAATGAGTGTTGTTCACCATATCATATTCCTTTTCTCAAGTCTCTTTGTCACTTGTTATTAAGTCTGTGACTTGTGTTAATGGCTTAATATGTCACATGTAATGTTCATTTGATTAGCTCACTAGATTAGGATGATATGTCACTTGTTATTAAGTTTGTGACAATTTTGTTAGGTTTGTTGAAAGAGGCTTTTCCTGATGAAGTGAAATTACCAGATTCTTATTAAGATGCTCAAAAGATAACCATTGGCTTGGGTTTCACATATAAAAAATACCATTCGAGTCAATGGGAAAAAGGGATAGGGAGACGTAGAAGACCCCATTAAGATTACAAAATCTATATAGAAAATTTTAACCTCACAAATCTTGATAATATTAATACATATGGTGAGGGCGGGTAAAGAAAAGAAAGAGTTCGAACTAGTCTATGAGGCCTTCTCCAACTTATTTGGGACTAAACTTAAATTTTCACCCTTCAAAATACAACTATTCATGTATTGCCCGAACTCAAACAGTTTTTTCCTCCAACCTTGCAGACTCAAAATTTGACCCCATAGCTTTATTAAATTGTTAAAAAATGGTTTAACTTTATACGAAAATTTTAACCTCACTGATATGTTCATAATTTTACATGATTTTATATCCTTTTTGCTTAGTTTTGTGAATCAATTTGGACTAAGGATGCTGATTTTGGTTATTTTCTGATTTTTCAGCTTATGAGTTACAAAATGTAGAAATTCGTCAAATATTCGTCATAATAGAGTTTGACATGATTCCAATTGGAGATGGAAGATAGCATCTTGAAGTTTGTTCATGAATATTTTCATAATTTATGAAGACTACTAAGGTGCCCGTTTTTAATTAGACAACTCAGCCTAAACTAATTCCCGGAGAAAACTGAGTCAGTAGGAGTATTTTGGTCACCAAACACTCATACGACATCGGATTGAGGCAAACGATATATGGCTGAAAAGAAGACATCCAGAGCTTTCCAAAGAGTGGTGGCACGCAATTTTCTGAAGTCAGGAAGGATTCCAAATCGCATTCGCAATGGGAATCACGTGCAGTTTCCTGGAAGTTTTAGGAAACTTAGTTAATTACCTTTTCTAGTTGGGAACTGACTTGGTAATCAAGTCTTCGTGTAAGGCCACTTGTTTAGGCCCATTCTAACTAGGTTTTAGGTTCTTTTTATATGAGAGGTCGGCCTTGCTAAAGGAGATACCAGAACGTTTCGCAAATCAACCGTGGAGCAAGGAAGAGCGGCCGTGCACTCTAAGGGTTTTTCTTATCTCGTTCTCCATGTTTTATTTTTGCTTTGTTACCATGATTATGAGTAACTAACTTCTTTTACTAAGACACAATGTAACCCTTTTCTAATTATTCAAAGCTTAGTTATGTCATGCTATTAGAATTTCCGTGTTGTTGAAATTTAATCACTGTGCTTATCTTCTTAATTAATGATCTTGATGCTTAGCTACCATCTAGGTTTTTGGTTAAGTAATTTGATGCATGTTAGGGTATACGCCATGCCTAATATGAGTTTTGCTTCTTGTAATTAAATTCATGAATGCGCCTAGGGTAAACACCATACTCTTAGGGGTTTGTGTGATTGTGTGAAGTTCTCATTGAACCTAAGGTCTTTTTATATGTTTATATTTATGCCTCACGTCAAGGATGAATTGCGTGTAAGAAGAAGTGGTTAATTGCTGTGAAAAGAGTTAATCATAATTTTGGAGAACTAATCATCAACATAACTTGGGAATTTTGATAGTATGCATGCTAAGGTTTGGATAAGAGGAATTGCGGTGAAATTGTTGTCTTGGTAAGCTTCTTTAAAATCTTTCACAAACTTATTTAATTCACGTTTTCTTCGTGATCTCGTCTTTTAATATTCTTGTTTTCAACATTCTGTTAAAAGAAAATCTTTCAAAACCAACTTTCAAAACTCCTTTGCTAAGTTTTAGTTGAGTCATTAGTTTTAAGTTTATTAGTTAGGGTGTCTAGAGTAATTTAGGATTTAAATTAGTTCATAAATTCACAACACTTGCGAATTAATTCAGTCTCTGTGGGAACGACCTTGTACTTGCCTTGGCTATATTGCATTAACCTTGTGCGCTTGCAAGTTTATTTCTTGAATTTAACTATCTAATTTCCAGGTAGTAAAATTATACATCACTCACAAATCATGATAATATTAATATATGTGGTGAGGGCTGGTAAACAAAAGAAAGAGTTCCAATTTGTCTATGACAATAGAAATATACATTTTCTCAAGTTTCCACAAACTATGACACTTTTGGGTTCTTATCTTCATCAGGAAAGCAGAGGTCAAGGCAAGGGTTAAAATCCATGGCAAACGTTGTTATTTTTATAATATTATTTGGACTTAATAGTGTTAAGAGAGAATAATAAATATTTGGAGTTTGACGTGTCATATTATAGGTCCTTATATTATTAGAATGATTTAAATGTAACGAAATGCGAGTAAATGCATGCTTGTTATGTAGAGGCTCAAAATCTTGAACAAAATACCTATTTATTATGTAGTGAAAGAAAGCGGGTCACCGTTAAGGATAAGAAGTTACCTTGAAGGATCCGTACCCTTGAAGGTGGAAGCTGACTAGGAAAAGTGAGTTCCCACTTGGGGTTTGAAAATGAAGATGAAAAAGACCGTGTTAATGTAAACTGCGTTTGGTCATCGTTCTCGAATTCATTGGTCTTCCCAATCATGTGTGTTAATGAAAACACACATGACATGAAAGCAACTCTGTAATTATTATTTTTATATAGCAGTTTATATCAATTGCAAATAATAGTAAAAGTGGGAAAGGGATAAGAAACAGGCCACATGTAAGGTTCCATTAAGATTTAAAAAATAAAAATCTATGAAATAATTGTGAAGAGGTGTTGGTGAAAAAGAAAAAGCATCATCATGAACTGAAAGAAAGCGCGTTAGAAAGGAAGTACCACTATCAAAGACAAGAAGCTGCCTTGAAGGTTCCTTTCCTTACCCTTTACTTACTTCATCACATTCACATCGTATATATAAAAACTTACCATTACATTGGACCACCCATCAGTGTGAGTGTGAAGGAAAGTGCACGTCAGTGATGATAGAGCTTTCTTCTCCTCCATCTCCTTCTTCTCCCTCTTCAACTTCTTCTTCCTCTTCTTTCACTCAATCAGGGACGTACGATGTGTTTCTGAGCTTTAGAGGTGAGGATACACGCAAAACTTTTACAGATCACTTATACACCGCCTTGGACCGTCGCGGTATTCATACGTTCATTGATGATGAGCTTCCAAGAGGAGAAGAAATATCACCTCAACTTCTCAAAGCCATTGAAGACTCACAGATTTCCCTCATCGTTTTCTCTGAAAACTATGCATCATCAAGGTGGTGCTTGGATGAACTTGTTAAGATCCTTGAATGTAAAAAATCCAAGGGACACATGGTCAGGCCAATTTTCTACAAGGTGGATCCCTCAGATGTACGACACCAAACAAGTAGTTATGGTAAAGCATTTGTTCACCATGAACGCAAATTCAAGGATGACAAGGAGAAAGTGCTCAAATGGAGGAGAGCTCTTACGGAAGCAGCAAATTTGTGTGGATTGCATTTCAAGGAGGGCGGGTACATAATTTCTAACCATTAATTATTGCACAACATAATTGGTTTTTTATATTTTATTTTAATATTTGAGAGTTATGATGTGAAGCTTTTCTTATTTTCAAAAGAAAAAATGGGGGATACAAATGCCAAATACTATATAAATTAATTATGTCTTCTCTGTGACCTGAAACCAAAGAGGGAAACAACTAATGACACGTTTATTAATCCGTAATCGGAATGAGAATAAGGAATCCGATTCCGATTATGGATTATACATGTGTTTACTAAAATTGGGAGGAATCAATAGTGCGCGGGGCCCACACAAAAAATGGAATTCAATTTCAAGATTTGGATGATTTGGATTCCCTACATTGAGATGGTATTTGGATTCCGGATTTCATCCGTAATCGGAATGATAATTTTTTTCCCTTTATGCCCTCACTTACTTTCATTATTTCCAAGATTATCCTTAACCCTAGAAATAAAAACAAAATCATTTTAGTATTAAGGATTAACTAATAAAAATACTTACATTTATAAATAAATAAAAATACTTAATAGAAATACATACATTTATTAAAAAAAAATACTTATTAGAAATACTTAAATTTATAAATAAACAAAATCATTTTAGTATGTTTATGAATTAAAAAAACAATTTAATTTTTTTCTTACTATATCAAATTTTATTAAAAAAAAGTATATAAAATATTTGATTTGGGACAAGGGCATTTTAGTAATCATACTAGTTTATATTTCGATTCTGCTGAATTAGTAAACAGCTTTATAGAATTCTATTCCGATTCCAGACAGTTTTAGTAAACAACTTCAACAGGAATCTGATTCTGATTCCGCCTAATCTCAATTCCTCCTCAACTCAATTCCTCCTTAATTCAATTCCTCACAATTTGATTACGGATTAGTAAACGTGCCCTAAGTTATTTGGACACCAATTAATGTGATGCGACGAAAGAGTCTTTGATGCTTGAGTTAGATTACCCTCTGAAGTTTATGGATGTTAAAAAATTTCGAGTGAGCTTGATTGGTCAAAACAGTAATTAACACATGTCATGTTCTAAATCATCGACAAGCCCTTTCACTTATAGCACCCACTTGATATTGTATTTTAATATTTTCATTTATTGTCTCTTAAAAAAAAAGAAACATTTTCATTGATGAATATTAGCATCATTCGACACGTGTCATCTATATTTATAGATTTCACTTCATAAATTATTTATGAATGAAGACTTCAAAAATAGACGTTTGGATCGTTGAAAAAAAAAATTTGTAGGAGCCCCTAAAAAATTAGACAATTTGTAAATCATTAAGACATCTAATTGTGCTCAACAAAATCGACAAACACGGTGTTTCAAGAAAATACTAAAATAAATGACAACTTTCTAGGTTATGTCTTATCTTGTAATATTTTCGCACCTTAATTCTTAGGAAAATCACAAACAAAGTTGGGCTTTAAAAATATTTATTTTACCGACTTCGCTCTATTTTTTCACATGGTTTCCTTTATAATGAATATAAATATATGAATCAACGTTAAATTTATCATATGCTTTTAAAATTATAGGTATGAAGCTAAATTTATCAATGAAGTCGTTGAGGAGATTTCAGTTCAAGTAGTCAACAACACATATTTGGATGGGCCAGCCTACCCAGTTGGAATTAAGTCTTGTGTAACAGATGCCAATAAGCTTTTAGGTGTTGATGGAAATGGTCATTGCACCGTTGGCATATGGGGGACTGCTGGAATAGGCAAAACAACAATTGCTAAAGCTGTTTATAATTCAATTGCAAGCAAGTTTGAAGGTGCTTGTTTTCTAACAAATGTTAGAGAAAAATCATCAGTGGATGGAGGACTACTCAAACTACAAGAGGCTCTTCTTTGTCAGGTCCTAGGAGGCAAAAACTTCCAATTGTACAGCGTTGATCAAGGAATTAATGTTATCAAGCAACGGCTGAGCCGTAAGAGGATTCTCTTAATTCTTGACGATGTGAATCAGTTGGACCAGTTACACAACTTAGCAAGAGTTGGTTGGTTTGGTGAGGGAAGCAGAGTTGTTGTAACGACAAGAGATAAGGGATTGCTACCTCGTCATGGAATTGAGTTAATATATGAGGTCAAGAAATTAGATGACCAAGACGCACTTGAGCTTTTCAGTATGATTTCCTTCGAAAGAAAGGAGCCTCTAGATGATTATTTGGGACTCGCAAGGCTTGCTATAGCCTGTGCTCAAAACCTTCCATTGGCTCTGACAATTTTAGGTTCGTATCTAGGAAAGCAGAAAATAGAGATTTGGCATGCTACATTACATGGTTATGAAGCTGATCCTTATGTAGATATTCAGAAAATACTTAGAACGAGTTATGATGGTTTGAAATATAATGTCCAACAAGTTTTCCTCGACATTGCATGTTTTTTCAAGGGTGAAAATATGAACTATGTGATACAAGTATTAAAAGGTCCGAAGCTTACTTTTCCTGAGAGTTGTATCCAAGTGCTTCTAGAGAATGCCATGATAACTATTGATTGCTATAATAGCATTCAGATGCACGACTTACTTGAAGAAATGGGTAAGAAAATTGTTCATCAGGAATCTCCCGATGAGCCGGGAAAACGTAGCAGATTGTGGTTTCATGGGGATGTCCACGATGTTCTAGCTGACAATTCTGTAAGTAGAATATACATATGTATTTACACATATATTCTTATATTCAGTTGAGAAAAGGCCTTCAAGTAAACTTTTTATAGTTTTCAGATCAAAATCTAGAAGAAAAAGAATTCTAAACAGTACTTGTATTTTTATTTGATAAAGGGATTGCTTTGTTAATACTACTGCTTTTCATTACTACAGGGGACAAGTACAGTTAAAGGCATCATGATAAAGTTGCCCAAACATGATGAGATACCTTTGAATGCAGAAAGCTTCTCAGGCATGAAAAACCTTCAATTTTTTATAAACCGTAATGCAAGACTTTGTGGAGACACCGTCAATTATCTCCCCAACAAGTTGAGAGTGATTGATTGGGGCTACTGTCAGTTGCAATATTTGCCATCTAATTTCCACCCAGAGGAACTTGTTGTATTCAGTATGCCTTACAGTCGCATCAGACGATTGGAGAAATTGAAGGTACCAATTTAAATTACTTATTTACTATTATTTTAGCTAGAGTTCTTATTTTCAGGAAAATAAAAATAAAAATCTAAGAGCATGTTTGATAACCATTTCAATTTTAGCTTTTAGTTTTCATTTGCTGTGCTAGAGTAAGAAGTAAAAGAGGGAGAATAGAAGTGAGAATGAGAGAATGGAGATGGGATTGAGAGGGAAGATGAGAGGAGAGGAAGGAATGGAGGAGTAACAAAAGTGAAAACAAAAACAAAAATATGAAATCTATTTGAAATTGTTTTCACTTTTGTTACTCCTCCCTCTCATCCTCCCATTTCATCCTCCCTTTCATTCTCACTCTCATTTTCCTATCTAGCCAAAATAAAAACTAAAAATCAAAAATAAAACCTGAAGTTGTTATTTTAAGGGTGCGATTTGATAATTTCCTATTTTGTTTTTTGTCTCACAGCATTTGCCAAACCTGACATCTATGAATTTAAGTGGTTGTCAATTCTTAGAAAAAATCCCAGACTTATCCGGAATCCCAAGCATAAAGTACTTGAATCTAAGTGAGTGTACAAGTTTGGTTAAGATTGATGATTCTGTTGGACTCCTTGATAAACTTGTTGAGTTGAAACTTGATGGATGCATTAAGCTTACGAGGTTTGCAACAAGACTTAGATTGAAATCCTTAGAAAGACTTGGTCTATGGGGTTGTAAAAGTCTTGAGAGTTTCCCAGAAATAGAAGTCGAGATGGAATCACTACGGACTTTGTATATGCAAGGAAGTGGCATAAGAGAATTGCCTCCATCAATTGCATATCTTACTGGGCTTCGACATTTGCTTCTTGGTGGATGCTTCAATCTTACGAGGTTTGCAACACTACTTGTTCTTAGGGATTGCAACAGGCTTGAGAGTGTCCCAGAAATAGAAGTCGTGATTTATTGTGAGAACCTTACAATTACGGTGAACTCCCAAGTTTCATCCAGCAACTCCAAATTACAGCTGCTTCCCAACCTATCTAATCTTATTCTCATAGAATGCAATCTATTAAAAATTGATTTCCTCCTGCCCCTTGATTGCTGGTCCACATTAACACAACTTAATCTATGGGGAAACAATTTTGTCATTCTTCCGAGATGCATTAGCAAATTTGTCAACTTGCGGAAGCTTTACTTGGGTGATTGCGAGAGTCTTCAGGAAATTCCAAAACAAGTGCTTCCACCAAGAATAAGAGAAATTGGGCTGGATAACTGCACATCATTGGAAAAAATTCCAAAAATGGCTTGGGTATTGCTGGATAACTTCACATCATTGGAGAAAATTCCAGAATTCTCACCGGAGGATGACGATATGTACGTGAGTTTGAAGAATTGCGATAGACTACGCGGCTACGACATCACAGAAAATATTTTTATGAATCAAGCTTCTGTTTCTCATCCGTATTCTCGTTTCGAGATTGAGCTTCCAGGCGATGAAGTTCCAAAGTGGTTCAGCTGTCGTAAAGATGCAAAACTAGTTAATCGTGTTGTAGTTGGTGGAAGGGAATGGTATGAAGCTCATTGTGAAGTTAGTTTTGAAATTCCTCCAAATTTAAAATGGGAGACGTTAAGATTGGTTCTATGTGTTTTTACTGATGCTACTGCCAAGATTCTTGTCAATGGAAAACTCTTCGATGAGACATTCATTGAAGAGATGAATGAAAGTCATGTGCGGCTCACGTGTATTCCAATATTGGGTAGGTATGGGTTAGAAGAACCACTGACGTGTATTCCAATTAAGTGTCAAGTTATATTTGACTTGTGGGGCTACGTGTCCACACCCGTTAAAGTGCCCTGCGGGGTCCACCTATTAGGCCACCAGGTTGCTGATGACAGTGAGACTGATGTTGTTGATCATGGGCCAACGCAGTCGTCGTTTCCTGATGCGATGGCAGTTGATGATGATGATATGAAGCTGGATGATATTCATGATGATCAACACCAAGACTACGAATTGCTTTCCTTGTCTTTAGCATCAAAGACTAGTCTTGGCAAGAGGCCTCGCGAATCAGATTACAAGGCACTAGATGATGATCGTCGTGCTAACGACGTCGACATTGGTGATCATGAAGCTCAATGGCTTACCTTGTTTACGGGACCAGCGGATCACCAAAAGAGGAGGCACGTTGATCCTAATGAGGAGCCAAAGTATGTAAATCCATTAAATGTTGAATGATATCTTTGCATTTTCTGGTAATACATCTGCGTTTTGTGTTGAATTCAAATTTAGCAATATTTTGCTGTGCATCTCTGGGGTATATGTTGTAGTTTTCAGGGTGTGAGTTTTTTTCTTTTTTTTTGGGTTAAATCCTTTTTCTCAGTGCTCTACATTCGATATTAAATTTTCAGGTAATGAATGTGAGCCTCATGTTCAGCTGTCAAAACGAACCAAATTTCCGGGCAATGGTATGGTAATCAAGATCCACACATTTTCTGAGATTCCATTTTAAGATGCATAAGGCAATATACCTTTCTTCTCAATTGATGCATCCGGCATTTATCCGCGGATGAACAAAGCTGGATTTATGTAATGCTTTCATTCCACACATACTTTGTCTATGATTCTTCTATCTCATTCATTGGAATTGATGTATGTTGGGGACAAAATATAACAGATTTATCTATTTCATAATTTCCAATCAAGGTTTGTTGAAAATCAGATATTAATTGTGAACAGGCATCCAAATATGTCCAACATATTTCTGTTGAAAGATTGTGTCTCATTATACTAGTGATGTTGCTGGTATTGGCAAGGTACAAGAATCCCAGCATGTCTAAATCAAGTGAAGTTGCTGCAACTCAACTGCAGGATAGTTCAAGATATTTTTTATAATCCTACAAAAGACACGAAATGGGATTTGGAACAATTGAAACTGCAACATGAAAACTTTGATGGGCAGCGATACTATCATCCATATTTTGTAGTTTTCGAACTCCTGTCTAGTTTGCGAATAGATTTTGGTTCTTTGAATGCCAGTTGCTGTTTGAATAGGCCCAGTAGAGCTAACATATCCAATGGCTCCATTTACCCAAAAAAGAATTTGGCTTTAGAAACTAGGAAATAGACTCCAGGAATTATAACTTCATTCTTTGTTCACGAAAGCGCATTATTATTGTCATTGCATGACCGGATAGCTACTATAGATGTCGAATGTTCAATTTTATCCACCAAAAATTACAAGGGGCTTCTCATAGTAAAAAAGATAACTACAACTTACAATGTGAACTGACACCATTATTATAACAAAAACAAAAATTCACTTCATACAACATTATTATAACAAGAGAGCGGTACACAGCAGTGTAAATGTAGACAAATATACACGACAAAACCATGTGTCCGTGGAGCACTGCAAAACCGCCCACATTGCCGCAAAGAAAAAGCTCCGCATTGAATTGGCTCAAAACAACACAGTCAAGCATCACCAACTTGGTTATATTCCTACATAAGGTACTGTCCAATAAATACTGTCAGATTATTTTTGCCACCATTCTTGGTGTATGGGTATCCAGTCAGATTATTTTTCAGTCAACATATACAAAGGCCTTTTTTCTTTTGGACCAAAAAAAAGTCCATTTAATGATTTGCTTTGCCTATTTATAGGAGCTGACTGTTCAGATATGGCTCAAATGCAAATCCAAAACAAAATCATCAACCAGTTGAATCAAAAGCATCCATGGCTCAAATGCAATAATGAATGATGACCAAATCAATGTCTTCCCCGCAACATAAAAGATTAGAATGAAATGTAATCAAATAACATCCTAATCAAAAAAAGGTATCGTATATCACTCAAAGGCTCCATAGGAAAAAATGAAAACTTTCATGCTTTCAAACAACAACCAAGAAAAACACCGCCACTCAGCGAAAAAGGAGTACATCAATTTTCAAAGTTTTCATCCCCTCAAACTTTCATGATAAGGTTTGCATTCCCTCTGAGTTTTCAAAGTTGTGTTAAAGAACTGATAAAATCTTTAAGAGAAGGCATCACTCAGCCAAAAAAACCATATACTTTAATTAACAGTGAGCAATGAAATTATGCTTTTTTTTTTCTAGACCCAAGATTATCTGCAACTTTGAATTGCTCTATTCACAAAACTTAAAACAATTAATTGGAATTTAAGCCTAGAAACTGACCTCTTGGTTAACAAAACTGAAAACAACAACCAAACTGCTCAAAGCAACAAAAGACGATCTGCAAAAGATCAAAAGAAAACATGGTTTAAAAAAAGGGAAGGAAAAACAGAAAAATTGGAGAAGAAAACCACATAGGCAAAACACATATATCAATATATGAATGAATAAAAACGAACACAACATGAATCAACAAAAGAGAAATTACCCGAACACCCAAAACATAAATCAAACACAACCCAAAATAATCACTATATAAATCAATAAAAACGATCAAATACAGAAAAGGAATTACTTAGGGGATGAAACTAAATTCAAACAAAATGAAATTTATCCATACAATCATAATATCCAATTGACAACACTTTCTCGACATTTGCAATTAACAAAGGAGGCTCAAAATGTAGTTTACCACCTCAATGAATTACCTAAAAGCTCACTGGTCAAAACTGCTGAATGTGGAATTAAGGAAAATGTGCATAAATTTTTTATGGTACATTTCCATTATAATTATGCACAACATGAATCCTTCATTTCTTAAAGGGAAGGTGGGAATATTCAAGCAAGTAAACAAACAAAATAGCCTCAATCTACAATGAAGCATATAATCAAGGGACATCAGTAATATGTGCAAAATACATGCTTTTGTGTGGCATTTCTTATGAGATTCTAGAGAGGGTAAAAGGAAAAGAGATGAAGTTTTGACTCTCTTGTTTGTTGCTTGAGTGCTATTTAAGTCTGAGGTGGGTTTATATCTTTATTTGCTTTTTCATA
Source organism: Prunus padus (assembly GCA_024362665.1). Taxonomy (NCBI): domain Eukaryota; kingdom Viridiplantae; phylum Streptophyta; class Magnoliopsida; order Rosales; family Rosaceae; genus Prunus; species Prunus padus. Next base: position 17,582,774 of record JANFAM010000009.1, on the reverse strand, counting down.
TTGATAATTATTATGCTGCTGTCTGTTGGCTGCATGAGAGAAGTTGAATGATGCATGCAACCGGTAAATGCAGATAACTTTTTTTATATAAAATATGTGTGGCTTCAAGCAATTGATTAAAATCACAAAGGGCAGCGAAGTGACAAAAATCATTTGTTGCAGTTGGTAAGTTGGTAATGGAATAGGATAGGAGGGCCCTGTGAAATTCTTAAAAATTGAATGGTTGTTGGTCCAATTGTCTTCTTACTCTGAACCCAAAGATGATCCGTTGAATTGAAATTTGAAGTGGATTATTAAAGGTTGAACGAACGCAATACCCATCAATAGAATAGAATGAGAGTTTTCATACTAAATGGTGCTCAAATGACACTTGACTTGGCCAACATTATCAAATTTGTTTGTTTCTTTTTGCTTTCATTGGGTTTTTGTTTTTGTTTTCCAGGCACCCTCCTCCCTTCTCAACTAACAACACCAAGGTTGCGTTGATAAAACAATAAATGGACGTTTCAACAAAACTAAACTTTTATGCTAATGTCTTTAACAATTGATATGCCTTTGCTTTGAATGTGTTTCTTGTTCTAGCATATATTGTAGCAAAGCCACTAAAATTTCTACTTGATTTGGTACTTATGGCCCTTTTGGTTTTGATTGTATGAAAATACTCCTAGCTGTGATCAGATTTTTTTTAACATTTTATAATTAGTTTATATCACATACTTCACGGGGTGATCTACCGTGTGAAGCTGCTTTAGCCAAACATGGTGCAGCAAAGGTACGGTCTAGTTTGTGTTGGCCTATTTTGTAGGTACAAGAAAAGGGTCAATGGGGGGCAATTGACCTCAACTGTCCGAGTAGGTATCACCGTCCAAGAGGAGAAGTTTCCTTGAAGGTTCCTTACCATTTACTTCAACACATTCACACTGTAGTGTAGGTACGTAGCATAAGACAGAAACTGCAATACCATTCAAGTCAATGGGAAAAAGGAACAGGGAGACATAGAAGACCCCATTAAGATTACAATATCTATATAGAAAATTTTAACCTCACAAATCTTGATAATATTAATATATATGGTGAGGGCTGGTAAACAAAAGAAAGTGTTCCAACTAGCCTATGACAATATAAATATACATTTTCTCAAGTTTTCACAAACTCTGACACTTTTGGTTTCTTATCTTCATCAGGAAAGCAGAGGTCAAGGCAAGGGTTAAAATCCAGGGCAAGCGTTGTTATTTTTAAAATATTATTTGGACTTAACAGTGCTAAGAGAGAATAATATTTATTTGGAGTTTGACGTGCCATATTTCAAGTCTTTATATTATTAGAATGATTTAAATGTAACAAAATGCGGGTAAATGCAAATGTATGATTATTATGCAGAGATTCAAAATTTTGAACGAAATACCTATTTATCATGTAGTGAAAGAAGGCGAGTCACCGTTAAAGATAAGAAGGTACCTTGAAGGTTCGTACCTTTGAAGGTGGAAGCGAGCTAGGAAAAGTGAGTTCCCACTTGGGGTTTGAAAATGAAGACGTAAAAGACCGTGTTAATGTTGCTGAGATAATATGGTTTCTTCTGTTGCTGAGATAAACAACTCAGAAAACACATATGAAGGTCCAAATGATGCACATGCACCCTCTCATGGGTCAGAACCTACATGACATGAAAGCAACTCTGTAATTATTATTTTTTATATAGCAGTTTATATCAATTGCAAATCCCGAATTTTTTTTTTTGAAACATACCAAACCCACACAGCCCACCCTAGGATATGCACTTGAAACAGACTTTACTGTCTCGGGGTCTTCTTTGAATTTTTGTGCCATTTACAAAACCACTGCAAACTAGGGGTTAACTTTGACAAAAGCACTTGCGGAATTGGTGCATTCCCGCTCAAACTTATAAAAAATGGATAATTGAATGGTATTTTTGGGCAATTAGTGTCTTTCTGCTCAAACTTGCAAATAAATGTGTCATAATTTTTTTTAAAACAAAAGTACTTGCGGAAGATACCAATTGATCGAAAATACCATTCAATTGACATTGAAAGCAGCGAAAAGGTGTGACCTATGCCTGCCATGTAGACAATTGAGGAAATTTTGACAGTCGAAACCAGATTGCAAAAAATTAAAAAAATTAGTGTACATGATTGTTAAAATTGAGAGTACAATGACAAACATGCTTTAAAGATGAGAGTTCAGAATACCAAATGGAAATTAACCCAAAAATTAATAAAAATGAGTATTGTGAAAACAATTTAAAATCTTGAGGGGTTTTTGTGTAATTTTTGAAACTCCAGGAAGTTTTGTAAAAGGGCCAAAAAACTCAATGGGTATTAGTGTAAACAACTAAATAAAAGAATAAAAAAAGAACTTAACACGTAAAATAAATTTCAACATAAAAAATTTAGAGCCTCAAATATGAAGTCCCGGAAATAGAGCCCCATTGTGAGAGAGAATACATTTTCCATGGAGGAACCTTAGTCAAAAAGTACTGAAAGAAAAAGACATACAAACCAGCCTTAATAATAGTGAAGAGGTCTTAGTCAAAAAATAGACCTTCCATCATCATGTGTTGAAAGAAAACACATATTGGAAAAAAAGACGAGAAGTTGCCTTGAAGGTTCCTTACCTATCTATAGATGCCGAGGGGCCATGTGCACTATCTTAAAGCACATTTAGAGCTATTTTCCAAAGAAATATCACCTTTTGTAGCTGTCAATGTAGGCCCATTTCTGCTATTTAACAATACTGTCCATATTAAAGCAATTTATTCAGCAAAGAAAAGGTAAAGGTAGTGCCGCTCAGCTTTAACTTAAAGACCGCGTCAGTATGAAAAGAAAATTCAGTGTTTGATGACTTTGAAGTTGAAACGAAAGTTCCTTTAACTTAGTCACGTCCGCGTGGAAGGTGGTAGGAAACTGCTTCGTCAAGCCTTCATAAATCTAACCAGGGCGCCACTACCATACCCAATTCTTTGAGCTTCTCTTTAGTTGATCTTACTCTGTCGTTTTATTAAGAAAGAAAATCAATACAAATCAGATAAGATTCTCTCTGCTTCTTCTTCAATTCTTCAATGTTCTTCAAATTCTTATCGAGGCTTATGGGGAGTTCTCCATTGCCAATTGAATTTGGAGTGGAACCTCAATTTCCTTCAGATCCGCCCCTTATAACCGCTCAACCAGTCTCTTCTTCTCCTTCGTCTTCTTCTTTCACTCATGATTCATCATGGACATATGATGTGTTTTTGAGTTTTAGAGGTGAGGATATACGCTTCAATTTTACAGATCATTTGTACAAGGCACACCCGATCAAAGGTGCCCTGACCTTCACTATACGCCGGAGATTCCAACGCCACGTATAGTGTAACACAGTAACCACGAACATTCCCCACACGCCGGAATTTCCAAAGCCACGTGTGGGTACGGGGAAGGGTACAAACCACGGTGCGACTCCAACACCTCAAATAAATAATATAGTACCCCAAACCAAAGCCGAGTCCCAAAGACCCGCTTACATAACCACTTATTCAAATATCTAAATTACAAATATAAATACATCCGAACGTCCCATACGTCCGTAACTCCCGATCCAAAGTATAATCAAATATAAATAATAATTCTTTAAACAACATAATACTATAGAGACCTCAAGTCCCGACACATGGCATTCACCCCTAATACATATAAGTAAAGTATAAAGAACCCAAAAGTAATCTCATGTTAGAGACCCAACACATAATACATATACATCCCCAAAAGTACAGAATAAACATTCCCAAAAGTATAAAGTATAACCTTGAAAAAGTATAAGATTTAAGTGTTCCAAAATATAAATTATAGTTTCACGAGTATAGAGTAGATATACCTGTTGAAGGAAAATGTGAACCTCCCAACATAATTTCACCACCACTATTTAAATAATGGGGTTTTATTATTTTAGGTTCGACCCATTCAAGACGGTGTCGCTTAATTACAATCCCTTACTTGAGGAACACCCTTTGATTCCATCATAAAGAAAGCAGAACGTGTGTTTGATTTTGCAGCTGCTCCCAAGTCGAACCTCGGGGTGCCTACGTATCCTCGCGGGAATCAAGCCACTCGTAGTTCAAAAAATTGCAATGAATAAATGACTCATTGCAAAAGGGGAATTTCAATGAATTTGATTGAAAAGTGTTTGGGTGAATTTGGTTGAATAAACCAGGGATTCGATTTTGAATATGTGTTTGGGGCGAATTTGATTAAGAATAAACCAGGATTCAAATTTGGTTGCGGTTGCGTCTATTAGTATGTTAGGCGCCTACGTACCCTTGATGGGATCAAACCAACGTAGTTCGAAATTTAGAAATTAATGGGTAAGTGTGACCCACTAATTAAGAATTTGTGTTTGAGATATTTGGAAATTAATGGGTAAGTGTGGCCCACTAATTAAGAATTTGAATTTGGGGCGGTTGCGTCTATTGGTATGTTAGATCGCTACGCACCCTTTTGAAGGGATCAAACCGCGTAGTTCCAAAATTTGGAAATTAATGGGTAAGTGTGGCCCACTAATTGAGAGTTTTGTGTCATTGAGACAATTTAGAGGGTAGATGACCCATGAGAAAAATTGGAAATTAATGGATAAGTGTAGCCCACTAACTTAGAATTTGAATTTGGTTGTGGTTGCGTCTATTGGGATGCTAGGCGCCTCGTGCACTTTTGAAGGGATCAAACCGACGTAGTTTCAAATTTGGAAATTAATGGGTAAGTATGACCCACTAATTAAGAATTTGTGTTTGAGATATTTGGAAATTAATGGGTAAGTGTGGCCCACTAATTAAGAATTTGAATTTGGGGCGGTTGCGTCTATTGGTATGTTAGGCTGCCTACGCACTTTTGAAGGGATCAAACAGCGTAGTTCCAAAATTTGGAATTAATGGGTAAGTATGGCCCACTAATTAAGATTTGGCGTCTTTGAGACATTTGAAAATTAATGGGTAAGTGTGGCCCACTAATTAGTAATATTCGTCTTTAAGACAATTTGAAGGGTAGATGACCCATGAGAAAAATTGAAAATTAATGGGTAAGTGTGGCCCACTAATTAAGAATTTTGTGTTTGAGATATTTGGATTTAATCTCATTGAATTTTGTATGGGTAGATGACCCATGAGAAAAATTGGAAATTAATGGGTAAGTGTGGCCCACTAATTGAGAATTTGTGTTTGAGAGATTTGAATTTAATTTCATTGAAATTTGCATGGGTAGATGACCCATGAGAAAAATTGGAAATTAATAGGTAAGTGTGGCCCACTAATTGAGAATTTGTGTTTGAGAGATTTGAATTTAATCTCATTGAAATTTGCATGGGTAGATGACCCATGGAAAAATTGGATGGTTTTGTACCATTTTCTTTTAGTCAATGTCCAAAATGAGTGAGCAATTTTGATGAACCCACTAATTTTCTAAAATTGACATTTGCATTTGGATCCAAATATGACTTTGAGGATTCAAAATTAATCCATTCACCATATAACAGGCAATTTGGGTCTCCGTAAATTTAATGGGTATTTATTTGAATCACCCATTAAATATTTTGGGCTCATGAGAATTAATGGGCAATTTTTGTTCACAACCCATTAATTTATTTTCGGGGCTTGAGACTTTCTTTTTATCAGCTGGCCCATGAGCAAGGAGTCCATATCTGATTGGTACCCAACAGTAATGCAAGCTGGGAGAGAAAACCAACAGTAAGGCAAGCTGGGAGAGAGCCCACGGTAAGGCTTGCTTCTTCTTCTTATTTTTTTTTTTACTCATTTTCCCTTCAGCTGACATCTTTTACCTCACTCCATGTTGGCCATCACCCATTATTTTGTCTACATGCACATTCAAAGCAAAGTGGCTGCCACTTTCTTCTTCCTTTTATTGTTTTGTTGGGTTGACTTTTCCTGCTCCTTTTACCCTTTTTTTGTCTGTTCACACACCACAACCCCTTCTTCTTTTGTTTTGATTGTTTGCCAACACAGGCACAAAACCAAAGTCTGTGCAACGTGGCCTCCAATACCCAATTGTTTGTTTTTGACAGTTTGCAAATAATGCCACTTCTTTCAATTGGAAGTCAATTCCCGAGAAACAAAAGGCGTCTGTCTCCTTTTTTTATTGCTGACCACCTGTTGCTTTTTTTTCTGGGTTTATCAGCTCTGTATGCAAAAAAGAAAACAGCACGGCTCCTTTTTTTGTGTGTGCTTGTTTTGGGAATTAAAGCCCTCTATTTTTTTATTTGCAGAGAGGAAAAGGAAGTAATTGGTTCTGACAGAGAGGAAAGAAACAGGTATGAAGGATTTTTTTTATTCAATGATTTTTTCATTCTAGGTTTCTCACTCATGGATTTGCATCCAAATCTTTAAGGGTTTACACCCGTGAATTTGCATCCACATAATTTGAGGTTTCACACCCATGGATTTTCATCCACATGATTTGAGGTTTACACCCGTGGATTTGCATCCAAATGTTTTAAGGGTTTCACACCCATTGGATTTGCGATCCAAATGTTTTAAGGGTTTCACACCGTGGATTTTCATCCACGTGATTTGAGGTTTCACACGTGGATTTGCATCCAAATATTTTAAGGGTTTCACACCGTGGATTTGCATCCACATAATTTGAGGTTTCACACCCAGGATTTTCATCCACATGATTTGAGGTTTCACACCCATAGATTTGCATCCATATGTTTTAAGGGTTTCACACCCATAATGGATTCATCATCCATATAATTTGGTTGGTGGATTTTATACCCAAAGTATGGAAGATTTCAAGAGAGGAGCCTTGTTGCAGATGAGGTGATGAGCCTCCATTTTTTATCCCTGCAGCCTGCCGGCTGCTCCTTCTCTTCTCCCCCTCTATATTGTATCTGTAGCCTTGCTTTTGTAGGCTAGATGAAAGAGACTGAGATGAGATAAGGTCCAATTTCAAAAGCCATCGTGATCCCTTCCTTTTAGGGAAAAGATTGGCCACTTGCAATTCCCTGCTGTTTCAAAACACTTGGGCATTAGACCCATCTTTTGAACCATATTTCAAATACTTTTCCAACGTATTGGGCTTATCCATTCCAACAATATTTTTTGTGAATTTTTGTGGTTCAACATATGCCCCCTCAAGCATTGTGCGTGAAACAACTTTTCGCGTGCAAGGCTTGACAACTATCCCTCCTCGATAACAGTTGGATTTTGACAACTATTCCTTTCTCTCTTGAAAACGAAGTGTTATATATATATATAATTTTTTTACTTGATTTGGTATGGTATTGGTACTTATGGCCCTTTTGGTTTTGATTGTATGAAATTACTCCAACTCAGATTTATTTTAACATTTTATCATTATTTTATATCACATGCTTCACAGGGTGATCTACCATGTGAAGCTGCTTTAGACAAACATGGTGCAGCAAAGGTACAGTCTAGTTTGTATTTGGCCTATTTTGTAGGTAAAAGAAAGGAGAACTTTGACACCAACTGTCCGATCAGTAGGTATCACCGTCCAAGAGAAGTTTCCTTCAAGGTTCCTTACCATTTACTTCAACACATTCACACTGTATTGCGTTGAAGTATAAAAAAAATACCATTCAAAATACAAACATTCAGATATTGTCCGAACTCAAACAATTTTTTCCTCCAACTTTCCAGACCCAAAATTTGACCTCATATGTTTATTAAATTGTTAAAAAATTATTTAACTCTATTTTTTTTGGGCTTAATTATTGATATACCCCTTAAACTTAATTTGAGTCTCACTTTGCCCCTAAAACTCAATTTGTCTCACTTTACCCTACAAATTAGAATTTTGTGTTTCATTTTGCCACATTGGTTAACTCAGTCAAAAAATCTGTTAAGTATGCTCACAAGGCACATGTTGAGCGCAGTTGATAATTGATGTGGTTTGCCATGTGTACAAAAAAAAAATATTAATAAAGAAGTATTTAATATTCCAAAATGTTAAATAGACATTACAAATTCAATTTAAAATAAAAAAACTAAAAATCCGGAAAAAAAAAATTAAAACATACCAAACCCACAAAGCCTACCTTAGGACATGCACTTGGAAAAGACTTGTCTGCCTCGGGGTCTTCTTTGAATTTTTGTGCCACTTACAAAACCACAATGGCTCAATTTTAGTAATGCAGATTAAGGGTTAATTTTGACAAAAGTACTTGCGGAATTGGTGCCTTACCGCTCAAACTTGCAAAAAATAGACAATTGAAGGGTATTTTTGGACAATTGGTGCCTTCCCGCTCAAACTTGCAAAAAAATGTGTCATAGTTTTTTTAACAAAAGTACTTGCGGAAGACACCAATTGATCGAAAATATCCTTCAAGTGACAATTAAAGCTGCGAAAAGGTGGGACCCATGTCTGCCATGTAGACAATGAAGGGAAATTTTGATGGTCGAAACCAGATTGCAAAAAATTAAAAAGATTAGGATATATGATTGTTAAAATTGAGAGTGCAATGACAAACATGCTTTAAGGGTAAGAATTCAGGGTACTAAATTGAAATTAACCCAAAAATTAATAATAAGGAATTTTGTGAAAATAATTTTTTATTTTCAGACAAAAAAACAAACCATAAAACTCGTTTCAGTAATCTTTCAATTTTTTATTTTCAGACAAAAAAAACAAAAATCTTTGGATAGAAAGACCATCATTTGAAAGAAAGCAATTTTGTAGTTTTGTGAAAAAAGAAAAATAAATATCAATTTAAAAAAGACTACTTTTGTAGCTGTCAATGTAGGCCCATTTCTGCTATTTAGCAATACTGGCCATGTGCACTGTCTTAAAGGAAATATCACCTTCTGAATTTTTGTGCCATTTACACGTAAAATACCGCGTCAGTATGAAAAGAAAAGCAAAAGGTAGTGCCGCTCACCTTTAACTTAAAGACCGCGTCAGTATGAAAAGAAAATTCAGCGTTTGATGACTTGAAGTTGAAACGAAAGTTCCTCGCACCTTTAACTTAATCATGTCCTCTTTGAAGGTGGTAGGAAACTGCTTCGTCAAGTCCTCATAAATCTAACCAGAGCGCCACTGCCATACCCAATTCTTTGAGCTTCTCTTCAGTTTTATCTGCCTCCTATGACCACTCAACCAGACTCTTCTTCTTCTTCTTCTTCTTCTTCTTCTTCTAACCAGGGCGGCCGTCATGTCGTCAACAACGTTATTGGGAATATATTTTATGCTAACAATGCCAACGGGGTAGGAATTTTTGGTTCTATGAATATGTTCTCCGACGAAGGCCACAAGCCCAAGAAGGTCAAACTCTCTTGGCCAAAACGTTTTTGGTGGAGAAAGCAAAACTTTTTCAAGTCACCTTAATTTCCCTTTTTTTTTTTGCACATTTAATGGTTACATTTAATTGTTACTCATTAAAGAAAAGTATTCTTTTGTAAAAATATACAACTCTAGGGAGAAGATTTATTTTCTTGGCTACTTTCGTATTTTCAATAGCTGTAAGGAGAAAGTTCAAAATCCATATATTAATCTCTTCAAAAGCCATACAAGTATAAATGATACATAACATTTTTTTTTTGTAACTAATTTCAGTTTTCAAAAATGTGTCTAATTACGTAGTTTTTTTTTTTGCCGGAAGAACTTTTACTTCAGTATGTTGTGTTCTTTTGCATTGGATGTTTAAATCTGATTCATTAAATGTGTCTAATTTGGTTAAATTGGCAGGTGAGGTGTTTGAAAGTGGCCAAGTACCCAGTTGGAATTGAGTCTCATGTAGAAGAAGTGAAAAAGCTTTTAGATGTCGGTGGGAATGGTGGTCGCATCGTTGGGATATGGGGGACATCTGGAATAGGCAAGACAACAATTGCAAAAGCTATATGGAATGAAATTGCCCATAAGTTTGAAGGAAGTTGTTTCTTGGCAGATGTTAGAGCAAATTCAATGCCACATGGAGGCTTAATCCAGCTACAGGAGACTCTTCTTCATAATATTCTAGGCAAAAAGTTGAAAATTGGCCATGTTGATGAAGGAATTGGTGTTATAATAGAGCGGTTGAGGCATAAAAAAATTTTATTAATTCTTGACGATGTGGATAAATTGGAGCAGTTAGACAACTTGGCTGGAGATGATTGGTTTGGTGAGGGTAGTAGAGTAATCATTACTACAAAAAATAGGGGATTGCTAGACAATCGTGCAATATACGAGGTCCAAAAGTTATCTGACTACCAAGCTCTTAAGCTTTTCAGTTTGAATGCCTTGGGAATAAATGAACCTCCAAATGATTATTTGGAACTTGCACAACGAGCAATAGCCTATGCTCAAGGCCTTCCACTAGCTATAACACTTGTAGGTTCCCATCTTCGTAATAAAGGTGTACATCGTTGGCAAGTTATATTAGATTGTTACGAAGGAGAACCTTATACACATATTGAAAGAATACTTCAACAAAGTTATGATGCCTTGGATGATCGCGCAAAAGAAGCTTTTCTCGACATTGCATGTTTCTTCAAGGATGAAGATGAGTACTATGTGCCAGTACAAATAGTACCCAAAAAAATTCATTGAAGAATTCGTTGATAAGGCATTGATAACTATTGAATGGGGTGATAGGATTTTAATGCACGACTTGCTAGCAAACCTGGGCAAGGATATAGTTCGCAAAGAATCCCCCGATGATCCCGGCATGCGTAGTAGATTGTGGTTTTACAAGGATGTCGAACAAGTTCTAATGGAAAATACAGTAAGTATCACATGTGTTATTATATTCAATTTGACAAGAAAGAATACCTTATGTCACCTTAATTTTCTTAACAAAATGTGCTTGCATTTTGGTCTCTGTACAATGACTTCGTTTCTTAATTAATGCTTTTCCATCTCAGGGAACAAGAAATATTAAAGGCATCATGGTGAATCTTCCAAAACCAGCTGAGATAACCTTACATCCAGAATGCTTCCATAAGATGGTAAATCTTCAAATTTTCATAAACCGTAATGCATCTCTATGTGGGCACATTAACTCTCTGCCCAACGCGTTAAGATTTATTGATTGGCCTAGTTGTCAGTTACAATCTTTGCCACCCAATTTTCAAGGAAATCGTCTTGTTGTGTTCAATATGCCTCGCAGTCATATCAGACAATTGGAGATAATTAAGGTATGTATTTGAAATTATTTTCATCTATTATATATAATTTCAAATATAGTTATTAATTTCATAAGGAAAAAAAGGAAAATTGTTTTCTAAGTTTTTGTCCTTTGCAGCGTGTGATTAATTATTTTCTATTTTTGTGTTCTTCTCTCACAGCATTTTCCAAACCTGACATCTATGAATTTGGAGGGTTGTCATTTCTTAGAAAAAATCCCAGACTTATCCGGAATCCCAAACATAAAGTACTTGAATCTAAATGATTGTACAAGTTTGGTTGAGATTGATGATTCTGTTGGATTCCTTGATAAACTTGTTGAATTGGATCTTTTTGGATGCGTTAATCTTACGAGGTTTGCAACAAGACTTAGATTGAAATCCTTAGAAAGACTTTATCTAGGGGGTTGTAAAAGTCTTGAGAGTTTCCGAGAAATAGAAGTCGAGATGGAATCACTACGGACTTTGTATATGCAAGGAAGTGGCATAAGAGAATTGCCTCCATCAATTGCATATCTTACTGGGCTTCGAGCATTGTTTCTTGGTGGATGCTTCAATCTTACAAGGTTTGCAACAACACTTAGATTGAAATCTCTTAAAGAACTTGATCTTAGCCATTGGGAAAGGCTTGAGGGTTTCCCAGAAATAGAAGTCGAGATGGAATCATTAAAAGCTGATTATTGTGAGAACCTTACAATTACGGTGAACTCCCAAGTTTCATCCAGCAACTCCAAATTACAGCTGCTTCCCAACCTATCTGATCTTGCTCTCGAACGATGGAATCTATCAAAAATTGATTTCCTCCTGCCCCTTGATTGCTGGTCCACATTAACACGACTTGATCTATCGGAAAACAATTTTGTCAATCTTCCGAGATGCATTAGCAAATTTGTCAACTTGCGGGAGCTTTCCTTAAGTCGTTGCAAGAGTCTTCAGGAAATTCCAGAACAAGTGCTTCCACCAAGAATAAGAGAAATTGTGCTGGATAACTGCACATCATTGGAAAAAATTCCAAAAATGGCTTGGGTATTGCTGGATAAATTCACACCATTGGAGAAAATTCCAGAATTCTCACCGGAGGGTGGCGATATGTACGTGAGTTTGAAGAATTGCGATAGACTACGCGGCTACGACATCACAGAAAGTATTTTTCTGAATCACGCTTCTGTTTCTCATCCGTATTCTCGTTTCGAGATTGAGCTTCCAGGCGATGAAGTTCCAAAGTGGTTCAGCTGTCGTAAAGATGCAAAACTAGTTAATTCTTCTGTAGATGATGAAGAGGAATGGTATAAAGCTCATTGTGAAGTTAGTTTTGAAATTCCTCCAAATTTAAAATGGGAGACGTTAAGATTGGTTCTATGTGTTTTTAATGATTGTGATGCCAAGATTCTTGTCAATGAAGAACTCTTCAAAGAGATACCCCCCATGTATGATGTTGGAGTGATGGATGAAAGTCATGTGCGGCTCACGTGTATTCCAATATTTGGGTTAGAAGAAGAACCACTGACGTGGTTGAAGCAGGGTACTAATAAGTGTCAAGTTATATTTGACTTCTGGGGCGACGTGCCCACACCCGTTAAAATGCCCTGCGGGGTCCACCTATTAGGCCACCAGGTTGCTGATGACAGTGAGACTGATGGGCCAACGCAGTGGTTGTTGCCTGATGCGATGGCAGTTGATGATGATGATATGAAGCTGGATGATATTCATGATGATCAACACCAAGACTACGAATTGCTTTCCTTGTCTTCAACATCAAAGACTAGTCTTGGCAAGAGGCCTCGCGAATCAGATTACATGGCACTAGATGATCGCCGTGCTAACGACGTCGACATTGGTGATCATGAAGCTTAATGGCTTACCTTGTTTACGGGACCAGCAGATCACCAAAAGAGGAGGCACGTTGATCCTAATGAGGAGCCAAAGTATGTAAATCCATTAAATGTTGAATGATATCTTTGCATTTTCTGGTAATATATCTGCGTTTTGTGTTCAATTCAAATTTAGCAATATTTTGCTGTGCATCTCTGGGGTATATGTTGTAGTTTTCAGGGTGTGAGTTTTTTTTTCTTTTTGTTTTGGGTTAAATCCTTTTTCTCAGTGCTCTACATTCGATATTAAATTTTCAGGTAATGAAGTTCCAAAATGGTTTATGTAAGCCTCATTTTCAGCTATCAAAACGAACCAAATTTCCGGGCAATGGTATGGTAACCAAATTTTAATGCACGACTTGCTAGCAAACCTGGGCAAGGATATAGTTCGCAAAGAATCCCCCAATGATCCTGGCCAGCGTAGTAGATTGTGGTTTTACAAGGATGTCGAACAAGTTCTAACGGAAAATACAGTAAGTATCACATGTGTTATTATATTCAATTTGACAAGAAAGAATACCTTATGTCACCTTAATTTTCTTAATCGACAGGACGGACCCGAATTCCCCATCGGAACTCGTGTCCAACCACCTTCCCGTCGGACACTACCTCGACGCAGAACTTACTTTACTAAAACGCCCATTAACCCTGGTTTAAGGAAATAGGTGAGTCGACTTCGCCGAAAATTCGGCTGAGTCTCACTGAAAAGTGGGCTTTCCCAAAATTTTCCACTGTTAAAAACAACAGAAAATTTCCCAACAGCAAGATGCACAAAGCGAAGCACAGTTAATAGGGAGGCCTTCGGCCTCTACCTCAATCCTAGGTGAGCGCTACGAAGCAATCTAAAGAGATTTAAACTTTACAACCCGAGTAAAGGATAGCAAAGTAAAAATACAAGAAAACTTCTACAGGAGCCAATAGCCGTGATGCCTCGACGTGGTGGTCTCGACCTCGGGATCTAGTACAGGGCGCAAAACAGAAAATGTGAGTGGACGAAAAATCAACTTTAAACCTCATTTTTCAATGAACATAATAACCCCCTCTGTTTTCGCAAATAATGACAAAACACTTATGCAATAAAAATCCTTGTGTACACGTATATATTTATACAAACCGAAACTTGAAAACAATTCTATTAAATTTGTACCTTGAAATACCATAAGAAAAGCGTAGCTTTGCTACTTAGTAAATTCTTGGAAACCACAAACTTAAACACTGAATCCTTAAAATAAAAACCATGGATTGGAATCCATCCAAAAATATCCCATTTAAGTAAAACATAAATAACAACATTGAATAACTTCCTTTTTCCTGGAACCCAACCTGTCCAGTTTCAAACCTTAATTTAAAATCATGCACTGTGCATCACTTTGTCCCGGTGCACATATCCAAATATAATAAATCCTGGAAATAACATCCATAGACACACCCACATATATATATATATTTATAATAACATAAATGTAAATTCTCATAAAATCCCAACAAGGAAAATATAAAACCAAAACGACTAAAAATCAAGAAAACCAAATTTCCCAACCAACTGTTTCCCGACGCAATGCCCGTAGGCACAGCAAGTAAGGAAGGATCCTCACTTAAAAGAAAATAAGAATAGAAGCATAGTAATAGGTATATATATACATATATAAATAGTAAGACTCTTAGACCAATATTCGTACCGGGGAAACAATCCAACATGGGATCGTTTGACTGAACCACATAGAGGAGTCCTCAACAACCATGTGGCCACGGAACAAGCCGTCCAACTGGGACTAAGCTTATCAGCACGTACAGCAAAATCCTTAATACTCGTACGCCTGTGACAAGTCCTACGCGCGCAGACTACCCCGCTAAGGGTCTACAGTCACACCCACTCAAGGGTGCACCGGGTATCCAACATATCCAAGTATCCAATTCAACAAGTATTCACTTTCCAAAGTTCCATAACCGGGGGAGGTACATAGGGTAGTGCTTATAGCACTTCAACTGACATAACCAAACACTTCTCACTTTCCACAATAACCACACCCACGTACCCCACACATAACTAGACATACATAAATTCATTCTCGAAAATATTATATAATTCAAGATACTTGCAATATGTCAAAGACCCGAAAATGTATATACACCAAAACTCACAATAGCCACCAAAACCCAAATACCAACACATATCCCGATAAATTGATAAAGTAGCAAACTTGCAACATAAGACACTAATATAAACTTCAAATATCAAAAGTAACCCAATTAATCCGTATAATACAAGTCCCAAAAGTTAAATAATAATAAAGTTCCATAAATAGATAATATAAAAACTATAAAGTCAAATAACCCCAAATATATAATCGAAACCCAACATTTATCAAACTAACCGCCCAAATGTTAATTCAACAAATAAATATAAGTTCCGGTAGTATAAATATAAGTTTCCGATAGTATAAATATAATTCCCAAAAGTATAACTTATAGGTTTCTCAAAAGTATGGAATATACTTTCCTAAGGATATAGAATATAAGTTCTCAAAAGTATATAATATAATTTCTCAAGAGATATAAAATATAAATTCGCTAAAGTATAGAATATATAAATATATATATATTCCCAAAGGTATGGAATATAACCCATGAGATTTATAAGTTTCAAACATTTAAAGTAAATAGGAGATCCCATCATTAGAATCATATAAAAACATCAAAATTCATATAACCGATTTATATAAAGTTCAAGCCCGACAAAGTCATAAACCTCAATTTGTCAAATATAAAACTCAAGAAATTCCCGGGTACTTCACCATACCCAAACCGGATACAAAATCTTACCGGACATTTGTCCCGTCTCAAATTCAATACTCAAAGACCTTTAATTTAAAATATAGCCACCAATGTCCCACAATTAAACCGGGACCCCAAAACTTGCATAAACTTTGAATATAATTTAAATCCCAATAACCTCATAAAATATTCTATCCAAGATTCAAAATATCATTAAAACCCCTTAGTCAAAGTGACTAGTTTCATATGCATAAATTTCCCGATAATTCCATCAAAAATCAAATCCAAGACTTAAACAATATTTGAATGCCGAAAATCAAGATAAATCATTTATGCATCAAATTCCAATCTTTAAAAATATGCTCATTCAAAACAAATGTCCACTCACAACAAGTCCACGCTGCTCAATCCTTAGAGAGCTTTCCTTCCGGAGTACGCGAAGCAAGAGTACCTATTTGAGAGAATAAACGCTTTAATTAACACCCGTACCAACCAACAAACTTTAACTTAAGACGCTAGTTCTCGGGTCTCAAAGTAAGCGTACACAACTACCGGGGAGTTTCTAGAGTCAAACTACGCTATTCAACAGGTGGGACCACCTCGGAAGACTCACGGTCAACCGATTGGTCAAACTTCCCGAATAGGTCAACCGGGCCTCCGGGACCCACGACCTCCGATTTCCAATCCGAACATTCCTAAATGTTCAACAAGGTTTACTAAACACGTCCTGACAGTTTGGTCTCGATCGAGCGGTCGAAACTGCGCCCATCACACGATCGACGGTAACCGGGTTACCTAACCCTAGGGTTAATGATTCGGAGTATCCGGGACTCCGATTCTTGATCCGTTTGTTCCAACACGATCCTAGAGGTACAGGGAACAACATACTTGGAAATGGGACCGATCCAACGGCCCGAACATATCGAACCCGGATAACGCATAATAGGCGTAAATCCGTTCGACCGTCAAACGATAACCAAATTGGAATCCGAGCACACCTACATGCTCAGGAAGACATGGGGAACATTTTAGGACACAATGCACCACCACAACAGTGCCACGAAACTCGTCGGAATTGGGTGTGCATAGTAATTCCGGTGACCGGAAAAACTCCAAACCAAGGGTCAAGACTTCAGGTAAAGGTTCAACTCAACAAGTGGAGCATTTTATTCAACTACGGCAACACCTAGTTTGGCGGGCAAGTGGCCGGAAATTCAACTTAAAAACCGGCCTAAAATGGGTTTCTAAATCGAACAACCTAGGCTTGAAACCAATCTACAATACCTACATAAATGGATAGAGCAGGAAGAGTAGATGAAGTTTCATACCTCACTCGACCCAAACGGTTCCCGGAGTCGCCGGAAAACTCGTCGGAAAGTTCGGTAACCAGTGAACTTTCAGTCGCTCCAGTTTAAAATCCGCGGGTTTCTGAGCTGGGGGAATGAGCAGGCTGTGTAGAGGAGGAAGAGACGAAGATTTAGCAATTGGAATCACTCGAAACGGACACTTGTGGAGGGAGATATGCGCAGTCAAAGTGACTGCCATGGGAGGAGAGAAAAAATGAGAGGAGGAAGAAGAAGGAGAGGGCTGGCACTGTAGCATTTTTACTGTAGCTGCTACAGTAATCGACAATTTCGTTTTTTTTTTTTTCTAATCGCTTCTCGATCGTTACAACCCGGAATTCGCTGTACGCATATCCACGAACTCGTTTCGACGAGCCGACGCAACGGCGCAACTCAATTCCCCAAATTCCTTTTGGAAATTTAAAGTGCCTAAAATACCCTTAATCCCGAGTGGCAAAATTGTAATTTTGCCAAAATTATTTTTTTGACTAAACAATTGGGATTGAATAGTGAAATCGGGTCAGGGATGTTACATTAACAAAATGTGCTTGCATTTTGGTCTCTGTACAATGACTTCGTTTTTTAATGTTAATGCTTTTCTATCTTAATTAGGGAACAAGAAAAATTAAAGGCATCATGGTGAAGCTTCCAGAACCGGCTGAGATAACGTTGCATCCAAAATGCTTCCGTAAAATGGTAAATTTTCAGATTTTCATAAACCGTATTGCATCCCTATGTGGGCACATTAACTATCTGCCCGACACGTTAAGATTGATTGATTGGGGTAGATGTCAGTTACAATCTTTGCCACCCGATTTTAAAGGAAATCATCTTGTTGTGTTCAATATGCCTTGCAGTCGTATCAGACAATTGGAGATAATTATGGTATGTATTTGAAATTATTTTCATCTATTATATATAATTTCAAATAGAGTTGTTAATTTCAGAAGGAAAAAAAACCAAAATTGTTTTCTAAGTTTTTGTCCTTTGAAGCGTGTGATTAATTATTTTCTATTTTTGTGTTCTTCTCTCACAGCATTTGCCAAACCTGACATCTATGAATTTGAGGGGTTGTCAATTCTTAGAAAAAATCCCAGACTTATCTGGAATCCCAAACATAAAGTACTTGGATCTAAGCGGTTGTACAAGTTTGGTTGAGATTGATGATTCTATTGGATTTCTTGATAAACTTGTTGAATTGGATCTTGATAGATGCGTTAATCTTACGAGGTTTGCATCAAGACTTAGATTGAAATCCTTAGAAATACTTTATCTATGGAATTGTAAAAGTCTTGAGAGTTTCCCAGAAATAGAAGTCGAGATGGAATCACTATGGAGATTGGATATGCAAGGAAGTGGCATAAGAGAATTGCCTCCATCAATTGCATATCTTACTGGGCTTCGACATTTGTTTCTTGCTGGATGCTTCGATCTTACGAGGTTTACAACACTACTTGTTCTTAGGGATTGCAACAGGCTTGAGAGTGTCCCAGAAATAGAAGTCGAGATGGAATCATTAAAAGCTGATTATTGTGAGAACCTTACAATTACGGTGAACTCCCAAGTTTCATCCAGCAACTCCAAATTATAGCTGCTTCCCAACCTATCTAAACTTGGTCTCAGAGGATGCAATCTATCAAAAATTGATTTCCTCCTGCCCCTTGATTGCTGGTCCACATTAAGAGATCTTGATCTATCGGGAAACAATTTTGTCAATCTTCCGATATGGATTAGCAAATTTGTCAACTTGCGGTGGCTTAACTTGTGTTATTGCGAGAGTCTTCAGGAAATTCCAGAACAAGTGCTTCCACCAAGAGTAACTAGGGTATTGCTGGATAACTGCACATCATTGGAAAAAATTCCAAAAATGGCTTGGGTATTGCTGGATAACTTCACATCATTGGAGAAAATTCCAGAATTCTCACCGGTGGATGACGATATGTACGTGAGTTTGAAGAATTGCGATAGACTACGCGGCTACGACATCACGAAAATATTTTTCTGAATCAAGCTTCAGTTTCTCATCCGTATTCTAGTTTCGAGGATTGAGCTTCCAGGCGATGAAGTTCCAAAGTGGTTCAGCTGTCGTAAAGATGCAAAACTAGTTAAACCTTTTGTAGTTGGTGGAAAGGAAAGGTTGGCTCGTTTACTAACCCGTAATCGGAATGAGAATTCGGAATCCGATTCCGATTACGGATTATACATGTGTTTACTAAAATTGAGAGGAATCAAAAGTGTGTGGGACCCACACGAAAAATGGAATTGAATTCCAAGATTTGGATGATTTGGATTCCCTACATTCATAAGGTATTTGAATTCCGGATTTCATCCGTAATCGGAATGCTAATTTTTTTCCTTTTATGCCCTCACTTACTTTCATTATTTCCAAGATTATCCTTAACCCTATAAATAAAAACAAAATCATTGTAGTGTTAAGGATTAACTAATAGAAATACTTACATTTATAATAATAAAAATACTTATTAATAGAAATACTTGCATTTATAAAAAATACTTAATAGAAATACTTAAATTTATAAATAAAAAAACAAAATCATTTTAGTGTGTCTATGAAATAAAAAAACAATTTAATTTTTCTTACTATTATATACTATATCAAATTTTATTAAAAAAGTATATAAAATATTTGATTTGGGACAAGGGCATTTTAGTAATCGTACTAGTTTATATTCGATTCTACTTGAATTAGTAAATGCTTTTATGGAATTCTATTAGATTCCGATTTTAGTAAGAACAACTTCAACAAGGAATCTAATTTTGATTAGCCTCATTTCAATTCCTCCTCAATTCAATTCCTCTCGATTTGATTACGGATTAGTAAACGCGCTATTAGCTCATTGTGAAGTTAGTTTTGAAATTCCTCCAAATTTAAAATGGGAGACGCTAAGATTGGTTCTTTGTGTTTTTACTGATGCTACTGCCAAGATTCTTGTCAATGGAAAACTCTTCAATGAGATATTCATTGAAGAGATAGAGATGAAAGAAAGTCATGTGCGGCTCAAGTGTATTCCAATATTGGATAGGTATGGGTTAGAAGAACCACTGACGTGGTTGAAGCAGGGTACTAATAAGTGTCAAGTTATATTTGACTTGGAGGCCGTAGTGCCCACACCCGTTAAAATGCCTTGCGGGGTCCACCTATTAGGCCACCAGGTTGCTGATGTCAGTGAGACTGATGTTGTTGATCATGGGCCAACGCAGTCGTTGTTGCCTGATGAGATGGCAGTTGATGATGATGATATGAAGCTGGATGATATTCATGATGATCAACACCAAGACTACGAATTGCTTTCCTTGTCTTCAGCATCAAAGACTAGTCTTGGCAAGAGGCCTCGCGAATCAGATTACATGGCACTAGATGATGATCATCGTATGTAAATCCATTAAATGTTGAATGATATCTTTGCATTTTTTGGTCATATATCTGCGTTTTGTGTTCAATTCAAATATAGCAATATTTTGCTGTGCATCTCTGGGGTATATGTTGTAGTTTTCAGGGTGCGAGTTTTTTTTTCTTTTTGTTTTGGGTTAAATCCTTTTTCTCAGTGCTCTACATTCGATATTAAATTTTCAGGTAATGAAGTTCCAAAGTGGTTTATGTGAGCCTCATGTTCAGCTGTCAAAACGAACCAAATTTTCGGGCAATGGTATGGTAATCAAGAGGTGTGTTGAGGCGCCAGCATTTTCTGAGATTCCATTGTAAGTTGCTTAAGGAAATATACCTTTCTTCTCAATTGATGCATCCAGCATTTATCCGCGGATGAACAAAGCTGGATTTATCTAATGCTTTCATTCCACACATATACTTTGTCTATGATTCTTCTATCTCATTCATTGGAATTGGTGTATGTTGGGGACAAAACATAACAGATTTATCTATTTCATAATTTCCAATCAAGGTTTGTTGAAAATCAGATATTAATTGTGAACAGGCATCCAAATATGTTCAACATATTTCTGTTGAAAGATTGTGTCTCATTATACTAGTGATGTTGCTGGTATTGGCAAGGTACAAGAATCCCAGCATGTCTAAATCAAGTGAAGTTGTTGCAACTCAACTGCAGGATAGTTCAAGATATTTCTGATAATCCTACAAAAGACACGAAATGAGATTTGGAACAATTGAAACTGCAACATGAAAACTTTGATGGGCAGCGATACTATCATCCATATTTTGTAGTTTTCGAACTCCTGTCTAGTTTGCGAATAGATTTTGGTTCTTTGAATGCCAGTTGCTGTTTGAACAGGCCCAGTAGAGCTAACATCTCCAATGGCTCCATTTACCCCAAAAAGAATTTGGCTATAGAAACTAGGAAATAGACTCCAGGAATTATAACTTCATTCTTTGTTCACGAAAGTGCATTATTATTGTCATTGCATGACCGGATAGCTACTATAGATGTCGAATGTTCAATTTTATCCACCAAAAATTACAAGGGGCTTCTCATAGTAAAAAAGATAACTACAACTTACAATGTGAACTGACACCAAGTAAAACTTATGACAAAGGAATAACTGTCCCTATAACAAAAACAAAAATTCACTTCATACAACATTATTATAACAAGAGAGCGGTACACAGCAGTGTAAATGTAGACAAATATACACGGCAGAACCATGTGTCCGTGGAGCACTGCAAAACTGCCCACATTGCCGCAAAGAAAAAGCTCCGCATTGAATTGGCTCAAAACAACACAGTCAAGCATCACCAACTTGGTTATATTCCTACATAAGCCACTGTCCAACAAATACTGCATATACCTCATTTTTGCCACCATTCTTGGTGTATGGGTATCCAGTCAGATTATTTTTCAGCCAACATATACAAAGGCCTTTTTCTTTTGGACCAAAAAAAGTTACATTTTAATTCTTTTAATTAAAGAAAAAAAAAAGGCTAAAAGAGAGTTAAAAGAGTTAAACTTCTGTTAAGTTGTGTGCCACATGTCACAAAACTAAAGGTGAAACAGGGGGCACAGGGGATTTGGTAACAGGAAAATTGGACTCCCAAGTGAGGGCCATATCCTCAAATATAGCCCAAAATCACATAAACAAATCTCCAAGAGTGTGCTACACAAAAGGCTACAAAAAGAAAAAAGAAAAAAAAAAGAGGGCTATCCACCAAGCCAATTCCAAAAAATCAGGCCACATTTGGCCCTTCGGCCAACCCAGGCTATATAGTTTTATAGGCCCAACAATGTTTTTTCCTAGGATGAAATGGGCCATTTATGGCCATTGATGATGTGATCGTTTCCTAATTTTTTTTGTATAAATACCTATCTCAATCTTACATATTTTCTCACAAAATCCTATCCCAAAATAATTTTCTCTTATAAAATGTATTTTAAATAAGGTCTAAATAGTCGTTTAATTAAATTTACATAATATACTAAAAAATATTGAAATATTAAATTTATCCCTTTGGTCCAGGACTAAATATAACCCTCCCCACTTGGAGATGTCCTTAGGGGACAAAAACTATTGGTAGATAGAAATGTCATAAGATATCTTTTACTAACATTCAACACTCATATTTCAAGCATATTATATAAGATCAAAAAGGTATATTGACATGAATTCATATGAACATCTCAATAACATCTTATGAACTTTTCAATATTTTATGACACTTCTTAAATCACACAAAAATCCCAAAAATACCCCTATGGCCGAAATTCCCTATTTACTGATGCATAACATGCTTAGTGAGTCATGTAATTTATTGCAATGAGTGTTGTTCACCATATCATATTCCTTTTCTCAAGTCTCTTTGTCACTTGTTATTAAGTCTGTGACTTGTGTTAATGGCTTAATATGTCACATGTAATGTTCATTTGATTAGCTCACTAGATTAGGATGATATGTCACTTGTTATTAAGTTTGTGACAATTTTGTTAGGTTTGTTGAAAGAGGCTTTTCCTGATGAAGTGAAATTACCAGATTCTTATTAAGATGCTCAAAAGATAACCATTGGCTTGGGTTTCACATATAAAAATACCATTCGAGTCAATGGGAAAAAGGGATAGGGAGACGTAGAAGACCCCATTAAGATTACAAAATCTATATAGAAAATTTTAACCTCACAAATCTTGATAATATTAATACATATGGTGAGGGCGGGTAAAGAAAAGAAAGAGTTCGAACTAGTCTATGAGGCCTTCTCCAACTTATTTGGGACTAAACTTAAATTTTCACCCTTCAAAATACAACTATTCATGTATTGCCCGAACTCAAACAGTTTTTCCTCCAACCTTGCAGACTCAAAATTTGACCCCATAGCTTTATTAAATTGTTAAAAAATGGTTTAACTTTATACGAAAATTTTAACCTCACTGATATGTTCATAATTTTACATGATTTTATATCCTTTTTGCTTAGTTTTGTGAATCAATTTGGACTAAGGATGCTGATTTTGGTTATTTTCTGATTTTTCAGCTTATGAGTTACAAAATGTAGAAATTCGTCAAATATTCGTCATAATAGAGTTTGACATGATTCCAATTGGAGATGGAAGATAGCATCTTGAAGTTTGTTCATGAATATTTTCATAATTTATGAAGACTACTAAGGTGCCCGTTTTTAATTAGACAACTCAGCCTAAACTAATTCCCGGAGAAAACTGAGTCAGCAGGAGTATTTTGGTCACCAAACACTCATACGACATTGGATTGAGGCAAACGATATATGGCTGAAAAGAAGACATCCAGAGCTTTCCAAAGAGTGGTGGCACGCAATTTTCTGAAGTCAGGAAGGATTTCAAATCGCATTCGCAATGGGAATCACGTGCAGTTTCCTGGAAGTTTTAGGAAACTTAGTTAATTACCTTTTCTAGTTGGGAACTGACTTGGTAATCAAGTCTTCGTGTAAGGCCACTTGTTTAGGCCCATTCTAACTAGGTTTTAGGTTCTTTTTTATATGAGAGGTCGGCCTTGCTAAAGGAGATACCAGAACTTTTCGCAAATCAACCGTGGAGCAAGGAAGAGCGGCCGTGCACTCTAAGGGTTTTTCTTATCTCGTTCTCCATGTTTTATTTTTGCTTTGTTACCATGATTATGAGTAACTAACTTCTTTTACTAAGACACAATGTAACCCTTTTCTAATTATTCAAAGCTTAGTTATGTCATGCTATTAGAATTTCCGTGTTGTTGAAATTTAATCACTGTGCTTATCTTCTTAATTAATGATCTTGATGCTTAGCTACCATCTAGGTTTTTGGTTAAGTAATTTGATGCATGTTAGGGTATATGTCATGCCTAATATGAGTTTTGCTTCTTGTGATTAAATTCATGAATGGGCCTAGGGTAAACACCATACTCTTAGGGGTTTGTGTGATTGTGTGAAGTTCTCATTGAACCTAAGGTCTTTTTATATGTTTATATTTATGCCTCACGTCAAGGATGAATTGCGTGTAAGAAGAAGTGGTTAATTGCTGTGAAAAGAGTTAATCATAATTTTGGAGAACTAATCATCAACATAACTTGGGAATTTTGATAGTATGCATGCTAAGGTTTGGATAAGAGGAATTGCGGTGAAATTGTTGTCTTGGTAAGCTTCTTTAAAATCTTTCACAAACTTATTTAATTCACGTTTTCTTCGTGATCTCGTCTTTTAATATTCTTGTTTTCAACATTCTGTTAAAAGAAAATCTTTCAAAACCAACTTTCAAAACTCCTTTGCTAAGTTTTAGTTGAGTCATTAGTTTTAAGTTTATTAGTTAGGGTGTCTAGAGTAATTTAGGATTTAAATTAGTTCATAAATTCACAACACTTGCGAATTAATTCAGTCTCTGTGGGAACGACCTTGTACTTGCCTTGGCTATATTGCATTAACCTTGTGCGCTTGCAAGTTTATTTCTTGAATTTAACTATCTAATTTCCAGGTAGTAAAATTATACATCACTCACAAATCATGATAATATTAATATATGTGGTGAGGGCTGGTAAACAAAAGAAAGAGTTCCAACTTGTCTATGACAATAGAAATATACATTTTCTCAAGTTTCCACAAACTATGACACTTTTGGGTTCTTATCTTCATCAGGAAAGCAGAGGTCAAGGCAAGGGTTAAAATCCATGGCAAACGTTGTTATTTTTATAATATTATTTGGACTTAATAGTGTTGAGAGAGAATAATATATATTTGGAGTTTGACGTGTCATATTATAGGTCCTTATATTATTAGAATGATTTAAATGTAACGAAATGCGAGTAAATGCATGCTTGTTACGTAGAGGCTCAAAATCTTGAACAAAATACCTATTTATTATGTAGAGTTCGATCTCTTGGTCACCTAGTGATCAAGGAATCCATGGTCACCAACCCTTGGATTCAAATCCAATGACCCACCTACTTTTGCATTCATTTTAAGAAACTCTATTGGGCCATTGGATTTGAATCCAAGAGTGGGTGACCATGAATTCCTTGGTCACTAGGTGACCAAGAGATCATGACTCTTATTATGTAGTGAAAGAAAGCGGGTCACGTTAAGGATAAGAAGTTACCTTGAAGGATCCGTACCCTTGAAGTGGAAGCTGACTAGGAAAAGTGAGTTCCCACTTGGGGTTTGAAAATGAAGATGAAAAAGACCGTGTTAATGTAAACTGCGTTTGGTCATCGTTCTCGAATTCATTGGTCTTCCCAATCATGTGTGTTAATGAAAACACACATGACATGAAAGCAACTCTATAATTATTATTTTTTATATAGCAGTTTATATCAATTGCAAATAATAGTAAAAGTGGGAAAGGGATAAGAAACAGGCCACATGTAAGGTTCCATTAAGATTTAAAAAAATAAAAATCTATGAAATAATTGTGAAGAGGTGTTGGTGAAAAAGAAAAAGCATCATCATGAACTGAAAGAAAGCGCGTTAGAAAGGAAGTACCACTATCAAAGACAAGAAGCTGCCTTGAAGGTTCCTTTCCTTACCCTTTACTTACTTCATCACATTCACATCGTATATATAAAAACTTACCATTACATTGGAGACCACCCATCAGTGTGAGTGTGAAGGAAAGTGCACGTCAGTGATGATAGAGCTTTCTTCTCCTCCATCTCCTTCTTCTCCCTCTTCAACTTCTTCTTCCTCTTCTTTCACTCAATCAGGGACATACGATGTGTTTCTGAGCTTTAGAGGTGAGGATACACGCAAAACTTTTACAGATCACTTATACACCGCCTTGGACCGTCGCGGTATTCATACGTTCATTGATGATGAGCTTCCAAGAGGAGAAGAAATATCACCTCAACTTCTCAAAGCCATTGAAGACTCACAGATTTCCCTCATCGTTTTCTCTGAAAACTATGCATCATCAAGGTGGTGCTTGGATGAACTTGTTAAGATCCTTGAATGTAAAAAATCCAAGGGACACATGGTCAGGCCAATTTTCTACAAGGTGGATCCCTCAGATGTACGACACCAAACAAGTAGTTATGGTGAAGCATTTGTTCACCATGAACGCAAATTCAAGGATGACAAGGAGAAAGTGCTCAAATGGAGGAGAGCTCTTACGGAAGCGGCAAATTTGTGTGGATTGCATTTCAAGGAGGGCGGGTACATAATTTCTAACCATTAATTATTGCACAACATAATTGGTTTTTTATATTTTATTTTAATATTTGAGAGTTATGATGTGAAGCTTTTCTTATTTTCAAAAGAAAAAATGGGGGATACAAATGCCAAATACTATATAAATTTATGTCTTCTCTGTGACCTGAAACCAAAGAGCGAAACAACTAAGTTATTTGGACACCAATTAATGTGATGCGACGAAAGAGTCTTTGATGCTTGAGTTAGATTACCCTCTGAAGTTTATGGATGTTAAAAAATTTCGAGTGAGCTTGATTGGTCAAAACAGTAATTAACACATGTCATGTTCTAAATCATCGACAAGCCCTTTCACTTATAGCACCCACTTGATATTGTATTTTAATATTTTCATTGATTGTCTCTTTAAAAAAAGAAACATTTTCATTGATGAATATTAGCATCATTCGACACGTGTCATCTATATTTATAGATTTCACTTCATAAATTATTTATGAATAAAGACTTCAAAAATAGACGTTTGAATCGTTGAAAAAAAAAATTTGTAGGAGCCCCTAAAAAATTAGACAATTTGTAAATCATTAAGACATTTAATTGTGCTCAACAAAATCGACAAACACGATGCTTCAAGAAAATACTAAAATAAATGACAACTTTCTAGGTTATGTCTTATCTTGTAATATTTTCGCACCTTAATTCTTAGGAAAATCACAAACAAAGTTGGCCTTTAAAAATATTTATTTTACCGACTTCGCTCTATTTTTTCATACGGTTTTCTTTATAATGAATATAAATATATGAATCAACGTTAAATCTATCATATGCTTTTAAAATTATAGGTATGAAGCTAAATTTATCAATGAAGTCGTTGAGGAGATTTCAGTTCAAGTAGTCAACAACACATATTTGGATGGGCCAGCCTACCCAGTTGGAATTAAGTCTTGTGTAACAGATGTCAATAAGCTTTTAGGTGTTGATGGAAATGGTCATTGCACCGTTGGCATATGGGGGACTGCTGGAATAGGCAAAACAACAATTGCTAAAGCTGTTTATAATTCAATTGCAAGCAAGTTTGAAGGTGCTTGTTTTCTAACAAATGTTAGAGAAAAATCATCAGTGGATGGAGGACTACTCAAACTACAAGAAGCTCTTCTTTGTCAGGTCCTAGGAGGCAAAAACTTCCAATTGTTCAGCGTTGATCAAGGAATTAATGTTATCAAGCAACGGCTGAGCCGTAAGAGGATTCTCTTAATTCTTGATGATGTGAATCAGTTGGACCAGTTACACAACTTAGCAAGAGTTGGTTGGTTTGGTGAGGGAAGCAGAGTTGTTGTAACGACAAGAGATAAGGGATTGCTAACTCGTCATGGAATTGAGTCAATATATGAGGTCAAGAAATTAGATGACCAAGACGCACTTGAGCTTTTGAGTGGGATTGCCTTCGAAAGAAAGGAGCCTCCAGATGATTATTTGGGACTCGCAAGGCGTGCTATAGTCTGTGCTCAATACCTTCCATTGGCTCTGACAATTTTAGGTTCGTATCTACGAAATCAGAGCACAGAGGATTGGCTTGCTACATTACATAGTTATGAAGCTGATCCTTATGCAGATATTCAGAAAATACTTAGAACAAGTTATGGTGGTTTGAAATACAATGTCCAACAAGTTTTCCTCGACATTGCATGTTTTTTCAAGGGTGAAGATAAGAACTATGTGATACAAGTATTAAAAGGTCCGAAGCTTGCCTATCCTGAAATTTGTATCCGAGTGCTCCTAGAGAATGCCATCATAACTATTGATAGCAATAATAGAATTCAGATGCACGACTTACTTGAAGAAATGGGTAAGAATATTGTTCATGAAGAGTCTCCCAATGAGCCTGGAAAACGTAGCAGATTGTGGCTTCATAAGGATGTGCACGAGGTTCTAACCGACAATGCCGTAAGTAGAATATGCATATGTATCTTCACATATTCTTATATTCAATTGAGAAAAAGCCTTCAAGCAAACCTTTTATAGTTTTCAGATCAAAATCTAGACGAAAATAGAATTCTAAACAATACTTGTATTTTAATTTGATAAAGGGCTTGCTTTGTTAATACTACTGCTTTTCATTACTACAGGGTACAAGTACAGTTAAAGGCATCATGATAAAGTTGCCCAAACATGATGAGATACCTTTGAATGCAGAAAGCTTCTCAGGCATGAAAAACCTTGAATTTTTTATAAACCGTAATGCAAGACTTTGTGGAGACACCGTCGATTATCTCTCCAACAAGTTGAGAGTGATTGATTGGGGCAACTGTCAATTGCAATATTTGCCATCTAATTTCCACCCAGAGGAACTTGTTGTATTCAGTATGCCTTGCAGTCACATCAGACGATTGGAGAAATTGAAGGTACTGTTGTGAATTTTATTGCAAGCGCACAATCCGCACAAGTAATATAGAAGTAAGTAGAGTGTCGTTCCCACGAAGACTGTAATTTCCTATTAATTACCAATTATGATTAATCCTTAAGTTTATCTGAACAATTAATTATGAAGATTGATTGATTTAATTAAACTAAAACAACTATAAAAGAATAACAATTTAATTAAAGGTGGAAAATTCAAGTTTATGAGACACTAGGGCATCCGATTTCACCATAACCAATTCCACTTAATTCTTATAGCCAATTAATCCTAATTACTATCCATGTTGACAGTTGGTTTCTCCTTATTTATTTGATATTCCCTCTCGGGCTCAACCAAAAGTATTTTTAATTAATAACCCACTCTCTCTCGAGCAACAGATTTAATTAATCAAGAACCCATTAAGTTCTATGAGAACCTGCAAGAAAACTGCATGAGTCATGTTAGTCCCTCTCGGGCACTCATTCAAGTCATGGTATTTGTTACAAGAAGCAAACACCAAACTTCTCCTCTCGGTCTCCGTTTGGATCATCAATTAAATATTAGCTAGATATTTAAATCATTAAGAACAGTAACAAATACTCAACATGGGATAATAATCAGAAATTAATATAACTATAAAAATTAAGTATTCATGGTTAGGCTACATCGTAGCCCTAGCAAGGGAAATTAGTTCATGACAAAAGAAAATATAAACAAGAGAATTGTTGTCATAAAACCGATTTGGCCGATGGACTTGATCTTCAGAATCTTCACAGCAACACCTTCAAAAGCTCCTTAAGCACGGCAACAGCAAACTCTTGGCTCTCTTTGGTATTTCTCTGGGTGTATGAATTTATAATGTAGAGAAGACGGTGGAATATTATGGTAGAAGGTTGTGGTTGAAAAGATGATGGTATGTGGTCTCTGGAATTATGGTTGAAGGGTTTGTATTTATAGGCACAAGAAAATCCCTCAAAAATAAGGAAGATATATTTGATTAGGAAATAGGGGAATAATAGGAATATTAGAAAAATGAAAACCTAATCTCAAAAGGACATAACAAGCGGCTGGGACTTGGAAATAGGGACTTCCAAGTTAAAGGAGGAAATCTAATATTGGGCTTGGTTTTGGGAGAGGATCGGGATTGAGAGGAATAATTAATTCCTGCTCAAGAGATGAATGCGGCTGAAAGGAATAAACAATTCCCATACAAAGACAAATAGGGTGCGGCTGGGAGATGATCAAATTCCAATTCAAAGACGGAATAGAACTTGCGGCTGGGCTTTGGAAATCCAAGTCAAACTAGGAGTTTAGGAGATTGGGTTTGGTGGCTTGTGGGGTAATGAAATGCTGAAGGAATATTGGGAATTGATTAGGTTAAAGAAGACAAGAAACGTGGCTTTTGCTGGAGAGCTTTAGTGTGGCTGAAGTATTGGAATTAACAATTCCAATTTACAAAAGAGACCAGCCCATTAAACTTGTATTTGCCGACAACTCTCCAGACCTCCATCCAATATTGGTCTGCTTTTCCTCAATTGAATATTCTTGGATTTTGACTTTTTGGTTGCTCAGCAACAATTGATGCCTTCAATTCATTATCAAATATCTTTTAAGGATCAGAAGCTGGCCCATCATCTCAGCCGTGCTTAATTGAGCCCAATCCCACATCTTCACTTCAATTGATGTTTGGTTCAATTTCCAGAGGCAATCAGCATAGCATCTTGCTTCAATAATCCAATTCTAGCAAATGCATCATCCTTTGCGAAACCCACTGACCCTCATCAATTGCGGCAGCTGCAAAAGCACATCAATTAGCACCTCCATCGGTCTTCTCACGTTTCGGCTCCAAGATAATGGTAAATTTCTCTAACTCTATCTTTCTGGCGCTGGTCACTGAGACCAGTTGTGGGTATAAATTGACACTTGCACAGATGCACTCCAGGTGTTTGATGAAATGACAGAGTGAATTCTTGAGATTTTGTTGAGTTGATAATTCCACCTATTTTGGTCTTTTAAGCTTCCAAAATTGTAGTTTTAGCTCCAAACTCTTGCTAGGAACGAATGCCTACAAAATCTACACTAAACACATTAAACTAAACAATTTCACACGAAAACAATGCAAATAGAGATAGATTATATATGCAAAATATTGATATATCAAACTACCTCAAACATATCTTTTGCTAGTCCTCGAGCAAAACTAGAAACAAAAACAAAAACAAAACGAAAAGCTAACTAAACCACTTTCGCAGGTAATCTCGATGGCACTTAGCAGGTGCCACAAGCCGTTAAACCTCTAGGTGTCCCTAGTAGGAGGAGTTGTGTCTCCTGAGGGTTTACCAGTTACGAAACCCACAAACGTTTTACTGCAAAACAAAATCGTTAAAGGCACCACTTTAAACAAGCTAATAAAAACCAATACCTGCTAATCACAATTGCATCACTAAAGCTATGCCACTTTGAGTAACTTGCATCATAGTGTAATGTGTAATACCAAAACCCATAACATCAAAGCTTAAAGAGAACCATACTCGAACGCCATGGAATTATTTCGCCTTGACTCTAATCCTCACTAGATATCACTCTATAATTTTCTCTAGGAATCCTAGGCTTACACTCAATTGTCACATATGTGTATGAGGTTATGTAATGGAAATCAAATATTAACACATATGCTTAGCATGAAGAAAGGCACTTTCTGAAAATAATGTCTCATGAAAAGAATCGAATACTAAGAACAAGAGTACATACCTCACCTCCAAGCAAGATTTCCCAAAAGATCAGTTGGTACTTTTACTTTGGTTGTAATGAAAGGCTAGGCTCGGGTAAGAAAGAAAGGAAAGGAATAACAAGAACTTAGGACATACCAAAGCTTCCTTCACAATCACGGCCCGCTCCTTTTGAACATTTTGTAGTACTCAGCGTCCATGAATTGTGCATCTTCACTACTCCTTTTGGAGTGATTTTGAACTTTTACTCTTTTGAATTGCAAGATATTTTTTTCTTTTTTTCTCTTCTTTTGTATTTTTTTTTCTTCTTCTATTTTTTTTTCTCTTTTCAATTGCATTTTAGCACAAGCACCTCGGTACACGCCAATTCTTTGGTGTAGAGCTCAACCTTCTTATTTCCATCACTTTGGCACATCCTAAGCTATAAGGTATGGCTTAGAAACGGGTTATGTAGGTTAAAGATAATAAGGGAGATGAAAGAAAGGCTAAGTGTTTGGTTACAAAGGGGTTAATGACGCACACAAAAGGGTAGGATAAAAGGCTTTTTAGTGGTTGAAAACATGCATAGCCTAACATCATCTCTCATGGTCCATCCCACTTGGAAGCGACGTACCTACAAAAATAAGAACATTATTTAGTATCCAATACAAACCTAATGAGAGCAATCTAATTAAGAACAAATTCGAAAAGTGTTTAAGAGTAGAAACAATAAAACCCTCTCAAAGAATGGCTTTTGGCTCAATTTTCTCACAATGGTAGTCTCCACTAATATTCCATAGTCATTCGAGCATAGCAACCTTGTCCACCAAAACATTACGAGCATGGTACTGTGAAGTGCAAAAGATTATAATGCAAAAACCCTTCATGGCAACACGTTAGTAAAGCATTCATGATCAAACATGGCATATACATCTCCATTAGCAAGATAAAGTAACAGTTTTAACTAGAATTTACATTTCAGAAAAACTGCTTCTTTTTAGTTTCAACCTCAGCTCAGATTTCAGTGAGTATTTTACAAAGTACCACACGGATTTTGACAAGCCTTATATGTTCAGAAAATAGACACAAAATCGCACAAATTTTATGTGGACAAAATCCTGAAAAACAGATTTAAACTGCATGAAAACTGATGTTAAAAACAGATAACAGTGCAAAATCGCAGAAAATTTCAGTTCCAGACCCCTGTTCAGAAAAACAGCTGTAACTTCCAAACGAAAAATCAGAAATTTACAAGACTTATATGTCTGGAATCAGCACGAAAAACTGAAGATGGCAACGCGGGCCAAATCTTCAAATCCATCACAGATCAAAACAGTATTACCGAAATGTAAACACCAATGTTTTGCATGACTCAAAAAAACTTAAAACGAAAAATTTAAAATAAAATGAATGTTACCCACCTCAAACCTAAACCAAACATTGTCCTCAATGTTTAAAAAGAAAATAAAAGCATGGACAAAGAATAGTAAAAGCAATGATGTAGGAAACACACAAACAAAAATTAAAAAGATAAGGAACGAAAGTACCTAGTTGGGTTGCCTCCCAACAAGCGCTTAGTTTAAAGTCAATAGCCCGACTTTCGGATGTGTTATTTGGGATCATTGATGAGGACGTTGGTCTCATCCTCTAGAAATTCGGCTGCCACATGTGGTTTCAATTGATGACCTTTGACTTTGAAGGTTGTACCGTTACGATCATTCTTGATACGCCACTCCTTCCTACGGTACTTGTAAATTCTTGCATTCTCATACGATTTATTCTGAAGTTTCTTTGACTCATTCCTTCCTCGGTCGTATGGTTTTGGTTCATCCAAGTATAAGGTAGATACAACCCTTGGGTTGTGAGATTTGGAGGTGGCGGCATGTACCAATGGAGCTTTCAATGGATGGCTTGGAGTCTCCTGTTTAAATGTTTCCGAAGCAATTTTATCAATGCGAAAACAATCCTCCTCTTTTCTTGGAAATTTCATTGCTTCAAAAACTTTGAATGTCGCTTTTTCATTCCCAATTCTCAAAGTTAGTAACCCTTTTTCCACATCAATTAGAGTGCGTGAAGTAATCAGGAATGGGCGGCCCAAAATTAGCTGTGTATCAGAATTTTCTTCCATATCCAAAACAAGAAAATCCGCTGGAAATATGAGTGTATCAACCTTTACTAGAACATCTTCAATAATTCCGTTTGGGTATGTGATTGACCTGTCTGCCATCTGCAAGGAAACAGTAGTGGGTTTAATTTCACCAATGCCAATCTTTTTAGCAACAGATAAAGGTAGTAAGTTAATGCTAGAACCCAAATCACATAAAGCTTTTTCAAAGAAATTATTTCCAATAGTGCATGGAATTTTAAAACTCCCTCTATCTTTTTGTTTTGGTGGAAGCTTCCGCTGTAGGATGGCACTACACTCTTCAGTCAGTTGGATTTTTTCATGCTCGCCAAATTTCCTTTTCTTGGAGAGGATGTCTTTCATGAATTTTGCATAACTTGGCATTTGTTCCAAAGCTGCAGCGAATGGAATGTTGATTTGCACCTTTTTGAACGTCTCCAAGAAATTAGAAGATTGCCCCTCAATTTTATTTTTCTTCAGCCTCTGCGGAAAAGGAATTGGTGGGACATATGGTTTCAATGGAGGAGAATGAACCGGTATAGAATTTTCTTCTTCTTGGAATTTCTCAGCTTCTTCCTCTTTTTCTAATTTTTCTTTTTCCAAGTCGACTGCTGTGTTCACTTGCTTCTCTTCATGAAGATTGATTGCCATTACTTGTTCTTGATTTTTCGGATTAATTTCGGGTTGGCTTGGCAATACTCCTTGGTTTCTTCCACTCAATACATGAGCTAATTGGCCTACTTGCACCTCCAAATTCCGAATAGAAGCTTGTTGATTCTGAAATTGGGTT
Source organism: Prunus padus (assembly GCA_024362665.1). NCBI lineage: Eukaryota > Viridiplantae > Streptophyta > Magnoliopsida > Rosales > Rosaceae > Prunus > Prunus padus. Next base: position 17,548,084 of record JANFAM010000009.1, on the reverse strand, counting down.
TTTGTTTCAGCCATAAATTGGGTGGTAGACATAGTCAACTGAGTAAGTGCATCTTCCAAATTTATTTTCTTTTCTTGATGCGGAAAGCCAAGTGGTGGTCTCTGCACATTCTGATTATTGCCCCATGAAAAATTTGAATGGTTTTGCCAACCAGGGTTGTATGTGTTGGAATAAGGATCATTCCTTGGTCGATTAAATTCTGCAACCTGATTGACTTGCTCAGCGGACGCGAATGGGTTCCCTATGATGCACTCTGAACTGGGATGAGGGCCTGCACAAAAATCACAACCAAAATTAGTATTCGTATTCACAGCATTAACACTTAAAGAATCAACTTTTTTAGTAAGGTTAGAAATTTGTGCTGTTAGCAACGACATAGCATCGACTTCTAAGACCCCAGCTGGCTTTGGATTCATTCTCTCACTCGGCCATTGGTAGCTGTTGGATGCCATGGTCTCCAATAGTTCAAATGCTTCTGTAGCCGTTTTTCCCATTAAAGCACCTCCAGCTGCTGCATCAACTAATGTCCTGCTTGTTTGACTCAACCCATTGTAAAAAGTCTGAACTTGAATCCAGGTTGGTAGCTCATGGTGAGGACACTTGCGCAACAAATCTTTGAATCGTTCCCAGGCTTCATATAGAGGCTCCTTGTCATACTGAGCGAATGACATAATATCTTGTCGGAATTTTGCAGTTTTGGCTGGAGGGAAAAATTTAGCAAGGAATTTCTTGGATAAATCATCCCAAGTACGGATAGAGTCTTGTGGTTGTGATAGTAACCAAAGTTTGGCTTTATCTTTCAAGGAGAAGGGGAATAGCCTTAAACGAATAGCATCATCAGTTACCCCATTGAACTTGAATGTGTCACAAATCTCCAAAAAGATCGCCAGATGTATATTTGGATCTTCATTCGACAAACCACAAAATGTAGATGTATTTTGTAGCATGGTGATCACAGCTGGTTTGATCTCAAATTTGTTGGCTGCAATAGAAGGACGTCGGATCGCTGAAGGAGTTGCCATTGGGGGGGCAAATTCCCTCACTGCTCTTTCAACTTCATCCGCCATAGATTGGGGTGGTGGTTCCACCAAAGTGTGCTTTTTGCTTCCTCTGTTCCGCTTATGAAACGTACGTTCGATTTCTGGGTCAAGTGGTATGAGTTCTAGGGTACGAGAACGTTGCATACACAGAGCAAAGTACCTGAAACAAAAAGAAGAAATTCAAATTAAACTCAGAATTAAAATATACTGATATTAAAAGAAAATAAAACAGTCCCCGGCAACGGCGCCAAAAACTTGTTGTGAATTTTATTGCAAGCGCACAATCCGCACAAGTAATATAGAAGTAAGTAGAGTGTCGTTCCCACGAAGACTGTAATTTCCTATTAATTACCAATTATGATTAATCCTTAAGTTTATCTGAACAATTAATTATGAAGATTGATTGATTTAATTAAACTAAAACAACTATAAAAGAATAACAATTTAATTAAAGGTGGAAAATTCAAGTTTATGAGACACTAGGGCATCCGATTTCACCATAACCAATTCCACTTAATTCTTATAGCCAATTAATCCTAATTACTATCCATGTTGACAGTTGGTTTCTCCTTATTTATTTGATATTCCCTCTCGGGCTCAACCAAAAGTATTTTTAATTAATAACCCACTCTCTCTCGAGCAACAGATTTAATTAATCAAGAACCCATTAAGTTCTATGAGAACCTGCAAGAAAACTGCATGAGTCATGTTAGTCCCTCTCGGGCACTCATTCAAGTCATGGTATTTGTTACAAGAAGCAAACACCAAACTTCTCCTCTCGGTCTCCGTTTGGATCATCAATTAAATATTAGCTAGATATTTAAATCATTAAGAACGATAACAAATACTCAACATGGGATAATAATCAGAAATTAATATAACTATAAAAATTAAGTATTCATGGTTAGGCTACATCGTAGCCTAGCAAGGAAATTAGTTCATGACAAAAGAAAATATAAACAAGAGAATTGTTGTCATAAAACCGATTTGGCCGATGGACTTGATCTTGAGAATCTTCACAAAGAACACCTTCAAAAGCTCCTTAAGCACGGCAACAGCAAACTCTTGGCTCTCTTTGGTATTTCTCTGGGTGTATGAATTTATAATGTAGAGAAGACGGTGGAATATTATGGTAGAAGGTTGTGGTTGAAAAGATGATGGTATGTGGTCTCTGGAATTATGGTTGAAGGGTTTGTATTTATAGGCACAAGAAAATCCCTCAAAAATAAGGAAGATATATTTGATTAGGAAATAGGGGAATAATAGGAATATTAGAAAAATGAAAACCTAATCTCAAAAGGACATAACAAGCGGCTGGGACTTGGAAATAGGGACTTCCAAGTTAAAGGAGGAAATCTAATATTGGGCTTGGTTTTGGGAGAGGATCGGGATTGAGAGGAATAATTAATTCCTGCTCAAGAGATGAATGCGGCTGAAAGGAATAAACAATTCCCATACAAAGACAAATAGGGTGCGGCTGGGAGATGATCAAATTCCAATTCAAAGACGGAATAGAACTTGCGGCTGGGCTTTGGAAATCCAAGTCAAACTAGGAGTTTAGGAGATTGGGTTTGGTGGCTTGTGGGGTAATGAAATGCTGAAGGAATATTGGGAATTGATTAGGTTAAAGAAGACAAGAAACGTGGCTTTTGCTTGGAGAGCTTTAGTGTGGCTGAAGTATTGGAATTAACAATTCCAATTTACAAAAGAGACCAGCCCATTAAACTTGTATTTGCCGACAACTCTCCAGACCTCCATCCAATATTGGTCTGCTTTTCCTCAATTGAATATTCTTGGATTTTGACTTTTTGGTTGCTCAGCAACAATTGATGCCTTCAATTCATTATCAAATATCTTTTAAGGATCGAAGCTGGCCCATCATCTCAGCCGTGCTTAATTGAGCCCAATCCCACATCTTCACTTCAATTGATGTTTGGTTCAATTTCCAGAGGCAATCAGCATAGCATCTTGCTTCAATAATCCAATTCTAGCAAATGCATCATCCTTTGCGAAACCCACTGACCCTCATCAATTGCGGCAGCTGCAAAAGCACATCAATTAGCACCTCCATCGGTCTTCTCACGTTTCGGCTCCAAGATAATGGTAAATTTCTCTAACTCTATCTTTACGGCGCTGGTCACCGAGACCAGGTTGTGGGTATAAATTGACACTTGCACGAGATGCACTCCAGGTGTTTGATGAAATGGTTAACTCGCAAGTGTACGGGCCAATTAGTAGTATAGCAAGACAAGTACGAGGTCGTACCCACAAGGACTGAGAAGTTCAAATTAGTTATGTACTTAGATTACCCAATTCTAGAAACAAGAAGTTAAGTCTAAAACAGATTTTAAAGAGAGATTGATTGACTTTGTGAAAACAAATGAAACAAAACGAAATTGCAAACAAAGGCAAAGTAAACAAGTGTATCAAAGAGTGGTTTTGAGGTTGGAAACAGATTTGGAGACTAGGGCATTCGATTCACCATAACAATCCAATTCTAGGTTATAAGGATTCAAGTGACAAGTCCGATTGATTCAAAGATTGATTCTAGCTAAAGTATGATTAAGCCATGGTGTTTGATCCTAACCTTGTATTTCTAATTCCCTAATTAAGTCCTTATTGTCGAACTTAAATCAAGCATTAGAAATCCATTAAGCATAGAAGAATGTTTTAAACAACCAAGCATGTATCTAATCCCTATTGACGAATGTCCATACATACTCATCTTATTCATAGTTCAATTGAAACAAAAGCATAAGGTGTCTACTTTAGTTTCAACCAAAATACACAAATCTCAATGGTAGCTAGGCATTGATTAGCATATAAGTAGATAGGCATAATGAATAAGAGCATGAATCTTGAATCAAACTTGAAACTTGGAATTTATAAACCCAGAATATTCATGTTAGGTTACATCGAAGCCCTAGTAATGGATTTAGCTACTCATAATGGGAAAGAAACATAAACAGAAATGAGAAAGCATAATGAATGTAATAAGAATAGAAAACCCTTTTCTGAAGTTCTTGTGGTGTCCAATGCTTCTCCAAGAGCTTCTCCACGCCTAATACTTCTCCAAGCACTTCCCCACGTCTAGAAGAATGTATGAAGGTTCAGGAGGTGATTTGGGATGAGTTTGGGTGAGTGGTGTGTTAAGAAAGAAGAAATTCGTAGGGAAATGGAGCGGGCTTGCAGGGGACAGTTATGGTGATGTGAGGTCATTTAGAGTGTTGGGTTGATGACTGGAATGTTTGGGGAATTATGAGAGTGTGGAGGATGGTGTGGAGGAGGTCGAAGGAGGTGAAAGATGTGTGTTAATGGAATGAATGATGAAAATGAGTTATCGAGACCTCTTTATATATAGGCACAAGGGATGGGTGAATCAGAATTAACAATCAATTCTCTTCTCTTTTGGCTATTGCAGATCTCACATGCAGCTCACCCATGCTCCCACATGCAGCTATGGATACTTTTCTAGCTTTGCAGCTCCCACATGCTACTATGGATACTTTTCTAGCTTTGCAGCTCCCACATGCAGCTATGGATACTTTTCTAGCTTTGCGGCTCCCACATGCTACTATGGATACTTTTCTAGCTTTGCAGCTCCCACATGCAGCTATGGATACTTTTCTAGCTTTGCAGCTCCCACATGCTACTATGGATACTTTTCTAGCTTTGCAGCTCCCACATGCTACTAACACATGCTCCCACATGCAGCTCCCGAGGCCAAGATGACTAGCAACTTCATGGGCTCACGAATTGGGCTTCCCTCAAGCAACTGATGACATTGAGCTGTCCATCTACAAGTTCAAGATGTCATCTTTCCAACCACATGTGACTTGGGCCAATCCAAGTTCGGAGGAAGGAGTTAAGGCTGAAACAAATTGCTAACTCGACCGCACGTTTTTGGACCATTTTGCACATTTGGGCCCCTTTGCTACCTAAAGCTCAATTAACTGAATGACAAACATAAAAGAGATCAAAAGCACAAGTTTAACTCAAAAACATAACTAAATCATATGCTAGAAGGGTACAAAATGATATACAATTATGAACCGATCAAATGACAGAGTGAATTCTTGAGATTTTGTTGAGTTGATAATTCCACCTATTTTGGTCTTTTAAGCTTCCAAAATTGTAGTTTTAGCTCCAAACTCTTGCTAGGAACGAATGCCTACAAAATCTACACTAAACACATTAAACTAAACAATTTCACACGAAAACAATGCAAATAGAGATAGATTATATATGCAAAATATTGATATATCAGGTACCAATTTAAATTACATACTTATTTATTATTATTTTAGCTAGAGTTCTTATTTTCAGGAAAATAAAAATAAAAATCTAAGAGCATGTTTGATAACCATTTCAATTTTAGCTTTTAGTTTTCATTTGCTGTGCTAGAGTAAAGAAGTAAAAGTGGGAGAATAGAAGTGAGAATGAGAGAATAGAGATGGGATTGAGAGGGAATATGAGAGGAGAGGAAGGAATGGAGGAGTAACAAAAGTGAAAACAAAAACAAAAATATGAAATCTATTTGAAATTGTTTTCACTTTTGTTACTCATCCCTCTCATCCTCCCCTTTCATCCTCCCTTTCATTCTCACTCTCATTTTCCTATCTAGCCAAAATAAAAACTAAAAATCAAAAATAAAACCTGAAGTTGTTATTTTAAGGGTGCGATTTGATAATTTCCTATTTTGTTTTTTGTCTCACAGCATTTGCCAAAGCTGACATCTATGAATTTAAGTCGTTGTCAATTCTTAGAAAAAATCCCAGACTTATCCGGAATCCCAAACATAAAGTACTTCGATCTAAGTAATTGTACAAGTTTGGTTGAGATTGATGATTCTATTGGACTCCGTGATAAACTTGTTCACTTAAAACTCGATGGATGCGTTAATCTTACGAGGTTTGCAACAAGACTTAGATTGAAATCCTTAGAAATACTTAGTCTATGGCATTGTAAAAGTCTTGAGAGTTTCCCAGAAATAGAAGTCGAGATGGAATCACTAGAGACATTGCAAATGCATGGAAGTGGCATAAGAGAATTGCCTCCATCAATTGCATATCTTACTGGGCTTCGAGAATTGGTTCTTGTTGGATGCTTCAATCTTACAAGGTTTGCAACACCACCTGTTCTTAGGGATTGCAACAGGCTTGAGAGTTTCCCAGAAATAGAAGTCGAGATGGAATCATTAAAAGCTGATTATTGTGAGAACCTTACAATTACGGTGAACTCCCAAGTTTCATCCAGCAACTCCAAATTACAGCTGCTTCCCAACCTATCTTATCTTGATCTCGAAGGATGCAATCTATCAAAAATTGATTTCCTCCTGGCCCTTGATTGCTGGTCCACATTAATGGAACTTGATCTATCGCGAAACAATTTTGTTAATCTTCCGATATGCATTAGCAAATTTGTCAACTTGAGGAAGCTTTCCTTGTCGGCTTGCGAGAGTCTTCAGGAAATTCCAGAACAAGTGCTTCCACCAAGAGTAACTAGGGTATTCCTGGATAACTGCACATCATTGGAAAAAATTCCAAAAATGGCTTGGGTATTGCTGGATAAATTCACATCATTGGAGAAAATTCCAGAATTCTCACCGGAGGATGACTATATGTACGTGAGTTTGGAGAATTGCGAAGGACTACGCGGCTACGACATCACAGAAAATATTTTTCTGAATCAAGCTTCTGTTTCTCATCCGTATTCTTGTTTCGAGATTTTGCTTCCAGGCGATGAAGTTCCAAAGTGGTTCAGCTGTCGTAAAGATGCAAAACTAGTTAATCTTTTTGTAGTTGATGGACAGGAACGGTATAAAGCTCATTGTTAAGTTAGTTTTGAAATTCCTCCAAATTTAAAATGGGAGACGTTAAGATTGGTTCTATGTGTTTTTACTGATGGTTTTGCCAAGATTCTTGTCAATGGAAAACTCTTCGATAAGGAGATATTCATTGAAGAGATGAATGAAAGTCATGTGCGGCTCACGTGTATTCCAATATTGGATAGGTATGGGTTAGAAGAACCACTGACGTGGTTGAAGCAGGGTACAAATAAGTGTCAAGTTATATTTGACTTGTGGGGCACAGTGCCCACACCCGTTAAAATGCCCTGCGGGGTCCACCTATTAGGCCACCAGGTTGCTGATGACAGTGAGACTGATGTTGTTGATCATGGGTCAACGCAGTCGTTGTCGCCTGATGCGATGGCAGTTGATGATGATGATGATATGAAGCTGGATGATATTCATGATGATCAACACCAAGACTACGAATTGCTTTCCTTGTCTTCAGCATCAAAGACTAGTCTTGGCAAGAGGCCTCGCGAATCACATTACATGGCACTTGATGATGATCGTCGTGCTAACGACGTCGACATTGGTGATCATGAAACTCAATGGCTTACCTTGTTTACGGGACCAGCGGATCACCAAAAGAGGAGGAACATTGATCTTAATGAGAAGCCAAAGTATGTAAATCCATTAAATGTTGAATGATATCTTTGCATTTTCTGGTCATATATCTCCGTTTTGTGTTCAATTCAAATTTAGCAATATTTTGTTGTGCATCTATGGGGTATATGTTGAAGTTTTCAGGGTGTGAGTTTTTTTTTCTTTTTGTTTTGGGTTAAATCCTTTTTCTTAGTGCTCTACATTCGATATTAAATTTTCAGGTCATGAAGTTCCAAAGAAGTTTATGTGAGCCTCAGGTTCAGCTGTCAAAACGAACCAAATTTCCGAGCAATGGTATGGTAATCAAGAGGTGTGTTGAGGCGCCAGCATTTTCTGAGATTCCAACATATTTCTGTTGAAAGATTGTGTCTCATTATACTAGTGATGTTGCTGGTATTGGCAAGGTACAAGAATCCCAGCATGTCTAAATCAAGTGAAGTTGCTGCAACTCAACTGCAGGATAGTTCAAGATATTTTTGATAATCCTACAAAAGACACGAAATGGGATTTGGAACAATTGAAACTGCAACATGAAAACTTTGATGGGCAGCGATACTATCATCCATATTTTGTAGTTTTCAAACTCCTGTCTAGTTTGCGAATAGATTTTGGTTCTTTGAATGCCAGTTGCTGTTTGAACAGGCCCAGTAGAGCTAACATCTCCAATGGCTCCATTTACCCCAAAAAAGAATTTGGCTATAGAAACTAGGAAATAGACTCCAGGAATTATAACTTCATTCTTTGTTCACGAAAGTGCATTATTATTGTCATTGCATGACCGGATAGCTACTATAGATGTCGAATGTTCAATTTTATCCACCAAAAATGACAAGGGGCTTCTCATAGTAAAAAAGATAACTACAACTTACAATGTGAACTGACACCAAGTAAAACTTATGACAAAGGAATAACTGTCCCTATAACAAAAGCAAAAATTCACTTCATCAGAGTAAAAGTAGAAGCGATATAGCTACTTGAAATTTATCACGAAAAATTCACAAATTACTTCTCTAAAAAAATTCAAATCCTAATTCCCTTATGAGTGGGACGAAATTGAATAAGAACTCAGTGTTTTCCTTTTCTGTTCATGTTAAGACAGCTAACCCACAGAACTCATGCTACAAAGCACATCTGCCAATGGGGCAACTATCAAATAAAAAGGCCTGCTTGAATGGCTCGTTCCTGTTATTCCTTGTTTGGACCCCCCAAATATGAAAAAAAATCCTCCAAACAATCCAAATCCAAAACAAAATCATCAACCAGTCGAATCAAAAGCAACCATGGCTCAAATGCAATAATGAATGATGACCAAATCAATGTCTTCCCCGCAACATAAAAGATTAGAATGAAATGTAATCAAATAACATCCTAATCAAAAAAAGGTATCGTATATCACTCAAAGGCTCCATAGGAAAAAATGAAAACTTTCATGCTTTCAAACAACAACCAAGAAAAACACCGCCACTCAGCGAAAAAGGAGTACATCAGTTTTCAAAGTTTTCATCCCCTCAAACTTTCATGATAAGGTTTGCATTCCCTCAGAGTTTTCAAACTTGTGTTAAAGAACTGATAAAATCTTTAAGAGAAGGCATCACTCAGCCAAAAAAACCAGATACTTTAATTAACAGTGAGCAATGAAATTATGTTTTTTTTTTTCTAGACCCAAGATTATCTGCAACTTTGAATTGCTCTATTCACAAAACTTAAAACAATTAATTGGAATTTAAGCCTAGAAACTGACCTCTTGGTTAACAAAACTGAAAACACCAACCAAACTGCTCTATTCAAAGCAACAAAAGACGATCTGCAAAAGATCAAAAGAAAACATGGTTTAAAAAAAGGGAAGGAAAAACAGAAAAATTGGAGAAGAAAACCACATAGGCAAAACACATATATCAATATATGAATGAATAAAAACGAACACAACATGAATCAACAAAAGAGAAATTACCTGAACACCCAAAACATAAATCAAACACAACCCAAAATAATCACTATATAAATCAATAAAAACGATCAAATACAGAAAAGGAATTACTTAGGGGATGAAACTAAATTCAAACAAAATGAAATTTATCCATACAATCATAATATCCAATTGACAACACTTTCTCAACATTTGCAATTAACAAAGGAGGCTCAAAATGTAGTTTACCACCTCAATGAATTACCTAAAAAGCTCACTGGTCAAAACTGCTGAATGTGGAATTAAGGAAAATGTGCATAAATTTTTTTATTGTACATTTCCTTTATAATCATGCACAACATGAATCCTTCATTTCTTAAAGGGAAGGTGGGAATATTCAAGCAAGTAAACACACAAAATAGCCTCAATCTACAATGAAGCATATAATCAAGGGACAGCAGTAATATGTGCAAAATACATGCTTTTGTGTGGCATTTCTTATGAGATTCTAGAGAGGGTAAAAGGAAAAGAGATGAAGTTTTGACTCTCTTGTTTGTTGCTTGAGTGCTATTTAAGTCTGAGGTGGGTTTATATCTTTATTTGCTTTTTCATATTGGTAATTATTCTGCTGCTGTCTGCTGGCTGCATGAGAGAAGTTGAATGATGCATGCAACCGGTAAATGCAGATAACTTTTTTTATATAAAATATGTGTGGCTTCAAGCACTTGATTAAAATCACAAAGGGCAGCGAAGTGACAAAAATCATTTGTTGCAGTTGGTAAGTTGGTAATGGAATAGGATAGGAGGGCCCTGTGAAATTCTTAAAAATTGAATGGTGGTTGGTCCAATTGTCTTCTTACTCTGAACCCAAAGATGATCCGTTGAATTGAAATTTGAAGTGGATTATTAAAGGTTGAACGAACGCAATACCCATCAATAGAATAGAATGAGAGCTTTCATATTAAATGGTGCTCAAATGACACTTGACTTGGCCAACATTATCAAATTTGTTTGTTTCTTTTTGCTTTCATTGGGTTTTTGTTTTTGTTTTCCAGGCACCCTCCTCCCTTCTCAACTAACAACACCAAGGTTGCGTTGATAAAACAATAAATGGACGTTTCAACAAAACTAAACTTTTATGCTAATGTCTTTAACATCTACCCTACCCTAACAATTAATCAGTAAAATGCTTTACCAACTCTTTAAGTTAATAATAGTCGATTGCAGCCACGTAGTTTCTACTCAGGAAGCAGTAAGTAAATATGGTCAACTAACTACATTGGCACGGCACATACTAAGGAAACATAAAAGTTGTTGGAGTAGAAATGGAAGTTTGGCAAAAACAATTATCATAAAGGGAAATGAGAACATTTGAGACCATATATATGTATATATTAATATATTATAGATGCAACTGAATTTATCAGGAGAAAACCATACAAAACCACTGTCATTAAAGCCAACTGAATTTAATTAAAGCACCTCTGGCTTTTTGACTCACTTATCTACAATTAATTACTAATGTAAAATGTTAATTTATTTATGGACGTGTAAACTTCTACTCACCAAATTGGAAAGACCTTATCAACGTCTGATTAGTTAAACAACGATCATCAAAACTCAATCAAACCTCAATCAAACATTGAACCTCACAGCAATTGTTCAATCACAAACCTCAACACGATGACGAAAAAAATCACAATCACAATCATGAAACTCAATCACAGCTCCACAAACATTGAACCCCAATTGCCCAAAAAAAATGGCAAACATGAAAACAAAGGAGCTGAATGATAAGAATTTCAAATGACCGTGCATGTTCTTATCGGGAGGGAGGACCATATGAAAATGGCACTGGAATTTCTGACCATTCTTACATGCCATAAGGCTCTGATTGATACAACAACCACTCTATTCATATTTAATACTGATTGGCGAAAGGTACTCACTCAATCACAGCCATACATTCATTGATCGACCAGACCATGTACAAATTAATCAATTTGGAAATGAAGATGTCAAGTCTCCACCATCCTTTATTAGGGTTAGAACCCCTCTTTGAGGTTTTCCATTATCTCTCTCTCTCTCTCCCCTTGGTGTTCATATTATCTTCAGGTTTTGTGTGTGTGCTGTGGATTGTGACATGTTGCTCAAGTCAGGCTGTTGTCATGGAGGCATGGGGTCGATTATTGTCTGGCCTATTGGTGGAAATAGTGAATCAAATCATTCAGCATGTAACTACTGATTGTTGCAGAGTGAGTGATGTGTATTTATCAAGTGGTATATAGAAACCCTTCATTTTTCTTTATCTCCATTTCACACAAAACAACAAAGAATTTTAAGTGTAATCTCTGTTGGGTTTTCTACAGGCTCTCAAATTAAGAGCTCTGGCTATGGATGCTCATTTTTCTTCTGTATTTATGTATTCTTTTTGTCTTGATAATTTATGATCACACCCCAGACACACACAGTTTACTCAAGAAGAACACAGAAGGAATTTCAAGCAATCAATTGAAGAACACAGAAGGAAGATGAAGCATTAACAAAGTTGAACATAACTTTACTCAAGAAGTTTCCAGGCAAAGCAACAGAATGCAAACCTTAAGGCCAAGGATCCAACAACTGGTACCGAACGACGATCGAAGATTGGTGAGGCAAAAGCTCTGCAAAGGATGATAACGTTGTGAACTGACGAAGCAACCGATGTGAGGAAGACCAAAAGAAACGGCTGATTCCTAAGGGGCCGCCCCAAACGGAAATCAACGGCCCCAAACGGAAATCAATGGCCCCAAACGAATCTCGAAGATCGAAGCTTGGCTTTCCATGGTTGCCCCCCAACCAGGTGAACGAAGCTGGTTGGAAACGAACGAAGGGTCTGTGCGAACAGCACAGTCGCGACCCTTAAGATCCAAAGAGGAAGGGGCAAAAATGGAACGGAAGCAAAAGATTTAATGGAGGGCATTTTGGGTTTTTCGCTGTACTGCTGGAAAAGGAAGGGTTGGGTACAAGGGAAATAGAGGGCATTTTCGTAATTTTACTGTTTAAGAAACAGTATCTGATTGAATTGGGCTTTAGTATATATAAATTTGACTAGGTAGCATTCGCAGTTAGGATACATATTCATTTGACAAAGTATTTCTATTTTGGAAACAATTTTAAAAATATTTAATGTTGCGTCATGATTCATAATAAAGTATATGTGAAACACACAATTATTATCTGAAAAAGTAAATTATGTTGCTTAAGATAATGTATCCGTATGAGAAAGGTACATTATCCAGATGTGGAAAAGTGTTAAAATAAACATACTCATAAACTTAGTTAACAGGGCCCCACACATTAACCGACAACCCAAAATATGTGTAAGCATCAAATATAAATTAACTTTCCATAATTTCCAAGAATATCAATTTCAAGATTCAAAACCATATTAAAACCTCAATAATTAAAATAAATCATTTTTCATGCATTTCCAATCGTTCTTTAAAATAATGCTCATTTCAAATAAAAGTCCACTCACAAGTAGTCTCATGCTGCTTGACCCTGAGAGGGTCCTGCCTGCTGTGTGTACGGAACCTGAGTACCTAATCAAGAATACAAGAATCGAATTAACGATAGAAACGCGAACGAGAAACTTTAAAACAAAACCTTAACTTTTCCTGACTCAAAGTGTGCGTGAACGTTTAAACGAATGATTCTAAGGTCAACGACACTCAAGGAATCACGATACGACCTCGGGAAATGCTCGGTCAACCCTGGTCAAACTTGGTCAAACCGGGCCCGCTAGGCCCACGACCTCCAAACTGAGATTCGAAAGTACCTATGAGTTCAACACGACCTAAACAACGTGTCCTGAAAGTTTGGTTTGGATCGGACGGCCGGATTGCTCACGATCGTACAATCGGACGGTTACTGTTAAACACCCTCTAGGATTTGCGATTTCGGAGTAACTAGGACTCCGATTCATGATCCGTCAAATCCTACACGACCCTTGAAATACGAGGAACAACATACATAAGATCGGAATAGATCCAACTGTTCAAACCCATCGAACCCGAACAACGCATAATAGGCGTAGATTCGATCGAGGTACGAACGACGTCCGATTCACAAACCGAGCATACGAACGCGTTCGTAATGACACAAAGACCGTAACGGAACACCGAACAACCACCACCACCACATGGCCCACGCTTCACCACACGTGCGACCGTGGGTTTAGGTGGCTTGAGTAATTCCGGCCAACTCCAAACCTTCACACCGGCCAACACCACCTACCCCAAACGAACCAGCCCACCATGGGGAGCTCAGAACCGGGCTGAGCCGCCTTAAAAATGGCCGGCAATTGGCCCAACCGGCTCCACAAACTCCGGCCAAAACTGGGTTTGGGATCGAGTTGGTTTAAGGCCAAATCGATCCCAGATCATCCTAGAAACTGATTCATGAGATAGAGATGACTTGTTTTCGTATCTTGCGCGAAGGCACAGCTCGTCGGAGACACCGGAACAAGGCCGTGAAATTCTGGCTTCGAACCAGTCGATTCTGCCGCGATACGCGACGGTTCAAACAGTGAACTCAGGTGGGAAGTGATCGACTCTTCATGCCGGTTCGAATGGGACCGGTCCCGGCCCTTGCCCGAAACCGAAGAGAGAGGGTGGGGAGTCGCACAGAGGAGAGAGAGAGAGAGAGAGAGAGAGAGAGAGAGAGAGAGAGAGAGAGAGAGAGAGAGAGAGAGAACTGACCAATCACAAATTTTTCTCTAATTTATCCAAATTTTAAATTATTAACATATTCCAATTTTATCGCTGAACTCCGAATCGAACATGCCTCCCATCAACGAACTCGTTTCGACAAGCCGGACGCAATGGAGCAACCTGTTTTGCCAAATTCCGTCCCGATAATTTAGTGACCAAAATGCCCCTTTAATTAAATATTATTTTAAAATTCCAAATTTTATTACATTAATTCTTTTAATTCATTTTTTATTTTTATTTATTTTTAATTCATTTTCTTTTAATTATATTAGGTGAGGGATGTTACATCAAATTTAACCAAAATTGATTCCATTTGAGCATGGTTAGAATGGGTATTTGGCCCTGCATCAGTATTGAGGAGACTTGTTTTTGTAGCTTTTTCATACTGCTCAGTGGCGGATCATGTCATAGGTGCAGAAATAAGGATAGGATTCAAGGCATGGAAGGAAAGAAATTTGAGGAAGGGGAGGGTTAAGGATTAATGTATTGCTCTTTCTTAAGGACTAAGGTGGCTAATGATGAATGAAGAAATTGATTTGTCTTTCCGGGTTTCATTTCATTACCAGTTCCTTTGTTTATTGGGCATTGCTGGTTTATTGGGTTGCTAACTTGCTATATGCAATTCATTAAAAGAAACAGGGTATGTTTTGTATTATTATATGTAAATCAGCTTCTTGTAGATTGACTTCCTACTCAGGTACTTCATTTACTTTCGAATTCGAATCTCCAATTGAATTTGAAATCTTTCTTTCTTTTACAAACCTTAAGCTGATTTTCTATTTGGATTTATGTAATGAAATTATCGAGTTATTAATTACTAGTCTGTCTATTGGAATGAGATACTATTTCAAACACTCTTCTTGCTTATGCCCTGTTTGTCTTGGTTTAGTATTTCTCTCAAAGCAAGTGAATATCAGGATGCATCTTAACTTTTGAAGGCGTTTCTTCCCTTGTCAAATTGCAACTTCTTTTAGTGAAATGGTTGATTTGGATATCAGTTCATTAAATTTCATAATGTTTCTGACTCTCTACGTTCTCAACAGTTTGCAATTTGGTTCTCCATCTTAACAATAGATTGCAAATTGGTTCTCCATATACCTTAGATTTGCCTTGTGAATATATACTCTGGATGTAACATCCCTGACCTATTTAATTAAAAGAAAATGAATTAAATTGAAATAAGAAACAAAAATGGATTTAAAAGAATTAATTTAATAAAAATTGGAATTTAATAATAATATTTAATTAAAGGGGCATTTTGGTCACTAAATTATCAGGATGGAATTTGGCAAAACGGGTTGCGCCATTGCGTCCGGCTCGTCGAAACGAGTTCGTTGACGGGTGGCACGTTCGAATCGGAGTTAAGCGATAAAATTTGGATTATTTTAATAATTTAAAAATTGGTTAAAACAAAGAAAAATTCTGATTGGCCCGTCACTCTCTCTCTCCTCCCACACGGTCTCTCTCTCTCCGACGCATCTCTCCCTTTCTCTCTCTTCGAAACCGGCGAACGACGGCACAGCTGAGGACGGGACCGGTACCGTTCGAAAGCTCTTGTCGTCCTCGTCACTTTCCACCCAAGATCAGAGTTGGTCTCGCCGGCGTTGATGGACGCGAAGCTCTGCAATTTCCGACGGCCGCTGCATCCTCGTTCCGGCGTTTTCCGGCGGTGGTTTCTTCGCGTAAGGTATGGAAACAACTCCTCACTACCTCCTGAATCTGTTTCTAGACTGATCTGGGATCGATTTGGCCTCAAACCAATTCGATCCCAAACCCAGTTTTGGCCGGTTTTCTCATCGGAGTTTGGGACGGTTGCCGGCCTGTTTTGGGGCGGCTCAGCCCGGTTCTGAGCTCCCCACGGTGGACTCTATCGTTCTGGGTGGGTGGTGTAAGGCGGTGTGCAGGTTTGGAGTTGGCCGGAATTACTCAAGCCACCCAAACCCACGGCCGCGCGTGTGGCGGCGTGTGGGCCAGGTGGTGGTGGCGGTTCGTTGTTCCGTTAGGGTCCTCGTATCGTTACGAACGCGTACGTATGCTCGGTTTGCGAATTGGACGTCGTTTGAACCTCGAACCGATATACGCCTATTGTGCGTTGTGTGGGTTCGATGTGTTCGGACCGTTGGATCGAATCCGATCTTATGTATGTGGTTCCTCGTGTTTCAAGGGTCGTGTGGGTTTTGATGGATCGTAAATCGGAGTCCCGGTTACTCCGAACTCGCAAACCCTAGAGTGAGTTTAACCGTAACCGTCCGATCGTGCGATCGTGAGCGATCCGACCTTCCGATCGAGACCAAACTTTCTGGACACGTTGTTTAGGTTGTGTTGAACCTGTAGGAATGTTCAAATCTCAGTTTGGAGGTCGTGGGCCTCGCGGGCCCGGTTTGACCGGTTTGACCAAGTTTGACCAGGGTTGACCGAGCGTCTCCCGAGGTCCTTTCACCGTCCTAGAACAGTGGTTGACCTTAGAATTCTTCGTACGAGGGTACGTGCACTTTGAGTCGGGAAAAGTTAGGGTTTCGTTTTAAAGTGGTCGTTCAAGGTTCGGTTCTTGATTTCCGATTCACATGTTCTTGTTTAGGTACTCAAGCACCGTACACGCAGCAGGCGGGATCTTCTCAGGGTCAGGCAGCGTGGGACTACTTGTGAGTAGACTTTTATTTGAAATGAGCATTATTTTAAGGAATGTTTGGAAATGCATGAAAAAGGGTTTATTCGGATTATTGAGGGTTTTATAATGATTTTGAATCGTTAAATTGATATTTTGGGAATTATGGGAATTTGAATTATATTTGATGCTTATGCATGTTTTTTGGGTTTCCGACATTTGTGTGTGGCCCTGTTACTAAGTTTATAATTGTGAGTATTTTAATTATGGAATTTGGGACAATACGAGCGTCCGGTATTATATGAATGCGGTTTTGGATTTGTGGTTACCATGGAAGTATTTTGGTTTTATGTTTAATATTTAAGTTATGAATTGTTGGGTTTCGGATTTCTTTATATAATTTGGATATTGGACACTCGGGGGTCTTTATGTGAATTTATTTATGGAATTTCCTATTTACTTTATTATTATGTTTATGAGTATTGTGAGTTATTCTTTAACCTTTTTTGTTTGTTTATATATATAGGTACACCTATGCTATGTGTGACACTATGTTTTATGTTTTGGAAACTTCATCCTATACTACTAGAGTTTATACCTTATATATTTCCGGAAACGTATATTCGATACTTTTGGGAATGTATATGTATTATACATTGAGACAATACCATGAAATTGCTATTGGGTTTCTTATACTTTAATTATATGTTTGAGAGTTTGAATGGCTTTTATTGGGACTTGAGGTTCCCATATAGTTTTATATCTTAAAGGTATTTTGAGTTTGGTATTATACTTTGGGTTGGGAGTTACGGACGCATGGGACGTCCGGATGTATTTATATTTTTGTATTTGACATATTTGGATAAGTGGTTATGTAAGCGGGTCCTTGGGACTCGGTTTTGGTTTGGGGGTACTATTTATTATCTGTTTGAGGTGTCGGAGTCGCACTGTGGTTTGTACCCATCCCCGTACTCACACGTGGCGTTGGAAATTTTCGGCGTGTGGGGAATGTTATTGGTTACTGTGTTGCACTATATGTGGCGTTGGAATCTCCGGCGTATAGTGAAGGTCCGGGCACCTTTGATCGGGTGTGCCGAAGACCCTTGATTGGGTAGTCTGCGCACGTAGGACAGTGGTATGGTTTGTACGCATGTGGCGTTGGATTATTCCGGCATGCGTACGGTAGAGTGGTGGTCCCCAGTTGGACAGCTCACCCCTAGACGCAGGGTGGAAAGTGGGCCCTACGGGCTAGTCAAACGATCCCCATGATGGATCGTTTCCCCGGATACTTGTTATGGTGCATTGGTGTTTGGGAATTATTATATTATCTACTATGAATATGAAAAGGGCTTTTGGTGTATTACTTTTGTTTGTGCTTTCGGTTGGTTGTCATAACCTATGACTTGCACCTTATATGTTTTAGAACTTTACATTCATTTTACATTCAATTCTATGCCTTGTGTATTTATGTTTATTTGTGGTGCGGTTTCGGAAGGCTATGCCTTGGAGCTTGGAAAAGGTTTGAAATGGTTTCCCTTTGATTATTTTTAAGTTATGGTTGATTTTTGTTTAAATGAAGTTGTAAAGGATTTGAATCGCTTGATTTGTATGGTTTTGAAATGGCGGGGTTATTATGTTGTTTTGAATATGAAAAGTTTGTTTTTGTCCACTCACACCCTTTCTGTTTTGCGTTCTGTTTTGAGTACTGGTATTGGTTAGTTTTCAGTTGTGATATTGGTTTCTATTTTGGTATTGGTTTTTGTTATGAATTTTGGTATTGGTTTCAGTTGTGATTGAATGTTTTTTTTTGTTTCCATTGTGATTGAGATTTGTTTCTAATATGCATTTTTTATCCGTTTTATACATATGAAAGAAGGTCTTGTTTCAAGTTGCGGCGTTCTTTTGGGCAGGAAATTGCTAACTTGCAGCTTAAATTTGGATCTAAGAGGAGATGTCCTGGAATTTTGCTGATAGATATAAAATGTGCTAAAATTCCCAACCAAGATGAGATGTAATTTTTTTTTTTTTGCCACTTTCTTCTGTACATCTTGAGATGTAATGAGATAACAGTGTTAGCTCATCAATTTATGAAAGTCAAGTTAGAAGGAAATTTGTCTCTAGTTTCCATGGTTTTATCGTTTCCCCTTACAAAGAAGAAAAAATACAATTGTAACCAAATTAATGATTTAATTGGTCACTTTCTTCATTTTGAAATTGTGTATGTTTATTTATATGTATTAATAGTAGAATTGTGTGCAGTGAAATGAACTTCTAATTTCTGAGTTGTGTAGATGACTTTTGCATATATGAAGAAATTCTGACATTGACATCTACATGTAAATTCTAAGTTTTGCATATATGCATCTCTTGAAATTCTTGAAGCATGAGTTGAGGTAGGTGGTTGTTATTGATACATTAATCAAATTCTTTGTGTTTGCATACAAATAGACTCAATATATATAAACTCAATGGAATTTATAACTTTAAATGTACATGTAAATTTGGTAATTATAATAATAAAAAAACTTATATTTAATTATTTAAAAATTATTATTTTTAAATATTAAAATAATTATTTTTTAGTCCGACACAGCACCAAACATAGGTCTTCACTATTTTTACAATCCAGCTTCTTAGTCCGACGCAGCACCAAACATAGGTCAATACTTAATCCAGCTTAGTCCAATCTGAATTAATTTGAGACAGTCCCATGATTTAGTCCAGTCCATAACAGTTCACCGTACCAAACAACCCCTATGTATTCTTCTTGTGGAGACTTATGACATGATGTTTTATTTCATTGGTTCTTGTGTATTCTTCTTATAGCAATTCTATGAGCTGTAAGTGAACTCATTGCTTGCAGTTAGCTTGTACTTAGTAGCATGCAATAGTCATCTTCTTAAGTTGTTTGAGAAGTGGAAATTATTTGGGCCTTTGAAATTCAAATTTGTTTTTTATTGCTTGTTAATTTCCATTTTATTGCCTGTTTATTGTCGTTCTATTGCCATGTTATTGCTTTGTAGTAGATAGTTAGCTTCACTCTTAATAATGGGGAACTCTCTTCCCTCTTAATAATTTTTTTCATTATTAACTTCACTTTGATATGGAGATTATATTTGTAAACTAAAAGAATTTACACTAGAGGTTTTATGTTCTAGTTGTAAATTTAAGCATGGTTCATTTTTTGTTATGTTTGCAGGTTGTGAATTTAACTTGGAGGCTTCCTTGGTTTCATTTCAGATTATTGAGTTTGTTTTGGTTGGTTTGGCTTGAGCAGCTGCAAGAGTAAAAGGGATGATGCTTCATGTAAATTTGACAATTAAATAGGAGATTTTTGTTTTCATGTTGTTAATTCTTGAAATACTTGGTCATTTTTTAAGATTACATGAAACAAAAAACATGTATTGAATATTATTGTATAGGAGACCATGCAATTATTTTGATACCATTAAATGAAATTTTAGTTCAATTTACTTAAAAACTTTGGGATCTTGAGAAAGGAACGGCAGTCATGTATACGACAGTTTTGAAACATACAAGATGACAATGTAAGAATGGTTAATTTTGACGATATCCATAGTTACTTCCACTCCATTATAATGTCATGTAGATTATAAAGTGGCAATAGACATGCAATACAAAAGCAATAGGAAAGCAATAAACAAGCAATGAAGTGGCAATAGACAACCAATGCGAAATCAATAAAAAAAAATGGCAATAAACAAATACTGTATGGATATCTTTGTACTCTCTTTCCCACATTATAATGTTCTAATTGTTGAACTATTACAATATTCAGTTGCTATCGATAATAAATAGTACACAAAAAATAATAACCACGGATGAAAATTTCATATCATTATAATAATGACCTCAAAAACAGTATTAAGTACATTACACAAATATTAGAAACATACGGCTCCACAAGAAGAATACATAATGTCTTAGATATCCTTACTAATTCTTGGGGCTTAATAATAACAAGCATAATCAATTATGTGTACATTTTGCTGCAAGTTTGCTTAGCATTTTCATAATAGAAGCTTTGCTTTTGTCTTCATAAGGCATCTCAAAGAACTCATTGTCTACACATTACATTATGCACAAAATGGTCTCCAACGCCAATGTATGACTTGCACATCAGTGCCTGCACAAACCAGCTAAAACACATTGTGTAACTGTTAACCTCCAATTTATTTTTGACAGGGAAATGAGTTGGATGCGACTTTTCTTTTCCTTCTGCAATTTGAAAAGAAAAAGAGAAATAAACACAAATTGTCAAGACAAAATTGCAGCAAATTATAATTTGATCAAGTATCACCATCAAGAAACAATACGCTTTCAATGAATCAATTACATATTAATTTCAACCAACACTACTGCACAACTCATGTCAAAAACATGATTGAGATATGACAAACATACAAGTAGAAGATCCAATCCATTAAAACACACACATGCAAAAAGCGAACCTAAATTATTACGCCAACTCAAACTACAAAACCCAACTTGTTGAGCACCAGTCAACAAGTTTTATAGGCAAATTGAAATCAAGTAGAAATTATTTCAGCATTAACACCTTCATTTTTTCAACCAAAGATGCTAGTTTCCTTTCAATATCAAAAAGCACATTCAATTAGTCCCAAGATGTGGGACATAGATATCTAGTCTTTTAGATTCCAAAAATAGAGTTTTTTTTTTCTCCAAACAAAAATATCTTAAAACAAAGAAAAGAAGAAAATTGAGTAACAATTTCACATCAATCTTTTAAAGAAACAATGAGATTGACAATGATTATGGTTCCAAAACAATACCAGGCATTAAATTAAAGCATAAATGTTGATAAAAATACGAAGAGCAGAGCGAGAGAGATCGTAAATAATACTTCAGCCAAGAATAATCTCAACTCCTACACAAATCACAAGTAAATAAAAAAAAATATCAACGTATATTCATATTAAATTATAGTAACATATCAATATAACACCAAAAAAAATCAATATAACAGCAATACCATAGCAATACAAAAGCAATATCACTACAATACAACCGCAATAAAACCCAATACGATACAAGTTCATTTGTGTCGTTACAGATGGGTATGAAAGTAAAGTAGAAAAGCTGAGTACCTGAGACGCCACGGATTTTAGGAAAGTTGAGAAAAATTGAGAAATTTGTTGAACCGGAGGGGAAGTATGTATTTACTTCAGGTGTGAGCTCGACCTTGCATCCTTCTAGAACCTCCTGTAGTTGCCATGACTTCGTTGCTCCAAACACAACACTCGCAACAAGGGGTGGCTCAAAAGAAAAGCTATCATATGACAAATCCAAAATGCATAAAACAAATAAGAATGAAATACCCATTTATTTACTTTACCACTAACCAAAATCATCAAAAAAACATCAATCTCAAAACCATTTCAAATGACCCAAAATAAAATTACCCCAATATGGAATGCATCATTTGCTTGGTTTTGGAGGTTGAGGAAGGCGGACTCGAGTTGGGTTTTGAGGGAAGGAGGTGGTGGAGGATATCAGAGCAATGGTTTTGGAGGTTGGTGGTGTTGGCAGTGGCTAATGGTGTGTGGATGAGGAAGATGGGTCTTTGGACCCAGAAAAAAGAAGAATGTGGAGAATTGAGAATTAGGGCTGCGTATAAGTGGGAGAGAGAGGAGATGCAAAATTGGGGTTTCGTCTCAGATAAAACATAGTAGGGAATAGAAGAAGAAGAAGAAATTTGGGAGAAGAGGGAGATAGAGTTGCGCGAGACAGAGAGAACGAAGAGAGAGAGCTGAGAGTGCTGACAAAGTGTTATGTGTGCAATAAGTGGACAATAAATATGTATTTATGGGTTATATTTGCAAAAAGTGTGGGGGACCGATGGTATTTTTAGATAAAATTAGGAAACCGGTGGTATTCACCGCTATTTCCCAATTATTTTCATTGTGACTTCCATAAAAAAAAAAATTTCCATCCCAAATTTTCCAGGCTTAAGAATAAGATATTTTTGGAGTTTTGGGCAAAGAAAATAATGGCATACTTATTTACGTAGAAGGATACCAGCACTATTTTGATTCATGACTTCTTGTGTCTATTAATATATGGTATTGAAATTATTACTCTTGACTTCACTTGAGCTTACTTACATACGAAATTAAAAAAGTATACGGATGCCAATTCAATACCTGAAAAATACAAAAATTAGATTAATTCAGGGCGAAGTAGTTGATCCCATACTCATTTATTCTCTTACCCATTTCTTATGACTTTTCTCATTCCAGGTAAATAAACACACCACAATTGACAATAGTGTAAATGGTAATGTACAAATAGGTTTTCCTAGAAAATGAAAAAAATAAAATAGAAGAAGCAATCATACAAAAATATTGATTTGTCCAAAAATAAAAAAGACATTTTCTCCCATACCCATTACCCAACATGGCTCATGTAAGGCTTTTCTGACTTGTGGTGAAGCTTCCTCCTTCAGTTTAATTGAGTAACATCAAATTACATGATACTAATCAATCCTACAGCACAAATTCTTCGTATCATCATCATCATCATATGATCATCAAATGGCCAGAAACTGCCTGCAAGCGGCGGAGCTAACCACCAGCGGCCGCCCAGTCCTCCTCCCAACAGAGATCGAATGCTCGCTCCTCTCCGCCGTAGACCTCGAATGCGAAGATCTCCCCAACTTCCCTCACCTCAAATCGGGTCTCCTCATTCTCACCACCCACCGCCTCTTATGGCTTCCCGAGTCCACCGCCTCCTCTTCAGCCTCCGCAATCCCTCTCGCCGCCGTCGCCCACATCTTCTCCGCCAAAAAGTCAATCAAGTCCATGTTCACCGCACCCCGGCTCCGATTCCAGCTCTCGGTCTCGCCCGACGGCCGGGTTTCGGATTCGGGTTCGGGCTCAAGGTCCGTGGTGGTTACAGTCGTGGTCAGGGGGAAGGGCGATTTGGACGCCTTTTTGAACAAGTTTTGGGACAGCTGGCGGGGAAGGGCCTGGGAGATTGTGCATGAGCAGGCCGGCTCGGATGTTGCTTCGGGTTCCGGGTCGAGCTCTGGGATGTATACGAGGGAAGGGGCGGTGAGGATGGTTGGAGTGTCAGGGATTCTAAGGAAGGAGCAGGAGATGTGGGAGAGTACTGATAAGAGCTTGCAGGACGCTTTCCAGGACTTGAATGCTCTCATGGTAATGCTGCCTGTTTGGTTACTAAGATAATTGTTGAATTCTATGAATTTAAGTTTTGTATCAACTGGGAAAGTAGAATCTGGCTGTTCACTGAATGGGGGAAAATTCTGAAATCAAAGTATAGGTGTAAATGTGCCTTTTTGTGTATGTCTGCATCTCAAGTATTTAATTTTTGGGAAAGTAATTTGCAATGCTGTGTTGGTTTGATGAGAATATGTGTTGAAGGACTTTTATTGAGAATTTTTGGTCTTAGGCTTTTCGTTTTTGGGTTTGTGATCATATATGTTTTGCTTAGTTGCTGAAAAAATTGTTGAATGCACAGCTGAAGGCTGTAATATGCGGCTTAGCTAGTGAACACTGGATTTTTATTTTTTATTTTTCTAAATTTTAAAAGTAATTGCGTTTGAGTCCTAAAAGTAGGCTTGTATTCTTATTTTTTATTATATATTTTCGACTTGTGGGTGCATTCAGTGTTGATACTTTTGAACCAATGTTATGTTCTCTGTTTGTGAATGGCTTTAAGTTGTAGAGCAATATTAAATTTACAGAGTAAGGCTAAAGAGATGGTGATGCTAGCAGAGAAAATGAGGCAGAAGCTTTTATCTGGCTCGACTTCTCAGCCCAGTGCGGAAAATGATGAAGAATTGGGTTCCAAACAAGAGATGCAAGATTGGTTGCTGAGTGTTGGTATTATATCGCCTGTTACCAAGGAGTCTGCTGGTGCTATGTATCACCAACAATTGTCCCGTCAGGTTGTCTTCTTTCTATATTCTTTGTGAATGAAACCACTTTGTTTAGTTTCTCCCTTTAGCATTTGATGATCAAGTGAACTGTAAAGTCAGATTGTGTCACTGGAATATCAGTCTGTGCCATTGTAGAGAAAGTTTTCACCATCCTTAGACCCTGAGCTATGCCTCGTTAAAAAGCAACAAAATGTAAACAATATTTCTAGTTTCTTGACCAATCTCGTTTCAAAATAAATTTTAAAAAAATTCTTGACCAAACAATTTGAAGTTATGCTAGGAAATTTCTGTTGTGCAATTCTGATTTATCTTGTTAAACTATATTGTATTAACTTGTCTGATATATACGTTTATTCTGATTGGATGTTCACATTATTGATTTATGAAAAATACCTCATGTTTTAGTTTTTTATATCTTTCGTCTTAGAGGAGAAAACTCATTTTCTGTTGTTTTTGGTAAATAGTTAGCAGATTTTGTCAGACTTCCACTTGAGAGATCTGGGGGAATGATGAATCTTATAGACATCTACTGTCTCTTCAATCGTGCTCGAGGCACAGGTTTTGTGTGATGATATCAGAGCTCTTGTTTTAATTTAATTTTGTTTGCATGACTTTGTTAAGTTCTGAGTTCTTGTCAGGATGTTTGAAGGGTAAAACATGGATTGTTATCTCTCTTTATGCAGAATTGATCTCGCCAGAAGATTTGCTGCAAGCATGTTCTCTCTGGGAGAAGTTTGACGTGTATGTAGGAATTTCTTAAATTTGTTTATTTGAAAGCATGGATGCACCATTGTATGATAATGCAAAATATAAATGCTAGTCTTCATTACTTGTAATAAGTGAAAAATAAATACCAGTCTATATCAGTAGTATTGTAACATGAGCTTGTTATTACCATAATATAAT
Source organism: Prunus padus (assembly GCA_024362665.1). Taxonomy (NCBI): domain Eukaryota; kingdom Viridiplantae; phylum Streptophyta; class Magnoliopsida; order Rosales; family Rosaceae; genus Prunus; species Prunus padus. Next base: position 17,522,477 of record JANFAM010000009.1, on the reverse strand, counting down.
ATCTTTCTATGTTTGCAGCCCTGTAATGCTTCGAAAGTTTGATAGTGGAGTCATGGTCATCCAGAATAAGTCCCATAGTGATGAAGAGGTGATCTTATTATCTCTCTATAAGCTGTTTCATGTTGATAAGATTCTACAGTTGTGTGGATTGAAACATATTTCATTCCTGGTGGAAATGATTTCGATTCCCAAGTCTTCAGAATGATTCCTGGACAGGAATGAGATTCCTGATTTTATGCAGGGCCTATATTATATGGCTCCCATGTTTCTCTTGATTACTATGTTGTAAACACACTGGAATAGGAGGAAGGAGAATGATTTTCATTCTTGGCCATTCAAGCTATGCGATGAATACAAATCTTTTTGTTTTGCTTTTGTGGTAATGATGAAAACAAATCTTGGCCAAGTAAGAGGCTAAAATTTACACTTTGTTTGCATCTTTGATTATGACATCATGGTCATTCTACATCAGAAGCCATTTCAAGTTGCTTGATACAACTTACTGTGTTTGTCAAATTAGGTGTTTGCTAGAATCAAGACCCTTGTAACAAAGCCCGATGCTCTTCGAACTGGGATAAGTGCCAGTGATGCTGCAATCACATTAGGTATTGCACCAGGCATGGCCAAGGAGCATCTTCTTACTGCTGAAAGCAAAGGTACACTGTTGCACAACTTTGTTTGACAATATTCTAATAATGTTTTCTACATAGAAGTATATGTTTCCTATCAAAAGGAATTTCTAATATTTTTTAAATGTTGATTAATATTGGATATTGTTGGCAGGTTTGCTATGCAGAGATATAAGCCCCGATGGCTTTCGCTTTTATGTTAACCTGTTTCCTGAAATCGATCCAAATGACATGTTCTCGTAAGTGAAATCTGTGTTGATCTTGCAAGGCTGATTTTTCTCCTTACTTTGTGTTTGCCAAATGTGAAATCTATTGACGAAGCTGCTTGTCAAATGTACTTCAATTTAATTTTATTTACAATCTAAGCATCTTCAAAAAGATTTTCATTAGATCAACCTCTCCAATAATTCTTATTCTGTGGTGGAATTGGTTTCTTTTGCTATAATTTCTCGTTAATTGATTCTTATTGTCTTGTAATAAATAGTCTGTGTCTACCCTGTGGGTCAGTATTTCGTTTACTCAAATCATTATTTAGATTTAGTAACTGGTAATAATTTTTACATTCTCACCTTTTCCAGCAGTGGTTCATTTGGAAATGTGAATAGCAAACTATCACTCTTTTGTTGGGTTATTGTAAATTTCCAGGACAATGTGTTTATACTCATGTACCCACAGATATAGGGTAGGAGCTACCAGATTGAACACTGACTGATGACTGTGACTGCATAATGATGCTTGGATGTAGATATCTTATGTTTTTTGGTGTCTTTGGTGTATAGTCAATAAACCTTGGAATAAAGTTGTGTTTACATTGTTCAGTTGAGTATGGTGACAATTAAGCTAGTGATGGCTGTAGGACATATAGTCAAGATTTCCGGTTTTCAGAAATGTTGATACTTGTAGTAGAATTGGCCAGCTGGAACTATTGGTTCTTAACTAACTTTGAATTGTGGGCATAGCCCAGACATTGGATTCAAGACATAACATCACAAAAGAAGGATGAAATTGAACCTTATGAAATTAGGATAGTGCACACAATGCATGCGTCTGTGCATGAATATAATGGTCACTGTTCAATTTATGAGTGTACACAGTCCAATCAATTCACAAAATTGAAATGGCTGTCTGAAAGTCAGGTATACAAAAGGAATGCATCCCTATTCCTTTTCTCTATGTGCAGGACCCTCTGTAATTTTCTTAGGTTTATCCATTTTCTTACAATTCAGATCACTTTGTTGAGTTTCCTTCTCATGTAATTCCTTTTCTCTGAAAATTCCTAAATGTTTATCCATTTTCCCACCTAATTTGTTATAGGCAACCTAAAAACAGTCGCTCTGGCATCACATTTTATGCTTTTCTGTTTAAACAGATATTAATGAAGATGATAAGGTGGTGATAGGATCACTCTCATTTTTATTATATATAACAGATGCAAAACTTTTTGTATTTATTTCTAATAAGTATTTTGTTTTCTCGACAGAGTGAAAGATTATGGAATCTATAGCACTTGGTTAAGGGCGGCCTGCGCGTCTGGATGAGAGAGATGCTTTATGCAGTAACCCCTTTCTACTTTTTTCATGCGGCAGAAAGCAGAAGCAAGACAGACATTAATAGGTGAATGCTGCTGAAATCAGAAGGAACTAAGACCGACACAAAATTGATGAATGCCAAGTATTTTCAGGCGAGTTTGTACCTGTTTATTGCTTAATTCCCCTGCAACTCTTCGAATTTTCTATATTGTGGTGGTTGCACGGACGTAAAGTTCCAGAACCATGCATCAAAGACATACTTACCTCCGTTGTGACAAAGGATTATTTGCAAAGTGCTTCTTCAGAGCCAGTGAAACTTATCTGCTCTGTGTTTTACAAGTACATCTATTTTGTAATTGAACATTAAAGCAGGGAAGATCGGTTGAGGCGAGATGGAGGCCTATGTACTTTTAAATTTTCTTTACCTCGCCCCCTTTTTCCCTCTTCCCAATGGCCTAATGGACATGGAAATAATCATGCCGTTTGTAACAAAACATTTAATTGATGATGCCATTATTTAGGTCATGTTTTCTACGATGATGAATGACCATGTTTTCTACGATGTTTTCAATTTCTATAAGGTTTGTTAGGAATTATTTTTGAGATTTTCTATTTAAACCCCACACTTCTCTTAGTTCACCCCATTTTCTAAGTTCACCCCAACTTTTAATTTAAAATTTCACAATTTCTAAGAAAACCCCACTATCTTTCCAAACTACCCTTAAATACACCTCAAGTTGAAAAAATAAGAAATAAAAGAGATTTTCTATTTAAACCCCATAATTTTCTTTATTCACCCCCAATACTTAAATCATTAAACAATATTAACAGAAAGCACCAGAATATGATTCTTTACATCAAAGAATAAAGTCATCGATCTAAGGCAAAAAACACCTATAGAGAACATACTTTATCTGGGTGGCCCAAATATTGCCTCAGAGATCTACAACAAGGAATATGCTAATGCTCGAATATGCGGAGCTGAGACGTGGAGAAAACCTCTTGCAAAATTTTTAAGGCAACCCCATTTTACTGTCTGGGACAATAGTGATCTTGTTACACATGAAGTCATGGGTGGCTTAAAGAATGTCTATGCCATTGGAGCAGGTAAGTCACAGTTTCATTCTGATAAATATATTGCATACAATAAACCCAACATCTAAATCCTCCAACCTCTCAAATCTAATAACAAGAAATGAGATGTCTGATATTCTGCTTTGTAATTGGGAACAGCTTCATTTAAGCAGTGGTAACTGTTGTTCAACTTTTCGGAGCTTTGTACACCTGATACTGTAAAAATGAGGACAGATTTGAAGATGTAGTGATTTTGCAAAAACAAGACACTAGACCATATGAAAGCAACAATAATTCTCCTAGAGTGCATATGTTAGATTCAGATGACTGACTTACTGGGACAATATTGATATATGCTAAGGGGAATAAGTTTAGATTTAAATAAGACGTCAGTTTCACATGGAATAATTAGAATTGGCTGTTCATACACTGCCAGAAAATTCTTGCCAGGACAAACATGAATTTTGTTGTATGAGAACAGTAATTGGCCTGCATTCTTATAGAAGCTTCTGGGAATAGTGAAAAATCAATAAATATAAAGTTATATGGTATAATATTGGATTGGAATATCATAGCATATTATAAATGAAATCTTCTGGTTTGCAACTTACATCCGTTTTTCAATTCGAACCTGCACAGCGGATCGATCCCCAATTCATCGAACAAATTGAATTCATCTTCAATAGATTTTTGGGCTTCTAGAGCTGGTGCACTATGGAGGTGAATGGGTCTGAGAGACCCAACGAGTTGCAGGTGTTGGAGTTTCTGAAGAAGAGTTTTTATTTTTCTAAAACTTAATATGAAGAGTGGTGGGGTGTGTGGGGGTGTGTGTATAGATGTACTAGGGTTAAGTATTAAGTTAAATGACCTTTTTTTGTCTTTTTACACAATAATAAAACTTACAGCTTAATAATTTAAGTATTGAGGTGCACTAAGAGAAGTGTGGGGTTTAAATAGAAAATCTCTTATTTTTTAAGTGTAGTTTAGTGGATCAATAATCCCCTGAACTGGTATCTCCTTTAGGGGATTAATGATATCTCAAGTTAGCTATGCTAACTTCATATTTAATTTTACCTCGTCTAGTTCAGTTGTGCACACTTTTTTGTTTCCATTGTGCCCTGCAGTTATCCCTGAACGTGGAGTAAAGAGTGATAATTTCTTCTGAATGTGGAAGTTGGATCATCTATTCAGTTTTTCATTTTTTATTTTTGTCCTTTTTTACGACAATACCCATCTCAACTTTAAATATTAATTTTCCAGCAGCAATTGATTTTTTTTGTTTGAGGGTTCTGTCCAATTTTTTTTTATAGTTAAAACGTGTGACCCCAACTGCTTTTGGCTTGGCTTTAGACAGTAGAGATGTTCCATTGCCAAAAGATAATTATGCACTCTTGCATTTTTTTGTATGTTGTTACATTGGAGTTCAAATAGGTTCGAACTAGGGTGCCATGGGGGGAGGGGGAAAGCCACCACCACTGTGGTATATTTTCTTTTCGATTATATTGGAGAGAATTGTTACCCTAAAAATAATTACAAAGTATTTGGTAACATGTGCAGTAATTCTAGAAAAACAAAGATGTCTTTCGGTACAATATGTAGTTGGAGGCTGCGTACAATTGGTGTTGATAATGCGTTGGATATGTAATTTTGTTTATAAAATAATTGGATTTTGTAAAGATTTATTATTCCATCATCCATCATTGCATAATTGACTGAAGAATGAAACAATTCATGGTTGTTCCACTTGAAGAGGGGAACATGTGAACAATGTTTGGATGTCCAAATGGAACATTAATAAAAAGGGAAAGATGTACCGTGCCCACTAAGATACGGAAAGATGAGAGGCTATGATGTTTTTCCATGTTAGGTTGGGATATATAGGCATGAGTGCTATTACCATGTCCGATAAACTTGTGAATGTTGAGGCTTTTTCTAGTACTCCTCATGGATACGGTTTGATGAACAAAACTTACCACCTTAAAAAAACAAATATTTGTGAAAACGTGAGGGAAAATCACAATTTTTTTGTTTAGCTTTTCATTGGGAATTTCCTCTTCAACATCAATTTTCTTATTGCTTACTAATCAACAATTCAATAGAAAAGATTAAAGATATAGGGATTGAGATAGGAATCATCATTTGGCTCGAGGCCTATGGGCTGAAGTGGGTCGGCCCAGCCTGGTTCGTTGTTTAAGCTTGATTGGCTTAACCTCCTTTAAGATTAGGTAGAGTTTGAGTCAAGATTGGCCAGGCCCAGTTAAGCATGTCTAGGACCGGCCCGTGCTTATAAATAATAAAGTTAACAATAAAGTTAACCCACTATCACATTTTCCACCAATGAGAGCAACTTCAAAGCATTGAAGTTACTATTGGGCACGATATGGAATGACATAGGATGAAGGACTTCCCGGTGTCAATCCCGGAAAGAATAATTGGGACGAGATGGGGCAAGATGATATGGATGTTTCCTGGAATGAATTTTATTTGTGATCGAGGGGTTGAAGGATATGCATGCATACATTATAAGCATTCCAAATGTTGTGAGGTATGTTCGGTCCAACCCCTCAAAATTTGATAAGTTTAAAGGTTTTGTAGTGAGGGAGAAACTTGATTCAAAAGCTCTTGTTTGTTTAGATGTTCCAACTAGGTGGAACTCTCCTTATATATATGATGCTTGGTGCAACTATTATATTCCAAAAGGCTTTCGAGAGGTTAGAGGAAGATGATGGGCAATATGTAAGTTACTTCTTGGATGTTATAGGTGAAAAAAAAGAGAGAAGGGTTGATTGGGAAAATACTAAGGTTTTCCTTAAATTTCTAAAATCTTATTATGATATTACTTACATGTTTAGTGGTTCCTTTTGTGTGACTTCAAACCTAACTTTTTATGAAATGTGTGGGTTGCAATCTAAGTTGAAAACTTTGAGTAAGAGTGATGATCCTCTTTTGGGTAGCATGACGAAAAGCATGAAGACAAAATATGATAAATATTGAGGTTCAATGGAGTTTATTAACAATATTTTGATTAATGTTGTTGTTCTTGATTCTAGATATAAGTTGGAGTATGTTTCTTTCTGCTTCAGTGATGTGTATGATGTTGGTGTAATTAATGAGAAAGTGAGTGAGATCAAAAACCTTTTGTTTCGTTTGTATGTCTTTTATTGTGCATTGTTGCTGGGTGGTGGCCAACCTTCTAATGGTCCTGTCATTTTCTAGTGTGATTGTTGTTTCCAAAGGTAATTATGATCATTATCAATCTGCACGTCTTGCTCGGGTTGCACAAATGAGAGAACATAAAGATATAGTTAGGGGTGGATCCACAGAGGAGCAAGAGTGGTCAATTGACCCCCGCAACCTCCGAAATCCGCCATTAGAGGAGCAAAACTTGACCCTCGCAAGGTGTTCGACGAAATGCCCCAAAGAACTCAGGCAAACCTGTTACGCAGCGTGCACGCGCTTCTTCCTTGTTTGCCTTATGCTGCGCGCACGCTTCCTCTTTGTTTGCCTTATTTCCATTTTACTTTTATTTATTTTTATATTACTCCATTTACTTAAGTTTACAATGTAAATAAGGAAGTACCCCCCATTTGAATTCAAATAAAAATACCAGAAAATCAAATTCCAAATCAAAATACAAAAAATCGGTTTTAGTGCAAAATACAATTTATGCTACTAATGATGGCTCATTAAGTCAATATATACTTCAAATAAAAATCTCATAAAATCAAGGTTTCTTATTTGATGTGTAAGGAATAAAAGCCACCAAAAATCATCTTGAAAAATTGATTATTCCGAAAAATCATTTTTCATACTTAGCCAATATTTTTACAGAAAACCATTTTTCATGTATGATATGTGTGGGAGCAAATTTCCCCACGAGAATATTCGGTTGAAAAGATTCCTCTTTCTTCTTCGCCGCCTCTTTCTCCCTGCAAAATAGAACCAATAAGAGGACCACACCCGGGGGGTGTTGGCCAAAGGCCCTCCGATGCCTAAGTTAGTTCGAGAGTTTATGAGAAAAACAATAGCTAACAATAGGGTACGGAGTTGTATGTTTATGGTGTAAACCGGGCGGCCGGAGCCTTATGTAAAAGAGGGAGAGAAAGGAGGTGGCTAGAGTTGCATAGAGAAATTTAGACGTAGTTTGAGTAGTGAGTCTGACGTCTTTTGAGAGAGAAGTTTAGACGTACTTTGAGAGAGAAGTTTTGACGTACCTCAACCCTTTGTGCGGCCATGTATTTATAGGGGGCCTCGACGAGGTTGGTGAGGTTGGTGTGGTTGGTGTGGTAGGTGTGGTAGGTGTGGTTGGTGTATTTAGGGATTTGATTTATTAGGGTTAAATCAAATCCCTAATTGAGGTAGATATTCAATCAATCCCTAACTTGATTAGGTAACTCCTCCTTTAATTGGGAATTGTGGTAGGTGCCAAATCAATTCTCAACCCAATTAGGTAACATTCCATTTAATTGGATAATCCCCAATTAAATTGAAGAATTCCCAATTAGGTTGAATAATTCCCAATTAGGTCAAATAATCCCCAAATGGAAGGAATAATTTTGACCTAGGGTTATGACCAAATTCGGTTCCCACAATATGAATGCATAAAGGAACCTAAGGTCAATCTAGGTAAAAACACCTCTACATTTCCATCAACAAAGATTTTTACAAGAATAACGTAACTCTTATGTATTGAAGAAATATTTGCTTGATTGTATTTTGGTAAATTTGATTAATTTTTGTTTGCTTGCTTTAATTAGATTGTATCTTGGTAAATTTGATAGTATCTTGCTTTAATTAGATTGTATATTGTAAAATGCTAAGTTACAAGAATAACATAACTCTTACAAGAATGCTAGAAGGGTGAAATCACATGAAGTGCAAACGCTAAGAGCTCAGTTGGTGGCACAACAGAATTTGGTCCAAGAATACTAGAGGGTCATAAAAAGACTGAGGAAAGAGAAGACAAGGGCGTTTGAGGATATGCGCATCTAGCTTGAAGCGGTGCAAGAGGAGAACAAACAACTATCGAAGATGGTAACTATGTACTCCATAGACATACACGAGCAATTGGAGGCTTTGGACAGACCGGGGTAAACAAACGCGAGGAGATTCGAAGACAAGTCTAGCTAAGGCTAAGAAAGTGATATTTGGAAGCTCAAGTGATGAGCCCCAAGAAATTTTTTTAACCTTTTATACGTTGACCCCTGGAATGACAATTCATGGATCCGCCACTGGATATAGTTGAAATAAGAAGTGAAGTTGACAGGTATTTGCTAGATTCTATTGAGAATATTGAAAGTGAAGAAAAGTTTAACATGCTTAATTGGTGGAGGGTAAATTCCACTAGATATCATGTTTTATCACTTTTTACTAGAGATGTGTTTGATGTTCCGATTTCTACTCTGGCCTCTGAGTCACTTATTCGTGCACAAAGTTGGTTGCAATCTTTTCTTATATCATTGGAGAGCAAACTATATTTTTAAAGTGATGAAATTTTATGAGCAAGTTGAATCAGGTATCTCATCTATATTATTAATTAGTTAGACTATATTTTTTTGCTGCAATCTTATTATTCAGTTAATTACACTTTTTCATTTCATGTAGAGTTGGGATCAACTTCAACAATAGCATCAGACATAACTCTCATAATTGAAGACTTTTAACCTTTGTAAGTTTCTCATATACTTCTATGTTTGTTTGGTGAATGAAGTGGTCTTGAGGTTTTATTATTTTCTTGTTTATTTGTTTTAATTTACTTATTTACTAATTAAGTTTTCTTTTTTACTTTGCTTTTTGGATAGTGTGCAGTGGAATGAGAGGATAATGTGTCTCTCACTATGTGGGATCCACTTGGGCAGGAGCTCTGAAAAAATCCTCAAATGTGAGAATGTTTTGAAAAATTTTGTTGGGCTCTCACTTTTTGTTAACTCTTTTCAGGCCCATTGTTCCCCATTGGGTCTCTTAAAATGTGAAAGGGAAGGCTCCAACATTTTGAGACCAAAAATGTAAAAACTAAAATGAACAGGCCCAGCATTTGAAAAATAAAAATAATAGAACAAAAGAAGCCTCGACTTCTTCGTTTTGACACAAAAGCTGACGAAGAAAGCAGGTGCCACTTCTAAACCCTTCTTAAACCCTAGCTCCTCCTTTCTTGCCTCTAAGAAAGAAAAAAAAAATCCATAGAACTCGTTCAATCATTCAGTACTCTGACTTCATTCTTGGACTCCCTATGCTGGCATAATGCTACCTCACTACAATTCGTTTCCTCACAATTCCAACCAAGTTCACGTCAATGGTAGCTCTGCTCCACATCACCAGGTATCTCTCTCCTACACTGCTAGGCACTCGTAGATGCCAATAATTGGTTTTACAAACTTAAAGCTGCTTCGTTTTTTTTTCCTGGGTTTTGGTTTTGGTTTTGGTTTGTTCAAGCAGCAGCGGATTATGCAATCTAATCCAGGGCTTAAAAATTCGTCTTCTAATATGTTGCAAACTCTTCTGCAGATACAACCTCAATTGGGTATCAAGAATAATCAAGTTCCAACCCCGTTCAGTAATGCTAATGCACATTTAAGCAATGGGCATGGAGGGGCCATGCCCAATATGCCACCTTCCATGATAGCTCAACCCAATTTCATGGGTGTACCTAACAACCTTCATCCTATGCAAAGTAACCATCTGGGTATGCCTCAATTCGGTTCTGTTGGTCCTACATCTCAACCAGGTCAGCCCCATGTTGGATTTTTCGGTTCACAAAATAATGCACACGGTATGAACTCCGTTGCTTCCTTTCCGCTTCATGGGCAATTCTGCAATTTGGTGCAGAATGTGAATCAAGCGGTTTCATTGCAGCCGCCTGGGCAATTACTTGGGCATAACCTGTTAAATTTACCACAACAGATCAACCAAAATATGGGTTTGCCATATGGACAATTCTGTTTGCCAAATCCATTGCAAAATATGAATCAATTTGTGCAAATGCAAATGCATAATCCATCCCAACTTGGTCCTAATTATGCTTTTGCGGGATTGAATCATGCACCACAGGCTACAGTTTCTCAAAACTCCCCCTTTTTTGCAACTCATCAGTTCGGTAATGTGCATTCTAATCAGGCAGGCCAGCAAGTTAACCAGAATCAGCAAAACTTGGTTCAGCCTGCAATGCAAGGGACACAGGTAACTTTATTTTGCCTTGTGTGTATATGAAAATATATTCTTTGTGGCAAAATGTTACTTGGATATCTCTCAAATATCTCCTAATATTTATTTACATTTTTATTTCTTCTTTTTAAGCTTAGAAAAAAAACTCAGGCTACAGTTTCTCAAAATTCCCCCTTTTTTTTGCGACTCATCAGTTTGGTAATGTGTATTCTAATCAGGCAGGCCAGCAAGTTAACCAGAATCAGCAAAACTCGGTTCTGCCTGCAAAGCAAGGGACACAGGTAGCTTTGTTTGCCCTGTGTGTATTTGAATTTATATTCTTTCTTGAAAAAATATTACATGAATATGTCTCACATATGTACGTTTTTATTTCATCTTTTTAAGCTTAGAAAAAAAACTTAGTTTTATTAAGCTTAAGGACGTGATAGATTCTGGGACTTCCTTTGTCTGTGCATTTGTATGTGCACTGGGTAGTTAATTTGCATAAACTGTGTCACTTTGTTGTTGGTTAAGATTGTAAGGACAAAGTTCTTACATTATGTTGATATAGTAAGGCCATACTTTTCTGAAATCCGTTATTTGGTTATGCCTTCATTTCCTGCCTTCAATTTCTGTTCTCTCGTTTACAGATCTTATGCCAGCATTTTTCTGAAGTACATTTTCTCGAAAAGAGATAATTTCTAATTGATATAATATTCTGAATTAGCTGCATCGGTTTTGGTGAATACACATGTTATCAGTTTTTTCAGGGAAATCATACAAACACTGGTGGTGTTTACAGTTCAAATACCAATTGGAAGCATTCACCAAGCAAAAGCTTTACAAAGCATCCGAAAAGAGGGGTGCAGCCGCAAGGGGGGTAGGTTTTTCTTGTGTCACTTCATTATTATTTTTTTCTGAAGATTTTGACCAGTGACTTGTGATTCATTATAAATATGGTTTGTGCAGATTTCAGAATTCTCAGTTCCATCATATGAAAAATGCAAAAGGAAAGTTTGCTTTTCCTAATGGGAACAAAGGAAAAGGTGTGGTTTTATATCTATCTACCAAGTTTATTAAGTCTATTAAGTCTTTTACGTTATAGATAGGAAAATGCTGTGATTTCGTGACGGAGGTACTGCAAATTTGGCTTGTTTTAGTAGAATCCAACTATATATCTACTACTGCTTATTCCCTGTGTGCATGTTCTTCAATATGCTTGATCTGGGGTGCAGTAGTCCTTATCAATTTCTTCAATTACATAGAGTTTTATTTTATTTTTTGTGTATTCTCCCTAACCACCTGAAGCTTGTGGAATATCAGTATCATGGAATTTCACTGATAAAACTTGGATTCAAAATGGGTATGACTATATTTAACTGCTCTTCCACATGCTATGTGTGGAATCCCATGAAGGTGGGCTTGAGGTAGCCTAAAACACACAAATTGTTCTCTTGGGTTGCCTTGCGGTGTTACTAAAAGTTCATGGAAAACACCGTACTTTAGACCATAGCATTACAGAAGCTTGCTATATGAGATTCAATGGATATTTGCCAAAGAAGAAAAAAATTCTCACTGGATTAATAAAACATTAAAAATATTTACAAAAAAATAGAAATGAGGTTCATGTGTGCTCATTAACTTGTGTTGTTTGATGAAGCCCTGTATCATCTAGTACCCTTTCATATAATTTTTTATAGTCCCTATTTTTCTCCTTTCCGGTCGGTTCTTTCAGCGTCTTTGTTGGGCATGCGTGAGTGTGGGTTTGGGAGCTACTGTACACTATGAATCTAAGATTTCCTGTTACTTTTAGCAAGTATGGAATACTTAGAGCTTTGTAAGAATAATGTTAAATGAATATCTTTCTCTCTCCGTCTCTCCACAAAAAAAGCAGGGTTGATAAATGAGAGCAAAGGAAAGTTTACAAACCAAGGCGGGGAAACGAAAAGGTAATCTCTGATTGATCTCTCATATCTTATATTGTTACATGTGAACTAATGAGTATGCTCTAATCGAAACAGGCTGCCAAATCTTTAGTGTTAATCAGTGAACTTTCCTCTCAGGTGGAATCAGTGATCAAAGTTAAATTATTTAGGGCCTGTTTGGTAACACTTTCATATTTGAGTTTTTGTTTTTTGTTTTTTGATTAAAGATAGAGGGGAGATGGATGGGTGGAAGGAGGGAGGGAGAAGGAAGAAATAAGGGAGAAATTCAAGGAGAATGTGTGAAATAAAAACTTGATAGTGAAAGCTATTTGGAATATCTTTTATTTTTTTGAGTTTTGTTTTCATTTCAGGTAACCTTACGTGCACATTGTCTCCCTCATCCATTGCTCCCCTTCGATCTCCCTTCCCTCTCCCTCTTTTCTCCCATGCATTTCCTCCCTATCTTTTACTAAAAACAAAAAAACTGAAAACCAAAAACACAGGTATTACCAAACGGGCCCTTAGTTGATTATGGCAGTGTCCGAAATATAATAGCTTCTTTGAGTAGTTGAGTAGTCAATGTAGGACTGTCATTTTGCGAGCTGAGGGCACATGTGAGCTTCACCAAGATACGATATGCTTTGGCTGAGCTCATCCCAACCTGATCTTCAATCCTAGGCATTGAGATCGAAATCAGCCCGTTATGTAGACTTGTATTTGGGCTGAGACACTGACAGCATGGAATAGTTTGAAGATTTGGTTTTAATCAACAGTTTCAAACTTATTTAAAACATGAGTTATAGGTTGGGATTGTTAGGATTGGGCTGATCTATGCTTTATTCCATTTTTCAGGCCTAAAAGCTTTTTCCATAATCAGCTCAGTCCAAGTTCAAAGACAGTCAACCTAAAAAGTTTGAGCTGAACAAGTTAGGGTTTGAAATAGCTCAGCCAAATTGACAGTCCTAATTTCTATATCAACAGCATTAACCGGGTCCTTATTCTTCCTCACTCTTGTTCTTCCTCCCTGCTGCACAGTAACATTAGCATTGAAAATTGACCAATGTTTTCAATAACAACCATATTTTGACTTGAATTCCAAAGCCTTTGAAAATATCAATTTTAATATAATCTGAAAATTGGTGACATTATAAAGTTTCTATAAGAATGAGTTGATCTGTTTCAAGGACAGAGATAACAAGAGACTTCCTCAGTGTAAGTTAAGATGACTGATCTTTCTGTCATCTGTGAATTCCAAAACTTTTAAAGCATTCGACACTGATGGCCTGGTTCCAAGGAGCACTGATAGGAGTTGAAGATTAAAATGGTTTTGTGCTTTACATAGCAATATATGGAAAAATTTACAGACATGAATTAGCTTTACATTCACAGCATCCATAATCTTTACGTCTTGCCTCCTTGTGTATGATCACTCTTATATGTTACTCCAGTTTTTTAATGTAATCTCATCACTCTTTTTTCTCGAATGGACATGAATTCTTTCTGTCTCAAATGAGAAGATCTCTTTCTTTGCCCTATACTGAACAAGAGATTCAGCGGTGGCGTGAAGAACGTAGAAGGCACTACCCATCAAAATCCAACATAGAGAAGGTTTGCCTGACTGAGACGTGCCTGCTTTTTCTTTCCCCATCTAATGTAGATGTCCTGATATTAAAATATCACTTGCAGAAGCTAAGTGAAAAGCTGATAAACTCAGAGGTCATTGAGAGAGAGGCCAAAATGCGACGAGAGGTATGCGTATTAACTCTCTCTCTCTCTCTCTCTCTCTCTCTTCTGATTGTTTGTACACTATAATCATTGAACAAGACTAAGCAATACTTTTGCTCAAGTTATTGACACCTGGACCAACTGAGCTAGTTTTGGTTTACTTTTTGCCTCTTATAATAACTTGTCACTTGTGCATGTCTCTAATGCATTGTCACATAAATATAATTGATACTCGAAGATCACGGGTATTTCATTAAACCTGAAATTTGGCTTATATCCAGATTATGTCATGAAAGCTCTTTGAGACTGCCTTTCTTGGTTATATCTCTTCCCTAATATGTGCACACTTTTGCCTAGACTTTGGCTAACGTCCAGATCGCAGGTTACTGTAGATAGTCTAGGGGAGAGGGGCAATGTGATCATTACAATAAAAATGGAGAAAGCCCTTTTATGTTAAAGGCGGCTTGAGAACTCTCTGCCCCAAGTTAATCCATTCAATACTCAAGTGCATGAAATTTAATGTGTTTTGTTTTTTTCTTTATTCTTTTCTTACATGCTCAAAAAACCTCTAATGTTTCAATTTAATTTCTGACTGGTCTGTATCTAAGCTTGTCGCTTGAGTTAAATACACTATCAACATTCAGTAAATGTTAAGGAACTTTGTTGCAGCAACTGAAGGAGATTCTTACAAAGCAGGCTGAGTTGGGAGTTGAAGTTGCTGAAATACCATCATACTACCTTGAAGATTCAAATCAAGGGCATAGAAGAGAAGACAATAAGTCTTTCACTAAGAAGGGGAGATTACCAAACAATTTTGGTAAGAGAGAAAAATATGATAAAAAGGATCGGTTTGCCAAGAGGCAAAAATCTCATCACAAGGATTCATCTAATGACCCTTCTTTCAGCAAAAGGGAGCCAACCTTACTGCAGAAGCTTCTTAGTGCAGATATAAAGAGAGATAGAAGCCGTCTGCTGCAGGTGTTTAGGTTCATGGTGACAAACTCTTTCTTCAAAGATTGTCCCGACAAACCTTTGAAATTTCCTACGGTAGCAGTTAAAGAAAGTGGGTGCAATGAAGACATGGCTGAAGAACTGTCTTCACTTGCAGCGAAAGATGCTTCTAAAGGCACTGACAATTCCATGGTTGAAATAGTTCATAACAATGATTATGAATATCATAATGATGTTTGTAATTATGATGATGGCGGTGATGAAGATGATGAAGAAGAAGGGGGAATTGAGAGAGCTGAGGAAGAAGAGGGAGAAATCATAAACTAGATATGCTACCTGAGTTGGTTAGTTTTTACACAAGAGACATTGGGGGACGGACGAATCGTACATTGGACTTCAGTGTAAGGATGGATGCTCCTAACAACTTTTGCTACAAGTCCCTTCTTGAGTTGATTATTTTTATCTCCCTTAAATTGTATAAAAATGTATCATATGATTTTCTTGTTAAATTCCTGTTATCTCATACAACACTGAAGCGTGTGCTTTAATTAGTTATTTTATTAACAAGTGAAACGGCGTGTAAGAGATATTTTACTCATATTTCTTGTTTCTTGTATAACAGAAATCAAACTTTTCTTATCTTGTTAAGGGAAGATTAGATTAAAGGGGCTTTTTGCAACAGGTTACAAAAACAAACTCCTTCCAGCAATAAAACTCAACCGATTGCGGTGGATTCAGGGATGGAGCCAATATTTGAAAATGGATTGGGTTGAATTTACTTCAGGGATGGAGTGAGGATTTCAAAATAGATTGGGTTGGATTTACTTTATGAAATAAAAAAATTCTTATAGTAAAAAAACAAAATCACCACAGAAAAATATATTGGTAAATTAGTTTAGAATATGATGATATTGAGCATGAATATTCAACTTTAGGACAAACAACACCATTAAAAATAATGCAAATAAGATATAGGAGAAGACCCTCAGTTACTTTGGAGCAAGAATAAGATAATAGCAACATTAGATATTATTATTAACCCAGATTTAACCATTAAGACAACATATATCTCTTGTAAGATAAGCAAGAATTTGGAAATATGATTATAGATATAAAAAAAATTGAGATCATAAAGTTGCCAAATAAAGTTGAGATCATAAACAAAATTCAAGATAGTAAATATTTTAGTAAATTTGATTCTAAATCTGATCATGATTTTGGAAGATTAAATGAGCAAAAGAATCAATTGAGTGACAACATTCACTTGTCCAAAAAGGATATTTTCAATGGCTAGTCATGCCTTTAGGTTTAAAAATGCACTATCAATCTTTCAAAGAAAGATGGATAAATGCTTTAAGAAGTATAATAGTTTTTGCAGTATATATGTAGATGATATACTTGTACATGCATAAAATAGGAATAAACATAGAAGACACTTGGAAATAATTTTACAATAATTTATTAAGCTTGGTATAGTTATTAGCAAGAATAAGATAGAACCACATAAACAAAATATAGAATTCTTAGGCATGTATGTTAAATCAGGAACAATACGATTACAAGAAATCAATTAGAAGATAAAAAGAAATTACAAGCAATTTTGAAGACCTCGGGATTTGAACTCCATTACCTTTCAAAACGACTTTTGGTTTATGAATATAACCAAAAAAAGCAAAATCAGCACCATAAATCATTGGCAAAAGTCAATTTTCATCTTTGTAGTTTGATGAAATTTTCACTTTTATTTTTTTAGTTTAGTTCTGGCAATTTGACGCATATAGTTTGATTTTATTGGAATTTAAGGACACGTCCAAATTTTTGTTCAATTTGTTGACGGAATAAATACTTGTCTCTTGTGTGGAGGGGTATTTTAGACGGAATTTTGGATGAAATTGGATGGAAATTTTGTTGTATCCTTGATTTGCGATAGAATCAAACTACAGGGACCAAAAGTAACTTTTTCCTTAAATCATTTGAGGTATTACACAAATTCTGGAGTAGCAATGAGTTGAGGCAACTCCATCATGCAAGCTATGGCTAAGATGGGCAGGCGAAAATGAAGATAGCAACGTTTGGGACACCGTAAATGCTAAGCCTCTGAGTGCTGCTCAATTGCTTTTGGTGTTTTGGGCTTGGTTCATTATTTGACCCATTTCGTTGTCTCTAAATTAAGGGTGAGCATGGTTCGGATTAGATCGGTTTTACCTTAAAGTTACGGCTGAACCAATTACAATATAAAAGTTTGGTTTGGTTAAGTTTGGACAAAAGTCATAAAGGAAACTGAACCAAACCAAACCAATTTACGACGCTTTGGTTTGGTTTGGTTCGACCGGTTGGGCCTAAGCCCAATTCTCTTTCCTTTTGCATTTTTTCAACATTATTAGCCCAATTACAACCAACAAATTCACAACTTGCTCCATACTTAAATCATTTTCTAGAGTATGAAACCATCCTTAGCTCAAGATGCAATAAAACTTCAAATTTCAATAACTAATATAGCTCATTTCAAATATACATATATAGTTATTACCTAATAACAATATTACATATGTAAAATATAATATAAATAAATAAATATACACATGAACGATCCTACTTGGTTTAGGCCGGTTTACAAAAGTTCAAAACCAAACCACATACAGTCTTGTTGGATTTTTAAACAATTTGACTTTTTCTTAGTCAAAACCAAACCAAACTGGTAGCTACAGTTTGATTCGGCCGATTTCATCGATTTAGCTGGATTCATGCCCCACCCTTACTCTAAATGGCCCCAAATAATTGGGGGCTAATGTTTATACCAAAAAGGAATAAAATAAGCACAAGTGTCTGGATGGTCCAGTGTCATTTAACAACTGAAAATGAAGAAATCAATCATTTGCTTGCTAATCCCAAATAATTTTGGGAAATCATTTGTCTAATAGATAAATCAACGACAATAGAAGCAGGCTTTAATATTATTCAAATCTTTTCTTTGGTATAAAGGTGCGCCGAAGCCCAATACAACTACACCAGTACTTTGGGTCTAGGGATAACCAAAACATCCAATCCAATAACTCCCAGTGGGACAAACGCCTGTCGTTTCGAACAAAACTTGTTTTACACGACAAATCCTTCAAAGTTTACGATGAGTCGTTTAACCAGAGATCACAATTTGAGAGTCCTGGACGGACAAAAAAATTCCTATACTTTTTCACCCACAACTTGACCTTGACTGCTCTGTTACTAAATATAGTACTGTTTTTCTCTCTGGAGAAAGTGAGAGAAAGCAAGTAGGAAAATCTCTAGAAAACAAGTAAGAAAATGGTGGTGAAGCGGAGCCAAGCGCGTTTGAGCAAGGATTCAAAGGTGGAAGTTTGCAGCAACGAAGAGGGTTACAGAGGTGCATGGTTCCCAGCCATAATCCTTGACCCTCAACCCTCAGATCTCTCACGGAAGAAGAAAAGGAAGAGCCTTGGCAACTCGTGCAACGCTCTGGTGCAGTACGAGAATCTGGTCTCTGACGATGACCCAAACAAGCCACTCACTGAGCTCGTTGAAGTGCGCTGCATCCGGCCAGTGCCGCCTCCTGACAATCCTGATCAGCCCTTGGAGCGAGCTGACGTCGTAGACGCCTCTTACCTTGATGCTTGGTGGGTGGGGGTTGTGATGAGGTTTGAAGATGACAAGTATACGGTGGGTTTCAAATGCCCACCTGATCTGCTTGAGTTAAGGCGCTCTGAGCTGCGGCCTCATTGGGATTTGCAGGACGGCATATGGGTTCGTGCCCGAAAGAAGGTATTAGTTCTACATTTTAATAATGCATGTGGGTTTGTCTTTTTAATATAGGATTTGCACTTGGTTTATGCTTGCAGGAGCTTTCTTTTGTTTATCAATGAATTGTTTTGGAGCTTCCTACCATGGGTTTTCATGATTTAAGAACATGCAGGTTGTTTTTTGTACACTGGCCTTGCCCTTGTTGTTCTGCTTTTAGATTCTTCTTTTTTTCCTTAAAAAGATTTCTATTTTTCCAAAAAGATAATCTTTTTATGTTGTTGCACTTTTTAAGAGCAGTTTATCCGTGTTCATGTTTTCTTTAATACCGGTTGTCATGAGTATCATTGGTTCTCTTAACTATTCTATTGATTTTCCTGAATTATCAACCAAAGTAGTTATTTTTATTGCTTGTTGTCCTTGGTCCGAACCAGTACTTGATATCAGGTTTGTTTGTGCTTTCTAACTTTTTTCTGGGACTTCTCTGATATTGTGGTGTTTGTTAGGAACTTGTGATTTTATGGAGTTTTAAGTTTGGATTTATTGAGGTCTTTACTTACATGTTTGCAAGTTCATGCCTTTTCAGTTCATTCATTGATCTCATTTGCCATATATCTGGATTCCTATTTTTGAGGGATGATAGAAATTTCTATATGCTGTGCTTCTAATAGAAAGAAAACTGATATTTCTCACTAATGGTTCAAAGAGGATGGCGGGATCATTTTTCAGCCCTGGGACAGCAGTGGAAGTGAATCTCAGCAAAGAACATCTATTCTGTGCTTATTGGTTCCCAGCAATTTATCTTGGTGAACTAGGGGTCAACTCTTTCTTGCTTCAATATAAGAGCTCTAACAACTGTGATGTAAAAGTGGTCGTAGGTGGCAAACAGATTCGGCCTCAGCCTCCAAAGTTGGCGGAAAGAGATTTTAGGTTGTTGGAAAAGGTAGATGCATTCTGTGATATGGGATGGTGTGTTGGAGAGATTAAAAAAGTTCTTACAGGAAAAAGGTATATGGTCGGTTTTAAATTCACAGAGGAGGTGAAGCAATACAGTCAGTCAGAATTGAGGCCTCACATGTACTGGACGGATGGAAAATGGGTTACTATGATCAATGGAAAATGGGTTACTATGATCAATGGGAGCTGGGTTCCTTACTTTAAGGTATGTGTATTTTTGCCTTGTTTTATGATGGGAAAAGGGCGGGGTTTGTCACGGCTTGTTACTTTATGGGTATGATGGTAAACATGTTTGGGTCATAGGTAAGTTTGAGTTTCTATGCTGAGAAGCATACATGGGCTCAAATTATTTGTGGGTGGCTAAATTTTTGGCCTTTTGTTTCAGGAAGGTCACTTTAGTAGGGACTATGAAGTACGATCAAAGCTAGCATGCGAGAGTTTCAGTAGTTCTGAGTTAGCTACAGCACTTGAAAGTTCAGTTGCTACCAAGGATAATAATGAAGAAAAAACACCTTGTTTGATGATTTCGTGGAAGAATCAGTCGGAGGACTTGAGTCCTTGCATTGATAAATCACCTTATGGAAAGACCAAAAAGAAACAAAAAATTAATCAGAAACCTAATGATGATGCAACCATTTTAGGTCTGTCCAAGAAGTTAATATGTGGACATTCAGAAGATTCCGTATCTTTTGTACAATTATTTCGAAGGAGAACGCCAGTGAAAACATCAGGCAAAGAAGCCCCAGTTAAGTGAACTCTCAAAATGTGTTGTTGGTATATATTCCCCTATTGCTGAGTGTTCCTTCAGGGTAAACAAAATCATAAGTCAAGTCTTCCCTCGCAAAACCTTATTAACTTACCCTCATTATATGAATTTTATAAGTTGATAGCATCTGAAGACTGCCATTTGAATGTAAGAAGTGATATATACAAAAAAAAAAGAAGAAAAAAGAGATGCATTATTTTTTCCTCTGGTTTTGTTTCTTTTGACACCTGATGGTCCTGATCAGAATGCATTTTATTCCTATTGCAGAAGACTAAGCAACAGCAGGTTGGAGGACTGGACAATCGAACAATAATTTTTTATAAACGAAAAGGTAAACCACAAAATTCTGAAGTTGATATCCATTGGTCAAGAGTGAGACATGAGGGGAGGGGCAGGCCACTGAAATTGCCTGGTGAAAAAATCAATAGCCAGAGACATATATCCACGCTGAGTATCATTACATGATATGGTTTCATTAACGTATTCATTGTGTAATCCACATAAAACAAATGTGTATAATTTTTTGCAGTCAAGGAGGGCAGTGAAATAAAAAAGGCTGATGAAGAAGATGTTGAAGATGAGTATAGACTAGACAACATTGAATCTTCGGGTATACGGTCAGATTTTGAACTAACAAGGGGATCTCATGCTGACACATCATGTCTGCTGCCCATGGAGGTATATCTAAAGCCCGTATGCTATGCTTCTTCTATATCTCTCTATGTATCAAAACTGCAGTCTACATTAATCTTATATATATATATTAAAAAAAGTTTGAAATAGTGTTGCAAAAAACAAGAGGGCTTAATTTTACCTCAGAGGGTGGTGTATAAGGGAAGGGAAGGACTAAAATGGAAAATGCCCATAATTCTACAAATATTTAATATTGACCTTAATAGAGGATTTGTTTTTATGAAGACAATTATTAATAAAAAACTATAATATTTCATTTTAATTTTATGTATAATTAATTCAAAAAGTATTCGGCTTTACTTAATCTCTGGAATGAGTGTGGATTTGGAGGCATCCTATTGATATTTATTTCCCTCCAACACAATTTCATTGATGATGATATTTCTTATTAATTCATGCAGGAGGTTGAGCGGAATGAAGATAGAGTGAGCAGTGAAATAAAAGGGAAGGGAAAACTGCCTGAATATCTTATTGAACACTCAAAAGATCCAGCAACAGGTATGTATAATGTGTCAGAGCGACACAATTCTCGATAGATGTGTATATTTACAAAATCCAATGTATACCAGCATGTGTGGTTGAGGAACATAATGGCGTTGGATCTTTTGCTGCAGATTATACGAATGATATATTTGAATTACCTGTAATAACAATGTGGGATTTGACATGCATGAGTAGCTAACAACCTGAATTAAGCACAATGGAATAGAAGACTTGTGGCCTGAATAAGTTCTGTTTTTGCAGGTGAGAAGCACAATGGAACTGGAGTTGTTGCTCAAGTTGAATTGACTAAGACGCAAGTTGTCAATGATAATGGTACGGTACATCACAACCTGGATGGTATGGTACATCACAACCTGGAAAAACCTTTAGTTTATGTAAAAAAAATTACAGGAACTCGTGTGCAATTTAATTTGAATGCTCCCCATGACTGATATGCTTTTGCTTTAGTATTCTATAATTTTTTGCTGTGAAAAAGATACGAGTCAAGTACAACATTTGGATGAGTGATTAGGAAAATGAAATTGGAAGAGTCAATAAATACAGGGAGTGAAACATAATTAAGAAACAATGATTTCGCAATTCAAGAAATACAGAGACTTTTGGTAATACTGAGTGTGCTTTCTGCAACTGAATCATGTGTGAGGGAGCTACAATTAAATCTCTTAATATTGTTCTATTTTCTACAAGACAGTCCACTTTGCCTATTCTG
Organism: Prunus padus; assembly: GCA_024362665.1. NCBI lineage: Eukaryota > Viridiplantae > Streptophyta > Magnoliopsida > Rosales > Rosaceae > Prunus > Prunus padus. The sequence goes on along the minus strand of JANFAM010000009.1, from coordinate 17,500,125 downwards.
AAAAGTTCTCCAGTAGGGGAAAAAATTGAAACCATGGATGTAGTCAAAATGTTGCTAGACCAAAAACAATGTTAGCTTAAGATAATAGGGATATGCTTTTCCTTTATTGTTTTTTCCCCTTTGGAATTACTTGCTTATCCTATTCATTTTTATCTTGTGTTGTCTGAAATTTCATGTCTTTCTTAAATTTGCAGGCTCTGAAGAAGCCATGAGAGAGACAAAACCTGTGGATTCTACAATGGATTACTTGAGGCCGGCATCCGCCCATGATCAACCTTTATCACTGTGCATAGATGAAATGCATTCTGTAAAAGCCAGAGAGTGCTCAAGTAAGCTATTGTGAAAATTTTCAATGGATTCCTTTGGGTGTCATTAGTTTGACTAATATCAAGATTGTGTTCTCCAGGTAACCCTACTAGGACTGCCAACCAACAAAATGAGGTTAGAGGAACACAAGTTGAGCAACAACACAGTCCACATTCGCCTTTTGTGAGAAGTTCTCCATTTTGGGAAAGTATTGAATCCATGGAAATATTCAAAAGATTTCCGCAAGAGCCACATTTTCATCCTCTGGTGAAGTATAAAGCAGTTTGTCGTGAAGGATCAGCCCTTGGAAATATGATAACCTTTGCCTCTTTGGTGGAGAAGACTTCCAAGTTGCAAATTGGCGATCCTAAAGACTTGTTTGATAGCAATTTGGAAGCACTAGTTGACTTGGAAATGTTGGGATTTGATGTCACGGCAGTACGGCATCGTCTGAAGGAATTGCTTGAAATGAAAGTTAAGTTGGGGCAGCTTCATAGCCAATCAAAAGAAATTGACATTCAGATCACGGAGTGTACTCTTGACAGAACCAGAAACAATGAAACAATCAGTCGGATTGATAAGGAGATTAAGGACTTGAAGGAAAAACGGGCGACACTGATGTCAATCGATGTGGCCAAAGGTTCTGAAATTAGAAAGCTGCAATCAGAAGCAAATGCTATCACTGAAGGCATTCAGAGCATCCATCGTGATTTTGAGAAATTAGCTGCTGCAGCATGGTGATTGTTGTGATTCTGATGGATGACACCCTTTAGATTACCACTCCTTTTGCTAACCTTCGACACTGATATATAATATGTATACCCTTTTGAATGTAATGATGGAAGTGATACAATTATCTGTATGGAAGTTACATAATATTTACACCCCTTAGATTAACTTTTCTCTAGCTTTTTTATTATAACAGCCATTAGCCCTAGAATGCTGGTAACAAACAATTATTTGTATATACTACTATATCCTCAAGTCATTCTATACTGAGGGTCTTATCTATAGCCCTTAGGTGAGGTCCTATCTCTTAATCATTGGATCAAATTGGTTAGTCGTTGGATCAAATTGGTAAGGCTTTCAATATAGAATTCTTGCTTTATCCTCAGTCACGAAATTCTAGAGTGAAGATGTCATAGACTCATCAGCTAGGATTATTCAAAAAATATTTGTTTGGTATGAAGATGGGCCGAACCCCAACAAAACTACAACAGTATAGCTTTGGGTCTAGGGACAACCAAAACATCCAATCCAATCCAACAACTCTCAGTGGGAGGAATAAAAACGTGTCGTTTCCAACAAAACTTGATCTACGTGACAAATCGTTCAAATTATACGATGCGTCGTTTCCCCAGAGATTGTCCTGGAGAGCAAGGGACCGCAAAATTCTAACTATTCTCCCAAAACTTGACCTAAATATTACTACTTAGGCCTTTTATCGCAAATGGTGATGTTAAGCGAACCCTAAAATTAACTAAATACATCTTACTATTAAACTATTTATTGAATTACTAATTTACTCTAATATAAAATGACAAAAAAAGATATATTGAATATTAAAATAAAAGTAATTTTAATAAGTACACCATACTTAACATATTGAACCCTAATTAAATTAGAATTTCAGAGTTTGATTCCAAACAGATTTGAGATAAAAATTCAAAGTTTTTGTCGGGTGTAAATTTTTTTTCTATCACTCAAATTAGAATTTCATAGATTGCTGTTTTTATCTCCTAGTACTTTGATTTTCATTTGTCAGAAAATGCAGTTGGAGGAAGAAGAGGATTCATTTTCATGACTTTATGTTGGCTGTCCATAGATGCTTGCAAGTGCGAATGCAATTCTACTATATGGACTTATATTTGTCATGAACTGAGAAATATTTTCTTACTGGAACATAGGCCTTTGGTAAAAGTGTTATAATTAAAATGTTTAACCATAAAAAAATACATACATAGAAAGTATATGTCTTCCCATCATTATAAATGTAGATTACATCCTCAAGTACAGTAGCACATTTGGTAGTTTGGCACACCATCTCCTGGATGGATAAAATCCAAGCAGATTATTCTAACAGTACAATTGGTTTTCATACTTCAAGATTAGTAATTGTTTTTTCAGTCATTTGATCTTCGCACACCTTTTAACAAAAAGTTCATTTCATTCTGGATATTTGTTGCATTGGTACTAGGTATTATACAAATTCCATATTAAGGTTAACATGAATGTTTTATAATTTCTCAAAAGAACCAGGGTGTAGAAGATCCACTTGAAGTGGTTGCAGGAGAGATATCCGATGATGCAATCTTCTTGTGTTAAGATGAATTCATGGTAGAGCACTAGTATTTACAACTATTATTAGAAATCATCTATGATTACTAGTACTTTTGTTGTACTGATTGTCTCTCGGTCTTTCATAGGTGACTGATATAGCTGATGCATTAATATTAAACCTGAGTGGATGGATCTTTGAAGGTTTTGATTTGATGAAGGGAAAAAGAGTTGACATGAACAAATTTGATGAAAACGACCAATTCATGTAAAATAGGGTGTACTTAGTATTAGGATGTATGAGGGGTATTTTTGGTAGTTAAATAGGGTGTACTTAGTTAATTTTACATTTTGATTTAATTATTAGGGTGTACTTATATCATAGGGTGTACTCAGTTAATTTTAGGGTTCGTTTAACAGCACCCTATTGCAAATGGTCTAAGGTTTGTGAAATTGTTCATCTTTAAGACTTTTTTGGGACATTAATGGTCCTTACGACCTCTTAAGGTTTTATTTCTCTGTTTTTCTCTGGAGAAAGTGAGAGAAAACAAATAAGAAAATGGTTGTGAAGCGGAGCCAAGCGCATTTGAGCAAGGATTCAAAGGTAGAAGTTTGCAGCAACGAAGACGGGTACAAAGGTGCATGGTTCCCAGCCATAATCCTTGACCCACAACCCTCAGATCGCACACCAAAGAAGAAAAGGAAGAGCCTTGGCAACTCAAGCAAGGCTCTGGTTCAGTACGAGAGTCTGGTCTCTGAGAGTATGTGTATAAATTGTTGCAGTCAAGAAGGGCAGTGAAATTGAAAATGCTGATGAAGAAGATGTTGAAGATGAGTATGGACTGGACAACATTGAATCTTCTGGTATAAGGTCAGATTCTGAACTAACAGGGGGATCTCATGCTTGAACATCATGTCTGCTCCCCATAGAGGTATATCTGAAGCCTGTATGCTATGCTTCCTTCTATATCTCTCTACGTATCAAAACAGTCTGCATTAAGCTTTGGGGTAGAAAGGCAAGACCAGTGTGCTTCCTATCAAACAAATGGAAGACCAATATGATGACAAGGATTAAAACATTTATGTTCAAGAGAAAGGAATGATTCTCGTGTTAGCTAACTGGATACATGCTAATTTGGCGATTAAAGTAGTCATGGTTGAAATACAGAGTGGCCTCTTTTTTTTTTTTTTTTTTTTTTTTTCTTTCTAATTATATATATATATAGGAGTGTTACATAACACAAGAGAGCTTAATTATACCTCAGAGGGTGCTGTAAAAGTGAAAGGAAGGACTAAGATGGCTCATGCCCATAATCCTAGAAATCTTTGTTTTTGTTTTTTTAAAGACAATTCTTAATAGAAAAAAACTATGATATTTTATTTTAATTTTATCTATAATTAATTCAAAAAACTATGAGGCATCCTATTGAGATTTATTTCCCTCTAACCCAAGTTTTGTTGATCATCATATTTCTCATTGATTCATTTAGGAGGTTGAACGGAATGAAGATGGGATGAGCAGTGAAATAAAAGGGAAGGGAAAACTGCCTGAATATCTTGTTGAACACTCAAAAGATCCAGCTACAGGTGTGTATAATGTGTCAGAGCTACACAATTCTTGATAGATGTGTATATTTACAAAATCAAATGTGTACCCGCATGTGTGGTTGAGGTTGAGGAACATAATGGCGTTGGATCTTTTGCTGCAGATGATACGAATGATATATTTGAATTGCCTGTAATAACAATGTGGGATTTGACAGGAATGAGTAGCTAAGGCCATCTCCAGCCATGGGCGATATCTCAAATATAGCCCTAAAATAATGTAAAACCCATCTCCAGCCATGGACTAAACAAAATTTTGGCCAAATTTGGAGGGTCACATTTGGCCCTTTAGGCCATCTCATGGCTATATATCCCAAATATAGCCCTAAAATAATGCAAAAACCCGTCTCCACCATGGGCTAAACAAAATTTTGGCCAAATTTGGAGGGCTACATTTGGCCCTTTAGCCTTCAACTAGCCACATTTAGCGCAGCTTTGGCGCAGGCCAAATTTTGTGGACATGCATGTGCTTTTCATAAATGCACATTGAAATCTATCCATTTTTGTGCCCCATGCTTCTTAAAATAATAAAATATGAAGAACCCTAAAATATAGCCTCATTGGAGATGGAAAATTTTAGCCTGCACTATTCTTTAAAAATTAATATTTTAGAGGGCTAAATTTTTAGCCATGGACTACATTTAGCCCTATGATTGGAGATGGCCTTAGCCCTCCAACCACATTTAGCCTAGCTTTGGCCTAGGCCAAATTTTGGTGTGCTCCATGCATGTGCTTTTCATATTGCACAATCAAATCCATCCACTTTTTTATGGGCCTCATGCTTCTCAAAATAATAAAATATGAAGGATCCTAAAATATAGCAATGCATGTCTGGAGATGGAAAATTTTAGCCATGCACTATTCTTTAAAAAATTAATATTTTGGAGGGCTAAATTTTTAGTATTGGACTACATTTAGCCCTATGACTGGAGATGGCCTAACAACCTGAATTAAGCACAATGGAGTAGAAGACTTGTGGCCTGAATAAATTCTATTTTTGGCAGGTGAGAAGCACAATGGAACTGGAGTTGTTGCTCAAGTTGAATTGACTAAGACTCAAGCTGTGAATGATAATGGTATGGTGATGTAATACAGCCCATAGGTATTAGATTAAACACTTAAACAATAGAACATAGAAGAATATCCGAGGTCGAGGAGACGAAAATATAGATTGAAGGGACGAAAGAAAGGACTGAAATCAGAGAACCGAGAAGGAAGGATAGAAATCACAGGGTTTTAAGAGAAGGTTTTGTCAAACAAAGTAGGGCAAATATTCAATTATGCTCAGATTTGCTCAGATTTGCTTAGATTTTCTCATATTTTATTCTTCTCCAATATGGAGGTATTTATAAAGAAGTACAACCCTAAATAAAATAGGAAGTAAATCTAAATAAAATACAAAATAAATATAAACTACAATAGGAAATAAATCTCAATTATAATAGGACTAGATAAATGAGTAAGTAAACAAAATCCTAACTAAGGACTCGCCAACACTCCCCCTCAAGTTGGCGCAAAGATGTTTCGCATGCCCAACTTGACAAGCGAGTAGCAGAACACTATACTTGAGAAGCACCAATTGTAGATAACGTCTTTTCGTCAACCACGAGTGAAACCAGTGACAAACTAAAGCAAAGTTTGCAGCATAAACACAAGAGCAAACCCTCAAAAATAGGCACAAAGCAGAACACGATAGAACACAGAAACCCTGTAAACACAGCATAATACAGAAACCCTGTAAACACAGCAAAGGCAAGGCAAAGAACACAGAAACCCTGTGAACACGGCAAAGGCAAGGTAAAGAACACAGAAACCCTGTGAACACGGCAAAGGCAAGGTAAAGAACATAGAAACCCTGTGAACACGGCAAAGGCAAGGCAAAACCAAACCCTAAAAATAGGGTAAGGCACGATGAAGGCAAAGGCAAAGGTAAGACAAAACCAAACCCTAAAAAATAGGGTAAGGCACGACAAAGGCAAATGCAACGAAACCCTAAAAATAGGGTAAGACTAGGTAAGGCAAATCAAGTCCACATAAAGGCAAAGCAAGGTAAGGCAAAGCTTGGCAAGGCATGACAAAGAAACGCAAGAGCAAAGGCAATGTCAACGGTATGATCGTAGCGGAAACACAACAGATGCACAAACATGGCAGGAGCAATACATTGGCATCTGCAAGAGCAACTCAGCAAGCGGTGGCAGCAGCAACAACAACAACGACAATAGCAGCGGAAAACGACAACGACAAATTCTTCCATATCAACTTCAGCTAATTCACATAGACACAACTTCTCTTCACTCCCCCTCTCCCCCTGAAGAGAAGGGGTCGTCGGAGTCAAGGAATAAGTAATATCTTCATGGAAAAGAGAAACATATCTTTTTCACTCCCCCTCCCCCCCTTGAAGAGGAGGGGAGGAGAACGAAAGCACAAGTCACAAGAAAACCAAGGCTCTGATACCATGTCAAACAAAGTAGGGCAAATATTCAGTTATGCTCAGATTTGCTCAGATTTTCTCATATTTTATTCTTCTCCAATATGGAGGTATTTATAAAGAAGTACAACCCTAAATAAAATAGGAAGTAAATCTAAATAAAATAGAAAATAAATATAAATTACAATAGGAAATACATCTCAATTATAATAGGACTAAATAAATGAGTAAGTAAACAAAATCCTAACATAGTAAGGAACCAAAATCCTAACTAAGTAAGGACTCGCCAATAGGTTTACTCAATATCCAAATCTGAATTTTAAAGAACTACATGGGGGTATTTATAGCAAACTAAAACCTAGACATAATAGGATAAAAATCCCTTGCTTAAACAAAAATCCTAACCCAAATAAAACAGGAAACTTAAAATTAGAAATCTGGAAAAGTAGAAATCCTACTAGAATTTGGAAAACTGAAGAATCTAGGAAACTAACAAATACATTAGGAAACTAATAAATTTAGGTCCTACGCGTCCTGCATCATATGGTACATCAGAACCTGGAAAAATCTTTAGTTTATGTAAAAAGAATTTCAGGAACTCGTGTGCAATTTAATTTGAATGCTCCCCATGACTGGTATGCTTTTGCTTTTGTATTCTATAATTTTTTTATTCTGTGAAAAAGATACGAGTCAATTACAACATTTGGATAAGTGATTAGGAAAATGAAATTGGAAGATTCAAGAATAGAGGTAGTTAAAACATAATTAAGAAACAATGATTTTGGAATTCAAGAAATACACTGATTTTGGTAATACTGAGTGTAGATTCTGCAACTGAATCATGTGTGAGGGAGCTAATTAAGTCCCTTAAGATTTTTCGATTGTCAAAATGAGTCATTAAGGAAAAGTACCACATATTGGTAGACGAACAAAAAAAAGGAAAATAATTGGGGTTTCCTTATCATTTTCTCACTTTCTAAAATGTTGGTAGTAATTGTTTAATCCTATTTATTGTTATCCCGCGTAGTATAAAATTCATAGCTTTCTTAAAATCTCAGGTTCTGAAGATGCAACGGTCGAAGCAGAAACTGAAGCTACTGCAATTGATATTGAGAAAATAATAGAGGGCTTAAGTAAGCAATTGAGAAAGTTGTCAAAAGTATTTCTTTGGTTTTGGTTTCTTCGATTATCATCAAGGTTGTGTTGTAGGTAACCCTGCAGGGTTTTCCAGCAAACAAAATGAGGTCAGAGGAAGAAGGTTGAAACTGGTGTAACAGGTGACGTTGATCAACAAAACAGTCCACTTTGCCTTTTCTAAAAAAGTTTTCCAGTTGGGAAAAAAATTGAAACCATGGATGTATTCGAAGTGTTGCTAGACCAAAAAAAATTGTTACCTTAACATCTGCAACGGCATGTGCCCATGCTCAACCTCTATCACTGTGCATAGATGAAATGTAAAAGCCGTAGAGTGCTCAAGTAAGCTATTGTGAAAATTTTCAATGGATTCCTTTGGGTGTCATTAGTTTGACTAATATCAAGATTGTGTTCTCCAGGTAACCCTGCTAGGACTGCCAACCAACAAAATGAGGTTAGAGGAACACAAGTTGAGCAACAACAGTCCACATTTGCCTTTTGTGAGAAATTCTCCATTTTGGGAAAGTATTGAATCCATGGAAATATTCAAAAGATTTCCGCAAGAGCCACATTTTCATCCTCTGGTGAAGTGTAAAGCAGTTTGTCGTGAAGGATCTGCCCTTGGAAATATGATAACCTTTGCCTCTTTGTTAGAGAAGACTTCCAAGTTGCAAGTTGGCAAACCTAGAGACTTATTTGATAGCAATTTGGAAGCACTCGTTGACTTGGAAATGTTGGGATTTGATGTCAAGGCAGTACGACATCATCTGAAGGAATTGCTAGAAATGAAAGTTGAGTTGGGGCAGCTTCAGAACCAATCGAAAGAAGTTGAAATTCAGATCACGGAGTGTACTCTTGACGGAACCAGAAATAATGAAACAATCAGTCGGATTGATAAGATGATGAAGGAGTTGGAGGAAAAACGGGCGATGCTGATGTCAATCGATGTGGCCAAAGGTTCTGAAATTAGCAAGCTGCAATCAGAAGCAAATGCTATCAATGAAGGCATTCAGAATATACATCGTGATTTTGAGAAATTAGCTGCTGCAGCATGGTGATTGTTGTGATTCGGATGGATGGCCCTTGAGATTACCACTCTTTTAGCTAACCCTTGAATAGTTTAGAGCTAGGTTTGTCCATGGAAACTGATATATAATATTTATACCCTTTTGAATGTAATATAATGATGGAAGTGATACCAAACTGTTATGTAGTTTTTTATAACAGCTATTAGCCCTAGAATGCTGGTAACAGACTACCATATCCTCAGCCAGTATTTAGACTTAATGCTACTCAAAGTATATTTATAGACCGGTTTACTGCCTATATCACTATCTCTTGGTTTCCTATAAGATGTCTTGTCCACACTTTTTTCCTGGTAGAAAAGCTTCTGCCCCTTTCATTAAGTTATGAGCTTTTTTTCTGCTAGAAAGGCAGATAAACAGCAGCGGTGGTAAAATTAGAAAAGTTAAAAGAAAACAAAACTAACTCTGTAAGTATGGCTGAGGTTGCTCTTCAGCTTTTATAAGCATGAAATTTAAAAGAAGGTACGCGTCTTTGGAAATGGAAAGGCCCATGATGCACTTCAAAATCTGTAATTACTTCATAAAGTAAATGGCCACCATCCACGTATCAATCATGACGCGAAACAATATGAACTTTTCCACTTAAAACTGCCAAAGAATTATGGTGCTCAACCTAAACAAGTTACAATAACCATTATGAACAACTCAGAACGTACATTGAAAACAGGGCTTTTGGCAACTGCCATCCTTTTTTTTTCCTTACAAGGGGAAATAACACTGCTTGGACCCCTTTACCTTTCTTCATCAAGAGCAGCAACTTTGCAGCTAAAAGAATTATTATTCCTCCTTGTGGACTTTGAAGCCATATATTCTCGGAACATAATTCTGACTCGCCTTCTGCAGTTTAAGATGGCAGTGGGTCAAGAAAAAAAGGTGAGGAAATGTGGTTCCAAAATATGCTCCGTCAATTTCTAAGAGTGTTTGTCAAGGAAACATTGAAAAACTGATGTTCAACAAAACATAACTGAAGTCATTTGCAAAAGTCACACATATTTTTATTTTATTACAAGGATACGATCTTGGTGTCTGGATTGTGGGGCATAAATGTCTTCACACTTGGGACAGCAGATTTTGACAGTACTTAACCTTGGGATGTCTGACTGCCCAACAGGCAGACATCGTTGTTTATTGCAGTGAACTCTTGGACATCTGCCAAAGTCATAGTTCCTGTACTACTCCAACTGAATTGCACACTGTTGAATTAGGAAGCCTGAAATCCAATATCATGAAAAAACCATATATAAAGTTGCATTGTTAAACACCTTACCATTGCAGACAATCCTTTGTTAGTAGCTATGTATCTGGCATGAATTAAACCATAGAGCATCTCCACTGCGGATTCGATCACATTGTTCTGTTCACCATCAGTTAAGGTACCATCTGTTGTTGATCCCGGTGGAGAACAAATTAGTCATGTCCAAACAGCATTTCTTCTTACAGATTACATAAGAAGTTACTGATTTCACATTTATCTTACCATTTGAAGACTCACATCCACAGTTAAATCCAGTGCATAATCATAGAATAGTACTTGATTTCTTAAACCGGAACGGTTGCAATCATCCAGGATGTAGTCGTCGTCGACTTCACGAAAGAATTCATTCCCTTTCTGATTGCAGAACCATGATATCCAAGATGCATCTTCATCATCAAAGCATCTAACATCTGAACCTTTGCAACTTGTTTCAGCCGATTCCCCTGCACAAAAAAGAAAAAATAAACATTATCTGAAAGCCACAAAATAAAGAAAAGAAAACTATAAATATATTCAGCAAGAAGGTAACCTAGAGTTGATATGATCAAAATGAGAACAAAAATTGTTACTCTAAGATGGGCTAGAGAGATAACTCAATTTCAACAAAAGATAATTTGACAACATGACCACTTATATGAGAAAAGTCAATAGCTTGACACCAAATACAGAACCCCTTCAAGATATATACATGAATTAGTTAGTCCAAACAAGTTTAAAACTGATTAGATGAAACATACGAGGAAGTCAAATAACTTCCATAACAGGGCTCACAAGTCAAAAGACAGAGTAGGAGAGCAAGTACCTTTGTGTGGAAACATCATAACATTGTGCCAAAACAAAAAACATAAACGTAAAGAAAGAAACATGCTGAGAAGTAGAAGATGAACAATGTATAGCATACATTAGAGCAACATTATACATATGAATTACAGCAAAACCCAGTACTAGGAAAATAATAATAATAATAATAATTATTATATATGATAATATGATAGATTATTATGAGGTTTATTGTATAATATTAATATATGCATGTTATTATGTATTGAAAGTGAAACTGACCCTGATCTCATAGAATGCATCAATATTGTGATAATTGAGGTAAGGGAGCCAAAGATTTGTCTTTGAGTCGATTCTACGAAGGCCACCTGACTCACCAGGGGGACTATTAGTGAGGCCCGAGTTCCCAAATTCACGTTGAACGTTGGCCTCACTCCGACATCGGCTTTGACTCCGGCCACCGCATCCATCATAGGAGGCCAACGCTGTTATGGAAACCAGAATTGGAGGAGATTTTCACTGGACACTACATTCTGCTCTTTGGTTCAGGGTATTGGTTTCTTTCACACCCTGTGTCTCATATTTTACTAGCTCATTTGCTTGGACTTTTGGAGAAATAGATCAGGTTTTATTTTTCCTAGTAGTGGATGGATCTTAAAAAAACAAGTTTGGACTGACAAAAAGGAATGGAGTGCCATCATCAATAGCATTGCGCAAATTTGAAATAGTCCTGATCGAATTACAATGTTCTACTTTAGCTTAGTTTTTTTGCCCACGATGGAAGACTCTCCTGTAGGTGAAACAATCGCAAGGAAGGAACATATGACTTTTTCTGTTGAAGGATATTCACTCAAGGATGCCATGCAAATGGATATAGGAGCATATTATCACTGACTGGAAGGTTTGTGAATAAGACGGATGGACTCAATGCCATGAATTTCAGGAACGAAAACTTTTTAGAAGGGAGCCACCTTGCTCTCAATTAAGGCTGCACTACAATTCATAATATGTGGCTATTCTGCACAACTATGCTGTTTTGAACCCCTGCGATAACAAAGCTCAAAGTTATGAATCGGATGTGAGGCAAACCAACAAGGGCTGGTCGCAACGAAGGAGAGGCACTTGCACATTCTCTGGATTGTTGATTGGACCATAAAATAAGGAGGTTTTTATGCAACACCTCATTCGTTAGATTACTCTTGGTCTTTGGTGACTAGTAGAACCCTTGAATTCTACGAGGATTCGCCATACTTCTGCAGTTCTACATGTGACATATGCAGGGACAGAGGGGCTATTCAATTGCTTAGTGACGATTTCTTTTTCATATTATTTTTGGGCCACTAACCTAACTGAAGGTACTGATGAGAAAGCTCTTGCTGATGTTGATCAAGAATACATAGTGATAGATCACATACTTTCTGGAGGTCAACACTGCTATGCATATTTGCATATGTCAATTACTCTTCTTCCTGCATCTTGTCATGTCCTAGCAGTTGTGGGTTCAATGGTTATTGCTTTGAAAACTCTCATGGTACTGGAAGTTATATCTGGAGAATCAGCCTCAGCCTCATTGCTTCATGAAGATTTTGTGGATTCTTCTATTATGCGAGCGGCATGGTTGCAATTGCCAGATACTTGAATGTCATTCTTATTGTTCCAGAGCTAGATAAATATTTTTTTGGCGGCAAGTGAGTTTCAAGACATCTTTGATGTTGATCATTTCATTGCATGATTGAGAGATGAGGTTCAGATACTACATAAACTGCCGCCAAATCTCAGGAAAAGGGTTGTCTACTCTTTGCCACCTATTAGTGGGTCCAACATTTCCTACTACTTGTTAGAAATATGCCTTAGCAAAAATGGAAATTTCTAAGGACATAACATTGCATAAATACAATCAATTGGGCATTAAAGTCACTTTAGGAAACTTATACATAAGCGATCAAGTGATAAGTTCATGGATTACGATACATATGGAGAGCAATCTAAAGACGTTAGATTCACGAGACCTTTTCATTGGGTTTTATCACATCCTAAAATGTTCATGGTCATAGGATCACCAATTGGACAATGGTAATCCGCAAAGAATGGTACACATTGTGTCTGCTCAATCAGGAGGATGACTAGTAAGCGATTCGTGTAGAGACACTGAGATAAGTGTGTAGGTGCTCAATAGAGAAAGAGTTCACTAAACGCGATGTACTAAGAATTCTTGTATGGCAGTATTACTCACATGATGGCATAAAGGGTCTATGACTCTCTATGCTCAGATGCACAAAGAAATATGACGTCACACAAAGTGATCTAACAGACAACGTCACCAGGGGCGGATTCACAGAGGAGCAAGGGTGGTCAACTGACCCGTGCAACCTCTAAAATCCGCCATTGAAGCACCTCTAGTTGACCCTCGCAACCTGCTAGATGAAATGCCCCAAAGGGGCAAGGCTATGTGCGCAAGGTTTTTTTTTTTTTTTTTTTTTCTCCGGTGATGTCAAAACGACATCGTTCCACTTAAGCGCCTTTTTTTTTTCACTGGACGTCAAAACGACGTCGTTCCACTAAAGGGTTTTTTTATAAAAATTTTATAACCTGGCCAAAACGATGTCGTTTTGGCCTAGGTTTTAAAAAACAAAACATAAGCTTTTCAGCTCTGTTTTGCCCGAAAACTCACCCCTCCCTAACTCATTTCTCTCTTATCAACTCAAGTTCTCAACCCTAAATCCCCAACCCTAACTCAAGTTTTCAGCTCTGTTTTGCACGACGTCATTGCACTTAAGTAAAATTACTTTTATTTATTTTTATATTACTCCATTTACTTAAGTTTACAATGTAAATAAGGAAGTATCCCCTATTTGGATTCAAATAAAAATACTATAAAATCAAATTCCTACCAAATCAAAATACGAAAAATCGGTTTTAGTGCAAAATACAATTTAGGCTACTAATGATGGCTCATTAAGTCAATATATACTTCATATAAAAAACTCATAAAATAAAGGTTTCTTATTTGATGTGTAAGGAATAAAAGCCGCCAAAAATTATATTGAGAAAATGATTATTTCGAAAAACCATTTTTCATACTTGGCCAATATTTTTACAGAAAACAATTTTTCATGTATGATATGAATGTATAAAGGAACCTAAGGTCAATCTAGGTAAAAACACCTTCAAATTTCCATCAACAAAGAGTTTTACAAGAATAATGTAACTCTTATGTATTGAAGAAATATTTGCTTGATTGTATTTTAGTAAATTTGATTAATTTTTGTTTGCTTGCTTTAATTAGATTGTATCTTGGTAAATTTGATAGTATCTTGCTTTAATTAGATTGTTTATTGTAAAATGCTAAGTTACGTACAAGAATAACATAACTCTTACAAGAATGCTAGAGGGGTGAAATCACATGAAGTGCAAACGCTAAGAGCTCAATTGGTTAGTTTGAATAAATTAGGGGTTTTTTTATTAGATTGTATTGGTTAGTTTGTATGGTTTTTTCTATTAACTATGAATTATAATATTGTGGTTTCATTTCGATGGATCTATTTTGTATATAATTTTTTTTTAACTTTTTATACGTTGACTCCGGAATGAAAATTCCTGGAGCTGCCACTGAACGTCACCTAACTTTTTAAGTATTCTAAACATCTAGTGAGCTATATAGATGGTAAGTCATTTGTACCAGCCATGATACACAAATTGCTATAAGATATGATATGATTTGCATGGTCATTATGGCTGTAGAGCAGATCTTCAAGCATGTCTTCAACTTCCAAAGGCTTGTTTGGTACACCGTATTAGACTATGGATAGGAGTAAATAGTCCATGTTAGGTGTTTGGTGTCAACTTGTATTATTTAATTACTTGACTATATTAAACAGGTTGGTCTTTTAATACTCTCCTTACTTGACTAACTAATACAACTCACACACCCCGGTTTAAATAATACATGCTTAATTATACAGCTAGGGAAAAAAAACACACACGTTCACGTGAAAAATCCGACGACGCTATTTTCATCTTCTTCTCCTTAGGGTTCTTCTCTGCTATCTTCTCCAAGGTTATTCTCTCTCTCTCTCTCTCTCTCTCTCTCTCTCTCTCTCCAATATGCTTCTTCTCTCTTCTTATGTCTTTATCTTCTCTTTCTTTATATATTTCCTCTTTTATTAAATTTTTGTGGAAATTAGGTTATGAGTTTTTCCTTTTTGACTTTTTTTCTTGATGTATTGGAACAATACATGTGGCTGTGTATCCAACTCAATAATCAAATTATCATCATGCAGCTATGTATCCAACTCAATACATGCTGTTGAGTTTTTCTTGCATTTTTTTCTTTATATATTTCATCTTCTCTAGGTATCCAACTCAATAATCAAATTATCATCCCAAGTCAGTGATTAGAACAATACATGTGGCTATGTTTTTCTTGCTGTATTTTTTTTTTAACTTTTGGTGCTTTGTTGGTTTGGTTTTTGGTTATATGAAAAAAAATCTTGGCAAAAAACAACTGAAAAACAAATCTTGTCATATGAATCTTATCAATAAAAATTTGTGTCATTTGAATTTCAATTTCCACTTAAATTATCAACGAATGTTTTGTAAAAAAATAGTCTGATCAGATGTTATCCGGAACAGCACCAAATATAGTATAGTTTAATCAGACTATTTATCCGGAATAGCACCAAATGCCTTATAATATTATGGATAAACAATCAGTACTCTTCGGAATAGATTAATACTATCCGACAAAAATTAGTCAGTACAGTCCGATGTACCAAACAAACCCCAAATGTCTTAACTTACAATTTGAGTTGATTGGATAATGGAAATTTACTATAGGCAGCTGGAGCCAATCAAGGTCCATAGACCTAACAAAAATGATGACATAAATTTTTCCAATGCAAAAATAAAAAATATAGAGCAAAAAAACAGAAGAAATCACGAAATATGTCTTTTTTTTTGTTGGATAGAAAGCGATCTTTATTAAGAGATAAGAATTACATCATATTGTGAAGAAGTACATCAGCAATGATATCTGGAGGGTCCCAAAACCATGCAGATGCTTCTTCTAAAGACAAGGCATGCATAGCCAATCTATGGGCCACACCATTGGTGCACAACTCAAAAAGTACTAAATAGAGGTATATCGAAAAATTGAACTTTTGTTTTATTTTTTATTGTGCAATCAAACATAGAAAGTTGCCATAACCATCATTATCAATGACTATAATTGGAATATTCTATTACAATTTATGATATGAGTTTAGTTTAGACAAAATTGCAGCACTCAATCTAAAAAAGATGGCTCCATTACCTTGATGTTGCAGACTCTTCTTCTTCAACTCCTCCTCTGCTCCATTACCAAGTTGCAAACTTGCAACAACAAACCTTTGCCAAGTTACCACCTTAGCCGATTTCATCTTCGTCATTCCCCACTGACAACATCTTCAACTCATAAAATTCTCCTTAGCAGCACCTTCAACTGACATCCGTCTCTATAAGAGGTTCCATTTCTTTCTTCTTGTTTCTTTTTCTTCTTAGATTGCAAAGCTTTGATGTGTTTGGTATTTTTCTAAAAATTGGATATTAGGGAGTTGTTCAATTTGTTTTTATTTATATATTTGTTGGTTAGCTGTAAAAAGTTTGCATCTTTCTTTGACTTTGAGTGAAGTGAGAGAAAATATGGAATGTTGGTTGTGAAAAGTTTGGGTCTTGTTAGATAATAATTATGAATTCAAACAAGAAACTAGATATCTGGTTTGAGGGTGCAAAAGATTTCTTTGATTTACATTGTTTTTGCCCGGAAAATGTGCTCATATCTTCCGGGTTATGTTACATTTCACTAATTCCAAAATGAAATGGTCTTAATATTCTCAGCATTATTGAATTCAACCCCATTTATTTTCCTGCGAATGAGGGTTGGGATAGATAGTTGGCCCGGGTTGTCTTAAACGTTTTGCACACGTTTGTTTTGAAAATTTAATTTTATTGTCTTTATTTCACAATTATGTTTCTTGAGGTTAAATTCCATGATTTACTCACTGAACTCGCACATTTAGAAGAGGAAGCAAATGGCATGATTGTTTTAGTTACTTTTCCCGTATATGATCCTTTTATAATGATTGTTAGAGTAATAGAACAAGCCTTTGAAGGTGTGAACTCCATGGGAGATAGATTTATAACCTTTACTTCATTTTTGTTTGTTGAATGTGTAGTGTTCCTATAGAATATGCAATTGATGGGTGGGATAACTTGGAAACATGGTATCAGTGGGTTGTGCGCATTATTTGTGCATTGTTATCATGGAGTTGTTAATGGCTTCATGCTATTTTAAATAGTGTCGTGCGATTGCATATCTGTATATGCAAATATTAATCGACTGTGTGCAAATCTAATTCATTGTATGCAAATGCAGTATTTAGTTGGGTATTTTTAATTAAGCAATGTGATTTTGTGGTAGGTAGGTTTGATTGTGTTTTTTCATAAAAAATTTAGATATTTAGTGATGAAGTGTAAAGTGGGTTTGAATGTGTAGCAATATATTGGTTTTAGTGTGTTTAGGGTGTATTGGGTTTTGGATTAGTATTCAAATTATCGTTGCTAGAGACATTTGCATGATTATGCTGTGAACTTGATCTGTGCAGGTTATGGATACCCAACAAAGTGTTCAAGCGAAAGGAAAGCGAAAGGCCATGAATAATTTAGAAGGAGCAAGAGTTGGCCGAGCTGCGTTTTTCAATTTCATGTAAGTTACACATACATGTATTCGAAAAATAGGACGGTGGTTGGTTTAAATTAGGATGGTTTTTTGATTAAAAATAAATTATTGCCAGGAAAAAGGAATGACATGAAATGGGGGAAGTGGCCATTGCAAATTCGGATACTAAGGTGAGAGCTAGCAACGGATTGGGTCACAGTGTATTAAATAATTTATTAAAAATGGTCTTTTAATGATAGTACAGTGGAAAAATTGTCGGCCGAGAAGCGGTTAACAATTAGTGGCATTGGGTTTGGTAATTTGGCAACGCTATCCTGCACTCGTTTACACCGCCCACTCTGCAATTTTTTGATTCAAAGGTTCAATCCTGAGACTTCATCCATAGAACTGCACGGCAATGTCCTTACAATAAGTGCTGCTGAGTTCGGCCGTGTTATGGGTCCTAAGAACACAATTGAGGATGTTGAATTGAGCAGATTAGTAAAAGATGAAAAGGTGAAAGAGTTAGTGAAGAGGGAATGTGGAAATGGTCAAAGAGTATTATTAAGCGATTTAGTTGAAAAGTTGGAGAAGTGCAAATATGGGAATGATGACTTCAAAGTTCGGTTTGTGATGTTTGCACTTGGCACTGTACTTTGCCCCACATTTTCACTCTCAGTGACCGGGAACTATTTAACTTGCTTAAGCATCCCAGGGAAGATAGAGAGCAAGAACTGGGCTGACCATGCATTCAATGTATTACGTGAAGGTATTAGGTCGTTCAAAAAGAATAAAGTTTCATATGTGAATGGTTCATTGCTTTTCCTCCAACTATTCTACTTCGATTCAATTGTGCACGGCAGAGTATACGTTGATAAATCTTTGGATCCCATTGTGGCATGGGACAATAATTCCGCGACTAAATTGATTAAATGGGTTAGAAAGCAAGGTGGGTTTGATAGTCCTACCATTGGGGTTGTGTCAAGGCGAAGTAGAATGAATGTGGATTACGGAGTGAACATTGATAGAATTGTTCAAGAAGTTGCTCTAGTTGTGGCGCCAATAATAGAAGCCAAGATCCGCCCAGTGTTGGAACTCACTCAGAAGATAATGACTGAATTTAGTTCCTTCATGAAAGACGCAAGACAAACCCTAAACCCTAAACCCTAAACCCTAAACCCTAAACCCTAAATCCTAAACCCTAAACCCAATACCCTTAACCCTAAACCCTAAACCCTATACCCTATACCCTATACCCTAAACCCTAAACCCTAAACCCTAAACCCTAAACCCTAAACCCTAAACCCTAAATCGTAAACCCGAAACCCTAAAGCCTAAAGCCCAAACCCAATTAAAATTTAATCAGAAGCCCAAACCCAATTAAAATTTAACTGTAAAGCCCAAACCCAATTAAAATTTAACCCTAAAGCCCAAACCCAATTAAAATTTAACCCTAAAGCCCAAACTCAATTAAAATTTAACCCTAAAGCCCAAACCCATCTAAACTGTAAACCCAATTAAAATGTAACCCTGAAGCCCAAACCCAAATAAGCCCAAACCCAATAACCTTGAAGTTGGAAAACTTGAGGCGTTAAAGAGTTTTTGAACTTCACTCTCAGATCAGGTCTTGCTCTCTATTGCTGTCGCTGAATTCATCGCTCACGCTCGCTTTGTCTCTGTCTCTCTGTCTCTTTCTCTCTCTCGCTCTCTCTCTCTCTCTCTCTCTCTCTCTCTCTCTCTCTCTCTCTCTCTCTCTCTTGCTCTCTCTCGCTCTCTTTGACGGCCTCTACGTCTCTTGTCGGCTGGTAACCTCCATTTGAAAGGTGATGACTTCCCTCATCTTCATTTATGTTTGTAGGTGTGTATATGAGGATTTACATGAGGACAAATGCCAAGGGTATGTGAACGTAGTATTATTATGTACAGTTTCTAACACATTTATTTGTATGCCGTAATTGGGTTTAGGGTTGAAATATTTGGGTATTACATTGATTTCCGACAATGAGGGAGAAGAAGTAGAAACAGGTTGAAGCATATGCTTCTGGTTCTCGGCCGGGGAAGACTGCGCCTGCAAACAAAAGGAAAACGAAGTCTTCAGTAGCGACCTCAAGTGTGTCTAAAAAAGGGACCAAATCAAAACGATTCTCGGGTCCTCTATGGGTAACGGGGCTTTCGGCGTACGTGTGTTCATACCACAACACCGAAATCCGTCTTCATCCTTGCTTCACGTAGAATTGGAGGAACATATCTCCTTCAAGGTATTGTTCTTGTATTTATTAATTTGTATTTGTAAGTGTGGAAAGTGTTTGTGTTACATAAGTATTAGGTTTTTTTAATCACAAAACGAACCCACTTAATAATACATGGGGTTGTGTATGATTAGGTAGAAGAACTAAGTAGCTAGGGTACCTAGAATGCCAAAAACAAAGGCCAACAGGAAACCATAAGGGGCTTCCATTATGGGGGTGAAGCTCTTTTCACTATTGGTCCACTCCGTGAGGATTTGAGGGCATGCCAAAGAATCAAATAGCTTGCTCTAATTGTTGCATTATGTGCCTTTATATAGGAGAGCAGAAGGGGAAAAGAAGACCACATAAAAAAATATTAATAAACAAACCCTTTAAGTTGAGCTAGCTATGAACATACTATTTTTTTGATGTCTTAAGCTTGCTCTACAGTGTCTTCTTCTCGTTGGAAATGTTTTTCTTCCCCGAGGTAATCATAATGAATGAGGACAACTACAAGCAATTAGCCACAATAACAACCCTCTTCTTCTTTGTCTTCCCCTACGTATTAATAATGAATTGTTTCCTTTGTGATGAATTTTGGTTATGGATTCAAAAGTTGAAAAACTGCAGAATTCTGGTTGTTGTTGTTTTTTTGTTGTTGTTGTGGTGGTAGAGCTTATTATTGTATTCGTGGGTCATAATGTAACAAAAAAATTGGGTGTTTTGTGTTTTCTGCAGCGTACTTTAAAACAAAAAGAGGTCATGGAAACAATGACACTTGTGCTTATTGGTATAACAAAGGAATGGATGACATTGTGAAACACAAGGTCGAACAAGCTGGCTTTTTGCCTTTTATCTCAATTTTGGGCCAAGGAAAGAAACGGGATAGGCCATTACTTGTGGCCTTGGCGGAGAGATGGTGGGACACTACCCACACATTCCACTTTGATGAAGTTGGAGAGATGACCATGACCCCCACGGACTTCGCTGCAATCACAAGATTGCGTGTGGGTGGAAACCGATTAAAGTACGACCTTGAGATTCACAAAAACAAGAAAAAGGTGGGTAAATTGTTTGGGAATCCAATTGCTGACCTACTGGCCGGCGAAAGGAGGGTGCCTTATGAGAGGCTTTCTACCTTGTATTGGAAGAAGAAACCGAAAGATGATGAAGAGGCCGACCAAATTGCAAGGTCATTCATACTTTGCTTGCTTGGGTCGTCATTCTTAAATGATAAGACCCAATACGTCAGTCTGCACTACACCCCAAGTCTTGAAATACTGTAAGAAATAGGTAATTACGATTGGGGCGGTGCGGCTTTGACATGCTTGTATAAATCTATGGATCCTTGTTCCAGAGGTATGTCCTCAAGCATGGGGGCTATTGGCGGGCATGGGAGGTTAGTTTAATCCAACTAGATCTTCCCAAATTTCATCGCATTGTTTTGGTGAAGTTCTTAATTTTTATACTTCCTTTTGTTTAGGTATGGGCATGTGAGTACTTAAAGCCTTTTGCTTTAGCAAGGCCCACCGGTACCTTAAAGATGTGGCCAAGAGCCTTGCGGTGGTTAGGTGCAAAATCAAAGCGAGACTTGCACCATAATTTGTTGTGGATCCCTCCTTAGTGGAGTCAAAATGTGCAGCCGTTAGTTTTCCACTTCACAGCACATGGATGCATGTATGGGAGATGCATGCATGGTCTATAATTGGTGGCTGAAAGGAAGAGGAAAATGGGGGAGCTGCATGTGTTTTGAATGTACTTTCGGTGCCTTGGGTTCCCTCCTTAGTGGAGGAATATTTTGTAAGTCATGATGGTGTTTGTTACAATGATGGGAAGACATTATCATTTGTCTTTAATGATGATGTATTGGGGAGACTTTTTGACTAGCCATCATTGTGGCTTCCTTGGGCATACGGGTGAGTTGTTGTATGGGTTTTCTATATAATAAAGAAAGGCATACAAGTGGAGAGGTGTGCATGTGCCGCACCAAAGGAGAGAAAGGCATGAGAGAGAGAGAGGTGTGGACTGGTGTGCTTGTGTCGCACCATATGGCAAGAGAGAGGGAGTTTGAGAACCCACGGCAAAGATGTGGGGAACTCCAGGAAGCCATGGAAGAGGTGTGGCTGGTGTGCTTCAGTTGTACCAAGGAGAAGGCACAGATGAGAGAAAGCACGGCAGAGAGGGTGAGTGGACTGCTTGTGGGAGATGCAAGCAAGCAGTCCATGAATCCAGGAGGATGCTTCAGCCGGGAATTATAGCTGGGTTCACCAAGGGTTCAAGAGAGGGTATATCTCTTGGGGTGAGAGTGTTTTTCACATGTATGAGAGAGGGTGTACAAGGGATGTATCCTATTGGATACGGGACTCGGGTTTGGGTATAAAACTCTTGAGTGTATTATTCTTGTATTTGTATCTTTCTCATGTTATAGTGAAGGTGGTGACTCTCCGGGGACGTAGGCAGGTTATCTATTGAACCTCGTAAATTCTTGGTGTTCTCTCATGTATTTACTCATTGTCATCTTTGGGCTTGTTGGTTTGGTTGTGTATTTCTTCCATCGGGTTAGGCCGTGCGGAGGGGGAAAACAGTGTTTTTTTTTCCCAACAAATTTGGATCAATTTAGAGTCATGATGCGGCATCTAACAAATGATCAGGTATAAAGCATTTACTCTTCAACCGTCGTGTAATTGGGAAACATATGTGTAATGCCCAAGGCTAAATAGTTTGTATTGCAGGTTAATTGAATCCATGGGGGACTGATGAATCTGAGATGTCGGCCGAAGTCAAAAACACCATCCCTGCAACGCGTATACGAATTCTCCTAGAAGGACAAGCTGGTTCTGCATGGTATTTGGGAGAGCGAGTGGCTAGGCAAAGCTTAGGCACCACACAACCTCGAGTACCCAAAATTCCACCGAGGACAATGCTTTCCGATTTTACCCTCATTGAAGAGTCAGAGGTGGAGGAAGCACTTAATGGGTACCCAGCTTCGGAATGGCTTGCAAACTCATCCAACTATGCCAACTACAAAGATGAATACATAAGGTACTGCCACTATGAGGACGTCCGTGAAGCGGTAGGTTCTACACCAACCACGTGTTGTGTACTAACATTTCTTCCAGTAAATGGAATGTTTATTTCTGTAACCTAACATGTTACCTTGATTCCACAGGGAGGATGCAATATAAAGGTTGGACACATCGGTCCTCAGACATGGTCAGTGAGAATACCAAGTTGGGGCGATAATGAAAGTAAACTAGTGGAAATACCCTGTGGACAAGATAGCATTGATCTACCATTACCTGATGGTGTAACGCATGTAAGTAAAAAAGAGATATAAATAAAAAGAGACATAAATTTTAAATAATAAAATCAATCGAGAGTTTCATAATTTAAAACCATAAATCCCAAGATCGAAATAACCAAACTATATAAAATTCGAAACCCGACCTAACTATAAACTCCAATTTATCAAATATAAAACCCAAGGAAAGTCCATAGTAATTCCACTGTAACCAAGTCCGTACACAAATACCTCCAGACGTTTACCACATTCCAAAATTCAATGCCCAAGAGTATATGTACTAAAAGTATAATCATCAATGTCCCACAATTATGTCGGGACCCAATTTACGCATAAGCCTCAAATATAAATTCAATTCTAATAATTTCATCAAAAGTCAAATCCAAGATTTAAAGCAATTATCAAATTCCATTTTATATGCATTGCATTTAATTCTTTAAAATAATGATCGTTTAAAAACAAAGTCCACTCAATGAAAGTCCCAAGCTGCCTGACCCTATGAGGGTCCTGCCTGCTAAGTACGTAGTCAAAGTACTTAATTTGATAAATACGAGGATTGAATTAATAACAGTGAACCGAACGAGAACTTTAAAACAAAACTTAAACTTTTCCCGGACCCAAAGTGTGCGTACGTTTTTAACAAAGAGTTCTAAAGTCAACTACGTTCTTTGAATTGTGAAACGACCTCAAGGAGACTCGCGCTCAACCCTTGGTCAAACTTCCAGAATAGGTCAACCCGGGCCCATGGGGCCCACGACCTCCAATTGGATCCGAACGTTTCTAAAAGTCCAGCAAAGTTAACTAATCACGTCCCGAAGGTTTGGTCTCGATCGAACGGTCGGATTTCTCGCAATCGCATGATCGGAGGGTTTTTGTTAATTTAAACTTTAAGTCATTGATCCAGAGCATCCGGGGCTCCGATCCTCGATCCGCAAATTCCTACACGATTGTAGAGGTACGGGGAATAACATACATGAAATTGGAACTGATCCAACGGTCCGAACATATCAAACCCAGATAACACCGAATAAGGGTAAATCTGTTCGACTGTCATACGATATCCAAATCCAAATCCGAGCGTACCGTCGTTCTCGGGACGACGTAAGGTTAATTTAGGAATGAAATTGGACCATCACAAGTGGGCCCACATGCAAGGCAGATTGGGTGGCTTGAGTAATTCTGGTGACTGGAAAAACTCCAAACCAATGGTCAAGGCTCTACCTACAGGTTCAACTCAAGGAATGGATCACTTTCTTCAACTACGGCAGCGTCCAATTTGGACGGCAAGTGGCCGGAATTTCAACCCGAAATCCGGACAAAACTTAGGTTACAGATCAGAGATCCTAGGCTCAAAATCGATCAATTCCTACCCAACAGGCAGCTAGCGCTCGAAGAGTAGATGAGTTTACATACCTGGTTCGATGGAGGAGGTGGCTGGAATCACCGGAACGAATGCCGGAAAGTTTGGGTAAAAGCCGGCCTGTTTTTCAGGTTTTCCAGCAGCCACAGGCGGCGGTTCCATCGGAGGTGGGGTGGGGTAGGAAGAGGGGAGCTGGCCAGTTGTTTTGGGATCGGTCCTGGACCAGGTGGTGGCAGGACGTGGCGGCGGTGACCCAAAATCCGGTCGGAGCTGTTTGGTGGGGGCTGTTTCGCACGGAGAGAGAGAGAGAGAGAGAGAGAGAGAGAGAGAGATAGAGAGAGAGAGAGAGAGAGAGTGAGTGAGTGTGAGTGAGTGAGTGAGAGAGAGAGAGAATTTGAAATCTGATTGGCCAATGGGGTATTTAGGGTTTTGAAACAATTTTCTAAATACCCAATATGTCATTTTTGTTTCTAAATACCCGTACGTCTATGAACTCGTTTCGACGAGCCGGACGCAATGTCACAACTCGTTTCGCCAAATTCTTTCCCAAAATTAAAATGACATTTTTGCCCTTAATTTATTATTTTCAATATTAAATTCATTTTTATTAATTAATTAATATTATTTTGATTCGTTTATTATATTTTAATTTATTTATTCATTTAAGGTTCGGGATTTTACATTAGGAGACACCAAAATGTTGTGTTAATTCAATTATAAGTTAGCTATTTTTGTTGGTATTGGTGGCGTTTGGTCTAGTCAAAGGAAGTGCATCAAAAGTCAAATCCTAATCACATTAGGAAAACAAATTCCCTATTCTAGATGGATTTAATTCCTATATTTTCTCCAAATCCTTGGAGATAGCCTATAAATACATCTTTTGGACTAGCTTTGAGGGGTGAACCTAGCATATTGTTCAATATCCCAAATCACCCAACTCACATATTCACCTTTTTAGCCGTTCATAGCCTTCAAGATTTGCTTTAGGAGGAGTTCAACTACAGTGGATTCATCTAAGGATTTTTCTATCTTAATTCAAACTTTGTATTTTATGTTCTTAAGTATATTGTTTGTTTCTAAGATAGCTATGAGTAACTAAATTCTTTGCTAGGGATCCAACGTAACCTAACATGTTGATTCTATGTTATTGAGTTAATATTTTATTTTTAATCAATTTATATTCCTTGTTTCATTCATTATTATAGTTGTGATCTTGATACTTGTAATTGGCCGTTATAGGTATTTTGGATTGTCTAAGATAAGATTGGGCTAGGGGTTCATCCCTAATCTTATATGCACTATGAATGAATGAGAGTTGTTGTTAAAGCCGGGGTTTAAGCTAAGACACTTCTTGGTTCTTGATTGTTCTTTATAAACTTAATGGGTTCTCGATTAAATTTGACTATGGGTTTCATTAGTTGGGTTTAATTGAGGATACTTGGTGACACCGCGGCCGAACGAATCATCATAATAAAGAAAGAACGAACCCTAGGAATTGAATTGAAACTTTATTCTCAAAATTAACTCAATACATAGAATAGGCTTGTTATGGTGAAGTCGGAATCCTAGTTTTCATCCATTGATTTTCAAAACCAATTTCCAACCTTTGTTAATTTTATTTTCTTGATTTTCAACACTTCGATTAAAATTGAGTAATCTTATTTTCGGCTATTTTAGTAGTTTTAATATTTTGTTTAATTTTCTATATTTCTTAAGGTATTCATATTTAGAATTTATTGATAAAATTTACAAATCTCTGTGGGAACGACTCTCGTATTTGCTTGTTATACGATCATATCGATTCATGCACTAGCGAGGTATAACTTTTGTTCATCAAGTTTTTGGTGTCGCTGCCGAGGTTTGATTGAAAGTTTATTAGTTATTTCTTCTTATGCTTGCCTTAAATTTGTGTTGTTTTTCTTAGGTTACTTAATTAGTTTATTTTATTTATTTATTTATTTTTATTTTTGTTGAATGCGAGGTCGGAGATCCATCAAATGAGACGTGTTGCCCTTAAACGATAAAGTAGATCAAATCGGAAAGAAGGAGAGGTCACACGAAGAAAGTAGAAGAATAGATTTGGGTTATGAATCCGATACTAATGGAAGCAAATCCTCTATATCCGATGAAGAAAGTCAAGAGGAGCAACAAGAGGAGATGGCATTGCAACCCAACGCACGCCCCTAGAGGAGTATGCGAGGCCCACCATCTCCACCTCACCTTCATCCATCGCTTTGCCAACGTTGGCTAGTAATTATGAGCTTAAAAATTTACATTTTTCTATGCTTCTTTAATTTCATGGATTACCTTCTGAAGATGCACTAACTTTTATTAAAGATTATTATGCTACTATTCAGACTTTTCCTTTAGGTGCCATTACTGAAGACCAAATTGAGGATGAGATGTTTTCCTTACACTCTGAAGGATAAGGTGAAAACGTGGCTAATGTCTTTGCCTCACTGACTGGACCTCAATTTACAACAAATTTTTTGGAAGATTTTACTCCCATGCCATGACCACCAATTTGAGGAGGCAAATTCCAAATTTTCTACAAGCTAATGGAGAACCATTCCATGAAGCATGGGATAGATTTAAGATGCTTTTAATGCAGTGCCCTCATCATAATTATTCTTTAGAAAATCAAATGCAATTTTTTTTATGATGGACTAAATCTTTCTTGTCAAACTATGGCAGATAATGCTGCAGGTGGAGCTATGTTGACACCCCAAGAGGCATATGACATTTATGAGATGTTGGGATCAAATTTGCAGCAGAGAGACTACATACTAAACCTGATGCCGTGCCTAACCCTTTGGTTTAACCAAGATCATCCTAATGTCGAGCCCACATACTAAACAATTACCCTCTTCCCGAAACAATAGAAAAAGTGGCCGAGACTTCTACCGAAATTCGGCAGAGTCTCCCCTGAAAAATGGACTTTACCCAAAATTTCAACATGTTCAAAAACAACAGAATAGAATACATCAACTGCCAGCATGCATTACAAATACACAATAGGGATCCGGCCTTCAATTCAACCCTAATGGGCAATAACAGAGCAATCTAAGAGTATTCGAATTAAACAACATAATTTCAAAGTTTATGACAGGGGACATAAATGTCCTACAGTTTAGTCGAAGCTCAAGAAGAGGAGTGCACGGCTGGAAAGAACAGTTCACTGTACTATTGCCTAGGGGCAAAACAGAAAGAGTGTGAGTGGACAAAACAAAGTTTTCATACTTAAATCAACGTACTAACCCCACCGTTTCAAAACGATGTAAAACATGCAATCGAAATCATTTATATATGTACTTGGTTCAAAACCAAAATATCTTAAAATAGGTGAAGACAAACCCAACTCGAAACCTTTCCGAACAACATAACCTTTTTCTTTCCCCGAGGCATAACCTCCCACACTACTACAAAAATCGCAATAGACGACGGTAATTTACGTTATGTATCCGGTTTTTCAACCGTCGTGAAATCGACCGACATCTTTTGATGTATAAAACCACGACGGTAAATTCCCGTCGTCTATTATTTATAAAGACGACGCTTTTACTCAAAATCGTCATCTATTAGTTGTAAAGATGACGGTTTTTAAAGAAAACCGTTGTTGTTGTCACATAAAGACGACAGTTTTTGTTACAAACCGTCGTTGTTTAGAGGTAAAGATCGTTAATTATAGGAATAAAAACGATGGTTTGTTTACAAAAACCGTCGTTGATTGTTTGTAAATACGACGGTTGTTTATAAAAACCGTCATTAATTATCTGTAGAGACGACGGTTTATTATAAAAACCGTCATCTAATAAGTTCCAAGCTATTACATTTTTGTTCTTTTTGGTTTCCTATGATGCTATACAATGATTTTAACTAGAAAACCAAACATAATGCTTTATTAATGAATATATACACTCAAAAAATTGTTTCTTTCATAAAGCTTGAAGATTCAATAGTTATTACATAGTTAACTAATCTTTATTCTACAACAAACATACTTCCTACCAATTAAATATAAATATTCAATTGATACATGGTAATTAAGCAGTACAATCTTTTCCTAACAAGACCTATGTACACCTAATCCAAGTCTTCCTCTCATCCAAACATACAAATGATGCACAATTGAAGTCTCCTCCATCATCCCTGTAAATAAATCAAAATAACATAAAGGAAAAAAAGCTAAGATTATAAACAAATAAAATTAGGTGAAAGAGAAATTTTACAATTGGACTATATTTCCATAGAAAACCTGTAAAAATACATGAAACATCATATTCAAGCTGAAGTTACCTGCAAGAAACTTCAAGAAAGAAGCTCCCACCAGTGTTCGTGGTTTGATTGCACATAAACAACACTGTTAAGTGACAAAAAGCATTAAAAGAACAGAAAAGCTACTATCTAAAAATATTTTCAGTATCACTATGCTTTTGATTCCTCAAAGGTTTCACTTTTTGAACATAAATGAATAAAAAAGAACAAGAAAAAGTACCAACCGGCTTCAAGATCAAGCATCTGAATAAGCATGAATGTTATATTCACACCAGCAACAGCAAATGGGTATTCCCACACGGACCTATCACCTTCTTGCTTTGAAGAAGATCCTGGAAAGCTAAACTCCACGAAAGGATACGACGCATTGAAGGTTAGTCAATACGATCTGACGTCTGACAGATCATACGTCTTGGATACGCGCAAGATCAAGCATACATCGCTATTCGTGATACGTCCTGACATACGTTCGATACTTTTATCTGACATTCCAGACACGAGTATCTGACTTTTCAGATATGTTCCTCAGGGCGATGTTTAAGTGACAAAAAGCATTAAAAGAACAGAAAAGCTACTATCTAAAAATATTTTCAGTATCACTATGCTTTTGATTCCTCAAAGGTTTCACTTTTTGAACATAAATGAATAAAAAAGAACAAGAAAAAGTACCAACCGGCTTCAAGATCAAGCATCTGAATAAGCATGAATGTTATATTCACACCAGCAACAGCAAATGGGTATTCCCACACGGACCTATCACCTTCTTGCTTTCGAAGAAGATCCTGGAAAGCTAAGAAGCACGGATACGCCAATTTAGTGGCGTATCCCTTATCGGATACGATACGCTTAGGATACGGTTCGATACGCATTGGATACGGTTCGCAGTCAACGGATACGTGTATCTGACATTCCAGACACGAGTATCTGACTTTTCAGATATGTTCCTCAGGGCGATGTTTGCCGTTGAGGGGTTGTTGAGGAGTCCTTGGGCGTTGCGTGTGAAGAGGGAGAGAGAGAGAGAGAGAGAGAACGGCGCACGCGAGGAGGAAGAAGATGACAACTAACCTAATTTTTCTTTTTTATTATAACTCAAGTGACGTCGTTTGGCTAAGCAGGATTTGTAATATATATATACAGAAATTCTCTTATGCGGATATCCGGACGTTATTATCGTATGGATACTGAGTGTATTCTGTACTACCCCGCCTTGCTTTCCTGCCTATTTACACATGCATCCGCACGTTCCGCACGTTAATGCATCCGGATAAGAGAATGACTGTATATATATATATATATATATATATATATATATATATTTTAACATAGATCTGTTTATTTATGGGTTTGGGTCTTAAGCAATAATATTAAAATGGGTTTGGGTAATGATATGTCTGGGTGAAAAAAAGCTATATAGGCCTAAAAAAATATAAAGAATCAAAAAAGAAAACCCAAAATGCTACACTATATTTATAATTTTCAAATTTTTTAATTTAAAATTTGTTTTAAGATATATTTTTAATTGCCGTATCCATGACGTATCGTATGCTAGTTTTTGGAGATTTACCGTATCCTCGGATCGTGTCGTATCGTATTGCCGTATCCGTATCCATATATGTGCTTCTTAGCTGGAAAGATTTCTACAATGAAAGTATGTAACTTTCAATGAGACAAGTAGCTTATAAGATGGGCCTAATGTACTTCCCTATAGGGCCTAGAAACTTTATGAGAACCAAAAAGAACTTACACCACAGATGCAAAAACAGCCAAACAGAGATGCATATTAGTACACACCCACCCACACCCACATAGAGGAATGATCCTGGATAGAGGAAGCAAAAAGTGTAGTACCACATGAATTGTAAGAGATTTTTTTTTACAATAAAAATAAACAGAAAGTACAAAATGTAACACAAGAAAAACAAATCATACTGCCCTACAAAGATGGACAGAACCAAAAATCAAGGGCTCAAAATTTATCTGCTAATGCATATATTGTCCATGGCATATGAAAATCCAACTAGCATGGTTGGAATTGTTAAAGGCTTTAAATCTAGGATTCCAATTCCTCTCTTTTACCATCAGTTTTCTAGTGGATAAACATGAAACTACCAAAATAAAATAAAATCTAGTTCTCTTGCTAACTATCTCCTTTGTATGTTTTCCCCAAGTTTCAACAACAGGATTGCATGCATACCTAAAAACCTATAACAAACTTGCATTCACGTCATTTTGACCATTATCTTTTCTGATTTCAAGACAATATACAGAAAGGCATTTTAACTTTTGTTAAGTCTGCTGCGATGTCAGGGGCTCTCAAAGCTGTTTATCACATTGACTTCACCACATGATCAATGTGATCAATATCATTGTTATATTCACAATATCTCGCAGGTGAAAACTTTTTTTGTGTACATGTGTATACAGACAAATAGAGGTCGTACCGGGAAATTCCTAGCAAAGAACAGCAAATTGTCCAATGATATAAAACCACCACCCCTGCAAAATATTCAATATCAACAGTTAGTAACCCAAGAAAGAAGGAAAAAGATAAATAAAAGAGCTAGCAACAAATTAGCTGTTCAAATGACAAAGGAGATACTAGATGTACCTAAAATCTGTTGATGGATCTTTCCCTTGCCAACCCTTTTCCTTCCATTACTCAGATATTAAACCATGAAGTTCTTCTTCAAGAAAGGCAGCATTCTACAAGGCCCTCAAAGCTTCCTAAAGTGAACCAGAGAGGGTAAAATCTTCATACCAAGTGCCAATGTAAAATATGTTGATGGACTCTGTACACAGACAAAAAATCTCAATCAACACCAGCAGCAAGGGGGAAAGGAAAAGATCAACAGATTTTGTGAAAAACCTAAAGCAGATCTGTGCTCTATGAAACAAAAATGGCAGGAAACAGAAACCTAAAGCAGATCTGTGCCAGAGTTGGACCCAATCACGACGGCTAACAGAATCGTTATCACACCACGACCATCCAATCTGTAACCACTACCAATAAGCGTCGCCTGCAGATCTCTGAAATCACCCAAGCAAAAGTCAAATAAAGACCAAAACGAAACCTCAAATTTAACAGAGAACATGTCGGCGAAGAGAAGGCGAAGCCTGGAAGATAAGAGACCAGTGGGCTCGAGAGAGGTCCCATGAAGGAGATCTCGAAGATCGTGGAGGTGTTCTCGTGAAGATGGCGACCTCAGTGAACTCGACGCCGAGATCTGTGACATGGATGGCGAGCTTGGTGACTAAGACGGCACGATGGAGATGGTGCTTCAAGGAGGAGAAAGGGAGTTGAGAAAGAGAGGGTTTCTGAAAAGGTCGCGAGAGAGCTACCCTTGAAAGTTTAAGTGAAATTTTTGTCCAGTGCGTTTTAAAGCACGACAGTTTTTAGAAGGAACGGTCGTAATTTTTGCTATTGCCTTTTAAAGCACGACGGTTTTAAATGGAACAGTCGTAATTTAAAAAACAACGACGTTTTTTAGTTTTAATGTCATTAAAGAGGCGTCGTGGTTTTCCATTTTTGTAGTAGTGCCAAATCGAATTCATGTAGATATATATAAACATAAACAGAAATAACTTGATAAACGTAAGCATGAAAGTATAATAAAGTTCCCATTTAACAAAACAACATTCAAATTCCAATAAACCAGATCATTCCAAGAAAAACCCATAACAATAACATTGTAATCATACTTTAATAGTAAACCTTTTTCCCTTTCTTTCCCACACTCAAACATCTGCATGCCCGTAGGCACTGCAAGTAAGGAAGGATCCTCACTAAAAGAAAATACGAAAACGAAAGTACTAATACATACATATAGGTATAATAGAACCTCAACACCAAATACAAGTACCGGGGAAACAATCCAACAGGGAATTGTTTGACTGGACACCGGGACAGCATCGTAATGGCCCGTGCCCTGGGTTGAGCAGTCCAAATGGGACTGGGCTCGCAGGCATGTATGGCAGAATCCTCAATAACCATACGCCCGCGACATGTCCTACGAGTAGACTACCCCGTTAAGGGTCTACAGTCACACTCAATCAAGGATGCACCGGGTATCCGATATAACCGAACCATATCCAAGTAACCGTATCCATAAGAACTGGGGGAGGTACATAAAGTGGTGCCAACCGCACTCAAATCAAACACATCTCAATATTCAATATAATCCCATAAAATCGTAAAATACCATTTCCAAGAGTAAAACAATAATAAAACTCCATAATCAAAGTGTAGATAACCCTTTCTTAAAATCATGAAATTCAAATCCCGAAACCTTAAATCAAAGTATAAATATTACACGTAAAAGTATATACACCAAAACCGAATACGAAATCAACCGGACAATACTAAAATCCATTCTTACAGCCCACATATTTAATTCGAAGCATAAATATAGATTTTCGAAAGCATAAGTATAAATTACCAAAAATATAAAATATAAGTTCCCAAAAATATAACAAATAACTTCCCAAAAGTATAGCATATAACCCACGATATTCATAAGTTTCAAATATTAAAGATTACCCGATAAATTCATAAATAAAATATTATAAAAAGTCCAAAGTCAAATAACCCAATTATATAATCCAAACCCGACATTTATCATAACAAGACCGCCCGAATGTTAAATTCAAAATATAAATATAAGTTTCCCAAAAGTATAGATTATAAGTTCCCAAGAGTATAGGATATAAAGTTCCAAAAGTATAAAAATGTGAATTCCTAAAGGTATAACATATAAATTTCCAAAGGCATAAACTTTGACCCACAACATTCATAAATTTCAAATATTAAAGTCGACTGAAATTTCCATAATTAGAACCATATAAAAATCCTAAGATTCACATAACCAAATTATATAAAATCCAAAACCTGACAAAACCATAAACTTAAACTTGTTAAACATAAATCCAAGAACTGCCATGGTATTTCACCATACCCAAAACTGTGAGATCCCACATCGGCCAACGGAGAGGGGGTGATGTGCCTTATATGTACATGCCCACCTCCAAATAACACGAGGCCTTTTGGGAGCTCACTAGCTTCGGAGTTGTGGGAACTCCGAAGTTAAGCGAGTTGTGGCTTAGAGCAATCCCAGGATGGGTGGCCTACTGGGAAGTTGCTCGTGAGTTCCCAGAAACAAAACCGTGAGGGCCCCGGCCCAAAGCGGACAATATCGTGCTACGGCGGAGCGATCCCGGGATGTGACAAAAACTGTACGCAAAGACCTTCGGACATTTGCCATGTCCCAATTTCAATACTCAGGAAATATATATATATATATATATATATATATAAAGTATAACCCCGATGTCCCACATGGACCGGGTCCCCAAAACGTGCATAAATCTCATATGTAAATTAAATTTCAATAATTTCGTGAAATATCAAATCCATATCAAAACAATAATATAATCCCAATAAAATCAAGATAAACCATTTAATATGCATTGAGATTCGTTCTTTAAAAAGATGCTCGTTCAAAAACAAAGTCCACTCACTATTGGTCCCACGCTGCTTAACCCGAAAAGGGTCCTGCTTGCTGAGTACGCAGAGTCGAAGTACTTAATTCAAAGAAATACGAGGATTGGATTAATACAGTGAACCGAACGAGAACTTTAAATTCAAATCCTAACCTTCCCGGGACTGAAGTGTAAGTGTACGTCATACGGAGAGTTTCTAGGGTCAAACTACGTCTTTTAACAATGGGACCACCCCGGAAGACTCACGGTCAAACATCCCGTCTCGGTCAACCAGGGCCCGCGGGGCCCACGACCTCTAAACTTAGATTTGAAAGTTCCTACAGGTTTAGTACGGCTTACATAACGTGTCCTGAAAGTTTGGTCTCGATCAAACGGTCAGATCACTCATGATCGCACGATCGATGGTTACGGTTTACCTCCACGATCGCACGATCGAACTTTCAGGACACGTTGTTTAGGTCGTGTTGAACCTGTAGGAGCTTTCGGATGTAAGTTTGGAGGTCATGGGACCCACAGGCCCCGTTTGACCTAGTCGGGTTAGTTTGACCAAGTTTGACCAAGGTTGACCGTGGGTCTCTCAAGGTTGCCTTGCCACGTAGTTGACTTTGTTGGACTTCTAGGAATGTCCGGATCGATTTGGAGGTCGTGGGCTTCGCGGGCCCAGGTTGACCGAAATGGGATGTTTGATCGCCAGTTGACCATGAGTCTTCCGGGGTGGTCCCACTTGTTAAAAGATGTAGTTTGACCCTTGAATCCTTTGTATGACGTACGTGTTTACTTTGAGACCGGGAAAGAGTTAGGGTTTGTTTTAAAGTTTTCGTTCGGCTCACTGTATTAATCCAATTCTCGTATCTATTGCTTTAGGTACTCTAGCACCGCATACGTAGCGGGCGGGGGTTATGCAGCATAGGACCAATGGTGAGTGGATATTGTTTTCAATGTGCATGATTTTAAAAGAATTGAATGCAATGCATGAATAGGATTTGATAATTGTTTTAAATCTTGGTTTTTACTTTTGATGAAGTCATTTTGATTGCTTTTGCATTTGAGGTTTATGCATGATTTGGGTTACCGGTTTATATGTGGGGCCCTGATGGTTATATGTTATTATTATAATCACTTTTGAGTATTGAATGGGATGTAATGACGTTTGGTGTCTTTCGGGTACGATTTGAATACGGTAAAAATATTATACATTATTTTACATATATGAGAGTTACGTAAGCCTCGGGTTTTGGTTATTATATTTAAAGAATTGTTATAGTATATTTTATTTATATAATTGAGCTATATTTTATGAATCATTGTGCGTATTATACATGTACTTTGGGTTTGGGTTACGGACGCTTTAAACGTCCGGATATTTATGTTAATGGGTTATTATATATATATATATATATATATATATATATATATATATATATGTATGTATGTATACTTTGACTAGATATTTTGAATATGGAGTTTTACGATATTTTCGTACTCACGTTTATCTAGTTCTCCTGTTCATGTTTTTACATACCTATATGGGTTGGTAAGTTGGGAGGTTATGCCTCGGGAAAGGAAAAAGGTTTTGAGCTGGAATGTTTTCACTTACTTTGAGATAGGGTGGTTTTTAAATCAATGAGGTATATAAATGATTTCATATGCATGGTTTGCATTGTTTTGAAACGGTGGGGTTAGTACGTTGGTTTGAACTGTAAAACTTTGTTTTGTCCACTCACACTCTTTCTGTTTTGCGGCTCCCAGGCCATAGTCGTTGCTTCGACACTGTTCGGCCGAGCGCTTCTCTTCCCGAGCTTTGACTGAACTATAGGACTTGTTGTCCCTTATCTTAAACTTTGAATTATGTTGCTTGAATTCATATACTCTTAGATTGCTCTGTATCGCCCTTTAGGGTTGAGTTTGTTGGCTGGAGGCCTGTGTTGTATTTTGTAAGCATGCTGGCTATTAGGATAATTCTATTATGTTGTTTTCTAGCAGGTTGTTTATTTTGGGATAGTCCTTATTTCAGGGGAGACTTTGCCCGTTTTTCGGCAGAAGTCTTGGCCCCTTTCACTTTTGTTTCGGGAAGAGGGTAACTGTTTAGTTTGTGGGCCCGACATGGGTTGATGTCGGGCAAACCAACAGGGTCTGGCTCGGGTTCCAGGGTGGAATTCAGGTCTGGTCCTATCAGCGATTAATTTGTGTGCAGTTGGCACCTTGTTATGTACCTTACCCTGTTCTTATGATACGGTTACTTGGATACGGTTCGATCCGGTGCATACCTTAATGGGGTGTAGCTGTAGACCCTTAACGGGTAGTCTGCGCTCGTAGGACTGGTTTTGGAGGTATGGTAGTGAGGTTTCTACCATATAGGCCTGTGAGTTTAGTTCCATTTGGACGGCTCAACCCTGGGCACAGGGTCTCGAGGAGGCTGTACTTGTGTCCAGTCAAATGATCCATAGTTGGATTGTTTTCCCCTGGTATTTGTGTTTGGTGTTGAGGTCATTTTCTACCTATACGCATGCTAGTACCTTCGTATTCATATTTCTTTTAGTGAGGATCTTTCCTCGCTTGTCGTGCTGGTGGGCACGTGGTTATGTGAAAGTGGGAAAGATTGGGAAATAGTACTTGATTTGACTATATTAGTTCATGTGTTGAGTTTATTGGATTTTGAATCCTGAAACTGAATTCTTATTTATATGAATAATTGTTTTAAACTACAATTGATTTCTATATTGTTGTCAAGTTTGGTTTTCTTGGCATGAACGGAATGTTTGGTATTTCAAATGTTGTTTTGGGTATATGAGGATTTTATTGTACTTTCGTGCTCACGTTCTTCAAGTTGTTTCAGTTTATGTTTATATATACCTATATGGGTTCGTGATTTGGGAGGTTATGCCTCGGGAAAAGTTTAAAGGCTGGTTTGTTCGGAAAAAAAGGTTTTGAGCTGGATTGCTTTCACGTACTTTGAGATAGTATGGTTTTTAAATCAATGAGGTATATAAATGATTTCAAATGCATGGTTCGCATTGTTTTGAAACGGTGGGGTTAGTACATTGATTTAAGTATGAAAACTTTGTTTTTGTCCACTCTCACTCTTTCTGTTTTGTGCCCCCAAGCCATAGTCGTTGCTTCGACACTGTTCGGCTGAGCGCTTCTCTTCCTAAGCTTCGACTTAACTGTAGGACTTTATGTCCCTTATCTAAACTTTGTATTCTGTTGTTTGATTCCACAGACTCTTGGATTGCTCTGTATCTCTCATTAGGGTTGAATTTGTTGGCCGGAGGCCTGTGTTGTATGTCGTATTCATGCTGGCAATTGGGATAGTCCTTGTTTTAAGGGAGACTCTGCTCGTTTTTCAGCAGAAGTCTTGGCCCCTTTCTCTTTTGTTTCGGGAATAGGGAACTTGTTTAGTTAGTGGGCCCGACATAGGTTGATGTTGGGCACACCAACAGGGTCTGGCCCGAGTTCCGGGGTGGAATTCGGGTCGAGTCTTGTCACCCATGGTCCGAACACATCAAACCCGAACAACGCATAATAGGCATAAATCC
This sequence comes from Prunus padus, assembly GCA_024362665.1. NCBI lineage: Eukaryota > Viridiplantae > Streptophyta > Magnoliopsida > Rosales > Rosaceae > Prunus > Prunus padus. Next base: position 17,462,365 of record JANFAM010000009.1, on the reverse strand, counting down.
GTTTGAGGTTCGAACGACGTCCGAATCGGAATCTGAGCACATGTACGCACTCAAGACAACACGAGGATAGCATCGGAAAGGAGAAACACCACTGCTACAGTATCCACGGGCCGCCACACGCATCGGTAGCACGTGGGTGGCTTGATCAAATTCCGGCCATCGGAATTTCGTCAAATCTTGCTACAACCCATACACCTTTAGAATCAGCACAACCTCACGAGTCCAAAACACCTGAGAACCGGCCAAGAACCGGTCAGCAACTGGCCATAATTTCAAATCGAAATTCGGCCAAAACTGAGTTACAGATCCAACAGCTAAACGGCTAAATCGATCGAAACCCACCCCAAAAACAGCTAGGACTTGAAGAGGGGGTGCGAAACCATACCTGGTTTGACGACAGAGGTGGTCGGAGATGGCGGAGCAACGCCGTGCACAACCGGAGAAAAACCAGTCAAAACCGCCAGCTGGAATCGACGTTTTCGGCAGGGTTTCGCCGTGGGACGTGACCGGGAGGAGGAAAGGATTCGATCGAGAATAGCGCTGCCCCTTGCCGTGGCCTGAGCTGCAAGAATTGAAGAGAGAGAGTGCAGGTTGGGGAGAGAGAGAGAGAGAGAGAGAGAGAAAAAAAAAAGACAAGATCTGATTGGCTGTGAGGTTTTTATCAATTTTTAATCAATTTCTAAAATGATCATTATGTCCTTTTTGCGTTCCAAAGCTCGGATCGAGGCTTGCCGCCCGTCAACGGACTCGTTTCGATGAGCCGGACGCAATGACGCAACTCGTTTCGCCAAATTCCTTCCTGAAATTGAAATGACCTTTTTACCCTTAATTTATTATTTTCCATATTAATTTCCATTTTTATTAATTAATTCATATTATTTAAATTCATTTATTATATTTAAATTTATTTATTTATTTTAGGTTCGGGATGTTACAAGATACTAGGAGCAAGGCAAAAGGCGTCTATGAATTGAGCCATAATGATGACATGGCAAGGCAAATTGCTACCCTCAACAAGAAGATGGATGCTATAATGTCCAAGTACACCTCTCCGAAACCGGTTGAGGTTTGTTCAATTTGTAATGGTGTTGGTCATAATTTTGATTCATGTCCTTCTAGTAGTGAATTTCCTGAATATGTACAAGAACAAGCGAATATGATGAATTCCTACAACCCGAGGCGTAGGAATGATCCTTTTTCAAATACTTATAACCCGGGTTGGAGGGATCATCCTAATTTTTCATGGAAAAATAGTGCTAATACTAATATGCCTAGTCAATCTAACCCACCTGTGAAGTCTTCTTCGGAAGAGACTATGTTAGCTTTTATACATAAAATAGTAACAAAGATGGAACAACATGATTCTGTAAAAGTTCGGCATGAGCAACACTACAAAAAATTGCAACATCCATTGAAAAATTAGAAGTTCAAGTGGGACAATTGAGTTATGGAATATGATATATGGGATAATTTGATTTGGATATTTGTGAAAACGAGTCTTGGAACTCGGCTATGTTTTGGGAAATTGAATTAAGGGAGGGTATATTATATTATTATATATATATATGGGTTTATAAAAGTGCACTATGCCAGAAAACACTTTAGGCAACGGAGAAAATCCGTTGCCTAAAGTCTATAAATAGCGTGGTATTCATAGCTGTTGCCTATTCTTATACAATAGGCAACGGATTTTCTCCGTTGCCTATACATAGTTACGACATCGCATAATTTCTAAACTCCGATGCTAAAGGATTTCCGTGTGCCAAAAAAAGGTTGATTTCTGATGTCTAAACCTGAAACAGCATCAATTGTTTCAAAATGAAGGATGCTAAATGGGGTATTACAACATCAGTGGGATATCCTATACTGATGCGTATTATCGATTACGACATCGCATAAACCAATAATGCCGATGCGAATTATGTTATACGTCATCGCTTTTTCAATTTTTCAAACGTGAAAAGCCTCCAATAACACTAGTTGTTATATAAATGTTGATGATACTTCTAGTTTTAGGCATCAGTTATTATATAAATGTTGATGCTACTTCTAGTTTTAGGCATCAGTGATCATATAAGTTTGGTTGTTTTTTTAATCTTTTAACTTCAGTTGTTTCTGGAAAACTGAGGTTGTTATGAATAATATAAGGTAATGTTGTCCATTGCACATCAAAAAACATATATAAATTTAAATATATCCATATATCAAACACTTCCATAAATCACAAATTTTCCAACCCCACATAAGATCCATACTTGTCCAAGCAAAAAAAAAACTTAAGCTATTATACAGAGCTATATCCTTCAAGTCAAGTGCTCCATATGTATACAGAGCTATACCTTCATCATCACCAAATAAAACTTAAGCTTGTCTTCTGCATGTCTTCCACTTTAACCACTCTTTACAGACTCCTCCTCGTCACATAATCCACCAGGCTCCCCCTTGCCATAACTCTAAGCTTTTTGAAAATGGTGAGGGCGTGAGTGCTCCACTTGGATTTGGCATTTTCAATCCCATATCAAACCTATGAGTATGCAAATAGTTGAAAAAGAAGAATAACATAAGAGAGCACCTCTTATATATTGTTGATCACATATATATAGATGGTCAAAGACATGGGTATCAACAAGAAATGAATTAGCCACAAAACAAATTGAAATTTAAAGTTCAAATTGATGGTTAAAGGCATAGAGAATATAAGATTACATATTCTATGCAAATTTTGGGATCTAAGAAGGTTGTTCTAGCTTGATAAAATAAATAGTTCTTAAGGTTATACTCATTATCAACTCTGTAATCTGTGAATGAAACAGGACTTACTTTTGGACAATAAGACATTAATATGTTTATATGTATATAGTACAATCCCTACCAGCTATACCAAGTCCATTTCCTTATTTGATAACTACATATTGTTGTTCAACTAATTGCTGCTCAAGCTCAGTCCAGCATAATAAACAAAAGACACTAACAATTTATAAACCAGGAAAAACAATAAGGGAGGGCAACATGGGAGAATCACAAAGGGCATTCAGATTGGGATCTAGGTTTTTGAATTATGATTGAGTTTAGTAGAGCTGAGATATAATTGAAAAAGAAACCGCGTACCTAATTATGGTGGTGAGTAGTAACTATTAAGTAACCAATACCTAATTACTTGCAAACAAACAAAACTTGGATTAAAAAGCTTTTACATTTATGTATATCTCAAAGCCAAAGCTTCAAAGATTAACATTCAATGTATTTTCTATGCTGCTGATCTGCAAGAAAAGCAAGATTTCTCACTTCAAACTAAATCCATAATGTGCAATGTGCAATGTGAACATATTTTACCTTATCCCTTTCCCCTATAGAAGAATTGGAAGGCTTCAAGACTCTTGAAATTTCCCTAAAATGAACACAGTGGAACCAAAGAAATGGAATCAAGAATCATCTCAACAGCACTAGTTCAATTATATTATCAGTATTGATAGGAATTTTACCACAGGTGCAAAAGGGTTTAAAATCCTATAAAACTTGCAAGAATGACAAGGTGATTGCAGTATAAACGGATCTCGCAAGGTCGTTCTCCACAAGGATTATTAAATAATTCGTAGCAAACCAAATTCTAATTAATTATTGTAAAAGAGAAAGTTGAGATGTTTGATTTTAAGACCTTAAATTAAGCTTAAGTTAACTAATAAAAAGAAGGTAATATGCCAAATTAAAGCTAAAAGCAAAAGAAACAGTTGTGTTTTAAGAAATCAAGTTAAGAAAGCACTAGGGATCCGCCGTCACCTTAACAATTCTATATAGTTCTCCCAATTACTTATGACCTATACATGCATATTTCAAAGGTTAGGTATTCCTAATATATGCCTACTTGGACCCCCAACATAGACCGTATATCATACATGCAATCCGTCTGTGGTATTCAGATCAAATCTAAACATACATGACTCATTAAGTTCTATGAAACCTTTTGACAAACCATGCAACCCTTAAGACGTGGTATTCATCCTAAGTGAATTCGCACATATTAATCACAAGAAGCCTTCGTCAATTTCAGGGACCGACCTCCGACCAAAATTGCATCAAATTACTTTTCTAAACATCCTAATGGTGATCAAGCATCAAGACACTTAGATAGTTTAACCCAGTGATGAATAATTCGAAAACCTGCATGCATATAATCATAAGCAAATTGGATAGAAACTACATATTCTTGCTAAGGCTCGTGGCCTCACCTTAGCAAAAAGGGAATTAGTTACGCATATTCATAATAGAAATCATAGAAAATATTATTAAGAAGAAAAGGAATAACAACACCTGGAAGTAGAAAATCCAATAACCCTAGCAATTGCTCTCCCAAAAGCCAAAAAAAAGTCTGAAAAAAAGTCCCTAAAACTGATGTGAAAAGAACTTAAATACTCCCTAAAACCTAGCTTCACAATACCGCTTTTCTTTTCCTACAAGGAGACTAAATAAAAATAAGGTAATACAAGGAGATAAAATCCTAATTGGATAAGGAGAATATGCATTAAATCTGCCCATTCACGTTCTGGCCTCAAAACTGCTCCAAATCAGGCCCATAATAACTTGTTTTGAAGAGAAAAATATTCTGAACACATTTCAAGAAGGCCACGAACCCATCCGAGGTCATTTTGGGCTCCAAAAATGCCATTAAGGGCCCAAAACGTCACTTTTTCCAGCACTGCACTGCTCCTTTATTTTTATCGCCATAAAACAACTGCTTGGTAGAAAAATCTGGAATTTTGATACAATTGGGCCAAGTGACTCACGAACGTCCTCCAACTGGAATTACTCCAAAATTCGTCCATTTGATCATGTTTTGCTCCAAAGGAAGTCGAAAGCCCTATATTGAAAATACAATTCAAAGTATCAAAATTCTTCCAAAATATTAACCAAAATATACCAAGATTGGGATTAAATATATACTATAAAATATACCCATCAAGTATGTTTCTTATAAAGTCGAAAAGAAAAACTCAAGGGCCAATAATAGATAGTTAATCACAAGGAATGAAGAGCATAAAATTGAGAAAGTGAAAAAATCAAACCCTGAGGAAGAGGTTGACGTAGAGGCAGATCAAATACAAAACACTTTCTATATGATCAAAGGATATTGATAAATATAACAAAACCTTCTACTATTTTAACATCACCAACCAAAAGGAAACCTGATATTGCAAGATGAGGACGACATGAAGAAGTTGAGGAGATCATATGACCAGTCAAGTCTTGTGAATGTTGAACAGAGAAAGCAAAAACAAAAAAAAAGAATCTGAGAGAAAAGCAAATATAAGGTCATTCGTCTCTTCCATTCAATTTGTCTACATGATGCTGCTTTGGTCTTTTCTTTTTCAGCGACAACAATTTCAAACCCCGTCCTCTCAGCCCATTTAGGTAACACAACGGATACAACAATGAAATAAATTTTCTTTTTCTTATCTAACGTACTGTTTTTGTTTTCATATTAACTCTTTTAACATCTTAAAATGCCACTTAGATGCTGTAACGTCCCGGACTTAAAATAAATAAATAAATTTTTAAAAAAACGAAATTAAATAAAATTATGCAATTGAAAATAAAATAGAAGGATTAATTAAAATAAAATTGGAATTTAATATTATATTAATAAATAAAGGGGCAATAAGGTCATTTAATTTTTTGGGAGAGAATTTGGCGAAACAAGTTGTGTCATTGCATCCGGCACGTCGAAACGAGTTCGGGGACATGCGGCACGCTCGGATCGGAGTTTTAACGAAAAAGTGGGATGTAATGGTAATTACGAAAATTGAATTAAAATTTTGATAAAATCTTATTGGGCCAGCTAATTTCTCTCTCTCTCTCTCTCTCCCGGTTCTTCCCTCTTGCGTGACCCCCCTCCCGGTTTGTACAGTCGGCTGGTTTTCGAACCAGCGCCGCCACCACACGCCGTCACCGACCACGGGGCCAGTACCGTTGGGACCGCCTCCTCACCCCTGACCCATCCCGACCATTCCCCGACGCCGTAGCTGCCGCATCTCGCCAGAAAACGACAAAATCTGGCCGGTTTTCCTTCGAAATTCACAGAGCTCGTATGACCAATTCCGATGACCATTTCAGGCGATCAAGGTATGTAAACTCATCTACTCTTCGAGCTCTAGCTGATGGTTGGATAGGTTTTGATCAATTTCTAGCGTAGGTAACCGGATCTATAACCCAAAGTTTGGCCGATTTTGAGGTTGAGTTTTGGGCCACTTGCAGTCCAAATTGGACGTTCTCGTAGTTGAATAAAATGCTCAGGACGTCGAGTTGTAGCTGTAGGTGGAAGGATGACCCTTGGTTTTGAAGTTTTATGGTCGCCAGAATCGCTTTGGACACCCAATCTGCCTGGCGAGTGTGGCGGCGCGTGGGCAGTGTGGTGGGGCCACATTGTGTTCCATTGCGATCCCCTTGTTGTCACGAGCGTGTAGGTATGCTCCGATTCCAATTCGGACGTCGTTTGACTATCGATCGGATTTACGCATATTGCGCGTTATTCGGGTTCGATATGTTCTGTAACATCCCACATCGACCAACGGAGAGGGGGTTATGTGCCTTATATGTACATACCCACCTCCATCTAGCAAGAGGCCTTTTGGGAGCTCACTGGCTTCGGATTCCTTGGGAACTCTGAAGTTAAGCGAGTTGGGACTAGAGCAATCCCAGGAGTGGTAACCCACTGGGAAGTTGCTCGTTGATAAGTTCATAAATTTACACAATTATGTACTATTTATACTTAGTTTTTAGGATAATTGGATTTAAAAAGGACTTATTACTTTATTTTCTCCATTTTCAGATTTCCGGAGCAGTTAATTGGTTTTCTACGAAAATATGACTTTTTGGTGGAGTTTTTGTGCAAGGCCAGTTGGAGATTGAAGCTAAGACCTTGAAGATAATTGTGGAATTTTTCTAGAATTTTTGGAGCAGCCAATGAGAGCAGTCTTTGAAGTTAAGTCAGCATAAAGTGCAATCCCGTCAGATTTGAATTACTGTACGAAAATGGCAATTTGAAGGACTTCCCGATTTTTTCTCAGGTCCTGCGATATATGGTTGGAAAGATAAGACAAAGATCTGAAATTTAAATATTTTTCCCGAATTTTCTTGAAGGAGGAACTACCCCAAACGTGCGTGCAAAGAAACTGACGTGTTATCCCAGTCAAAGTAGGAAGAGGAGTCAATTATTTACCCTTTTTGGATTTATGTTTTAATTAGGTTTTTCTTTATTTTTGGGCTGCTGTAAAAGCCCAACTAGGGTAGGAATAGGATTGTGGTGCTTTATTTAAGCGTTAGAAAACAACTCATTGAGGGTTACGCAAGATGTGGAGAAATTGGAGACGCTGGAAGAGTACTACAACTGGCTAAGTGTTATTATTTCTTCCTTATGTTTTTGCTTATGCCGAATTCTATGACTATGTGTAACTAAGTTTCCTTTGCTAGGGCATGATGTAGCCCTAGTATGATAATCTAGTTTTCTTATTTTACCTATATATTGATTGCCGTTTGATGTTGGATTCTTAATCACTGTGCTTAATAACTTGGTTGATTATCTTGATGTTTGGTCACCATCTAGACTTTTAATTTAGTTAATCGGATGCGAATTAGAGTAAATACCATACTTAATTTAATGCTTGCTTCTTGTGATTAACATTTGTAATTCGTCTAGGGTAAATACCATACTCCTAGGGTTTACATGCTTGTTGGAGGTTTTCACGGATCTTAATGAGTTTCTATGTGTTGATATTTGACCTAAATACCATAGGCGAGTTGCATGTACGAATATACAAGTTAGCCTAAATACCATAGATAATTCATGGAAAAGGAAAACTAAGCGGCAACATCAATTGGATAATTAATAGGTAGGTGAATCAGAGGCTAGATCGGATTACTAGTGGTGAATTCATTGTCCTAATGCTTTTATCAATTTGAATTTCTCATCTTTGTGTTACGTGACTTTCTACTTGTTTTGTCTTTTAATTCATTGTTAATTTAATCACTCATTCAAAAACCCATTTTGTGTTTATGTGAGTATGCTACGTGTTTAATTTATTGTTTATATAACTAGAGTAGTTCAAGTATTTTGTGAAGTAAATTAGGTTAGACTAATTGGAAGTTGAACTCAGTCATCGTGGGAATGACCTCGTATTTGTCATACTAAATTACGATTGACCTTGTGCACTTGCGAGTATAATTTGTGTTTAGACTAATCTTTATAATCTCCATTTTGCAGGTTGTCTAAAATTCACAACGCTTGTGAGTTCCCAGAAACAAAACCGTGAGGACGGGGCCCAAAGCGGACAATATAGTGCTACAGCAGAGCCGATCCGGTATGTGACAGAATGGTATCAGAGCCACTCTGCCGTGTGGTGCGAGTGTGCCGACGAGGACGTCGGGCCCCTAAGGGGGCGAATTGTAACATCCCACATCGACTGACGGAGAGGGGGTGATGTGCCTTATATGTACATGCCCACCTCCATCTAGCAAGAGGCCTTTTGGGAGCTCACTGACTTCGGATTCCTTGGGAACTCCGAAGTTAAGCGAGTTTGGGCTAGAGGAATCCCAGGATGGGTGACCCACTGGGAGATTGCTCGTAAGTTCCCAGAAACAAAATCGTGAGGGCGGGGCCTGAAGCGGACAATATCGTGCTACGGCGGAGCCGATCTAGGATGTGACAGAGTGGTATCATAGCTGGACCCCAACCAGAACTGTGCCAGCGAGGACGCTGGGCCCCAAGGGGGGTGGATTGTAACATCCCACATCGACCAATGGAGAGGGGGTGATGTGCCTTATATGTACATGCCCACTTCCATCTAGCAAGAGGCCTTTTGGGAGTTCACTATCTTCGGATTCCTTGGGAACTCCGAAGTTAAGCGAGTTTGGTCTAGAGCAATCACATGATGGGTGACCCACTGGGAAGTTTCTCGTGAGTTTCTAGAAAGAAAACTGTGAGGGCGAGGCCCGAAGCAGACAATATCGTGCTATGGCGGAGCCGATACAATATCGTGCTAGGAGAGTCGGGTCATGACAGAATGGTATCAGAGCTGGACCCCGACTGGAAGTGTGCCAACGAGGACGCTGGGCCCCAAGGGGGGTGGATTGTAAAACCCGTGAGCTTGGGGAAGCAAGAACGGTGAGCAATCCCACATCGCTCGGGGGAGGGATGATATAACCATTATTTCGTACATTTTTATTATCTTTCTCTTAGATTCTTGCTATGTTCTTGAGTGAGTTTAGTCCATTTTTACTTAGTTTTATGTTTTATTATGTTTGAAGAGTAAAGATGGAAAAGCAAGCAAAAGGAGCATTTTTGGGATTAAAAGATGTTTCACAAGAATGTGCTGTGCAGATCAGTCAACTTGACAGAATATACTGTACTTCCTCAGAGTGAACCATATGTTGAGTCTTATATCGTTGGAAAGATACGGATGTTAGCTTTTCGTAGAATTTTACGGTTCATGATTCGGACATGTGTGGAGAGAGTTGTGGCCGTTTTAGTACAGACAGTTCGAGCAGAATGTGTTCTGCGGGTTTTGCAAAAATAATCCTTTTTAGTTTAATCTTTGGAGTCCAATTTATGTCAATTGCATTTGGAAAGTATTTACAAGGATTTGGGATAATTTTCTGAAGTATGATCCTATATTTAGTAGGATTTTGGATGCCAACTCATTAAAGTCAATTGGAGCCAAACTAGGAAAGCAAAGTTACCGAGTGAAAAGAGGATTTGTTCCTTATTTAAAGAAGATCAGAAAATTAGAGTTTTTTATGCTGGAGTTGGAAGGAGTGTCAAAGAGCCGCTGCCATCATCAAGTTCTCGAGCATCGTCACAATCCATAAGTTTTATTTTATGTTTTCTAGTTTTTCAATTATGTTTTCTTTGAACATGTGTAACTAAATTATTCTCTAGGGCGAGGATGACGCCCGAGCATGGATAGTTATGATTTCTAATGTTATTTAATGGATTCTAAGTTTCTTTCAGATGAATGCTTAATCACTATTTTAATTGTTGCTATTTGTTTAAGTTCTTTGACTGATCACCTTAGGGCTTTGCATCTAGTAAAATTAGAAGATGAATTTGAGGCAGAACCAGCAATATAATTCAATTAGCTTCTTGTGATTAAGTGTGGTAAATTACATTATTGCTTGTCGAAGAATAATGGTTTGCTTGGTTCCCTTGTTTTCTAGAACGTAATGAATCCAACTTGTTAAATTTATGCCTTAACCAGGATAGATTGCATGATTGGGTATATGATCTTTGTCTGAACTAGAAAAGAATCTTACACTTAAGGAAAACTATGGTCTAAGTGCCTGAAAAGGACTTAGATACGGGAATTATCATCTAAAGAATCGAAAGAATCTGTTGAATGCATTGAAATCTAACTTGGATTGCTTGTGGTTGATTCCGAAACCCTAGACCTTCATCATTGTTCTTCAACCTTAAAATTCAACCTTTTTATTCTAATTTCTTTTATTAATTTCTTGTTTGTTTCATAAACTTTCACAACAACAATCTCTACAAATTCACTCGCGTATCAATTAGATTTAATTTAGGTATTCGAATATTACATTAATTTGGAATCCTCGTGGGACGATATACTTGGACTTGTCAAACGCTATACTACATCATTCTTGTGCACTTGCAAGGGCAGACCAAGGGAAATGTGAAGTGCCTTATATGTGTGGGCACTTCTCTTCCTAGCACGAGGCCTTTTGGGAGCTCACTGACCTCGGATTCCATGAGAACTCCGAAGTTAAGCGAGTTTGGGCTAGAGCAATCCCAAGATGGGTGACTCACTGGGAAGGTGCTCGTGACTTCCCAGAAGCAAAACCGTGAGGGCGGAGCCCAAAACGGACAATATCGTACTACGACGGAGCCGATCCGGGATGTGACAGAATGGTATCAGAGCCACTCTGCCATGTGGTGCGAGTGTGCCGACAAGGACGTCGGGCCCCTAAGGGGGTGGATTATAACATCCCACATCGACCAACGGAGAGGGGGTGATGTGTCTTATATGTACATGCCCACCTCCATCTAGCAAGAGGCCTTTTGGGAGCTCACTAGGTTCGGATTCCTCGGGAACTCCGAAGTTAACCGATTTTGGGCTAGAGCAATCCCAGGATTGGTAACCCACTGGGAAGTTACTCGTGAGTTCCCAAAAACAAAACCGTGAGGGCGGGGCCCGAAGTAGACAATATCGTTCTACGGCGGAGCCGATCCGAGATGTGACAGAATGGTATTAGAGCCACTCTGCCATGTGGTGCGAGTGTGCCGATGAGGATGTAGGCCCCTAAGTTGGGTGGATTGTAACATCCCACATCGACCAACAGAGATGGGGTGATGTGCATTATATGTACCCACCTCCATCTAGCACGAGGCCTTTTGGGAGCTCACTGGCTTCGGATTCCTTAATGAGCTCCCAAAAGGCCTCGTACTAGGAAGATGTAACATCCCGGACCTAAAATTAATGAAATAATTAAAATAAACTAAGTTAATTAAAAAGAGTAATTAAAAATGAAATAAAAGGAATTAATTTAAAGAAATGGGAATTAAATTGGAATTTAATAAGTAAAGCGGCATTTTGGTCAACTATATTTTCATACGAGAATTTGGTGAAACAAGTTGCACTATTGCGTCCGGCTCATTGAAACGAGTTTGTTGACGAGCGGCACGCCTCGATGCGAGCTACGGAACTTAAGGAGGACATTTTGGTAATTTCAAAATTTGTTAAAACCCTAGAATCTGAGTTGGCCCAATCAGATTTCGCACTCACCTTCTCTCTCCTCTCTTCCCCAACGAAAACCCTCATTTCTCTCTCCGAAAACGCACCAAAAATGGGGCCAGAGATTCCGACCATTTCCAGTCATCCCAGCGCTTGCCACCACCCCCGTTCGAACCCTCTCCCTTCCCTCTACCCAGCCGTACCCATATCTCCGGTCGAAACCTCCATTATCGCCAGCTGTGTCGAAGAGAAAAACCGGCCAAAATCTCCATTTTCTCCGGCAACTGCTCCTACCACTTCGAGCGACGGCATCACTTGGAAAAGGTAGGCCACATCTCCCTCTTCCTTTCCCCCTGTGTGTGCGACAACATATGGTGGCGTAGTCGCCGTTTGAATGGCCTGAAAATCGGGCCAACACCCTCACGGGTTTGGCCGTGATTTGCCCAGTTTTCGGCCGGTTCTTGGCCGGTTCTGTGGCACTTTGAACTCCCCTCGAGGAGCTGGTTCGAATGGTGTTGAGTTTGTGGCGAGTGTGGTGGCGAGCGGGTGTGGCGACGCATGGGTACTGTAGCAATTTTGTTTCTTCGCTCCAATGCGATCCTCGTGTTGTCGTGAATGTGTACGTGCGCTCGAATTTCGATTCAGATGTCGTTTGAACCTCGAACAAACCTACGTCTATTATGCATTGTTCTGGTTCAATGTGTTCGGACAGTTGGATCGAATCCGAATTCACTTATGTTGTTCCCCGTATTTCCAGGATCGTGTAGGAATTGACGGATTGTGATTCGGAGTCCCCGGATACTCCGAAATTGCAAACCCTAGGGTTAGGTAAACCGTAACCTTCCGATCGTGTGATCGGGAGCGATCCGACCGTTTGATCGAGACCAAACTTTCAGGACATGTTCTATAAGCCGTAATAAACCTGTAGGAACTTTCGGATCTAAGTTTGGAGGTCGTGGGCCCCACGGGCCCGAGTTGACCTATTCCAGAAAAGTTTTACCAAGGGTTGACCGTGCGTCTCCCGAGGTCGTTTCATCTTCTAACGAACGTCGTTGACCTTAGAATTCTTCGTACGAGCGTACGCACACTTTGAGTCTGGTTTTGTTAGGGTTTGACTTTAAGGTTGTCGTTCAAGGTTTGGTTTATTAATCTTAATCCTCGTAATCTTGAAATAGGTACTCAGGCACCTCGTGATCCTCAAGCGGAACCCTCCCAGTGTCAAGCTGCTTGGGACTACTTGTGAGTGGACTTTGTTTTGAATGTGCATATCTTTCAAAGAATAAACAACCATGCATATGATTTGGCGTTTCTCGACTTGAGACTTTAATATGATTTGACGTTTTCTTGACTTGTGATTTGAATACGGTTTTTAATATAGATTTTCGATGAATATGAAATTTTATTGATTATGGTTTGATATGCTGTCATTTGACGCTTGCGACTATTTTAACTATGGAATTATATGTTTGGGACAGTGATGTCATTATTTTAAGTATATATGATGATTGTTGGATTGTTGGACGTATATATGTCCAGGTGTCTGATATTTTGGGGTTTGGGTACATATGATTGATATGAGTTGGAAAGTGATTAAATATGTGAATATTGAATATTGAGTTGTGTTTTGAGTGGAGTGTTGTTGGCACCATTGTATGTACCTCCCCCGGTTCGTTTGTCACGGTTACTTGGATTCGGATCGGCTTCATCGGATACCCGATGCATTCCTTAACAGGGTGTGACTGTAGACCCTTGATTGGGTAGTCTACGCGTAGGACTTGTCATTGGCGTATGGGTATTGATGGTTCCTACCCTGTGTGCCGGCGAGCTTAGTCACATTTGGACGGCTCAACCCTGGGCACGAGGCCATTACGATGTCATCCCGGTGTCCAGTCAAACAATCCCATGTTGGATTGTTTCCCCGGTACTTGTATTTGGTGTTGGGGTCCTATTATACCTATATGTATATGTTAGTACTTTCGTATTCGTATTTCTTTTAGTGAGGATCCTTCCTTGCTTGTATTGCCTACGGGCATGTGGTTATGTGAGAGTGGGAAAGAATGAGAAACAGTACTATGATATGACTTTGATGTTGATATGTTGAGATTATTGGGTTTTGAATGATTATGTATATAAAGGATTTGAATTGCATGATTTCAGCATCGTTTTTGAAACGATGGGGTTAGTACGTTGATTTGAATTATGAAAACATTGTTTTTATCCACTCACACTCTTTCTGTTTTGCGCCCCACCAGGCCGTAGTCGTTACTTCCGTACTATCCAGCCGAGCGCTCCTCTTCTCGAGCTTCAACTTGATTGTAGGACTTTACGTCCCTTATCCTTAACTTTGTATTCTGATGTTGTAAACTCGCATACTCTTAGAATTGCTCTGTTATCGCCCATTAGGGTTGAATTTGAAGGTCGGAGGCCTAGGTTGTATTTGTATGCATGATGATAGTTGGTGTATACATATTCTGTTGTATTCTATCATATTGAAACTTTTGGGTTTGTACGTTTTTCAAGGGAGACTCTGCCCGATTTTCAGCAAAAGTCTCGGCCCCTTTTTCTAATGTATCAGGAATAGGATAATTGTTTAGTATGTGGGCCCGACATTGGGTTAATGTCGGAACAACCACAGGATCTGGCACAAGTTCCGGGGTGGAATTCGGGTCGGGTCCTGTCAATTCATAAAAATAAAATGGCTTAATTATACATATGCCCCCTGTGCTTTCAAACTAGTCTCAGATTACCACATGTTAGAGGTGTCAAACGGGACGGGCCGGCCCAGCACGGCACGAGCCCAGCCGGTTTAAATGAGGCAAGGCACGGCACGGCACGAGCAAGAATATTAAATGAGCCGGGCCGAGATCAAAAAATGAGGTCCAATGGACCAGGCCGGCCCATGGCCCGACATGGGCCGGGCTTGGCCCGAGCCTGCTTCAAGCACGGCACAAGCCTAAGCCCGCTTCAAGCATGGCCCAAGCCCGGCCCACTTAACATTTTTTTTCTTCTCAAAAGTTAAAATGCAATAATTTGACATCTAATGTCATTGTTTATATGGTTTTTCTTATAATCATAAACATATATTTGATGTCTTTCATTTTAGGGAAATTACTTGGGTCCTTAATTAATTAAACATATCAACTACAAATTAATTAAACATATCAACTACAAATTAATTAAACAACATTGGAGTTTATATCTAATCAGTACATATGACATATACGCTTCTCTTATAATCAAAGTAAGACATTTCTTCACATATAAAATAATAAGTTGTTTAAAGATGGAAAGTTGAACTAGACTTTGTGGAGTTTAATACTTTTTGCCCTCCGTCATTTCATATTGTTTGGATGTTTGATTGATTAACGTTTTCAAATAGTTCATCATTTCTTCCCTCTAATTATATTTTTAATGTTTATAATTTGAATTATCTAGTGAAAACAAAAAATCAAGTGAAAAAAATTCAAATTAAATGGGTTGGTTCTTGGGCCCGAGTATGGCACGAGCACGAGCACGGGCACGGCACGAGCACGGGCACGGCACGAGCCCGGCCCGGCCCGTTTCAATGTGGACATGGGCTTTGGACCGGGCTAGGATGAATGATTTTATTAAATGGGCCGGCACGGCATGGCTCGATAAATTAAATGGGCCGGCCCAGCACGGCACGAAAATGTTAAAGGCACGAGTTTAAATGGGACGGGCCGGTCCGGCACGGCCCGTTTGACACCTCTACCACATGTGCTTTCAAGTGACTCAAAATACCCCCCATGGTTGCTTTACGTGTCTCACATCACCCATTCAGTCACATTTATGTTAGTTGATGTGGCCCCCACCTCTTTTTATATTATTTTTTATATAAAAAAAACTCTATTTCTCTATTTCTCTCTCTCTCTCTCTCTCTCTCTCTCTCTCTGCAACTCACGAGACACAAGGAGAAGGACTGGTGGCGAGTCGGGGCTGGTTGGTATGGTGGTGGGGTAGAGGGGTGGTGGCTGGTCGGGGTGAGGGAGAAGGGGGAGGGTGGGTGGTTGGGTTTGTGGGTGCAGGTTCGTGGGGGCTGGGTTCTTGGGAGTTGGAGGTGGTGGTCATGGGGGCTGGGTCGCAGGGGGAAGGAGAGGGAGAGGGAGAGGGAGGGGGAGAGGGAGAGGAGAGAAAGAGAGAGAGAAAGATTCGTGGAGGCTGGGTTGTGGGTTCTTAGGAGTTGGAGGTGGTGGTCATGGGGGCTGGGTTGCAGGGGTAATGAGAGGGAGAGGGAGAGGGAGAGAGAGAGAGAGAGAGAGAGAAACAGAGTTTTTTTAAAAATATACGAAATTACTATTTTACCCTTGTATTTAATAGAAGTGTGACGGAATGGGTAACGTGAGACACGTAAAGCAACCATGGGGGGTATTTTGAGTCACTTGAAAGCACATGTGATAATCTGAGACTAGTTTGAAAGCACAGGAGGCATATGTATAATTAAGCCAAATAAAAATAAACATCGAACTCTGATCAACAAATAAACGAACATAGTATTTTCGATAAATACTGAATGCTCAAGTGATAATAAAATGGTTTCAATTTGAATAAATTTTTACAATAATCTTAGAAGAAACAATTAAGGAAATAGACAGTTGTGGTTACTGAACCACAATACAAGGGAGGTCCTCAGCTATCCCAATATTTGCGGAAATAGTGATCGCTCTATATTACATATGTATATATATCAGTCCCGCTTACCTAGGGATCTAATAAAAATAGGACCTATGAACAACTCTTTAATAAAGAGCATTGGATTCATCTAATGGCACAAATAGCTTGTAATTTAAACCCTTGTCATACTCTTTACTTTACCAAAACAATCTTTTAACTATTTTAATCCGCAAAAATTTAAAAATAACTGAGGGATACATAGTTCAATTCATTGTCTTCCTTCCACCCATATTTCTCCCCCATCCTCACCCCTAGTGTTTCTGCAATCTCCATTTAAAAGGTTGTTTGACATCTTTGATTTTGTCATTCACCCATGACATTTTTTTTCCTATCCCTGCCCACCAAAGAGTGGTCCCTACCCTCAACATCTCGCACTTGCCTGGCTTTATTTTTTATTTCAAGAAGCAGTCATGGAATTTGAAGAATATTGTAGACCCAATGTTACTATTTGAAGAGTTTCCTCTCTTAATAGCCTTCATAAGTTCTTGCTTATCAAGCCTAGGCTTTTCAAAGGAACCCACTGGCAATTCTGCCCTTTTCGAACATCTCTTTCTCTGTTCTTGATTTTATCTTTCTCCTCATCTTTTCCTCTCCAAGCCTTTGAAAAGCTTCAAACATAATTTGATTTTTCAAATCAAACGAAAGCAAGTGAGCACGAAGACAAACAGTTTAAGATGTATCCCAACTTTTTTTATGAAACAATTTGTTGCACGAATATTAGAAAAAGCTAGAGAGAAAGGGGATGACAGGTGAAAGATTGTTGGGAGAAAGGAAGACAAGGATTGAACTGAACCGTGTATACCTAATTCTTTTTTTTGGCAGATTAAAATAGTTAAAAGTGTTTTTTTGGTAAAGTAAGGAGTATGAATAAGGGTTTAAACAACTGAACCGTGTACCATTGGATTGAATTAATCCAATGTCTTTATTAAAGAATTGCTCATAGAATGTCTTTATTAAAGAATTGCTCATGGTCTTCATTTTTAGGTCCTTATGTGAGCAGGACTGGTATACAATATTATGAAAAAATTAATTAAGAGCTAAGTTGATATATATACCTCAACAAAAATGTAGGAGGTGGAGACTATTGTATCTACCCGGATGGGAAAAGCTTTAAATACCGAGGATATGACACCTCATGATCTGTTTACCAAGAACCACAAGGAATTGGTGAAGGAAGGGGAAAGATGGATGAAAGAAACTGCAACTTCTTGTACAGTTGTAGGTGCTCTTATTATTACCATTATGTTTGCTTCAGCATTCACAGTCCCTGGTGGAAACAATGGAGAAACAGGCATTCCCATATTCTTGAATAAAAAGGTTTTTATGGTTTTTATAGTTTCAGATGCTATATCTCTCTTTTCTTCCACAACTTCAGTGTTGACGTTTCTGGGAATCCTTACATCACGTTATGCAGAAAATGATTTCCTCAAATCCTTGCCAACAAAGATGATAATAGGCCTTTCCACCATATTCATATCTATCGCTGCCATGATGGTTGCCTTTTCATTATGATTCATGAACAATCATGGATTGTTATTCCAATTATTTTTCTTGCTAGTGTTCCAGTCACCTTATTTATTTGGATGCAATTTCCTCTTCTTATTGAGATTTTCATTTCTACTTATGGAAGAGGAATATTTGATAGGAACGTCAAACCATACACATAAATTCTTGGTGGTATGTATACGTGATATTGTATAACTTACGTATAATGTTGTCACTTCTTTGAATCTTGTAAGTGTTTGGCCTCCTATAATAAAAATTTGAATTCAATATCTATTTTATTTGCTCGTAGATAGCCCCTTGATTACACTTAAAATGACTGTAGTTTGGTGGCTTGGCATGAACTTGATTGAAATTGAATTCATCCCAGTAATTATGAGTGCAGTCCCAACAATTATGAGCTCACTCAAAATCAGCACTTAAAATTGTAGAATTTAGCCCAAACCACCATGCGAGAACTGAAAACTCAGTGCTTTCACAATTGAACAATATATGTCTACTTCTTCTCTTCTCTGTAGCCTTCTAAAACAAATAGCCCTTTCTATAGGCCTCATCACTACATGAACCACTAGGTCCATTAAACAGACATGAATTCAATATTACTTAACCTAACTCTTAACCATTAAGGAACTTAACCCATACATGAGATCAAAACTAATACAAGGATCACACACGCCAATGCAAAATGGCTGGTGGCCCTGCTCCTTCCATCTCTCTTTCTATGCGCCGCCCAAATTCGAGTCGGGCGACAGAGATGAGAAGAAAATGCTCTATCCCGCCAACCACCGTTTTTTGGTCGAAATCCCACAACCACCTTGAACCTCACAATTGCCGCATCGGACTATTTCCAAAACCCAGATCCAAATGCTGTAACTAATTTGTAACAATTACTTTAATCAATACAAGACAACAATTCTCTCAAATGTCTCTCGGTTTTGCATTTATCTAAGACGTCCCAACCATCAACACAAACATCAACGTTGCCATATTTGAGTTATAGTATCACGCGCTCACATGGATATATTTTTAATGAAATGGCCTACTTACACTAAAACTGCGTTTCAACTTTCAAGTGTCTAAATTTCTTCGATTGGGCTCATTTTTGGACATGTTATAGTAGAGAAGAAGAGGAACAAGTTTGATGAAGGGAGAATTTCAATTTGAGCTCAGGAAGTTGATGCTTTGGGCACGTGAACAGGTCTGACAAGTTTGATAGTTGAGAGGTGTTTGTGAGAGAATTATTTGGGCATAAGGAGGGCAGTATTTGTGTGACTTTCAAAATGAGCAGCTGTGGGAAATCAAGAGAAGGCATGCGTGAGAGACAAATGAGGATGGCGTGGGAACAAAAGATTAAAATAATGATTGTAAAAGTTTGGGTGAAAAATCAGGAGGAAGGCATACGGTGGAAAAGGAGAAGATCGCTTAGGAGGAAGTTTTAAGCGTGCAATTTTTTTATGGAAAAAGAGGAAGCGCGCAATTTTTTTATGGGAAAAGGGTAAGCGTGCAATTTTTTTATGGGAAAAGAGGAAGCGTGTAATTTTTTTTATGGAAAAAGGGTAAGCGTGCAATTTTTTTATTGGAAAAGAGGAAGCGTGCAATTTTTTTTATGGAAAAAGGGTAAGCGTGCAATTTTTTTATGGGGATAGACGAAGCGTTCTTTTTTTTTATGGAAAGAGAGAGTGTTGGAAATAGGAAAGATTGCTTGGGAAGCTGGAAATAGGAATCTTTTTTGTTTTTTTATTTAAAGTTTGGGCTCCTGTAATATATATATATATATATTTTAAAGCCCCAAAAATCGGAGGCGTGGTCGCCCTCGGCGTCAGGCCCAAGGCCGGCGCTAGGCATAATGGGCATCCATTACATAATTTATAACACGAAGTCTTTCGCATCATTACAAATTTACACGCGCGAACAAAGACTATACAAGCAAAAACAAGAAGTAGACAAAGCGCGGTCCTGGGTTCGCCAATACTTGGACAAGTTAACTAAACAAAGACCATGACAATAAAGCATTCACACATACACCGATCCAGTTTCTGTTTTTGTTCCTTTCCTCACCCTGGCTTGTATTAAAGAAGGATCAGGATTCTCTGCTTGGATTTTCTCTGTGATCTGCTTTACTTTTCTTCTACATGTGCGTCACCTCATTAAAATTTAAATCTAAGGAATTTCACAATGTTGACACGTCACACACAAAACCTAAATGCCTCACAATTTATGTTTTGAAAAAACAATTCCTCAACCTAACGTGAGTTAACGTGTGCAGCCGTTTTCTCTTCCATTTTTTTCTTTTCAATTTCTCTTTCTTCCAAAGACACAGTATCTTCTCCATGCCTCTATCTTAGTCCTCTTCTATTATCACTCTCGTCATAGAAACAAACACAATTCCATTGACTACAATTGTTCTTCACAAAATAAGAACCGCAACACAAATATTCTCACCGAATGGGCTACCACCAAAGAAAGATGAGAAGATGTCAAATGAGTCATACATGACCACCGTAGCCATTTCAACCATGATTTTCAGACGTAACCCGTATCAAAATTGAATTGAATCGGAATATAAACCTACACTTTTTTCCCCAAAAAAAAAAAACCATAACTAGAATTACAAGATCAAGAAATTCTGTGGAAAAAATTAAAATAATAGATCTATACATAAGTAAAGATTGCTCTAGGAAGGCCATTCGTTTTCCAAGAAAAATAGATGCAGCCAACTGTGCTCACGATTTGTTATTTTGGTTTAGATGTTTTGATTCATATTTCATACTAGAGAGATTGGGTTTATGATATGAAAGTAGTACCATAGTTGCATGATGAAATTTTGGGCATTAGCAAAAACTGAATTTCATATGGGAAGAGGAGAGACTGTGAGGTTGGCAAGGAGAGCGTGCTGGGATGTTGAAAAAAAAATGAAGGAAGAAGACCACGTTAACTCAAGTTAGTTCAAATGGGATTTCTTTTTTCTAAAATAGAAATTGTGAGCTATTTGGGTTATGTGTGTGATGTGTTAATATTAGAGCCCTTTAGATGAAATTTTAATGAGATGGCGTGCATAGAAGAAAAGTAAAGCAGATCATGGCAAAGAAAATCCAAGCAGAGGATCCGGATCCATTAAAGAATGCTTGGAATGAAAAAGCGCGGTCCTTGTTTCGCCAATACTTTGACAAGTTAAATTTTTTTCAAAACATATATATATATATATTAATACAAGAGATAGTCTAAACTCACACACACAACTAGAATGTCATGATGATTCGAATATGAGACCTTTGATCTGTAAGATAAATTCTCCTCAGCCATATATAAGACCCCATTGGGGTTGACACGCGTGTGACTCATCATTGGGACTCAAATTATGTGTCCCTTGCATTACTGTTCAATAAAAGCTGGATTGGATAATGACCAGTTTTTTTTTTATATAAATTATTTTGTGTGAAATACGACCAATTTTACTAATGGAGAAAAGATATAGAGATGGGAGTGGATCCACATTCCCCAAACCAAATCAAAACTAAACTAATCCAATAAGTTTTTAGTGTTTTTAGCTAAATTTCAACTAAAAAATAAGAAGCAGAATTGCAAATGTTGTTAATCCCACCACCACCTTCAACCTCACAACTGCCGCATCGGACAATTTCCAAAACCCAGATCCAAATGTTGTAAGAGCATCCACAATGGGCTCCCTAAACCACCTCCTTAGCTAAAATTTAGGAATGAATTGAAAAAACCCACTTCCAACCATGCTTCCTATCCAACTCTTAAAATATGGAGATCTCTAGGAGCTCCTAAATCTGAGAGAGAAAGGACTCCTAGTGCCTCCCTATAATTAAATGCTTCTATATTTAATATTATTTTAAGCATTTATTTAATGCTAACTTATTTTTATTGTTGCTTCTGTGTCTACACTTTATTCAAAAATTGAATTTAAAAATATTAAAATATTTATGACTCTTTAAACTATGGAGTATGGTTGGAGTTGAAATTTTATAGAGAACTCCTAAAATAGCTTTCTAGTATTTTTAGCTAAATTTTAACTAAAAAATAGAGAGAATGATTGTGATGCTCTAACTCCTTTGTAACAATTACTTTAATCAATACAAGACAACAATTCTCTCAAATGTCTCTCGGTTTTGCATTTATCTAAGACGCCACATGAATATGTTATAGTATCACACGCGCTCACATGGATATGTTTTTAATGAAATTATGATGCAAATCCTTACATAATCTGTCCTCAGGCTTTTGGAGAAATTATTATTTGGGAAATATTTAGGGCACCACCTTTGCTCACCACCTCTCTAATAGAGAGGTGGGGCCGGGTGGGACCCCTGCATTGGTGGGCCCCACCTGACCCCACCCTCTATTAGAAAAGTGGTGAGCAAGGTGGTGAGCAAAGATGGTGCCTCTAGCACCACCCTTATTATTTTGCTGGACCTGCTAGCACCTACCATCATCGACAATGATACTTTTTGAATAATCTGAAATTTCAGTCTTTTGTTTGCTTTTTGCGTCAAGTACTTTTTGAATATTGTGTATCAATTCGGATTTTAAAAATATGTTTTGTTACGAAAAATCTTTGCTGAGATTTGTGATATCCACATGTGAACAAAGACTTAGACAAAATGCTTATTAAACAAAGACTGACAATTAACAACCCCAACTACTTTAACGAGTCCTTCTTTACTCCAAGTCTAATTCATTAAAACAAAAGACTGACAAAATGCTTATTAATCTGTATTTCCTTCACTGTTTGAAATCATTTCATGGACACTAATATTATTAGCATTTTTACAAAGAAGGAAAATAAACTACAAAACTCTTTTCAATAAGGAATTCGTTGGAGACGTTTTGAGGGTGTGTGTGTGTAAACTCCTGTACAATAAAACCAGAGAAAAGCAGCGGGAAAAAAGATAGGAGATGAAAGAAAAGGACTACCCATTAAACAAACAAAAAAGGAAGAGAGGGTAGAGAGAATATAATAAAATAATTAATAGTCTTAAAAGTTGAGCTGCTAGGTTGTCCCCAATGTTTATTTTTAAATTTGAATTATGCGGGAAAGAAAAGGATTGCCCTTTAAACAAATGCAATCCTAAGAGAATGTTTAAGGGAGATGACAAATGCAAAATGTTAAATTTGAATTTGATGGCTTATGTGGCAATTTGACACTTTGGAAAAAATTTAAAGATTAACTATATTTTAGTCCCTGGAGGTTTAGGGTCAGTATCGAAATAGGCCCCGAAGTTTCAATTTCATCAATTTCATACCTAACACTTCAAAATATGACCAATTTACACCGACCGTTACATTGGTCGTCAGGTCATACGTTAAATGCTGATGTGGTAGTTGTGGGACCCACCATAAAATCTATTTCTCTCTCCTCTACTTCAACACAGTCATTGTGCAAACAGTGACTATTCGTCTTCCTAGCGACACAGCGCCGCTGTCCGGCAACCTTCGACTACCTGACTGGTCGAAAAATAGCCGACTACTTCCGGCGACCATGTCTCGGCCAAGGCTCAACCGTTCCAGTTCCTTACGACGCTAGCGCGAGGTTGGGAAAGGAGAATGAGGGTTTCGCCTTCCAACGCTGATTCAGGCGACTCCGGGACCGTTGAAGTCGATTAAGGTACGATTTTTATCCCCTCCAAGTATTCTTGTTGTTGGTATATGTAGTTTGGATCGATTTCATGATTGAGAGTTCAAATTAAAACCCCCAAAATGGCCGACTGTTTTGGCCGTGATTTACCCAATTCCGGTCTGTTTTTGGCTGGGGTCCGAGAACAAAACTTGCTCCCGTGGTTAGCCAATCATTTTCTAACCGGTCCCGTAGTCGGAGGTGGCCGAAAGGCGGCGTTGTGTAGCTGGGAAGACGAACAGTCACTGTGCAAACAGTAACTATGTCAGCATTTAATATCGGACATGACGGTCAATGTAACTGCCGATGTAAATTGGTCATATTTTGAAATGTAAGATATGAAATTGATGAAATTGAAACCTCATGGCCCATTTCGATACTGACCCTAAACCTCCAGGGACTAAAATGTAGTTAATCCAAAATTTAACTACATCCGAAATACCAAATATCATATTATTTTATTATATTTTTAAAAGCAAATGGGCTCTTATAATACATAAAGTTTTAAAAGATAGTAAATGATAGTGGGGTCTAGACTAAAAAATTATTTGACATCAAACTTTTTTATATGTTTTTTTGACATATCTCTTACGGCCTTCAAATCCATGTAGGATTTGATTACTCGATTGGAGCAACTTTAACCTTCAATTTTTGCCATTTCATGTCCATGGTTGGAGATGCCTTGAAACTTACTTAATCCAATAATTTAAATGGTGTGTCAAAAGTGTGGTTTTACATTTGTCCCCTAATATATTTCAACATTTACAATATATCAGTCTAAAAAATAATAAATTTATAATAAAACTCATTTCTTGCATTGAGTTTACATATAAACCTTTAAATTGAAGAAAAAAAAATCCAAAAAGGGACAGTTGTAAGATTTTTAAATTTGAATGATGTGTGAAATACCATTATTATCCTTACATTATAATTTTTAGTTTTTTTTATAGGCTTGTATGGTACATTTAGTCTCTTTGAAAAGTCAAATGAGTTTTTTTTCCTAAGATTTGGGTATTGTAGGATTCTTCTATATTTTGAGCCCCATTTATGGACTTACATGTGAAAAGCTAAAATAATAAAGCATTCACTGTTGCGCATGTGTACCACTCAGTAACTTCATATAGTGTTTCTAGAATGAATACTACTTGTATCCTTTTTTATGGGTTTGAGGATACTACTTGCCATCTTACCTGTAAGGAGATACTCCTCCTTCATGCGAATCATAGTTTAACACATATGCAACAATAATTCATCAAAAACACATAAAGAAAAACTTCTACACATGTATTACAATGCTATTAGCAGGAATGTAAGGAGAGAAGTATTTTCCTTCTAGAATTATATGGGCACATGGTCAAGTGCAGTATGAATTTTCTTATTTGGTTGCAAAATCTTTCCTCAATTGATTTATTTTTTAATTAACTATGTTACCCTCTGCATCCTTCGCAATTCTTAGGGGTCATTCGGTAACGTTTTCATTTTATATTTTTATTTACTACCAAAAACGCGTTCGGTATGTCGTTTTCATTTGCACTCGAATTCGTTTTCTAAAAACAAATTTCAACTCATGTACAAAAATTGAAACACCAAATTATCGTTTTCATTTTCTATCCAGCGTATTGGTCTGATTACCTTTTTTCTTTTTCATTTTTTTGTTGGTCTAATTTTTCATTTTTTTTCAATTCTCATTTTTTTCGTTGCACTTCATTATTTTATTTTGTTACACTAGTATATATTAATTTTATGATAAAACCATAATATATTATTCTTTAAATATTTATTTTAAACTAAAGATAATAGAATTTATTATCTAGGTTTTTATAACATTATAATTTTTTTAATTATACATTATTATTCTCAAATGTACCTTTTTCATTGTTTATAATAATTTTAGCCTTTATTTAAAAAAATTTAGAACAAGAAAATGAGCATAAATATACTTGAAAAATAACTCACATATTATTATTCTCAAATTGCTATACCAGACACGTTTTCATTGTTTTTATTTTCTGCATATGTTTTCCAATTAATCTACCAGACACAATTTCGAATCCTGAAAATGCAAATTTTTGTTTTGTTTTCATTTTCAGAAAACATTCTTCGAAAATGTTACCGAACAGACCCTTACTATTTGGCCGATGCATGCACTACCCTAACAAGTGGGTAGTAAATAAAACATAAATAGCAAGCCTCCTTAGTCTCTCGTGTGCATATGTGTGATAGCTTGACTGAGTAAGAATGTCTGGCGACCCAGCATGTGCAATTGTTATGGAAGTTCTGAACAAACGTAACTATGTGAATTGGAGTGTTTTGGTTAAAAATTACTTGTTGGCTCAAGACCTTTGGGATGTAGTAGCTGAATCTCTTAAAGATGAAGAGGAAGAATCTTAACACGGTGATTTAAGAAAAAGTACATATCAATAATCGAATTGAGTGATCAAATGAATCCAAATTCAAGTGGTTTTTCATACAAATGATCTTTGAAATGAATATCTACAAAATAGACGGTTTGAATTAGTGAAATATAAGGCAGAGTGGGCCTTACAAGGGTGTCCCTCAAATAAGTTTATTTGATGGTATTCAACTGTATTCTAATACCAAGGGTATATTACTATTTGCGTAAGAGTGTTTTGGCTGTTCATGGAGTGTTGAAACTTGAAAGGGTGTTTGTGTAATTATCATGATACGAAGGAGTTATGTAAAACCCTAAATTACTCTTCGTTGAATTTGTTTAAGAGTGCTGCTAAATGAACCCTAAAATTAACTGAGTACATCCTATGATCTAAGTACACCCTAATGTTTAAATCAAAATATAAAATTAACTAAGTACACCCTATGTAACTACCAAAAATACCCCTAGTGCACCCTAATACACTCTATCACACCAAACTTTTGTTCTTCACATTAAAAGGAGTCAATTTGAACAAATCTAGGTTTTTATTTGCTTTGCAAATTAGTTTTTTTCTCATCTCAATGTGGTTCTGATTTAGTCTTCAAATAATGAATTTGTTTAAATTGGTTTGATAGCAAGCCATATGGGTCTAATAGCTACTGCAAACTTGATTCAAATGAAACTAATTTGGTTTCTAATAGCTACTACAAACATGAATGCTTGATTGTTTAATATAAACCGATCGAAGAAGGATTGCTGCCGCTGAATGAATGATTGATTGTGTTATTTTAGTATGCAAATTGCTTGTCGCACATTACGATGAAACTTTTCCTTTCTTCCAGAAAATGTCGTCTTTTAACCTTTCCTATTGCTTTCTTTCTGTGGGTTCATATTGATTCATTATCTCCGTCTCCAGGCCAATTGCTTCTATATACTCACTAGTTGTTTGTATATGAAGCTAATCAATCAGTCTTCACTTCATAAGTGGCCCATAGGTAGTTGCATGCTTAGAGACAAAACGCAGTTCTCAAACCCACTTCAACCCAAAATAACTAAAAGGAGGCAGATATTGCAGGTCCATTTCCAATTTGTTTCAGGCTCACCAATATTACGAGCCGGCAAAGGTGTACACAACCATAGTTAGATGGTCTTCCAATTTCAACTTTGTTTTCTTAATAATTTCTTTAACCTTCATGTCTAATGGAAGAGTTGTTGGGCAGCGATGTGAGGGCTGTTGATCGGCAAAGGAAGGGGCAAAGGACCAAGCAGTCAACGACACCACTAATGCTTGTTTGCTGTCAGTACCAAGTAATATAAAAACTTCTCTACTTTTGATTAGGATTAAATATGGTGAGTAGGGTGTACTTATTAAAATTATATTTGTTTCACAATTCAATATATCTTTTTTGGTCATTTTATATTAGGGTAAATTAGTAATTCAATAAATAATTTAGTAGTAGGGTGTATTCAGTTAATTTTAGGGTTCATTTAGCAGCACTCTTTGTTTAATTACGTCAACGAATGGAAATGGTAAATTACATAATTCCTCACTCTTAGCGGACCCCCATTGCTTTAACAAGTGATTACTCAATTGGGTATGGTAAATAAAACAGAAATTGCAAAGCCTCTCCTGAGTTAAGCAAGTTAATGGTAAATAAAACAGAAATTCCTAAACCCTTCGCGGCCAAAGAGTTGCTTTATACTGAATTGAATTTATAATTATGATGGGTTGGTTTAATTTGTTAATTGCAATGCAAGTTAATGTTGATAAGGGATTGCACCTGTTTAAGCAATGACGTCACAATGTTGTCAGTGACAATTTTGATTGTAGGGGATTATTGAAGTTAGAGTTGGAAAGAGCCACAAAGACTTAAAATTTTGATTCATAAAGAAAAATAAAAACTCAAAAAAAATCAGTTCAGAAAAATAAGTGGGAAAAAAATCCTTTTGAGAGATTACAATAGTTGCCAGTAGGGCTTTCATTTTGAATCGAAATACCATAAAATCGCATTTATCAATCGCATTTAACCGCATCCAAACTGACATCAAGGTAAAACCAACCTCAAATTGCAATTTTTAAACTGACTGCAATTAGCGGTTGTCAATGCAGTTCCAAATAACCAAATATTGTGGTATACCACAATACCGTAATTAATTAAATATTACATTTAAAATATATAATATACAATTCAAGAATTAATAAATAAATTAAAAAGATAGCCATTTGTTGGGCATGCCAACAACACGCATTGCGCCCAAACCAAAGTCTGCTTTTTCTTTATTTCTTTATTTCTTTATTTTTTCTTTTTTTTCTTATCTCAATCTCTCTGTCTTCTTGTCTTTCTCTCTCTCTCTATTTTTTTCCTATCTCTCTTTTCTTTCTTTTTCTGCTCCTTCTCTCCCTTCTCTCTTTTTTTTTCCCTACTTCTTCCTCTTTCCATCGCTTTTCATCTCTCATCTCTCACTTTTTCTCTCCTTTTTCCTTCTTCTTCTCTACTGCTCTCTTTCTTTCTTTTTCCCTCATTCTTCCTCCTTTCTCTCTCTGTCTATTTCCATCTCCTCTTGCTCTTTCTTTTTTTTCCTTTTTTTTTTTCAGGCCTAGTTAGGGTGGTGGATTTTCTGGGATTGCTTGGATTGCTCAACTTGGATTGTTTAAGCCCAAAACGACCCAATCAGTGGATACCGCATTTTTGCCGGACACCAACCGATTTGCGGTTCGACCGAGTCGCGATTAACCATAACTCTTTGGCCAGTTTGCCGGTTTATGGTCTCAAATAATGCAATACCGCAATTTCTCAGGTTTGCGGTTACCTTATCGCATCCACCCCTAGTTGCCAGCATAATAAAAGTGAAAAAAAAACTGACAATTAAAAAAAGAGGACACATATCAAAGAGATGGAAAGAAGAGGGAGGAGAAAAGATAAAGAAAGAAGAGAGAGAAAGAGTGTCCTAAGAGGAGTTAGCTTCAGAGGGTCCAAGTGAAATTCTCCGTTTCTATTATCTTCAACGATATCACCGGCGTTCATCAAAGTTTATTTGTCAATTCATAATGTGCTCGGACAAAAGCAAGTGTGGATGAGTTGAAAAAAGACCCAAACGCAGACAAAAAGGAACCAGCTGTAACTGGTCCATTAGACACGTTTTTGGGTTTACTATCAGTGCGGTTGGCAGTAGCCAGTAGGGCTTATCCCAATTAAAAGACTCCTTAATGAGTGTGTGTATACAGTATATATAATATATATATATATATATAGAATTTTTCTAATGCGGATGTCCGCATACTGTTAAAATCCGGCGTCCCCTTCGCAGCTTATTCTTTTGTAGTTGGATTGGATTCCTGCCATTCCAAGTGGTCTGCAATTGCAAGTGGTCTTGCTTATATAAACATGGTGCAAAACATTGAGTTGAGAGCAATCAATATCAGTGTTTTCTTCTTCTACAACGCCACGTTCCCACATGTGCTTTATATGCTCTTTTTTTTCTGCATCTGCACGCGTTCCCAAACCCCAACACATGACTTCTTTATGTATATTATATATATTGATAAAGGAAAATGTTAGGCTTATTATATTTTTATACAACATTATGTATCGTATCTCTAATAAAGGTAGATTTCATTGTATTGATGGACTCCATCTCTATTAGAGAGGTGGTACACAATAAGTTATAAAAATATAGTAAGTCTAGCATTACCCATTGACAAATTGTGAACACTTGGAATTGCAGATATTCATATATATATATATAGCAGATTTCGAGCAAATGGTAAATCACATCTAAGAATGGCAACAAGGGCCGTCTCCGCAGATGCAGCTGTTGTGGAAGTTCTTAATGGCCGTAACTATGTGGATTGGAGTGTATTGGTTAAAACTTACTTGTTGGCTCAAGACCTTTGGGATGTAGTGGAAAAAGGCGAAGAAGAAGAAGAAGCTGATGATAAGTTCAAAGCTTGGAGGAAGAAGAATGCCACGGCTTTACATACAATCCAAATTTCATGCGAGTGGGAAGCTTTTTCCCTCATTAGGAATACCACTTCAGCCAAACGCGCTTGGGATACTTTGGCAGAAAAGTTCAAGCCAAAACCAGTTCTTCCAAGTAAGTCCCCAGATCAAATCTTGAACCTCATCAAACAACCCCGGGTATACTTGGTTCTCTTTTTGTGAGAAGTAAATATTCGACTTAAACCAGAAATATATATATATATTTCTTATATTTATATATACCAAGACCACAATTTCTGTTGCTTATACTAGCACTGATGTAAGGACTCCTAATCAGTTTATTTTTTGTTCTTTTACATTTTGGTCTCCCTAGAATTACTGTATACAAAAAAAGAAATATACATCCTTATGCAAATTACATGTGCAACAATGTGGAAATTAAATCTAACGGTGTCAATTTACCCCTTTGGCTTTATTTCCTCCATGAATCACAAAACTACCCAGTCTACCCCACAGTCCTATTCCTAGCAATTCCATTCAAGATGTCGGCAAATAGTGGCCGTCAAAGTAATAAAAAAATAAATGGATTATGCATGGGTACAATTTTTTCAATTATTAAAACAAAAAATAAATAGGTTATGTTATATGAAATGATTAATTAACACAAACTTGGTCCAGGATGTGACAAGAGTCTGTATATGCCGTTGTTCGATGCTGTACGGCGTGGGGATTGGAATGAAGCAAAGGAGTTTCTTACCCTACATCCCGATGCAATAAGAGCAAGACATTCCTACTCCAACAAGACAGCTCTTTACATGGCAACAGAACTAAAGCACAAGCATATTGTGGAAGAGTTGGTGCAGTTGATGTCAGAGGAAGACTTGGAAATAACAGATAATTATGGTTGGACAGCTCTTGCTCTTGCTGCACAAACAGGAAATATAAAAATGGTTGAATGCATGGTTAGAAAGAGCAAGAAAATACTTAGTATTCCCAATAACCACAATTCGACTCCAATTCTATTGGCTGCTCGCGATGAGCGGTGGGACGTCGTTCATTATCTTTACTCCGTCACTCCCATCAAGGATCTAATGCCAGAAAAAGGCCCATACGGCGCTGGACTTGTTTACTATTTTATAATTTTTAGGAAATTTGGTAAAAGTTTTAATCTTATAACAACTAATTTGATGACTCATTTTTTTCCTTATAATAAAATTTCTTTTTCTCTACTACAGGTATGGCTCGGGAATTAATTCAGCGTTGCCCACAGTTGGTCCTTACTAAAGACCACTATGGGGTACTTCCGATAGATGCATTTTGGCCTTCTGCATTTCCGAGTGGAACACGCCTCAAGTTCTGGCAACAATGGATCTATGATAGTTAGTATCCACATTTTATTTTCCTCTTACAATTACAATTTAGAATGTGATGTGATACTCTGATACTATTGTTGGTTTTATGAGTTTAAGGGGTTTAGGAAAATAGGAATAATAGTTGAAACAAAGTGGCTTTATTAATTTGGAGGAGAATAATACAACGCTTTAGGTACATAGAATTAGGCTAATTGGCCTCCTAGTGGTGTTGCTATTGGCTACTTCACCTAGTTGATAATTCTAGGCTGATGGCCCTTCACTTAAATTGATGAGTGTTTGGATAGGTGGGTGAAAATAGCAGCACTCTTTAAAAATAATGAAGTTTAACAAAATTAAAGTTCAGTTAAGTGTTTGGACAGGTGTCAAAATACTATAAAGGGTATATGAAATTTAGGGACAACGGATATCAACCCCATGAGGGGACATGCATACAGCTATATATGCAAATCAATTATGACAAGAGATATCCATAACTGTAATAGACATATAGTAATTCGAAATATATTGATTGAGGTTAATTACTGTAATTTTTTTTTGAAAGGTATACACATAGAACGTGCCATCAGTGATATTCGTGTAAGTGTTCAAAATGAAGGAAAGGAAGAATGTAATCAAACGAAGATCGCTTGGTCAGGTACGTTACGACTTAAATGGAAGACTCGGGTTTTATCTGGCAAAATTGAAATAATTTTTTCATATGTTATCAAACTCTTCTTAGTTTCTAATACTACCCAATTTGTTTGTCGGCTTGTTTTTGTTCTTGCATTAGAGCATCCACAATGGACTTCTTAAACTACCTCCTTAGATAAAATTTATGGAGGAAGTGAGAAAACCCACCTCCAACCATGCTCCCTATCCAACTCCTAAAATAAGGAGACCTTTAGGAGCTCCTAAATCTGAGGAGAGAGAAAGGACTCCTAGTGACTCCCTATAATTAAATGCTTCTTTACTTTAATGTTATTTTAAGTATTTATTTAATGTTAATTTTTTTTTTTATATGAAGAGAGAGCATTTATGCTAAATTAAAAAAAGAAATAAATCATTTATGATTCCCTAAAGTAGGGAGCATGGTTGAAGTTGAAATTTTTTAAGGAACTCCTAAAATAGCTTTCTAGTATTTTTAGCTAAATTTTAACTAAAAAATAAGGAGAATGATTGTGGATGCTCTTATAAGTATAGTGAGTAATGTTCATGAGCAAATAACAGAGATACATTTTGTCATATCATACATCATCTAATTAACAGAGATACATACAGCTATCCCCATCATATGTTTAGATTTTGAATTTCCATTGCAGTGCTAGGTTTCTTGCATGGGCTGAACACAAATCTCCTTGAAATTTTGGGTACGTATGCTACATTGTTTCCATATTTCCTTTGTCCATTATTATTTTAAAAGTTTTTTTTTTCTGGAATTAGTCGTATAACATGTTTTTCCAATGCCAACTTAGGAATCAAACGCCTACGAGAAATGAAATTGGCCCATATTCAAGCCCTTGAACTCCTAGATAACATGTGTGAAGTGATAAAATATGAAGATATCAATGAGCGTCTAAGTGCAGCAGTTTTCCGAGCTACGAAGCTAGGAATGTTTGAGTTTATTGACCGTGTGTTGCAAGCAAAACCAAATCTCGTGTGGACGACGAATTCAATGAGAAGGAACCTCTTTCAGTTTGCCATTGAATGTCGTCAAGAAAAAGTTTATAGCCTTATTTATTATAAACTGAATAAAAGACAAAGAACTTTGATTGGAGATCTTGTAGATTGGGATTACAATTGCGCGCTACATGTGGCAGGGATGCTTTCACCATTAGCAAAGCTCGATAATATCTCAGGTGCAGCTTTGAAAATGCAGAGAGAACTACAATGGTTCAAGGTCAGAACATATAATTCAGTGTTAGTTTTTTTTTCTCCCTCTTAAGAATTAGTATAATTCTAAAGACCATTTTTGTTTGGAAATTGTGGGAATCGGTCATTCTGGTACAAACTAGCTAAAATCAGAAATCAATAAGACATCTAAGAAGATATGCATTTGTCATATGTATATACTGTGAACATTCTGTTTTTCTTTTCCTCGCTGAATATGACTTTCCATAAAGGTAGTACTAAGATGGCTTATTTAGTTACTTTACGGTCAACATTGTCTTCTCTGTTCTCAAATTTTAAAAATTATACTCATATGAATCTTTTGTTCAACAAAATGTAGGAGGTCGAGAATATTGCAATACCCCTGGTTAAAGAATCTTTAAATAAGGAGTATGAGATGCCGCGTGAGATGTTTTCCGAGAACCACAAGGAATTGGTGAAGGAAGGAGAAAGATGGATGAAAGAAACTGCATCTTCATGTACAGTTGTAGGTGCTCTCATTATTACCATCATGTTCGCTGCAGCATTCATAATTCCTGGTGGAAACAATGGAGAAACAGGCTTCCCAATATTCCTGCATAAAAAGTTGTTTATGGCTTTTATAGTTTCAGATGCTATATCCCTCTTTTCTTCCACAACTTCGGTGTTGATGTTTTTGGGAATCCTTACATCACGTTATGCGGAAGATGATTTCCTTAAATCCTTACCAACAAAGATGATAATAGGCCTTTCCACCTTATTCATCTCTATTGCCACCATGATGGTTGCCTTTTCTTCCGCCCTTTTCATTATGATCCATGAACAGTCGTGGATTGTTATTCCAATGATTTTCCTTGCTTGCGTTCCAGTCTCCTCATTTATTTGGATGCAATTTCCTCTTCTAGTTGAGATGTACATTTCTACTTATGGACGAGGAATATTTGACAGGAAAATGAAATCAAGGGCATAAATTCTTCTACTTGGGAGTGGAATATTTGATAGGAAAGTGAAATCATGGACTTTAACTTCTTGATGGTACGTGTAAGTGGTAATGTATAACTTTCGTAATGTTGTAACTTCTAAGAAGCTTGTATGCATTGTCCATGCCATGTATGTGATTCTTGATAAGCGTGTGAGAAAAGAATTTGGGATCAAGTCTTGAAGTTGTTTGACTTTGTTTTGGGCTCTGCCCGTTACATACAAAGATCGAGCAATGAAAAGAACTAGTCAAAGGCGCCACCATGGTAAAACCAGGGCTGGCCCTGAGATTTTGGTGGCTCAGGGCAGAGTTAAAAAGAAGGCCCTATAAATGCAAGACTACTTACAAGTAAAAATATTTGTTTTCATTTATACATGTGTATATAGAATGTAGACCTTTTACAACTAGTAACAAAAATTAGGCCTTAAAAAAATTTTCATTTTCCTTGTGGAAATGTTTAAAATTTTTCTATATAAAGCAATGATTGAACACAAGAAAAAAAATTTGAAAGAGATTCGAAGAAAAATATGACATTTTAAGTAGTAGAATGCACCAAAGGAAGAAAGAGGGGTAGAACAATATATGTTAATTATATCAACCACAAAGTACTCCTTCCAAAGTCATTTATAGTGGTTTTTTTTTTCCAAAGATAGTCCATTTGATACATTTATAATCAGAACATCAACTCCTCAGTCATCATAAAAAAAAAGTATTATTTCTTAATGCTAGTAGGACCTGAACATAGATTTTTTTTGAATAAAATCAAAGAGAAACCATTAATGCAAGATCGAACTTCAGAAATCTTGATGTTAGCTTCTTATATATACTCTAGACCTTTATATATACTAGTATACTACTGTAACTCATATTAAGAAACTATTTTAGAAGCAGCTTTTAAAAGAATAATAAAATAAATAAATATTTTGGGGCCCTCCTTGAGATGGAGCCCAGGGTAGTAGCCCTTCTCGCCCTGCCTCAGGGCCGGGCCTGGGTAAAACCTCTGTACTATGCATTAGTTAAAAATGCTTGACTGGATCTCAGAACTAGGGGCGTGTTTACTAACCCTAATCGGAATGAGAATAAGGAATCCGATTCCGATTACGGATTATACCCGTGTTTACTAAAATTGGGAGGAATCAAAAGTGCGTGGGGCCCACATGAAAAATGGAATTCAATTCCAAGATTTGGGTGATTTAAATTCCCTACATTGATGAGGTATTTGGATTCCGGGTTTAGGGAGCAATCAGAATGCTAATATTTTTCCGTTTATGCCCTCACTTACTTTCATTATTTCCAAGATTATCCTTAACCATAGAAATAAAAACAAAATCATTTTAAGTGTTAAGGATTAACTAATAGAAATACTTACATTTATAAAAATAAAATTTTTTTAAAAAAAAAACTTAATAGAAAAACTTAAATTTATAAAAATAAAAAATAAACAAAATCATTTTAGTGTGTCTATGAAATAAAAAAAAGCAATTTAATTTTTTTCTTACTATTATATACTATATATCAAATTTTATTACAAAAAGTATATAAAATATTTGATTTGGGCAAGGGTATTTTAGTAATCATATTGGTTTATATTCCGATTCTGCTGAATTAGTAAATAGCTTTATGGAATTCTATTCCGATTCCAGACAGTTTTAGCAAACAACTTCAACAGGAATCTGATTCTGATTCCGCCTCATTTTAATTCCTCATCAATTCAATTCTTCTCAATTTGATTACGGATTAGTAAACGCAAGATTATTATCTTAACTCCGGAGATGGGGAATCTTTAATAATTGTGGAACATGATCTGACAAAATAATTGTGCAACATGAGTCTCCGGAGATGGGAAATGTTTAATAATTGTGCAACATGATCTGGCCATTCAC
Organism: Prunus padus; assembly: GCA_024362665.1. Lineage (NCBI taxonomy): Eukaryota > Viridiplantae > Streptophyta > Magnoliopsida > Rosales > Rosaceae > Prunus > Prunus padus. The sequence goes on along the minus strand of JANFAM010000009.1, from coordinate 17,426,378 downwards.
ATTCCCCATGTTTCTAGGAGGAAACTGTGCCAAGCAAAGAGAAGAATATGATCTGACAAAATAATTATAATTTCCATTTTCCAATAATTTATTATTACAAGATATGAATCTTGTAATATTATAATTTGATGATAATTTGCACATTTTGAGAGGATCAAATCTCCAAAATATTCAGAAGCATATGCATTTGTTCGTTGAAGTTTTCATCATTTTTTTTTTAAAAATATTCTAGTTAATGGTTTTTTCACTCTGTTATCAAAGAGGACATGTAGATGAATATGAAATGGAGAGAGATTTCAAGAGAGAAATCATGATTGCAGACTATGATAAGGCTCGGCAAGCATTGACGAGACTCTCAAAGGGAAAAGAGACGGCTCGGCGAGAGAGACAGCGTGACGAAGACAAAGAAATGGAGAGAGATTTCAGGAGAAAGGGGGAAACAAAGATAGATAGGTGTGGTCTCTGAGGGAAAACAGAGATCTAGCCATCATGTCAAGAGATGGACATGGATGAGGAGTGGGACTAGGTATTTAAGGAATGGAAGAGGCACTGAGCTATGGAGGAGAGGAAAAAAAACAACAACAATATTCATCTTTGAGAAGAGGAGAGAAAAAGGACTATAGAGAAAAAAACACCCGTACGGGTGAGGAGCGCCAACGACTCTCAATGTTGGGAACTGGAGGATCGCTAATTGGCGTTAGCCATTAGCTCTGATACCATGTAGAAACTGATACCATATAGAAACTGATTTTCACTTATAGTATTCATGTGATCATTATACAATATATATATATATATATATATATATATATACAAGTCTGTAGAGAATAATCTACGATTCTGACAAGCCATTATCATAAACATAAATATGGAGTTATGGACTAATAACAACGTAATCGACAACCGACCATTTCCTATCGTTAGTAGGATTAACTATTGTAACTGAAATACTATTGTAACTCCCTAATGCCGATTAGTGATCCTCCAGTTGCCAACATTGAAAGTCTTTGGCGCTCCTCACCCATAAGGGTGTTTGTTTCTGTATAGTCCTTTTTCCTCTCCTCTTCTCAAAGATGAATATTGTCGTTGTTTTTTTTCCTCTCCTCCACAGCTCAGTGCCTCTTCCACTCCTCAGATACCTAGTCCACTCCTCATCCATGTCCTTCTCTTGACATGATGGCTAGATCTCTATTTTCCTTCAGAGACCATACCTCTCTATCATTGTTTCCCTCTTTCTCTTGAAATCTCTCTACACTTCTTTGTCTCCATCGCACCGTCTCTCTCGCCGAGCCTTCTCTCTTCCCTCTACGAGCCTCGTCAATGCTGGTCGAGCCTTATCCTAGTTTGCGATTGTGGTTTCTCTCTCCATGTTTTTTTTTATGGTTTCTCTATCGTGGTTTCCATATTTTTCCTCTTGTTTGTTAATGCTGCCCGTCATCGTTCACCTGGCCGTCTCTCTTCCTCCTTGAGCCTTGTCAACGTTCGCCTTCTCTGTCGTGCTACAATTCTGTTATTCCCTTTGCACAGCCCTTGTTTCTTCCTCTGTGTTGCCGACTTGGTATCTCTATGTTGCCGCTTTGGTATCGGCCTCTCACACTCTATCTCTGCTCAACCAGTGTTCTCCTCCCCTCTTAATCCCAATCTCTTTCTTTGATTTTACTGCTGGTCTCTGTCTTCTTCTCTTCTATTTTCCATTGCCTTTCTTCTTCTCTATTATTAGTATAGTTCAAGTGGTGAGCCAGCAATTGTGAAGCTCTTCGACCACAATAGCTTTTTGCAGAAGGCAGTTATCCGATGGAAACCATAACAGGAAAAGCCATCCGGGGCAAGAACTACTTTGAGTTATTCTTGGAGTGGTAGAGTAGAAAGGGTTCGAGTAGCAAATTCCATTCCACCACAAGTTTCCGTGGGACGCCATGGTTTGTGCATGCATGGCCTATGAGTTCAAGGGCATTGGGGTCAGGGAGATCGATTAGCGGCACAGTTTCTGAGTCCAACAATGGATACTCGTTGATTTACGATGTCCAGGCATAGTCGTTTGATAGCTCATGCAAGGAGTTGAAGTCATCTGGTTGTTGCTTATCACCACTACAAAAATCGCAATAGACGATGGTAATCCACCGTCGTGTATTCGATGAAATCGACCGACATCTTTTGATGCATAAAACCACAACGGTAAATCCCCGTCGTCTATTATTTGTAAAGACGACGCTTTTACTCAAAACAGTCGTCTATTAATTTTAAAGACGACGGTTTTTTGAAAGAACCGTCGACTATTAATTAAAAACGACGATTTTTTACAAACTGTCGTCTATTAACAGTAAAGACGACGGTTTTTAAAAGAACTGTCGTTTATTAACAGTAAAGACGACAGTTCTCTGAAAGAACTGTCGTCTATTAAATGTAAAGACAACGGTTTTTCTAAAAGAACCGTCTTCTATTAACTCTTAAAATGACAGTTTGTTAAAAAATCGTCGTCTATTTATTCTAAAGACGACGGTATCGTTAAAAAAACCGCCATTTATCAGTTGTGAAACTGGGCGTAGTGATTTAACATTTTAGCTTTTTTTTTTTTTTTTTTGGTTTCCAATGGTTCTCAACAACAATTTTAACTAAAAAAACAACCATAATGCTTTGTGAACAATAAATTCAGGTCCAAATCTCCTATTACCCACACCATACATATACATATACTCAAAGATAGTTTCTTTCATAAAACTTGAAGATTCAATAGTAATTACATAGTTTAGCAATATTGATTCCTACTATATCCATACTAAATACCACATCCATAGCATTAAACTATAATTAGAAATAGAGGAGCTACATGTTATTGCTCATAAATGCTGCCCATTCGATCCGAATTTCATCAATTTGTTCTTGTGTGTATGAATTAGCTCTACCTTCTTGCACTGCAAAACCAAGATTTAAAAAAAGCAAATTTTAGTAAGAGATATATTTCTAATCTTTTATGCCCTTTCCTATGGCCAAATTAGTAATTGCAGCATCTACGTCATTCTTTGTTTGCATACCTACGTTATACTATACAACAAGTATCGTCTACTTGCTTCTTCAACACACATTAATAGTAATAATAATAATATGCTCCTCTCCTCCATCAAATCTTACTAGTTACTACCAGTTTTACCACCAAAACTGCAGTGCACAACATCTTCAAGTAAAAACAAAGACTCGCAAGGAAGAAAATGAGAAGGAATCTGATATGTTGTTGTCACTAGTCACTGAAGTGAAGTATATGAGGGGAGTTGATTTCTTGCTCCTCCCTATACCAACATTTACATTTCCACTGTCTTGTGCAGAAGAAGACGAAGAAGAAGAAAACAAATTCAGCCTCCCGCGGACGGACTTAATCGCATTCATTCTAATCAAGAATATTGAGTTGGTGAAGTTGTGTATGATATTAATTCCTAATCTCAGGTCTCAGACTCTCAGCTAGCTTAAGCTTGTCTCATCTCACTCACTAGGCACTAGACACTAGACACTAGAACCTTTGCTACTTACTTGTATGGATCAATCCAACATTTATCATCCTTGACAGCTCGTTCCCATTTCCTTTTGAACACCTTCATTTCGTTGTAGGATTCTCTCCTCACCTACACACAAATGAAACAAACAATTTTAATCCCTAATAATAAACTGAAAGAACTTAACCTCAAGATAATTATGTCAAGACGTACATCAACTCTGTGGTCCTTTCCACTAGATTTTGATGATGATTCCTGCAAAATACCAACACCACACCACATTAACTAGTCAGCCTCAGACACACTGGAAAATATATAACCATACAAGGAGGACACAGCAAACATTTTCTCACCTCATTTTCATCCGAGCTATCGCCATTCTGGTACAGGAGAGCTGCCTATTCTCAATCAAAAGCAACCAGAATCAATACAACTGCCTTCTAATGTATGAATACAGCCGGAGGTCCAGTTTATCCCAAATCCCAGAGTCCAGAGGGTTTGTGAAACTATACTACGTAACAGGTTTAAGCAACTGACGAAAGTATTCAGCCTGTAAGAGCAAATAGAAGAATATCAACAAATTAGTTTTTGATATCTTCAAAGTGGTACAATCAAGCATGCTAAAGCACATTTTATTGAAATCAACTGCAGCTGAAAGAAGATAAACCATAGCATAGCATGGCTGATTGGAAACAAGAAGATCAGATGTACCTGACAAACTTGCATCAGTTGGTAGTAGGCAATGACCCCAACACTCATTATAATCTTCCCAACTTCCTTAATAGCTCGATATCTCTTAAAGGTTACCCCAATGTTCATTCTCACGCCTGCAACCACCTTTTAAAATAAGAGTTTCACCTGCAGCAGTAAACCCTCAAAACAAAATTGTTTGAATGGAGACTGAAAGAGCAATGAGAAACAGAACTATGTAACAAATACTACATTTCATAATTAAGTATAGAAACATCATTTTGTCCCAAAAATTAAAACATTATTAATCTAAAGGAAACTGCTTCATTTTATCTGTTTGTGTTCTATGATAACCAAAGAATTAAAAGAAACACCTAAGCAAACCAAGCAGTTATATTTTTCCTTTAAAAGTCTTGACAGCAAGCACATAGAGGAAAAAGAAAATGCTAGATCTAATTGGGCCATCAAGTTTCAATTTTTACACCAATTTCTTAAACTTAGGCAAACATAATTTGAGTGAAGCAAATGAAGACCAGAAAGGCCTCTTTAGGAAACAGGGGAGGGCAAAGGAAAGCACAAAAAAAATGACATAACAAGTAATCTGAGAAGCTTGCTTGCCTGTGCACAATAGCCTAGCTGCATATCCAGGCCCCATGCATGAATCAAGTCATTCTTGGTAAACAAAATTCACTGCTTTCTTGTCACTTGACAATACCATGATATATTTGTTCATACGCAAGGTAACAATGTTGTTATATGCAATGTACCCTGTATAGCTAACTACATATCCTGTTTTTTTGGCCTTGTTTTCTGAAATTTTGAGAAGTATGAGTGCCTCTCACAAAGCATAAGCTTAGGGACTATAAACAACCTTAAAGAAGGATTTATTTTCAGTTCTAAATGTAGCAGCACTTAAGCAGGCAAGAAAGCACAAAATCTATGAAGGATGCTTGCTTTATAGCTTTAATTTTCACAATGTAGACATGTCTTTGTTATCTGGATTGCCACAGTGAAAGTAATGGTTTTCCTGGATCTATATGCAGGTTCAAGATTCAATTCCTTTCTCTAGATGATGCTCCATATGCAGGTTCATACAAGCTTTGTTTCCAAGCTTCAATCAAATTGATTTCTCTGATTAAAAATCTCATAACCAATGGATTTCTCTGCTGGCCATCTTCACAATTATCACAATGATAAAAAAATCAAGCATTACCCACCAAACAAAATCAAACCCATCAAACCAGATCAACCAAGATCACAAATGAGAAAGCACAAAAATTGACTCACCGGAGCAGCAGAAATCCTAAGCAGATCTCTCATGACTCTAGAGTCCATGGCGATTTGAGACCCAATGCCTTCTTCATCTTGCTGGCAGCTGCATAAGTGAGCGATCTCTGCAACGCCGGCGAGCCGTTGGGCGAGTTGGCGTGCTGGGTCGGTGAGTCCAAGTGAGATGAAGCGGAAGACGACGTGAAAGCCAGGGCCCTTCCAGTGGATGTGCCGCAGGCGGCGACGAAGATCTCGTAGGTGGTGAGTCGAAGGTCCGAGTCAGTGAGTTGGGCGGAGAGCTAGCGACGAAGTTAGGTTGTCGATTTCGAAGGAGGAGTCTCCCTTGGAGGTCTGGTCGAGGGCAAGAGTTGAGGTAGGGAGAGAGATGAGGAAGATTAGGAAGATTCGAGAATTGAGAGTAGGGATGGCAATGGGTCGAATCGGGGGTGGTTATGCCATTCCCATCCTCATTCCCGTTAAGCTTTCTTCCCCCATCCCCGCCTTCATACCCGTAATATTCATATCGGGGATTCCCCATCCCCACCTTCGTTGGGGAATGGGTTCCCCGACCCGCCCCATTACCGAAGAAAAAACCAATATAAAACTACTTTGTTGAAGAAAAAAAAATAGAATTATGGCAATATAATGAATATATAATATATACGTGTAAGACAATATAAGAATGTTCATATATTGACTATAACTTAACTAAATATATAAGTAGTGTGACTTAAGATTCGTATAAATTATATAAATATATAATATAATAATAAGAAATATAAAATTTAGTGGGCACAATCACTTTAATATCATATCTATATGTATGTATTCTAAACGGGGAGGGTTCGGGTCGGGGATTAAAATACCATCCCCGCCCCTCCCCGAACACCATACCCAAAAAATTCCCCGTACCCATCCCCATACCCGTTTTTTATCCTTCATACCCGACCCATTAGGGTCGAATCCCCACGAAGACCCTTACCCGTGGGGAAAATTGCCATCCCTAATTGAGAGGGCGCCGCGAGAGTTAAGGGAGGGAATGTTTTCGAGCTTGGGGGAAAAAAATTTAGGTCGAGAGCGGACTCACTTAAGGAGCCTAGCGTGTTTTAAAAGACGACGTTTGTAATTTACAAACGTCGTGTTTTGGTCTCAAATCGATTTTAGTGGTGTGTGTAATATGGTATATTACGACAGTTTTGTAAGACCGTCGTCTTTTAAAATATAATGACGGTTTTAAACCTCACAGTCGTCTATTTGGTGTCGTGGTTTTATAATTTTGTAGTAGTGATGGACATTTACGGGGTGGGATTTATAGACATCAGAGAGTTTCCTTGTTGACATAGTGAAACAAACAGAGCTATTTGCTATGTATGGAGAAAGAAGAGAGAGGGAGAGTTGTGTGGGGAGGAATTTGTGCATAGTGAGTATATATAGAGATGGAGTCTTCTTTTTATATATACGATCAAGTTCCATTAAAACATGAGATATTTAGTCATATATTCATTTTTAGCACTAATGATATAGATAAACTCTCCATCATTTAATTTCTATAAACAAACTATAAAAAACCCGAAAAATGACAACTAACCCTATTGAATTTAATTTTGATTATTAAATTACTTTGATACTCTATTGAGTGTTTTGAGTTTTTTTATTTTATGAGATTTTGGGGTTGGACTTATTTTAAGAAATCGATAGCAATTTTGTAATTTATAAGAAGTTAAAAGTGACAGGACTGGCCTTGAATTCCTCTGAACCCGGGACTGATCCTGTGGTTTTTCCGACATCCAACTGCTGTCGGGCCCACAAACTAAAGAATAAACTACCTCTTCTCGAAACAAAAGAAAAAGGGATCAAGACTTTTGTTGAAATTTCGGCAGTCTCCCCTAAAAAATGGACTTTTACCAAATTTTCACATGCACAAAACACAAATAAGACTACCCAAACTTCAGCATGCACAATGTTGAGCACACACATTTTTCAACATAGGCCTCCGGCCTCCAAATCAAACACATCAACGAAATCTACAACCTTGTTTCTTTACTCTAAAGGCAACCACTAAACTTCGAAACAAAACTCAGCCGTTTATTTTGCGGCTGCACCTAGGTTACCCAAGGTTGCCTACGTACCCTTTCTAAGGGATCAAGCCACACGTAGTTCTTCTATGAAACCCATTTATTCCTCAACCCGTTTCCCAATACCATAGAAGAGTGATTAATCTTAAATTCAGCAAATCTGTTACATCAAATCAATACACACACACACTACCCTCTGTCCAATGCATAACTAGTATATAAATTCACATAAATAATATCCCACGCGCCGGCAACACATCGCACGCGTGGGTAACATCCATATCCTCCCATACGCCGGCAACACATCGCACGTATGGGTAACATCCGTATTCCCTCACACGCCGGCAACACATCACACATGTGAGTAATATCCGTATTTCATATCCTCCCACATGTTGGGAACACATTGCACGCGTGGCCCCACACGCTGGCATCCTACATCACACGTGTGGGTATTCCATAACATCATCATCATCCACACGCCGGCATCCTACATCGCACGTGTGGATATTATCCATATCATCATTATCATCATCACCACACGCCGCATCCTATATCACACGTGTGGCCCCACACACTAGAATCCTACATCAGCCCATGTGGTAACGTAAATCTGTAATCCACATTCATATACTCATATGTATATATATACATATATATATATAGTATAATATAATATACTTTTTACTGAAACCAAAATTTCATATACTTAAACAATAATATTAATAAATAGTAATCAAAATAAATAACCCTTAGAAATCTCATATTCTCGTTATCCTAAATTAAATCAATTTCAAATCTAATTACATTGAAAATATGAATAGTTGTATAAAACCTTTCATAAAAACCAATGAACGATATTCATATACTTAACTTATATAATAATAACAATAATAATAATTCATGTAAATCCCATATCACATTTTCCCAAAGTTCAGACATACTCACACTCAATACCTAACTATTTAATACATAATATACATACTAAGTTTCAAGAGTTATAAAATTAAACGTAAGACAAAATAATACTTCCCTAATCCCAAATATTTAATTCAAGTATAAATGACAATTCTTAGAGCATAGTGTCCAAACCCAAAACTGAATCACGTAGTCGTATAGGTAAACAATAAACTTAAACCACAACCATTGAATCATGTATTCACAATCCTATAATCCCAAAACTCCAAATATTTTAAAATGCTCACATAATAACATAAAATCTAATAACCACAATTAATGGTATTAAAGTCACATTAATACCACACAATAAACATCCATTCCAATGTCCAGAAAACAATACACCTTTAAAACAATTGTCCACCCACCACCAAAACTCGTTAATTAACCTCGGAAGACTCACGGTCAACCGAATGGTCAAACGTCTCGATTTAGTCAACCAGGCCCCCGGGGCCCACGACCTTCAAATTCCGATCCTAAAGTTCCTATAGGTTCGACAAGGTTTACTAAGCACGTCCCGAAAGTTTGGTCTCGGTCCAGAGGTCAGATTTCTCGAGATCGCACGATCAGACGGTTTTCGTTAATCCAACCTTTAAGTCATTGATTCAGAGTATCCGGGACTCTGATTCTCGACCCGCGAATTACTACACAATCCTAGAGGTATGAGAAACAACATATATGAAATTGGAATCAATTCAACAGTTCGAACATATCGAACCTAGATAACGCCTATTAGGCATAATATCCGATCGACTGTCATACGAAAACCAATTTCAAATCCGAGCGTACCGTCACACTTAGGACGACATGTGGAACATTTAGAAATGAAAATGGGCTGCCACAACGGGCCCACAATCCACCACACTCATCGGGCAGATTGGGTGTCTTGAGAAATTTCCGGCGACATAAATTTCTTGAAACCATGTGCAATACCCATACCAAAATGACAAGGACAACTAGTGGAGCAACTTATTCAACTAGCCCGACCTCCAATTTGGCCGGGAAGTGGCCGAAAAACTCACCCAAAGTCAAACAAAACCTAGGTTTCTAATTGAACGCTCAAATCACCAAATTGACACAAACCAACAACCAAAACATCAAGAACACATCAAGGGGATGAAGATCTATACCTTGGTCGTCAAAAATGGTGGCCGGAAACGTGTGGCCGACGTTGAAGAAAAATCCTTAAACTTCTCTCACTCCCAGTCACTAGACGGCTCCAAATTGATCTTTGAAAACTAGTGGGTTGTGTAGAGGAGGAGGAGGAGAGGAAGATTTTGCAAGTTGTGGCGTTTGAAACAGTGGACGGACGGCGACACAGTTGCCGTCGAAAGTTCCGACGAAATCGACAGCGCAATAGGGGGGCTGTGTTCGCACAATTTGATTCTGGGGGGTTTCAGTTTTTAAAACATTTTTTCAAATTACCATTATGCTCTTTTAGTTTTTAGAGGTTTCCGGGTTCGTTACAAGTCGGAATTGAGCGTGCCGCTTGTCTACGAACTCGTATCGACGAGCCGAACGCAACGATGCCACTCGTTTTCCCAAATTCTTTTCCAAACTTAAAATGTTTTGCCCTTAATTTATTAAATAAAACTTTAAATTCCATTATGTAATAATTAATTTCCATTATTTTAATTTGTTTATTTTATTTTAATTTATTTGTTTTAATCTGGTTCGGGATGTTACAAAAAGTCTCTTTGTTATGTTGTAAATGGGCTTTGGATGTGTTTCTAAAGTCTATTTCATATAGGGTTTTTTTATATCATTTGGGTCCCTATATTCGGTATAATAGTGAATCTCCCTTAAAACAAAACAGTCTTTAAAGCATGTCTCTTTTTATTTTTTAGGGTTATTCGTTTTATTAGTCCCTGAACTTTGACCCGATTTGCATTTGAGTCCCTCAATTTCCAAAATCGTTCCCGTGGTCCTTCAACTTTAGTTTCCTTAGGACAAATGGTCTCGTCATCAATTTTGTTAACTTTTTCTGTTAAATGCATGGGTAAAATGGTATTTTTGTATTATTTTTAATTTCCAAATTCTGAATATTCCTTTTGCCCAAAAAAAATTAAAAAATCTTATTCCTATCCTCAATCAAACTAAAAACTAAAAATTAGTTCTTCTTCCTAAAAACTAAAAAAAAAAAAATCATACACAGAGAAGAGGTTAGAGCGAGAGAGAAATAGAGCAAGACAGAGGGAGACAGTTCTAGGAGTAATTTTTGGGTGTTGACACCACGTGGATGGTGTACCATCCACTAGGTGTAGGACATGTGGAATGTTTCCAATGCAGCATGTGTGCATAAAAATAATGCAAAAATTAGAAAGTAATTCCAAATGTCGTAGTGATTTGGATGACACTGCCCACGTGGCTGCACTCCAAAGACATTTAAAAATTTCTCCAGTTCTAGAGAGAGAAAGCGAAACGCTTGAATATTCTGTCGTATCATTGGAGTTCTCTGCAATCTTGGCGGCAAAGAGTTCAAGGTGAACTGAGGCGGGTTTGGTATTCGGATCGAGGCGACTTTCGGGTGACAAGAAATGGTGAATTATATGGTAACGCGCTACGACCCTTATTGGACCATGAACAGCGAAATCTGTGACGTGTGCAACCACGACTCTGTGTACGCGTCGCACTCGATTATAATATCTCTTACTTGTTTATTTGATCACTGTCCCATTTGTTAGTTTTACCATGTTTTTGATGTGTTTGTGATTATGCCTCATCTATATGTATAATTTAAATCAAACTGGGAGTGAGGGATGGGGGTTGAATTTGATCGAACAGTTAATTTGTGTTTGGTTGCCGAGAATTGAAGGATGGAAACCCATAAAAAGTGAGAACAAAGAAGAGAAAATAACAAAATTTGAATTCTGCTATTTATTACAATTTGTTTTATAAGAATTGGATCTGGCGGGGCGGTGGGTTGGGTTTGGGGGTTGGAGGGTGGTGGCTGTCGAATGGGTTTGGCGGTTGGAGGGTGGTGGTCATGGGAGAAATTGGGGGAGGGGGGAGATTTGAATTTTTTTTCTTATAATATTTTATTCATATTTTAATCAATTTAAAATTTAAAATATATAAAAATATAATTTTACCCGTGCATTTAACAGAAAAGTTAACAAAATTGAAAGCAAGACTATTTATCTTAACGAAACTGAAGTTGAAGGATCACGGGAACGATTTTGGAAATTGAGGGACTCAAATGCCAATCAGGTCAAAGTTCAGGGACTAATATAAAACGAATAACCCTATATTTTTTTTATTTGCACTTTAACGTATTAGTTCACATTTTCATCATTTTTTCTCATTTTGAATCAAACTGCTTTTGGCTCCTCCTCATTTATTTTCGCTCCTCTTTAATGAAACTGTCAACTTCTTCTTACTTGATCTGCATCCTCTCATTTACATTTTGATCATTTTTGCTCCTTTTTAATGTAACCGCCAACCTATTTTCTTATTTACTTATTTTATCATTTTCTTCCCTCTTTTTCATCAATTCAGCTGATACTCATTTATACATTTTCATTACTCTCGCCTTTTGGATCTTCTCTTTTAATTTTTCATAGTTTATGCATGCACAACGAAACTGATCCAATAGAGAGAGCCATCATTTTCCACCTAATTAGCATAGGGCCAAAGATCAAAAAGTAGTACCTAATTTGACAATAATGTAATTAAAAGTTATTAAAATTATACACTAATTTTATAATAATGTAATTAAAAATAGTACCAGTAATTCCCCTTCCGGCCAGCCGCCACCGCCGTCGGCCAGCTGTCGCCACCATCGCCTATCGTCGGCCAACCACTGACACCTGCCGCCCATCGTTGGCCAACCGGGGACCAACTCTGTTGTCCTTAATCCTAAGGAAATAGAAGATTTTGTGTCATTGAAGGGACTCAAACCTTGACCTTCAAAGGAGGAAGCCTCACTCACAAACCACTACACCAAACTTATTTTTGTGATATTTATTCAATTATACAATATTTATATAAACAATCAACAGTTAAAAAAAATCATTTCAACATAGATTCACGCAAAAACTGCAAACTGGAAAAAAAATACAATGTAGATATCAATGATGTAAACAAAAAATACAAAAAAACAAAAACAAAAACAAAAACTGCACTGCTAAGTATGGGAAAAAATAAACATATTAATAAGTGAGGAACCAAAATACAAAACCATGATGAAAGTACTAAAACAGAAACTTCTTCTTGCTTGACGGATCTGCATCCTCTCATTTACTTTTTGACCATTTTTGCTCCTTTTTAATGTAACTGCCAACCTATTTTCTTCATAGATATAATCCTCTCATTTATTTATTTTTATCATTTTCTTCCCTCTTTTTCATCAATTTAGCTGCTACTCATTTATACACTTTCATTACTCTCTCCTTTTGGATCCTCTCTTTTAATTTTTCATCATTTTCTCCCCCTTTTAAGTTATATGCATGCACAATGAAACTGATCCAATAGAGAGAGAGAGAGAGAGAGAGAGAGAGAGAGAGAGAGAGAGAGAGAGAGAGAGCCAACTTTCTCTAAAAAACCAAAATCCAATAGTCAACTTTTATTTAATTTTCTTTTTTGAACTTATCATTCTCACTCTTTTTTTTTTTATTTCTGCAAACGTCTATCTCTTTTGGGGTGGGGGTAGTTAGGCTGGGGTGTTTGGGTAAGCTTGGCACCATCATTATATATATACGCACTAAATGCATAAAAATTTCATCCAAGAACAATCTCTCTCTCTCTCTCTCTCTCTCTCTCTCTCTCTCTCTCTCTCTCTCAACATTTGCTCTAACAATGGCTCCAACTGCAACAGGCCCTGACGCTTTCAACTCCGAAACTTACGATGTTATTGTGGGAAAGGTACCAGATGACTTCAAATCATTGCATGAGATACCAGAAGAGTATGCATGGACAAACCTCAATGAACATCCATCTTTAGACTCAGATTCTGTGCCCATCGTTGATCTAAATGACCCAAATGCCTATCAACTCATAAGCCATGCATGCAGGACTTGGGGTGTGTTCCAACTCATAAATCATGGCGTCCCCAACAATGTGGTTGACGACATGGAATCTGTTGCTCAAAGCCTCTTCTCTCTACCAGCCGAACAAAAGCTCAAAGTAGCCCGAGGACCCGGTGGCATTTCTGGTTATGGCTTCTTCCTCATATCTGCCTTTTGTGATAAGAAAAATTGGTCTGAGTGCTTCACTATTTTTGGTTCACCACTTGAACATTATGCCAAACTTTGGCCCCAAGGGTACACCAAAATCAGGTACTCACAATACTCACATACACAACTTATTATTATTATTATTAATTCATGATTTTAACATGTACTCTTGATATATATATATATATATATATATATATATATATATATTATTGACATATTAATAATGTATCAAGGCGTTCTCGACATGTTCTCGAAACGTAACAACATGTCTCCATGCATTTTTTGTACCATATAACATACATGATTTAATTAGCAAAGATTTACGATTTACGGTTTAGGGTTTAAACTTACTTGTTACGTTAGGTATTGTACTATATGTAGCATATCTTTGTTTTGCATTAACCAACGTATTGATTTTCTTTTTCAGTACTATTACCGAAGAATATGAGAAAGAAATGGGAAGGCTTTCATCTAGGCTGATGTGGATAATGCTTGCCTCATTAGGTATATCCAAGGAAGATGTCAAATGGTCTGGCCCCAAAGGTGATAACCAACAAGATGCACATATCCTCCAGTTGAATTCTTACCCTGCTTGTCCTGATCCGGATCGGGCCATGGGTCTTGTTCCGCATACTGATTCAACCCTTGTCTCCATTCTCCACCAAAGCAAGATCTGCGGCTTGCAAGTTTTCCAAGAGGGCACCGGCTGGTTTAGGGTTCCACCGGTTCCCGGCGCTATGGTGGTCAACGTCGGTGACCTCATGCACATATTATCTAACGGGTCGTACGTGAGTGTCCTCCATCGGGTACTGGTGAACCAAACTCAGCACCGTCTATCAGTTGTTTATACTTATGGACCACCAGACAATGTCCCAATCTCACCCATACCAAAACTACTAAGCGCAAGCCACCCTGCCCTCTACCCACCCTTCACCAATTGGAGTGAGTACATTGACACCAAGGCAAAGCTCAAGGGCAAAGCACTTGCATCACTCCGGCTTTATGAGCCTCTTACAAATTGATCGTTTTGTTTCGTAGGTCTGAATGATCAGGCAGAGTAAGAATAAAAGTAATTACCATATCAAATAACATCTTCCGTTGTCAAAATGTCACGTGCATTTTGCTTATATGTGAAGTATGTATTGGCCGATAGTGCCCAAGGACCACGTTATGAAAGATATAGTGGGAAAATTGTCCAATTTGAAATATTCCAGTAATTAGAGCAAAAAACCAGCATCTTTGCCCCCAAAGGCATGATTTAAGATTAAAAAAACTAACAATATAATTAGGTGGAGTTTCAAAATTGAACTTTTTATAAACAGAACCAGTAAATATGACATTTTATATATATAAAAAAACCGTTCAAGTCCAATACTTTAGAAAAACTCTATGTTGTACTTTCAAGTTTCAAGTGAAAATATTGTAATACATTAAAAACCTATTAGAAAATGACAAGCAGCTAATTGAGGGTTTTTTTTTCCTCCACATAGGCTCTTTAAAGGTTTTCGTATAAAATGTCATGTTAGAATAGGTCTTTTTATGAAAATCCCATCAAAATTTATGAAAAGAGTATTAAAATTCAATGGCTCTATAGAAGCCTTAGAAGAAGACAAGCAAACATGAGAATAGGAGAAACCAAATATGAGAATAGGAGAAAATAACATTTCCTGGTCCTCAACATTCCCAAACACGGAAATGAACATCCTCCATTCCCATCTCATTTCATTCCCATGAAGATGAATATGCAAATGAAATGGACACTTAAATGGATCAGATTCAGATTTATTTATAGACTCGAAAAAATAAAAATCCAATTAGTAAACTTGTACCTTTTATTTTAGTAAAGAAACTCTTTACACACGTACACCATTCTCCAAAAAAGCAAACAAAGTAAAATTTATAGTATATATTGAATAAGATCATCATCGGAAAAGATCAATTTAAATTTGATTTAATTTGCTAAGTTGATGGATTATTGGATTCGAATCATAATTAATGTGTGTTGCTAAATGAACTTTAAAATTAATTGAGTACACCACACTATCAAACTATTTATTGAATTACTAAATTTATTCTTAGACCACGAAAGATATATTGAATTGTGAAACAAATATAATTTTAATAAGTACACCCTATTTGCCACGTATTCAACCATAATCAAATAGCGAGCACTGGCAGAGGGGGCAAGGAGGTGTCATTGAATGTTCGAAGGTCCTACGTTGAACTTGAATTGATTCTTGCCTTGAAACTTGTAAGAGGCTATTTCTCTGTTCTATTTATCTACTAAATTTGAATTATTGTCTTGCCTCCGCGATTCGTTATTGTAGATGATGGTTGGCAACATATTGAAAATAAAGACAAGGATACTGATGATGTTGTACAAGAAACATGAAGATGATTTTCTAGAGATGTGGTTGTGGTTGCAATTGAGGTGATATTCTATTTGGTTCAGTTAATTTTGTGGTTTTTGTGCAGCTAAGACTTTGGCATTTGAGGTATACAAGCTATTAGCTGAATGAAACACTTTGGCATTTGGTTTCTTTTACTACTTGTGGTTGCGAGAGGAACCGACTATTGGTTGGATATGTTTCTATTTTTTCTTTCCAAAGGCTTCGATTTTGTTTCTTTACTTTGTGTGATAGAGTGTATTAAGAGTGTACCAAGAGTATTTGGTAGTTACATAGGGTTTACTTAGTTAATTTTACATTTTGATTAAAATATTAAGGTGTATTTAGATCATAGGGTGTACTCAATTAGTTTTAAATTTCGTTTAGTAGCACTTTAATTAAATTATGAGATTAAAAACTTCAATATCAATATCTTATTAATTACACCAGATTAAGATTCTGATTCATGATCATGAACGAAATAGTGAGAATTATTTTTCTTTCTTTCTCTCTCATATTCAATACGTATAATAAGAAAATAAAAGATCATCCGGTCAAATTCAGACACCCAATATTGATTTAAGCAATAGATTAAATTAATAATCCTTAGCAGTCCTTCTAGAACATTTGAAAATAAAGAGCATCATTAACGATCTCTCTCTATCTTCCTCGTCTTTGTCTTTGGCTTTGTTCTCTCTCTCTCTCTCTCTCTCTCTCTGGAAGAACAAAGACTTTTCTAACATTTTTGAATTTGATACGTTAGCTGTCGCCACCCAATACGACTTCCTCCCTTATTTCTTGTAATAGCCGCCCTTCCTCTAACTCTATAATGCTTAACATGCCTTTGACCTTTTACAATTCTTTAGTCTCTTTCAAATTGAATCACACGCTTCTTCTTCGACCTCCATTGAAGCACAGCTATAACACCATGACCATCCACCTCTACATGTAAAATGCCGAGGTCTGCAAGCGATTAAGCTCAACCAAAGTTCATCTGACTCTCACTCTCAAGTTTTGCATGTACAATATCTGCATATCTTGCTGACTAGTGAGTTGGGTTCCTGTTCTTGCACATATATCTGTTGTACTGATTTCTAGTTTTGTTTTGTTTTCTCGATTTGGTTGCTGTTGTTGTAATATATTGTGATTTTGATTGGATTTGGCATCTGGGTATTTCTTCAATTTCATGATTGTTGACTGAATGCTGTTCAAGAGGCCTCTGATCTGATCTTTTTTGGATCATGACCTCAAAGCGGCCTCTTTTGATCCCATCTCCAAGAACCCCAAATACGCAAGAGCGCACTACTTTACCTGTCTTTTCTGATTTTGTAAATCCCAGTTCCGGTCACTCTGGATCGTTTTCCGGGATGGATTCTAAAAACCCAGCTGAGAATTCCCTCAACATTGAACCCGCCTTCATTTCTTCCTCACAGAGAAGCATTTCTTCGATTCATTCCAGGGCTTCTGGCACGAATTCTGTCCGGGAAGTGAGTTTTGGTGATGTTGGATCAAAGCCTGTACGGTATGGATCGAGAGAAGCTGATTCTGAAGCGTTCAGCATGTCCCAAAAGGAGATGAATGAAGAGGATGTAAGGAACATTTATATAGATGATCTTGGTAAGACACACGAGAGGTTTGAGTTTTCTGGGAATTCAATAAGGACGGCAAAGTACTCAATTATCACTTTTTTGCCTAGAAATTTGTTTGAACAGTTTCATAGGGTAGCATACGTATATTTTCTTGTGATTGCTGTGCTCAATCAGCTCCCCCAGCTGGCGGTTTTTGGCCGGGGAGTTTCCATTATGCCACTGGCATTTGTCTTGCTCGTTACTGCAGTTAAGGATGCCTATGAGGACTATAGGCGGCATAGGTCTGACCGAATTGAGAACAATCGGTTGGCATCAGTTTTGGTTAATAATCAGTTTCAATTAAAAAAGTGGAAGGATGTCCGAGTTGGTGAAATCATAAAAATTGAAGCAGGTGAAGCTATTCCTTGTGATATGGTACTGCTCTCGACGAGTGACCCAACTGGGGTTGCGTATGTGCAGACTATCAATTTAGATGGGGAATCAAATTTGAAGACCCGGTATGCAAAACAAGAAACCCTCTCCAGGTTGCCTGAAAAGGAGAAGATTGCCGGGTTGATTAAGTGTGAAAACCCCAATAGAAATATATACGGTTTTCACGGATTCATGGAAATTGATGGCAAGAGACTGTCATTAGGACCCTCCAACATTGTACTTCGAGGCTGTGAGCTCAAGAATACTCATTGGGTCCTCGGGGTTGCTGTTTATGCTGGTCGTGAGACCAAAGTTATGCTGAATAGCTCTGGAGCGCCATCCAAGAGGAGTCGTCTTGAGACCCGTATGAACTTGGAGATCATCATACTCTCGGGGTTTCTTGTTGCTTTGTGTACAGTTGTGTCTCTGTGTGCTGCTGTTTGGTTGAGACGCCACAATGATAAGTTGGATGACATACTCTTCTACAGGAAGAAGGACTACTCTGAGGGGGAAGTGGACAATTATAAGTACTATGGATGGGGTTTAGAGATTCTTTTCACATTCCTCATGTCCGTCATTGTATTCCAGGTCATGATCCCCATCTCTTTGTACATTTCAATGGAGCTTGTCCGGGTGGGTCAAGCTTACTTCATGATCCGTGATACTCAAATGTATGATGAGGCCTCTAATGCAAGATTTCAGTGCAGAGCTTTGAATATCAATGAAGATTTAGGACAAATCAAGTATGTATTCTCAGACAAAACTGGTACGCTTACTGAGAATAAAATGGAATTTCAATGTGCAAGCATTTGGGGAGTAGATTATAATGATGCGACAAGCAATTCGGGAAAGGACCAAGTGGGGTACTCTGTTCAAGGTAATAAATCTGTGCTTTTGATTATATTGTCTTCTGAATAATACTTTCTCTTGTTTAGGGTTTAGGGTTTCAAAAAAAAAATTACTTTCTATTGTTGTAGTAATTTCCAATTTCTTACTTCTCTTGTTTGGTATCAGTGGATGGGAAGATTTTGAGGCCAAAGATGAAGGTGAAGGCTGACCCACAGCTTCTACAATTACTAAGAAGTGGAGTGGACACAAATGAAGGCAAACATGTGCATGAGTTCTTCCTTGCATTGGCAGCTTGTAATACTATTGTGCCTCTTGTTATAGATACGTCGGATCCAAATGTGAGATTAGTAGATTACCAAGGGGAGTCTCCAGATGAACAAGCATTGGTTTATGCTGCTGCTGCCTACGGTTTTATGCTTATTGAACGAACCTCTGGTCATATAGTTATTGATATCCAAGGAGAAAGGCAAAGGTAATTTGACACTGTCTCAGCTCGCTTATTCATCAATATAAATACATTAATCTATAAATAGATAATTTTGGCATTGCGTGAGCATGCTTGTGTAACCTTGTGATTACAGTATGATAATTAATACTGAACTGCCTTTTGAGAAGTAAAGACCTTAGTTATCTCATTCATAATTTCCCACTCATGGGCAGTGCAGGTTCAATGTTTTGGGTTTGCATGAATTTGATAGTGACCGGAAGAGAATGTCAGTTATATTGGGGTGCCCTGATAAGACCTTTAAAGTCTTTGTAAAAGGTGCTGACACTACCATGTTCAGTGTCATAGACAGAAGATTGAACTTGGACATAATACGAGCAACAGAAGCCCATATTCATGCTTACTCCTCTCTGGGTTTGAGAACGCTTGTTGTTGGGATGAGAGAACTGAGTGCTTCAGAATTCGAGCAGTGGCATTCGTCTTTTGAGGCAGCAAGTACTGCTTTAATTGGCCGGGCTGCTCTACTTCGCAAGGTTGCTGGCAACATAGAGAACAATCTCATCATACTAGGTGCCTCTGGTATTGAAGATAAACTACAACAGGGGGTGCCTGAAGCCATAGAGTCTCTAAGAACAGCAGGGATTCAGGTCTGGGTTTTGACAGGGGATAAGCAAGAAACAGCCATATCCATTGGCTACTCATCAAAGCTTCTAACAAGAAAGATGACTCAGATTATAATTAACAGCAGCTCAAAGGATTCATGTCGAAGGAGTTTAGAGGATGCTGTACTCATGTCTAGGAAGCTTACAATGTTTTCTGGGGATACACACACTGCCAGAGGAAGTTCTGGAGATGGTGCGACTCCAGTAGCTCTAATTATTGATGGTACCAGCCTTGTTTATATTCTTGATAGCGAACTTGAGGAAAAGGTAATTGCTCCTAGACCTATCTGTTTTGTTTTCTAAACTTCTTGATGATGTCTTGTATGCTTGTTTTGATCTGAGTGATGTCTTATATGCTGATCAAACTTATTTCATACTGCAGCTCTTTGACTTAGCCAGTAGCTGTTCTGTGGTGCTTTGTTGCCGAGTGGCTCCATTGCAAAAAGCTGGAATTATTGCCCTTGTGAAGAACAGGACTGCTGATATGACACTTGCAATTGGGGATGGTAATTATTCTTCTGTTGATTTCACTTAAATAAATATCATATACTTCCAACACCAAAATCAATATCTTATTCCCAGTCTCATTGGGAAATCATGTTGATGGTAGAGTTTTTTCTGGAATATTGGTAGGTGCTAATGATGTTTCCATGATCCAAATGGCTGATGTGGGAGTTGGCATCAGTGGCCAAGAAGGTCGACAAGCTGTAATGGCATCGGATTTTGCAATGGGGCAGTTCAGATTCTTAGTTCCCCTTTTATTGGTACATGGGCATTGGAATTACCAGCGAATGGGCTATATGATATTATACAATTTTTACAGGAATGCAGTGTTTGTGCTTATTTTATTTTGGTGAGTAATTCTTTGTCCGATAAATTTTCAGTTCATGCATGCCACCAAGGTCACTGTCAGTGGCTTTTGTGCAGACTTAAGTTCTTTTCCTTCAGCCTGAAAAGGTCTTGAGATACGTTGGTTTTTCTTTTTGAAGTTATAAATCAAAAGAAAACAAAATACTAGACAGAAGATTGCTCATGGTTATGTAGGTGTGGAGTCACAGTCATTAAGGGCCAAAAGTCGTCTAGTTCCATTTTTAAAAGCCATAAGCTAATTTCTGGTTATGAATCTGATGTGACATTTGAACTTGAAGCTATGAGGTTGAAGATAGTCAGATTTAAATCTATTTGTGTCAAACCTAGGTTGTTGTGTCCAGATTGTCATGTGTTATAATTGATGCTGAATCTTGATGCAAGTTATAATAGGTTTTAGTTTACATGGAAAATGAAGGAAAGAAGAATAATTATGAATCCTTGCTTATCCATTTAGCTGATTAAATTTCATGTGCTTTCTGTAGGTATGTGCTCTTTACTTCTTTTACTTTGACAACTGCGATCACTGAATGGAGCAGCATGTTGTATTCTATAATCTACACTGCAGTACCCACAATTGTTGTTGGGATTCTTGACAAGGACCTAAGTAGAAGGACCCTTCTGACATATCCTCAGCTATATGGAGCTGGTCAGAGACAAGAATGCTACAACTCAAAACTATTTTGGCTAACGATGGTTGACACATTGTGGCAAAGTCTGGCCGTCTTCTTTATCCCTCTCTTTGCATATTGGGGCAGCACCATTGATACATCAAGTATTGGAGATCTTTGGACACTTTCAGTGGTAATTTTGGTTAATTTGCACTTGGCTATGGATGTCATCCGGTGGACGTGGATTACACATGCAGCCATTTGGGGATCTATAATTGCGACTTGGATTTGTGTCATTGTCATTGATGCTTTACCTTCACTCGTTGGCTACTGGTATGCCCACTAATTTAGTAGTATCAGATTTATATACTTTTTTTTTTTCACCAGCATATTTGCATTTATACTACTATCGCACCCTATGAGATGCAGTGGCAAGCATTTATGTTGCATTTCATGTCACACACTGCATGTAAAGATTACATTTCATGACCTCTCGAA
Source organism: Prunus padus (assembly GCA_024362665.1). Lineage (NCBI taxonomy): Eukaryota > Viridiplantae > Streptophyta > Magnoliopsida > Rosales > Rosaceae > Prunus > Prunus padus. Next base: position 17,404,406 of record JANFAM010000009.1, on the reverse strand, counting down.
CTCAGTGGCTCATTTAAATAGTGCAAGTGCAAACAGCTCACAATATTGAGGCAAATAAAGAACGCACCAAAAAACTAAATATTAAGTTAATTGTCTCCTTATGGGTTACTATTTTCAACAAAGAATTCGATGGAAGTTTTCTTTACATTGCAGGCACAATATCTATATCTCATATAAAAATGTAGTAGTTCATGCCTCCACAATGTATTCCCAAAGTAACCATTATTTCCCATAAATTATTTATTCAAAGTACATAGGGTTGATTGGTTTTCTTTTCTTTTATTTCCACTTATTGGATCTAGGTAGAGTGACATGTGGGTTAATTGATTTTACCTTAGTATATCTCTAAATTATTTCTAGTAACGGTCTCAAGTCACTCCATCTGCTGTCTCTTGGAGGCTTCAGAAACCTGAAGCAGTGAAGTGCGGGTGGTAATTGGGCAAGTTCATTTTCTTCTAGCTAGGGCAGAATTGTTTAGGGTTGGTAGACAATAGCACTTGTTGGCTGACTAATTTCTGGGGACCTGTCTGTCAGAAGTATGGTATCATGGTTTTTATTCATGCACTACATGCACTACTTATTTCCATTTGTTACACTTTTGAGGTTAAGTCATAGGTGTTGAACTTCTGACTGAGGTATGTAATGAGCTCATAACCAGCAGTTTGTGGTTGAACATGATAATTTTTGTCTTTCTTCCGAAGAAGAGTGAAGAAACCATGTCTGAGAAATACCCATTACCAATTATTATTTTTCTTTCTTTGAACTAAAAATAGGCATCTCCAGTCAGAAACTTACAACTGCCAACAAAACCAAGTTTGTTGTACTATGAGAAGCTCCATACATGCATCAAACTGAAATTTTCCATCCATAATGTATGATACTTGTATATGTGTATACTAATCTTTGCCGTTCCAAAATAATTTGACAGGGCCGTTTTTGAAGTCGCAAAGACTGCATCATTTTGGTTATGTTTGCTTGCAATCACCATAGCAGCAATCGCTCCTCGCTTTGTTGTAAAGTTTCTGTATCAGTACTATAGACCTTGTGATGTCCAGATTGCAAGAGAAGCTGAGAGGTTTGGCAATCCGAGTGCGTTAAGCCCTGTACAAATAGAAATGAATGCTATCTTGGACCCCCCAAGGAGATGAGAAGGTGATGCAATTCATTTTTTCATCTCCTTTTTTCTTTTTCTTCTGTAATATGTGTTATTCTTTAGGCTGCTTCAGAGTCTCTCTCTCTCTATTGGTTGCCTCATTTTTCATTGTTTGCTATCCAAAGGATAGGGTTGTAACTTTGTAGTTCTAGGTTTATATCTTGTGTTCCGATTTTGTTTTGTTGTATCGCATACGATTCATTCAGTGTAATTAGCCTTATTTAAACGGTGAATACTTAGACACTTGGTACATGAATTTTACCACAAAAGAGTTATAACAAGAGTTTTTGTTGTCTTTTCTTGGCGGGTTTATTTCCTTCAGTAGTTGGATTCAAACTCTCTCATTATTTTCTAATTCTTGGTTTTTAACCTAAATCGTCTATTGAGTTATAAACAAGATGGGACAATCCTCGAGTTTCCAGCAGACGACTAAAAACAAAGAATCCTTTGTTTTCAGTGTAAATCATCTATAGAGTTTTACCATTAGCCAGATTTTATGTTTTTAGTTACCAACTCTTTCGGATAACACTCTCAACCCAACCCTCAAAAATTGAAATAAAATGAAGGCTAGATTCCCTAGTCTTAAGTTAAAAAATTAAAAAATTAAAAAAAAAAAAAAAAAATCCCTAGTCCCAGTTTAGGGTGGCAAATTTAACATTCAAGATAAATAATTAAAAATTCCAAAATCTGAGGCTAAGCTTGGTACATTCAAACTTAATGCATAAACAAGATAAATACTGATAACAATTCAAGATAAATACTTGTAACAATTCAATTAGTTCTTTTTCTTCAAAATGGTCATGTAATTTGAGTAAAGATTAAAAGACAAATATTATCAAATTCTAACTATATTTTTAAAAACTAACACTTCCACATGCTTGATCAGTTCATCTTTGCCTTTGAAATTATCCGTAAGTGATTAAAAATGCCTAGAGGGGGTGAATAGGCCAATTTAATATTATAATTAATAAATAATAATAAACTTCGCTAGCACGTGCATAGCATAAAATAAAGGAACACAGAGTTATTTTACGTGGTAAAACCCCACTTATGGGGAAAATCCACCCCACTTATGGGGAAAATCCACGGGACTTCTCAGTCCAAAACAAAACCACTATAGAACGATGATTACAAGTACTCACACACTTATTATTTTACGTGGTAAAACCCCACCTCTAGGGAAAATCCACGGGACTCCTCAGTCAAAACAAATCCATTATAGAACGATGATTACAAGAAGTACTTACACACTTATCCTAGACACATTCTAGCTAATGTTTACAGACTTCTTCATAACTCAACTTCTGTCACGGGATGATCTTTCGACACTCCTTATGTTGAACGAAATACTAGTCACGATTGCTTCAAACTCACCAGAGAAAAACCCCCACCATGGTCTTGGTGCCCTCAACCGTATGAGTCAACAATTAATGCAAATGAATGCAATATGAATGATAAAAGTATTTCATAAATCACTAAGTAAACATGAAACACTTAATGATTTATCTCAAATAAAAACTTAGCTTTCCTAACTTTATGGACTGAAAATATGATCGTGAAAGCTACATGAAGAAAGAAGACAACCTTATTATCTAAGTGGTTTTCTTCACAAGGAAGAAAACCTGCGTTCAAAACACAATCTCCACAATTGAATGCTTGACATAAAATCAATGATATGTTCCTACTATGTATAAAACTCACGTGTACTCCAAGAAGGATATTCACAATCACTTTATCAAGATTCCTAATATTCTTGAATTAATTCCAAGACTATCCCAACCCTTTAGACACATTGATCTGATTAAAAATGTGATTGCCAATCAAAGATACTTTCCAATACAAAGCAAGATTACCCTTGTGGCACAAGGAAATACCAACGTGATCTTCAATCAAAATACTTGAAAGACAAGTAGGAATTTTATAATAAAAGAAAGAAAGAATAAACAAAAGATATTGAAAAATATGCCTAAATGAGATGCGCTTCTAAAGGGATTCTTATTGACTTAAGATCAGAGAAAATCATGAAAATAAAATCGTATTGAATGCCAAAAAGGTTCTTATCATGTATGCATGAGAAATGCCATGCCTTACCCTTCAAATCAAATGTCTCGTACGTGTTAAGTCACAATTTTGGAATTTGAGGATTGCTAAGCTATTTTAATCCTCAAGTTTCTAGAAATCAGAGACATCAATTTTTCTTCAACCGTACAGCTAAATGACACTACCAAATCTTAAATTCTAGGAAATACCAACACAATTTCATACTAACAGCCTTCCTTGAGCATTTTATAACGTACTTGAAATTTCATTTCATCCTTAACAACCAAAGCAAATAGCAGCAACTTAATTCAAATTTCTTTTCATCTTCGACACTCAAAGCAAAACAACAGCAACCTACTTGACATTCCTTTGCATCCTTAACACCCAAAGCAAAACAAAATTTATTTGCATCCTCAATTGACAGGGCCCGACCCGAATTCCCCCTTGAAACTTGTGTCGAATCCTGTTACCTGCCCGTCAACCAACCGATGCCGGGCCCACTACTAAATTTACACCTCTCACCCGTAAGTTTAAGAAAAAGGGGTCGAGACTTTTGCTAAAATTTCGGTAGAGTCTCTCAGGAAAAACTGACATTTACCCAAAAATTTTACCTGCAAACAACATTAATTTAAATCTCCCAACTGGCAGCACACACCAACTACAAATGGCTCCGGCCTTAAATTCAATCCTAAGTGGGAAATATCAAAGTAACTACTAGAATTAGTTTACAAAGTTCGTTTCGAATAAACAATGAAATAGCAAGCGAGTCCTACTAGGTGGAATAACTGGGACTTCACCAACGACGGTGTAGCTTACGTGGTCATCCGAACTCTAAGCTATCTACTTCATGGGGGCACAAAACAGTAAAAGTGTGAGTGGACAAAAACAAAGTTTTTCTTGAAAGTATTTATACAGAACATACTAACCCCCTCTGTTTTCGCAAACCTTTGAAAACTCATCAATACATAGCAGGCATATACACGTACATGAATAAAATGTGATATATACATAAGTAGGTAAAACAAACTTGGAATTTAACTGGTAAGTAAAATACCATTAACACAATCTTGTAATTCAAACAACATTTAAACCCAACACATCAAGTAAACTCAAAATACAATTCAACCGAATTTCAGTCTCAATCGAATTCATACAAAAACTCTCCACCCAAGTACACTTATGGGGAAACTGGCCAACCCTGTGTAGACAATCGGCAGGGAGGCAGAGGAAAACATCCTGGGAACAATCATCACTAGCTAGACACTCGTATTTGTGGTACGAGTACAGGCATTATACTGAGGCAACCCGAGGATGGGAAAGCTGTCTAACCACCTGTGTAGACAATCAGGCAGGTGGCTGGGGAAAATATCCTGGCCGGACACCTGCAAAGCAAGCTCAATGCGAGTACAGGCAATTACAAATTACAAATCACTGGCCGTACACCTACAGAGTAATCTTTATGCAGGTACAGGAAAAATCCACTAGCTGGACACCTACCCACGTAGGTACAGACAATTCACTGGCCAGACATCTACAGTATAACCTTACTGCAAGTACAGGCAAACCACTGTATCTTTTTCCACATGCAAGAATTATACTTTTCTGAAGGCAAACAATAACTTTTGAAGGCAACCGGGACTGGGTACCTAGGGTGGGTTTGAAAACCACTTCTCGACACTTTAACATAAAAACTCCCTTTTCCACAAATCCCTTTTCCAAAACTCTTTCCCAAAACCCTTCTCACTTTTCTCAAGCAATTCTCAATCCTTTAAAAAACAAAACTAAATTCCAAGTATGCAACGTACTTAATTAAAATAAACAAAACCCCCTTTTTAAACCGTTAACAAATCCCAAATTTCACTACTTTGAATTCCAACCACTTACAACTCTTTCAAAACCGATCTCAAACTAAATCCAAATATTAAACCATAATTAATCACTTCCAAACATTTAAGAAAAACCATGGATTCCACAAAACTACGTAATTGATAAAAAAAAATACCAAAATTCTGAAGATATATAACCAATATAAAATCAACCCAACTAAAACCAAACACTTGAAAAGTAAACACCATAAATAATTTATTCATAAAACATTTCATAAACCATCATAGCTGGAAAAATCATTAAAACCATAATTAAATCATTCATGCAACATTTCATAAAAACCGTTTATAAAACAAATGTCTACTCACACATGGTCCAAAGCGCACTTAACCCTCTGTGGCTTCGTCGGAGCGATTCGTTGCGCCAAAGAACCTATTTGTGAGAATACCAGGATTAACTTCATAATCAAACCCAAACTTTACTTTAAAAACCAAACTCTAGTTCCCGGGATTCCAAAATGTGTGCACGTCCTTTAAGAAAATTCCTAAGGCCAAACTAGTACTTTCCAATAACCAAGACGGTCTCAAAAGACCTGTGGTCAACTGTCCGGTCAAACTAACACTTTTCGAAAGGTAAAACGATCTCGGAAGACTCACGGTAATTGAAAATTATAGCGATTGAAAAATCTCCAAACCGCGGGTCATGACCTATACCAAAATGTCAAGCACAATGAGAGGAGTAACTTTATACCTTGGCTCGACTATCAATTTGGCAGTTAAAGCCCTCGAACAGCTGGTTTTCTCGCCCGAAAAACCTAAAATTTATGGGTTTCGATTCGGTGGTTTCGCGTTGGAATTGGATCGGGTCTTCGAGGGGAATTACAGATGAGAGGTGGGGGAGTGTTTTGGGTGTGGTATCACTGCCGGTGGTGGCTGGAGTTGGCCTGCGCAACCTTTGAAACTTTCGGAGATATTTGGCAATTTTGGGGTTGAATTTTGAATCCAAAATTTGGAGAATTCTGGGAGTTTCAATGGTAGATATCTGATGGGTTTTGTAGTGGAGGAGGAGGAGAATAAATCTCATGAAGGCGGCGTCGAAAAATCTCCTGGAAGAGATGGCGCCACGGTGCCCGCGACATAGAGGAGAGAGAGAGAGAGTGATTGGGGGAGGAGAGAGAGAGCTGAGGGAGAAAAGTGACTGTGCGTGTGGGTCCCACCAGGTTTTAACTGTTTTAAAATTTTTTTTCAAATGACCAAAATGCCCTATTTCATTTTTAGACCTCGGAATCAAGCGTGCCGCCCGTTTATGGGCTCGTTTCGATGAGCCCATCACAACAGGCAACCCATTTTTCCAAATTCTTTCCTGAACAATAAGTGACTAGAATACCCTTAACTCCAAGGGCAAAATTTTAATTTCACAATTGAATTAAATTGAATAAAGCGATTAAATTGGGTTCGAGATGTTACATCAATAGCCAAAGCAAAACAGTAGCAAGCAACCTACTTGAAATCTCTTTGCATCCTTAATAGCTAAAGGAAAATAGGAGCAGCACCACCTACAAGATAAAGGTAAAAAGCAACAAAATAACAACTAAAAAAGTATTATTGAAATAATCTTCTTCTTTCATTTTGAGAAGCAAAATCCTCAATTATTCTTTCAAATTCAAGCTTTTCTAGCATATCCTTTTCAATACATAATATTGCTAGCCCATTTAGCATTTCTTGTGACATGGTCGACCTCAATTAAGATTTCAATAATTTTAATTTTGAAAAGCGTCTTTCTGCAGATGCAATAGTATTTTATATACAATCAAAACATTTGGAAAACAGTCCATATCATTTACAAACTATACAATTTCAATTGTTGTATTTGCTACTCTTGGTAAAATCAATTGCAGCACCTGTAACTCTAAAAACACATCACTTACATCAACATCAGAAAATTCACAATTTCTAAAGTAGTTTCAAGATTCACATAACATTTTTTCAATTCATCATCACTCAATGAAGTTAACTTCTTTGAATTAAAAAGGACCCAAAAATACCTGCATTTGTTGGCATTTGTTTAAACCTACTCTTTAGTGAAGAAAGAGCCATATCCACTACAAAAAAAAAAAAAGTTGCGTCTAAATGATTCGTCAACTAATTGTATTATCTCATCATTGGCATTCTCATCAAAAATAGGGTAAATTTTACTTCACTACTCGGAAGTTTCCCGAAATTCAAACTTTGCTACACAAAGTTTTTTTTCGTCTCAATCTCATTCCTAAACTTTGATTTTACTACCACTTTCATACCTCCGTTAGTTTGACTGTCAAGTTTTCCATTAAACGATGACATGGCATTCATAGCTCCACATGGACGAATAAACAATTAAAAATAATTAAAAATTTGTATTATTTTATAAACAATTAAAATTAATAAAGCTAAAATTTTAAAATCAATTGTATAAAAAATTAGAAAAAGTAACACAAACAAAAAACTAAAAACAAAAACAAGAACATTCAAACCAAGCCCAGAAAACCCACCCAACCCTATATCTGCCGCCCCCTCCTCTTTCTCTCTTCCCTCTTCTCAGACGAAATGGCAGAACCCATTTCTATGACTTTGACCTTCTTTAGAAAATTCATGCTTAATCCCCATATCATAAGCAATTGTTCTAGCTTCAATCATAGCTGATGCAAACCCATTTTTTCTATAATTCTTCATAAAAGAAATGAGCCCCTTCAACTCTTTTATAGCAGCATCAATGCACATATCTTTAGATTGTAACTCTTGGCTGATGAAGTTAAATTTCAACAAAATATCATGCCAAATAACCATGCTTATTAAAAACTCAAAATTTTCAAGTTCATGTGTTGCTAAACTTTCAACTTCACTTTTTGTTTTAGCATCTTCACTAATTTATGCTACTTTAAGTTCATGGATTTTTCAAATACTCATTTTCTTAAGATAATTTTTGAGGGCTTTTATTCCTTACACCTCAAATAATAAAACATGATTTTCTAGTATTTTTTATTGAATCCAAATTGGGGGGAGGGTGTTGTACTTACATTGTAAACTTAGGGGGGTGTATTCAATTCAGATTTTAAATGATTTTAAAAGAATTATAAAGTAGATGGAGTTTAATTGAATTTAATTGAGTTTAATTGAATTCTACAAATTCCACATAGATTTTGACTGAATTCGTGTATATATTTTAAATGAGTTTGTTAGAGTTTTATTACTGATTTTAATGGAGTTTATAGCACTCAACAAACAAAGTGTTTAGGGGTGATGATGGTGGTGGTGGTGGCAACGGTGGTTTGTGGGTGGTGGTGGGGGTGGTAGTGGTGGTGGCGGTGGGAGTGAGGTGGTAGAGGTGGTGGTAGTGGCAGCGGTGATGGTGATGATGCTGGTCGTGGCTATGGTGGTGGTGACGGTGGGCGTGATAGGGGGCTAACAGTGGTGGTGGAGGTGGTGACGATGGTGATGGTACTGGCGGTGGTGGTGGTGGTGGTGACGGTGGGGTGATGGTGGCGGTGGGAGTGAGGTGGTGGAGGGGCGGCGGCAGTGATGGTGATGATGTTGGCAGTGGCTATGGTGGTGGTGACGGTGGGGGTAATGGTGGGGCTAATAGTGTGGGTGAGGGTGATGGCGGTGGTGGTAATGGTGTTGGGGTGGTGGTGGTGACGGTGGGGATGATGGTGGGGCTGGTAGTGGGGTTGGCGATGGTGGTGGGGTTGGTGGTGGTTGTGCTAGGGGTGGTGGCGGCGACGATGATGACTGTGGTGGTGGTGGTGGCGGTGGCGACGACGTTGATAGCCATGATAAGATGGTGATAGTAGAAGTGGTGAAATCATATCTTGAGAATAAAAATAATATATCTATCAAAATCTCTGGGGAGAAGCTAAGATTTTTCATGGCCTAAAATTAGTCTATTATCAAACGAAATCCGCCACTTTATGTATTTCCTTTAAAATCAATGAGTTTTTGAATACACCCAAACTTTGTTTAACTTCTAAAAAGTCATAATTGAATACACCTAGATTTTGATGTATTTTTTTTTAAAGTCAATTGAAATCTGAATTGAATACACCCAAACTTTGACAAACTCTTTTAAAATTTTAATTGAATACACCTAGACTTTTAAACTCTTTTAAAATCTTAATTGAATACACCCCCCTTAAGTATAGAGTAAATGCAGTATAAAATGACCACCTTCTACAACCGTATCATATATTTCAAACAGGCTTTTTGCTTGATTTCAAAGATGAGGAAAAACATATATCAATCAATCAATATGACCAAGCCTTTCCAAAATCAAGCAGCTGCACTCTTGGCTTAATTCATATTTCCAAATCAGAATTCAAAATGCAAATAAAGTTTTTCCAAATCCAACAGTTGTTATATCTGTAAAAATGGGCAGATTCCTTTTATGCACTATAAATATAATAACAGTTATTATTGGGAGAGCTTCATTTATATTCTCCATTGTTAGGCTTACTGTTTTAAATCTTGAATTGCATTAGTCCTATTCGCCCCCCTCTAGGGTTGGATCCCTTGGGCGATGATGGCAAGATGGTAGGATTATGAAGCCCAATAAAAGGTTGATATTAGTTGATATTAAAGTTGGATTGAATTATGTCTAATTCTGTTAGGCCATGTGTAACAAGATATTTAAACTAATCCAGCATCTCACTCGTGTGTAATACCAAACACATAATCTTTTCGACCGAAAAAATAAAAAAACTACAATAAGATAAAAATCATTGTGATTGGCACAATTTCGCTTTCTAAGTAACTTCACATTAGTTAGTTTGTAACAATATACACCACATCAATTAAATTTTTGTTGTAAATAAAATCTAAACCATCACAAACCCCAAATCATCAAGGGCAAAAGACATATTCAGGCATTCGAGTATAACATGTCTCATCTCAGAGTTTATACTTCATATTAACTAGCTGTCTGAAAATCCCCAAAGTCATCATCTGGTATATCTTGAGTGATTTCATTTCCAGAAGAATTTGATTCTTTTGAATCTTCTGTTGATTCTGCGGCTTTGTGGTTATAATCCCCCTGAAGATTGAGATTTGGGGGAAAGTTTGTGGGAGACTTCTGACCAGTAGACGGTGAAAGTGGTCCTGGGGGAGGTGGTGGTGGTTTGATACAAATCAAGGGCTCTTTTTGGTTGGCCTTTTTCTCTGGTGAGTTGTTCTCAGAAACCTTGGACTTGACAATTTCAGCGCTTTTCTGTTGACAGCAACAAGAGATTAAATTCAATCAGAGTACTCCAGTAAGTAGCATGAATCAGAGGACACAGTTGACAAGAAAATGCAGATGCACTAACGTTCTTTAATTGTAGTACAAGAGTCTCCCCCTCTTTTAAGCTGTAATCAACCAAGGAAGTTTGCTGAAATTTTTGCTCCATCTCTTCTGCAGTTTTCTTTTTGTCCAGATATCTTCAAAACAATTTAGAAGGGTACATGAGCTTGAATGATGAAATTCATCCTCTAATGCATATGCATTTAAAATCAACTAACAAACTTCTAAAATGTTGTAGACAAAATGAAGAAGGGGCAAAATTGTAATCACTGTACATATGGGACATACTTCATGTGATCATGCAAGGCTGCTTGGAAATCATAAGCTTCTGTTCTTTCTCGAAATCCTATGCCAATGAAAGCATGCCGAAGCCGACCATCTGCATAAATTTCAAAGTAATGAGAAATAATAAATGGAAAAATAACTGGAAATAAAAATTAACTGAAAAGGCAAAAATTGCATCAGAGTCAGGCACAAAATTTTGGGAAAGTGGGAATACTAAGAGGTTATACAAGAGGTGAAATAAAACGAAGCAAAAGAAGTGGCACAATCCCTTCTATGGAAAAGAGTCACTCCTGTCTATGGTTTTCTGACATATCACCACATGGTGGTAGCACTACTCAAGCAATAAATATGCTCCCCTGTCTAACAGAATTAAATACATTCCTGTATATGCTGCCCAACTGAGAAAATGTCTTCGTCTGATTTAAAAAGTTGGGCTGCAATATGATGTGCCCTTCCAGTAAATGAATCTAGATTTGCACAGGCCTCTTTTGTTCTACATTACATATGTATCTAATCACCCACTATCCCAGCCTTGTATAGGCATCCCAGTGCCTACCTTTGAGAAACGATTGACAGAAGTGGGGAAATTGTATATCACAGTGATATTAATACAGTGATCTGCAAATGCTTTCTACATTCTTGTAAAAATACTTCTTCCGTCCTTATTTCAAGGTAGACTGTTCTTCATCTAAAATAGCCTGGTCTACTCTTGTCCAAACCACTATGGACAGATGGAAAGCTTGTGAGTATTAGCCCTCTCCCACTACTAGGAATATATTTGAAAGTTTTTACGTCTTGTAAGCATAGTTCCTCATGTTTAGAATGGATATACTCTGCTGTCATAACAACCTCTCTGGTGTCTAGATCTACGACATTTCTTCTCAAAATATCATCAATAGGGAGGACCTAACTAAGGCCAAGTGTGGGCGTCCGCCCCCAAAACATAAATGTTTTTAAGCTTAAGGTACTTGATCTCTACTTCTAAGTGGGCTAATAATGGTATTGACTGATAATCTAAGCCTCCACACAGTTCCATTTAGCCTACTAAGAACCCGCCAAGCCCCCACATGCACTAAATCTCAGGTGTGCCAAAGGTGGACAAGTGGAAAGATCTATCTTAGGAGTCAATAATGCCTTTGAATTGTTCCAACAATAGTCTAATAGGATTCCCTAAACAAGAGATCTTAAACCAATGAAGCAAGTATAGCAGCTCACCAATGTTCTCCTCTACACGTAGCACAAAATATCTGCAGAACGAAAAACATTATTTAGACATTCTCTAGATACTAATCAAAATGCATAAATTGAAACTTAAATAAGATTCTGCAGTCCAATAAAGATGGCCTCCAGTTTAACTAGAAATACAAACCTGCTGCTATCAATTACAGGTTCCACTGGATGAGGCTCTCCTTTTCTCAAAAAAGCCCGAGCATATAGTTCACCTGTAAGGATATATCATATTACAGTAGAAGAAACAATATGTCTCATACTACAAAAGGAAGAAATACAACTTCATCTAATAATAACTAAAATATCCTCACTGGTGTTCTTATCTTCAAGTTTGATAATGCACTCTTCTCCTTTGCTGATTACTTTCAATATCCCTTCCCATACCCATTTGTTTACATCCCATTCATCAGCCCTGAAATAAACTTCAGACACTTAAAACTCAACTCCAACACATGCAATGAAGAGTTCCAGCAGTTATCAATTCGAATAGAAGAGTACTCTTCTTTTTGTTTGTTCATTCTATGATTAAAAAGCATCCAATCTCAGGATTAATAAAACTCATCTCCATTTGTTTGTCTATTTTTTGACCTTTTGATTTGTTGCCAATCCAACTCCATCTCAGAAAACTTATCCACAAAATAGCTTTTAAAAGCTCACACAATCTAGCCTAACTGTAAGCTTCATTTCGAGGTAACTGATCGATGTGTGGTACAGAAGCATCAAAATTACAAATAAATCAGATTAATCACAACTAAACTGCTAGATGCATATCAAATTTTCTATTTTCATGAGTTGAGCATAACCTGTATGAAGCAGCACTTTTCCTCGGTGGTATCTGCACAAACAATATAATAGCTTAGCTTGATATCACAAATAACTTCAAGAACCCTACATAACAGTAACCATACGTTTCTCTCATTATCGATTTCTTATAATTACTTGCTCAACTGTAATTTAAAACCCATGACTTTGTATAACTTGATAGATCCAAACAAGCACCAATAAATTACTAAATGGTAAAGGATCTCACCATCAACTTGTTTTAGCAAAAAATTTAAATATTTTCACCATTAACCTAAGTTTACACTCCAACAAGTTCATTTAACTATAACATCAATAATCAAATTAACCAAAAGAACAAAGAAAAAAATTCCAATCTATTCAGCCATTAACCTAACTTACACGCTAACAAAATTCATTCAACTATTACATGCATCAACAAACATGAAGAAATCTAGTTGAATTATGCATTTTCCATTGCATTCCCAAGATACCCTTCAACAGAATCACTACAAAAATTCATGAAAACACAGGGATTCGGGCACATCAGGTATTGTATATCAAAATGAACTATACCAAGTAGACATAGCATTCAGGCACTTGAAAGAGAACAAACTCCAGAGCTTCAGCTTCGTTCTCTTCTTGATCATTTGGCGACGCCTGTTCCTTCTGCATTTTACAGTGAAGAGATAGAGAGACCCAGATTGGGATCAGAACGAGTGACCAAATGTGAATCTGAAACTGGTTTTCTGATTGGAATTTGGTAAATTAATTTGGGTTTTATTTAGACTTTCAAGATTTATATCTAGGAGGAGGTTTCTAGTCTCTCTCAGTTTCCTTCCTCTGTACAGAGACGGTCGCAGAGCTCTTTATCAGTGTCCTGGTCAGTAATTAGCATAACCAGCGGGAACCGTTGGATTAGATTACTTTTCTAATCTAAGGCTTTGTGACTGTTTGCTGATTTAAACAAAAATGGGATTTATGGACAGTTGTGATCCATGGAAAGGTCTATTATTGTATGCGATCAGATGGAGTCAACGAATTTGATTTGGTTCGGAGAGGTTGTTTGCACTTGTGGGAAACACCGAAAAGGGTCATTTCATTGCAAAGAATATGCTTTGGATAAGTCGTAAGGGGTGGCAATTTTCGAGATGATCCAATATATGACTCGAAACTTGTATCGAAAATTAGCAGGTCAATTCGTAATATTAAAATTTTGGGTTATTTTTGAGTCAACTCGCTATTGATTGGTTAATAAATGGGTGAGTTTCGGGTCAACCCGTCAACCCACTAAAATACATATGTAATCCGTTTATTAAACGTGTCAACCTGCCAACCTACTAAAATACCTATATAACCCGCCAACCTACTAAAATACCTATGTAACCCGCCAACCTATTTCTTGTTTCTTCTTCGTTTTTTTTAAAAATTTTTTTGTTTCTCTTTCTCAATCTTCACACTTAGAGAGAGGCAAAATATAATCATTGTTTTATATAAAAAATAGAAAGTGCAATTACTTGATTAAATTATCAAAATTCATGTTTTTTATTTGCTACCACTTAGCGGGTGATCCCGACACGACTTGAAATCCACACGAGAAATTAGTGAGTCAACCCCTATACGACGCGTTTATTAAATGAGTCAGGTTTGAGTTGAACATTCTTGACACGTATATAATTCTGACACGACACGACCCATTATCAACCCTTTGGGTAGATAATAATCAACTAGTTCTAGAGCAAAAGGGATACAATAATTTCACCTTTAAAATTTGTACCTTCAAAAAACAAAATGATGGTGAAAAGTGTAGGGGTTTACGGTTCAAGTGAAAGATGATGACATATGACATGGCCCGAGCAGATTGTCCACTTACAATCCGCCATGTGGATGGCCTTGATAGCAAAGATCTCGATATTTGGTCCCACAAGACCCGACCATCCTCACAAAAACCTGACCAGACCAATTTGCCATACCATTGTCTACGACCAATATTGGTCGGGTTGGACACGCTCACCCAACCTAGGCACTTGGGGCAAAATCAGCATGAGCTTCTTCCAGTGGCGGATCCAGGAAATTTACTTCCGAGGGTCAACGTCTAAAGGCTTGAAAAAAAAATTTATACACAATATACCCATAAAAAATGAAACGATAACATAATAATTCATAATTAATAGAAATAATTGTACATTACAAATGTCCACGACGAGTTTTCATATTCTGAAAACGTGACATTATAGTTTCATTATCAATACAAGCAAACACATCTTTCTCAATATAAACAAGTAAGCTGTCACTCAACCACTGATCTCCCATTCGGTTGCGAAGTGGACCTTTCACAATATTCATAGTAGAAAATGCTCTCTCCACAGAAGCAGTTGCAACCGGTAAAGTTAAGGCTAATGTGAGAAGCAAATAAACATAATTATAAGTTCTATGCAATCATTTCTCCACCATTTTTCTTGCAAGGCTACCAATCTCTTTCAATTCAGAAAAATCCATCACCGTATGCATATGATTAATATAAATCTCAAGTTGATCTTCAAGTGCCAAGAGATCTCGGGGAGTAAATTCTTGAGGATAAAATTCAGCAAAACGAAGTATCCTTTGTTTGTCAAATACTATGAATGAATCATCTGGACTCAAACATGCCAAACAAAGAAGTAACTCAGTATTTACCTCACTGAAGCGATGATTTAACTCCGCAAGTTGCCACTCAATGATTTGAATAAAGATGTCCACACGATAATGATGAAGGTGTGTTATTCTAGGAGCTCTTCGATGTGATCTCCATTGAGCTACATATGCATCATCCATGTTTGGAACCAAGATATCATGTTTGCCACAAAAGGAGGATACTTGATCAAGTAAGGCTTCAAATGCATTCTCTCTCATGTTTTGTAGTTGGTCCTTACAAATTTTGACTAACGTCATTGCATTCCCAATATCTTGGTCTTTCCTTTGTAAAGCTTGTGACAAGTCATTTGTAACTCCCAATATAGATCTCATGAAAAATAAGTGAAATACAAAATCAAAAGATTGTATTTCTCTCAATGACCTATTTGCTTCACCTAGATTATCAGTGGAGCCATCCTCAATAATCAATCTAAGCACTTTCACCACAGATTTAAACAAGGAGATGATACTAATTAATGTACCATAATGTGAGTTCCACCGTGTATCACTAGGACGCTTGAGACACGTTTCTTGATTTAAGCCTCACCCTGTTGGAAAAGTATCTTTTTCAAGAGCTTCTATAATATCCTTTTGTAGTTGATCTCTGAGCATGTCACGACGCTTACACGAAGCTCCAACAATATTAACCAAGCTATTGCAAGATGTGAAGAAAGTGGCAATATCAGCATTTCCCTTTGCCACGACCACAAGAGCTAATTGAAGTTGATAGGCAAAACAATGAATATAATAGGCACAAGGATTTTCCCTCAAAATCTGTGTTTTAAGACCATTGAACTCACCCTTCATATTACTAGCTCAATCATATCCTTGTCCTCTTAGCATAGAAATGCTCAATTCCTCTCTTGAAAACAATGTGTTAATAGCCTCCTTGAGTGAGTTTGATGTAGTGTCGCTAACATGTTGAATACCCACAAACCTCTCAATTACATCCCCACTTTTGTCCACATAACGAAACACCACCACCATCTGTTCTTTTACTGACACATCACGCGATTCATCAACTAATAAGGAGAAGAATGCACCATCCATATCCTTGATGATCTTCTTAATAGTTTCAGTGGCACAAGCATTCACAAGATCTTTTTGAATTGTTGGAGCTATTAACTTGAGATTCCCGGGAGCATTTTCTAGCACAACGGCTTTAACTTTCTCATCATGATCAGCAAGAAATTGTAAGAGCTCCAAATAATTCCCTTTGTTGCTTGAAGTGTCACTCTCATCATGCCCACGAAAGGGAAGACCTTGCCTCAACAAAAATCTCACGCAATCAAGAGAAGCTGTCAAGCAAATACGATAATCAATGCGAGCTTGCTCTGATTGCTTTATCATAATTGTTCGGATGTGTTGCTTTTGATTCATCAAATCTACACAATATTGTCTAGATTGATTATGAACACTTCCAACAAGTCCAACATGTTGCCTAATTTTATCTTTCTTCTTCCAATTCCTAAAACCCATCTCTGTGAAGGTGTCGCTACACCCTTGACCAATTCTGAAATTGGATTTGAAGATATAACAATAAAGGCAAAATGCAGCATCTTTACTAATACTGTACTCCAACCAGTCAAACTCATCAAACCATTTGACATTAAAGCGTCGATCATACCCTGAAATATCAGTTTCTAGAAATGTGTGATCCTTAGGCTGACATGGACCCTTTTGTAGATATGCTCTTCGAACTTCATCTCAAAAGTTAGGATCATAATCCAACATTTGAGGTCGAAGTCCAGGGTCTGCAATAAGATTAGCCAAGATATCTTGCAGCTCACTTTCTTTCGAACTATCCACATCTTTTGAAATACCTACATCTCTTGAAATACCCACATCTCTCGAACTTGAACTACCCACATTACCCGAACTAGAAGTACTTGATGCGAACGTTCTCTTAAAGTAGCGTTCCATAACTGTATTGGTATAAATAACCAATCGAGCATCAACAAAAAAATAAAATAAAAACCCTAACTTATGCAAACAAACCAAAAAAAACCAAACTAACAAAGTATAGCCCTAATTTATTCAAACTAACAAACCAAAATCAAACCTCAACAACAAACATAAAACCAAGAGATATATTCAAAATAACCAAAGCATAAAAGTAAAATCCTAATTTATTCAAACTAACTAACCAAAACCCCTAATTTATTCAAACTAACCAATAGATATAATCTAACATAAAAGTAAAACATTAATTTATTCAAATCAACTAACCCAACCAAAACCCCTAATTTATTCAAACTAACCAAGATATAATCTAATAACATAAAAGTAAAACCTTTATTTATTCAAACTAACTAACCAAAACCCCTAATTTATTGAAAATAACCAAGATATAATCTCTACACTACTACAAAAATCGCAATAAACGACGGTAATTTACCATCGTAAATTTAGTTTTTCAACCGTCGAGGAATCGACCGACATCTTTTACGCATAAAACCACGACGGTAAAATCCCGTCGTCTATTATTTATACAGACGACGCTTTTACTACAAAACCGTCGTCTATTAATTTAAAGACGACGGTTTTTATGAAATACATGACGTCTATTATATGTAAAGACGACGGTTTGTAAGAACTGTCGTCTATTATGAAATAAAGACGACAGTTTTTATGAAAAACTGTCGTCTATTATATATAAAGACGACAATTTTTATGAAAGAAATGTCGTCTATTATATGTAAAGAAGACAGTTTTGTGATAGAATTGTCGTCTATTAATGTAAAGACGACGGTTTTTTTTAAAAGAACTGTGGTTTATTATATCCAAAGATGTAGTAATTTTACATTTTATCTTTTTTTTTCTTGCTTCCAATGGTTCTCTACAACGATTTTAGCTAAAAAAACAACCATAATGCTTTGTGAACAATAAATTCAGCTCCAAATAATCCACACCATACAATAAATATACTCAAGAATAATTTGTTTCATAAAACTTGAAGATTCAATAATAATTACATACAAAATATTTACCAATCTTCATTCCTATATATCCATACAAAATATCATATCCATAATATTAAACTATAATTCGATCCGAATTTCATCAATTTGTTCTTGTGTGTATGAGTTAGCGTTGCCTTCTTGCACGCAAAACCAAGATTAAAAAGAAGAAGCAAGTTTTAGTTAGAGATACATTTATAAACCTTTTGCAACTATAACAGGATTAAATAAAAAGAAACAAGAAACAAAAGCCAGAAGAGGGGAGCATAACTTATTTGGATTTCCTCTGACTTGAGAAATTGAAAACCGGAATGAAAGATTAGAATATGAGCAAATTTAATGAAATGTACCTCTGACTTGGAGCAATCTGATGGAGACATAAAACTTTAAGGTTAGAATATGAGTTGAAGAAAGATAGCGAAATGTTATATATATAGGGTTTAGGGCAAATTCGAAAAATTACAATTCGCGGTCAAATTTTTCAAAAGACCGCGTTTTTAAAGACGACAGAAAGTAAAATTAAAATGTCGTATAAATTATAATATACATGACGGTTTTTAAATAATAGGGACGTTATAAATATATACTACGTCAGTTGGTTACAAAACCGACGTCTTAAATAAAAATAACTACAGAGAAATAGAAATTTGTGTTAAACAAGAAACTAAATATGCAATCTTTCTGGGGAACTCAGTTGTTGTTTTACACCAAACTGAAGTTCTTAGATTGGTTTGGTGTAAAAACACAACTGAGTTCCAAAGAAAGACGTCTTGCATGACTGAAACCATTCAGAGACGTGAGAATTGAGATATACTGAACGTTCGGAATAAAAACTCCAATTTAAAGGAAATATTTAGAATTGGAAAACTAAAAGTGACTTTATTACGACTTGGAAACCGAAAAGGGCCTTTATTTCGACTTGGAAACCTAAAAGCCGCCGTTTCAGTGTCCAATTTCGCAGATAAAGCGTGACGTTTCAGTTCGAAAGTTTCGAATTTGAAACCTACAACGACGGTATTTATGATTTCCGTCATCGTTGTACTGACGTTTATTTCGACTTTTGTTGTCGCGCTTGTTTTAAACAACAACGACGGTATAATCAATAGAAACTACGTGAAAATGATTTACAACGACGATATAATTAATAGAACTGTCGTATTATCTGAAAAACCACGACGTTATATTATATTATAACGCCGTGGTAACGATTTACCACCACCTTTTATTTATAAGCACTGTCGTAGTATAATGTATAATACGGCGTAAAATAATAAAGGACAGACGTGGTTAATTAACTTTACATGACGGTAATTATCAAATTACGGTCGTATTAAATAGTACTTTATACGTCTGTTAATAATACAATTACCGTCGTGTTTATTGGATGTTCAAAATGGCGGTATTATATGTAAAACGTCGTCTATAATTACTACGTCGGTATATTTACACATACCGTCGTTGTTTATTTGTTATCTTTTTTCTGATCGGAATGGCATGTTTCATAAGACGGCGCTTTTAAAGTTTTATGGGTCGTGTTTTAAAAATACCCAAATGAATTTCCAATTTTTAGGTGTTTTAGTTTATGATCCACGTCGGTTTTTATATTACCGTCGTCGTTTAAAATTTAACGACGGTATTTATTTTGTCCGTCGTCGTTTTACCGACGTCTATTTCGATTTTTATAGTAGTGCTAATTTAAATATAACCCTAATTTATTCAAACTAACTAACCAAAACAAAACCCCCTAATTTATTGAAAATAACCAAGATATAATCTCTAACATAAAAGTATAACCCTAATTTATTCAAATTAACTAACCAAAACAAAACCCCCTAATTTATTGAAAATAACCAAGATATACTCTCTAACATAAAAGTATAACCCTAATTTATTCAAATTAACTAACCAAAACAAAACCCCCTAATTTATTGAAAATAACCAAGATATAATCTCTAACATAAAAGTATAACCCTAATTTATTCAAACTAACCAAAATCAAAACCCCTAATTTATTCAAACTAACAAAGATATAATCTAACATATAACCCTAATATATTGAAACTAACAAATCAAAATAAAACATCAACACCAAACAACAACAACAACTAATCAAGAAAAATAAAGTCATTTAAGAAGCCTTATTAATTAATTAAAGCATAAACAAATTCGGAGAGCATACTAACAAATTTGAGGGACAAATCTTCCTTTGAATATCAACTTTAATTTGAGGGACAAATCTTCTTCTCCGCGGCCGCCGCCGGAGTTGTGGGTAAGTTGGGTGGAGGTTGGAGATTTAGGGTTGAGAAGTTGAGAAGAAGAGAGAAATGAGTTTGGGAGAGTTATTTTCGGGCAATGAAGAAAACAGAGCTTCAGCTCTGTTTTGTTTTTTAAAACTGGACCAAAACGACGTCGTTTTGGTCTGGTTTTAAAAAACAAAACCGAGCTTTAACGTCCAGTGACAAAAAAAAAGGCATTAGTTGAATGGCGTCGTTTTGACGCGGAGCGGAGAAAAAAATAAAAGCTCTGCTCGCGCTGCGCGCCTTGCAGCTCCAGCACTTGCCCCTTTGGGGCATTTCGTCGAGCACTTGGCAGGCAGCTTGCAAGGGTCAAAGGAGGAGCTCTAATGGCAGATTTCAGGGGTTGCAGGGGTCACTTGACCACCCTTACTCCTCTGTGGATCCGCCACTGGCTTCTTCCCCGTGTGGTTCGACTAATCAAACTATGAGTAATTGGGACATAGATAGTTACATGCAAGTCTAAACCAACCTTCTTGGACAAGTTTCACCACATGGCTAGAGCAGACATTAAATGCATTTCCAATCCCCACCAGGTGTAATCCTTTGGTTGTTCCCCTACAATTAGCACACTAGGGCATGTTTAAGCACCCCCCCTCTTCATGATGGTACCATGGCCAAACACCTTCTCCTTAGATTTAAGGAGACTTGCTCCCCTTGGGCTTTCTATAAATATCCCCACCTACATTCAGACAAGGGTGATAATTCTTTCTCATTCATAAACTCTTCTCATTTTATTCTCTCAAACTATTTTTATTCCACTCTTACTTTGACATCAGAGAGGGTTTGGTTGGTAGTACACTAGTGCCTCTTATAGTGGAAAGAAGGCATGGTGCTTCATATCGACCATGTGGAAGCTTCAACTTTGGCCTAGTCAAAGCCCTAAATTGACTATTTAGAATAACTCGTCAACATAAGCGATCATTGTCCCTATTTTCAAGGCCTCCCTCTTCATTTTCACTTTTTTGTAACTTTTTAAAAGAATGTTAATTAAAAAAAGTCAATTATAAAACTATACTTGAGGGTAGGGCGCTGTGCATTTTGGTTTAGTTTGATTATCAAATTGCGCCTCGCACTAATGAAATATCATGATTCTAATTGGTTCAATTTATATCTAATCCTTGAAATTTGATGAAATTCCCCTCATATATCTTTATTTGGTGGTTTGGGTTAAGGAGAATAACAACGTATGATATGAAGTTGAGGTTCCACCTTAAGGATGGAGGGAGTAGCCCAATTCCTTATACTCCTAGGCTAGATTACTTAATTTTTCAATGTTGGACAAACACTTTCAATATGATATTGGTATCATTTTTACTAATACATTCTAATTATTAAGTATGGTAAACAAAGAAAACTATGCTGAGAGATGGAGAGAAAATGAAGAAGCTTAACTGTAATTTCTGAAAATCTGTGCATAAAAGGAATTACAACCATATTTGAGTATTTATACTAAAACTTAGCCTACAAACAGGATCAGTTGTATGTGTTTGATGTACTCTGAAGTTTGTATTAGGTTTGGCATATGGATGTTGGTCAAGGATGTTACCATAACAACAATCAGTTCTAAACTAATTATATAACAACGAATGCAAGCATGCGCAAGCTCTTGTATGCCAATGTCACAACCCAACTTCACTAGCAAGATATTATTCGCTCTAGGCCCCGTCCACACAAATTTGCTTTTGGGCTCAAGCTTATGTTATCTTGCCCAAAAGGCCTCTAGCTAGGAAGTGCTCACACATATAAGGTACTTCACCTTTCCCTCCCCAAGCAATGTGGGATTACTCACTGATCGTGCCCATTCTTGCCTTGCATCATTCATGGCTCATAGGTCTTACAATCCACTGCCTTGGGGCGCTCGTGCACATTTAGTTTCTATCTCCTAGTTGCACAAAACCTTCCCCTTTTTCCTTCTACTTCTTGAATAGGTGTTTTTACTTAGGCTTTTTTTTATTCTTCTCTTCGATGGGAAGTGTGGCACTTTGACTTCTCATTTTCTTTATCTAGGCATGTTCATAATTCTTATAGATTTCACTATCGCTTCGTTAACATTCCTCTCCCTGGTTCTCATTGGTTTCCTAGTTTGATTAGGAAAACTCCATTTTTCTCAATTTTCACCAATTTGCTTGACTTAACCTGCACATTCACAAAACAAGATTGAACAGCACAGATAGTAGAGAACTAGACTCAAAAACTAAGAAATGAGAGACTAAAAAGTCGTAAAATATGGACTTATCAATTTTGCATTGTTTTTATATATTTTTACCATCTAACCCCTCTTTCGTTGTTTAGTTTTTGACAAACAATAGGACATTACAAATACACTTTTACGGTGAGTCTACACACCCTAATAAAGCTACACAACTATAATTGAGTTAGCCACAACTAGGTATCAAACTCATCATAAATATATATCACCTTGCAATGCACTCGAGATTTGGGATACACTAGCGGCTTCTCGTCCTTTATGGCAATATTTTAGGTGTTTGGATGTAATATTTGTGAATGCTTGGTATGAATAACAGTATTGGAAAGGATGTTTTTGTATTCACTCAATGAATAATACAATGAACAGTACACCACTTATATATAGAGTTGATGATGCGAACTAGAGTAAGTAGATATGTCATTGAATATAGAATCAATTAGAGTTAATAAACAAAGTCAACATAAAGATAAATTAGGAAGGGAAGCCTTTGATTGATTCTGAGGAGTTGACGATGGAGCTGCTGGAAGAGCCTTATTTGGCAGCGGCAAGATTGTTGGAGATGAGGCATTGATTTGCATTGACTGCGGTGGTTCCCTTATACTTGGAAAGGTTAGAGTTCTCTACTAGTTTATAAAACTGCAAAATCTGTTAAAAATAATGGACCTACAGAAAATGTACAGGGTCATAGTACTTAAAGGATAACTATCTTAATTAACATGAAACCGAAATACCCTAATAACTCTTATGGATGCTTGAGATAAGCTCTCCTATAGTAGTCTAGATTAAAATAGATGAAGGATCCAAAACCTACAATGAATCTTGACCTACAAAGCACTCCAGAAGTCGACCTTCTACTACTATAAGGGAATGTTTGTACAAACATGTTGGACATTGTATATATTTTATACAAACAATAAATTGTATATGTTTTATAATATAAAAAATCATAATAAATAAAAAAATGTGTGTGGGGATGGGGTGGCCCACCCTAGCATACAGCTAGATCGACCCCTGTGCATGGGTGACATGTCGTTCAAACATTGCCAAGTGGGCGGTCAAATTTCAGTCAAAAGATAGGGACAATTTATATGTGCCATATATGAATTTTCGTGAACCAATTAGAATGATGAATGATAGAAGGAAAAAATATGTATAAAAGGAAAAAAATGTTACCACAACAAAATATTTAAAGAGGAGGAAGGTTTGATGGTAGCATAACTAGTGTGACGACGCACTATCGTTGTAACAGTTTTGGTGACAGTGACAAATCTTCGAAGTGGTGGGCAAGGGTTCATCAACCACATGTTAGATTTCGTGAGATCTACTTAATTCATAGATTACGTTATTCGAGTTTGAATAATTAATTATCTATTTTATTTTTAGTTTTGATTATCAATTTCAATTAATTAATATGGGTCGCCAAGTCACTGGTGTTGATTATCATCTAGATCCTTTAATTTTTGTATCAGGAATGTTTGTACTTGGTTTGAAAAACTTGCCGATATTATTTATGATGTTTTCTTGAGGATCGTAGTCCCGTTGAATTCTTTTGAGCAATAAAATATCGTTTCATTTAAATAAAGAAAGTTAATTGAAATTTTGGAGTAATTTAATTATGTGATATGGTACATGATTTGGAAGAGCCGGGCGGCCGTGGCCTTGTGTGGTGGCGCGTGGCCTTGTGAGAAAGAGAGAGAATGGCGAGAGAAAGAGGGAAATTCGACAACAATTAGCTAGGGTTTTTAGAATTATCTCATTTGTGTGAGGTAGCCATGTATTTATAGTGCTCTTTGTTAGCTAGGGTTTGAAGAATAATCCTTATTTAATTAGTATTATTCTTACCCAAAAATAGGAGATTGGAATTAATCAAGGAGATTCGGTAGAAATCTCATCCTTGATTTAGGGAGATATTCCCATCTTAAATCAATTATAATTTCCCTTAAATAGGGTAACTAATTGACCTAGGGAATTTCCCTTTTCCACGTGTCACCCGTTCATTGGTCGCTGAAATATATGCTCCCACAAATGCCCCCTAGCTTTTGCATGGTGCGTAAGTGGCACGAAGGAGATATGAAATACTCTTCAGGCTTTCCAACTACATTTTGGCTTCCAATTGTGAGCTAGGCTTTTACAATTTAGGGTAAATTTTTTTCTTCTCTTGATTTTTCTTCGCAGCGAGGACAGGTTGGCTTGACTGGCCAGTTGTCGCTGTGATGTGGCGGCTGAAGTGAGCTACATCGATGGCAGTGGTAGTTCGCAGCATTGGAGGCTGTTGTCACAGTCGTTTTCTTTTCAGCTAGTCGTTACGGCGTTAGTGGTTGTTATCGCTACCTTTTTCTTCGTGGCTCAATGGCTGGGGCCCGTCTGGGAGGAACCGCAAGGAGCGCTGGTGCCGGTCTGGGCTGCGTTGCGGCTTGGGCTGGTGTTGGAAATTTGGGTCGTGCGCCTATGCTTTTTTGTTGTGTGAGGCTGCCCGTGACCTGCTGGAATGCGGCTACGTCGTGGACTGCTGGTTGGTGCGGCTTGGGCCACGCCTTGGGTTGTGCTAGCCGATTTTGCCTCATGGCCTTGTGTTTTTTTTTTCAACCACAAGCCATATATAATTTTTTTTTCTGCGATTTGACTCGCGAATTTCTGTTCCTTTTGTAGCTGCTCAACCTTCATGTCATCGGACGAGGGAAGCCAATCCTCCTATTTGTAAGTGCCAATTTATCTGTGGGGTGGCTCCAAGGTGCATAAGAGGAGGTAAACCTGCATCATATCATGACTGAGTCCCAGTTTTAGAAGTGACGCACCACCTTCGCTTCTGCCATACTGGATAACGTGCATGTCTGGTTGGTGGAGCCTTCGATGGACATTGTGGCTCACACGAACCCTACTGATCCGGATGCTAGGATCATCACATTCAACCCATTCTACTTCTCTTTGGGCTTCCGATTTCTGATGTCAAGGTTCTTAAAGAGGGTGTTCCATGCCATGGAGTGTGCTCCTAGTCAGTGTACTCCGAATGTATGTCGGACGGTGATCTACTTTGACAACCTGAATCGCTTATTCAAGTTGGCCTTGAACTTGCTGGAGTTTGTCTACTTCTTCTCGAATGGCGTTGGCTGTTGAGCGAATATCGAAGGAAACTAGGTGATCTGCCCCCAGCAAGAGATATTGAAAGGTGGAAGCTGCATGACCCTGACTCGGATGATCTGCCAGACGAACGGGAGGAGTCCTCAACCAAACTCTCTGGAAAAGGAAGACTGCTCCTAAGCTTTCCAAAGATAAAGCTGCGACCTCACTAGCAAGGGATGTGTCTCCGTTAAGAAAGAAGCAGAGATTGGCTTTTGCTGTGATCAAGTCTTCTTCGAAGAAGGTTTCATTTGCTAGGATCAAGCACACTGTGGGCGTTGATAGTAAGAAGGTGTATGGCAGGCAGAATATCCGGGATATTTTTCTCAAGTCTTCTACTGAAAGTCTCAAAACCCGAGATATGCCCTGTAGGGACATCTGTTGAGAAGCAGAGGGCTGCTGACTTTGCTCCTAGGAGTTAGTGTCATCTGCATCAGTCAAAAGACGAGGATCGAATTGAAAGGGTTGTTTCTCCATTTGGCAAGCGCGCGCCATCTGCCGAATCACGAGCGATCAAGCATGGAGCGAATCCAACTTCGTTGACTTCCTTGGAGGCGAGGGTGGCTGTGGCTAAGAAGGCTAGGGAGTCGCCTGCTCGAACAGGTGCGCGAAATGCTAGTCTGATTGCTAACAAGCCTAGCTCCGCTGCGGACGCATGCATGTCTGATTTGCTCAAGACAAACTTCCTGTCAAGCCCGTCTGCTTGAGCCAAGATGGTTGATCACATACATCAAGCTAGTGATCTTGGCACTTTTTTAGCCTTTTTTCAAATCTTATGCACTACTCTACGCAGAGATTTGACAAATCATATCTTGGAGTATTCTCTCTCCTTTACTGAGAGTAGAGATTCCTTGTTGTACATTCATTTGCCTTCATGACTCTATTGAGAATCCTGATGAGCACCTTTAAGCTATGCCTAATTTAGCATGACCACATAGTGCCCTCAAAGACTAACAACATAGCCACAAGATATCTATGATGTCTCAGGTCTAAGGATTAGTTTACACCATTGCAGTTCTAGCTTGACATGTGAGTAAAGACTTCCATGCTGGAACTCATGCGTTGGATCGCGTTCAGTGTACTTGTCCTCCTATAAGCACCTACACACATATCTAGGTGTCGCCACACTCAATGACTTGACACCTCGCCATTCTCTACATATAGAGATGATACTGTGTGTACCAGTCTTTGCGGAATATCAACGCCCAATTGATATTCCTATGACCAGGAACATATTCAGGATTAGGGATCATGATCAGTCTCCATGTATGTAATCTCATTACATAGTTCTCATGTCCACTTTTATATTCCTAGGACTATAGTTGTTTGACCAAATATCATGGTTGAAAACAACTAGTCTTGCCCATGAATAACTTAATAAGTCATTACAAAAGATGTCCTTAATATTAATTATCATGTAATTAGTTGGCTTTAAGGGCATACTACTAACACTGTGTCATCCCATGGAAGATGAAGATACCCAGTTGTTTTGACCTGAGATGCCCCTGCTCAAGATGAGCATATTAATGTTGTGAACATAGAAGCAATTGAAGAGCAGGTAGCTGATGAGAGTGCGACTGATGAGCTTGTAGATGAGGGAGGCGACGTCAAGGAGGGTCCAGTTGCTGAGCTGGTGGTCGTGGCTAACCTTGGTGAAGTCGCCAAGCAGGTGGCCGTGGCCTAACATCCAGCCACGGAGGGTGCAACCGATCAAGCTGAAGATGGAGAGGTTGTAGGCTGGCAGAATGCCCGTGCGCTCCTAAGGGAGTAGATGAACACTTCATTTATCTTTTTCATGCTTTGTACCTTTGTTTTTCTTTTGCAATAACTAGTCTTAGTTGACCATCTTCTTTTTATTGAACTTCTGGCCAGTTGGTCACTTTGTTATGGAAATTTTAGTTATTAAACCAAAATTTGTGTTAGTCTTGTGAACAACTTAAGTGACTTGTTGGCACCTTGGTTGTGCATCTGCTTGAGTGACTTGCATCTTCCTTACGATGCTTTTAGATGGTGGCATGCTTGGCCTGCGTCTCCTTTAGTATGCTTCAGTGTAGATGTCATGCATCTCCCTTGGGACGTTTTTTGACATTGACCTATTTATCCTGCGTCTCCCGTAGGACGCTTCATTGTCGTTGTCCTCGTCTCCCTTAGGAAGCTTTTAGGACAGTTGCCTACTTGGCCTGCATCTCCCTTAGGACGCTTCATTGTAGTTGTCATGGATCTCCCTTAGGACTCTTTTGGACAGTGCCATGTTTGGCATGCGTCTCCCTTAGGACGCTTCATTGTAGTTGTCATGCGTCTCCCTTAGGACTCTTTTGGATAGTGGCATGTTTGACATGCGTCTCCCTAAGGACGTTTCATTGTAGTTGTCCAGCGTCTTCCTTAGGACGCTTCATTGTAGTTTGTCTAGAACACTTCATTGAATGAAAACTCGAACTTGTATTGATGTTTGTTGTGATTACATCGCTTTATTGAATGGAAATAAATGGATGAAGAGGAAAAACATCGAAAGTAGCTTTGCCTTCAACTGTGTTGGAGATGGTTTGGTCGCCTGTTGGGGATCGAGCTGGTAAGCGGAGGTAATAAGCATGTAGTACATTCAATTTGGTGGTAATGAGCATTCCACTGTCTCGAAATTTCCTTCCCCTCCAGGATGTCAAGTGTATACCTCCCTCTGCCCCCCGATCGGCTAATCATATAA
Organism: Prunus padus; assembly: GCA_024362665.1. Classification (NCBI taxonomy): domain Eukaryota; kingdom Viridiplantae; phylum Streptophyta; class Magnoliopsida; order Rosales; family Rosaceae; genus Prunus; species Prunus padus. The sequence continues at coordinate 17,375,827 of JANFAM010000009.1, read as the reverse complement.
GGACCTTCCCAACTGGGTTTCATCTTCTTCGATCCTTGCCTTTGTGCTGAAATGAAAGCTTTTCTAAGCACAAGGTCCCCAAGTTGGAATTGTCTCACTTTGGCTCTCTTGTTGTAGTAGGATATCAACTGCTACTGATCAGCTGTTGCTCGAACAATGGCCTTTTCTTGTTCTTCCTCAAGCAGGTCAAGGTTGACCTTCATTTGCTCATAGTTCTAATCAATGCTACCCATATTGATACTCATGGATGAAACAGTGATAGGAGGGGAATGATTGCTCCAGTTCTGTAGGTGAGGGAAAATGGGGTTTCGCTGGTTGATCTTCTTTTGGTAGTGTGATAATCCCATAAGACTCCAGGCAGCTCATAGACCCATTTTCCTTCGGCGCCTTCTAGTATTTTCTTTAAGCAGTCTAGCACGATCCTGTTGGATGCTTCTACTTGGCCATTGCCTTACGGATATCTCGGAGTTGATAAGTGCTGCTTGATGCCATACTTTGCCAAGAATGTAGTGATCTACATGCCAATCAACTACGACCCATTTTAAAAAAAACATCTTATGATGTGCCGAAAATTGCACCCTTAATGATAACCATTTTAACTACTGGGATCTCAACTACATTCAAAGTGGAGATTCAGTCCCACTAGATCAAATTGTCAGTGACTTTAATGATACCTAAATGTTTTTAACTAATTAATTCCTTTTTTTAATTATTATTATAATTTTCATTAACTAATGTGTATTTCAAAGCTTATAGTCTTGCTCATCGTCTCTCTTCGCATTTCAACCACATTCAAAGTGGAAATTTGGTGCCATTAGACCAAATTTTCAATCGCTTTACAATGATACATAAACTTTTACTAAATAATTTTTTTTTATAGTATTGTTCTCATTTTCACTTTGCTTTTCACATTGGGGATCCGATGTTAGTACTTGGTCTGAGGAAACTCCTAATATTATGATATTATTTAAGATATTTTGCTTGAGGATTAATAATTCCTTGGAGTTCTTCTGAGCAATATAATATTTTTTTTTATTACCAAAATAAAATTAATAAAATGTTTTGAGTAATTAAAACAGATTATGTGGCACATAATTTGCAAATTCATGTCATGTGCTATATAAAGTCTGCTAACCCATGGATCCAATAATGAAGCATTTAATGTCTTCTTTGCTTGGGATGCAGACTGTTGATTGTCATGAGTGATACCTTGCGCTTCCAACAATTGCAGTTCGAAGCAAGAACCAAATGTTTCAGCATGTGCATGATTTACTTTGGCAACGACTTAATGAGTGGAATGCTAAGTTATTATCGCCAGCCGGAGAGAAGATCCTTATTAAAGCAGTGGTGCAAGCACCCAACGTACACGATGGGGGTGTTTCAATTACCACGGTCTCTGTGTAAGGAGTTTTCAGCTATGGTGGCTAAATATTGGTGGAGGAAAACTGGTAAGAAGAGTATCCATTGGTTGTGCTGGAGGAAATTATGTCGTCCTAAGAGCTTGGGAGGTTTGAGTTTTAAAAATTTTGAGGCCTTCAGTAAAGAACTGGTGGCAAAACAAGGTTGGCAAATTCTGGAAAACTCGTCCTCTTTGGTGGTGCAAATTTTACGAGCTCGCTATTTTCCTAATGGCGATTTTTTGCATGCAGACCTGGGGAACCAACATTCTATGGTGTGGCGGTCAAAATTATGGGGTAGACAAGTGGTGGAATAAGGATTGGTATGGCGGGTTGGAAATGGTCAGTCAATACAGGTGTTTCAGGACAAGTGGTTACCCAAACAAACAACCTTTAAGCCTTTGCATAATAGAGGGTTACCAGACGACATACATGTATCTAATTTGGGGTTGATTGAGTAGAATTTTTGTAAAGAAGATAAGAATTCTATAGTCAGTTTCGTTGGCCTCAGTGGTGCGCACAGGGGACTGGCGATACTGATTTTATGCGAAAGATGGGAAATATTCAGTCAAGTCAGGCTATAGGGTTGCGTTGCACCAATGTGAGCAGTTTGTTGATGGGAAAATGGTGGGTCTGATCCCAAACAAGATTAAGTTGTTCCTTTGGAGCTAATTATGATATTTTACCTACTGGTGGGCAGTTTTTCCAGCGAAAGGTTCTTTCTTCCTTTTTGTGCACACGTTGTGGGAAGAGGGGTGAAGATGTGGTACATTCAATTTGGTGTTGTAAGTGTTCGTACCAGAATTAACACGGGTTAATTCCTATAGTTAAAAGAGCCAATTCATGGCTTGGTAAGAAAGGCCCAAACCGTCAAGAGCTTATTCAGCACTCGTGAAGGCCCAAATAATAGTCAGCGAGGCCCTAAAACCCGTCAGACACGAACTAGCCGCAAACATTGACCAAAGCACGTGGTCAACAAAGCGCTTCGGAGAAAACAGCATATCAGACACAAATGTCCGATGCTACAATCCTTGTTCGGACACAAGTTGCTACAGTCCATTTTGGACAAAAAAATGTCTGAAACTGCGCCCAAAGGAAACTCGTTCTTTTGCAAACCAACAAAGAAGATTTTTTCTTTGAGGGCCACGACTTGGTTTAAATCACTAAAATCCAGACATGACCCACCAAGTCAAAAGAGGGATGGCATATGACAAGTGGAGGAAGCGTAGTCAGTAGAGGCGGTTCCCACTACCATTAATGTGATTACCACCGCATTTAGTGCGGCATGGCTACTATTTCCATCAGAGAGAGACTAACCCACTAGAGTCGAATGCAGGAAGAGCCGTTTTATGACTTTCTGGTTCATACAACTAGCAAGGTCAGTTGATCATCCCATATTGTCGAGAAATCTTCATCTAAAGATTTCTTTTCCACTTTTGGATCAATATACGAGGGAAAATTTGAAAGTGACAGTAAGCAATACTCAAGTGTTATCCTCCAAGTACCATCCAAAGCATCGTCATTAGTGGGATATTTTGCCTATAAGAGTGAGAACCCCATGGCAGCGTGGACACACACAACTTCAGCCAAAAAGCCAGACTCAACATCTTAGACTCAACCTCTTGCAAAGCGTCTCATTGCAGACCAAAGCCAAGTCTTGAATCGAATCCCTTCCTGTTCTTTTAGTTCCCAGTTGACAACTCTTGATTGGAATTCTATTCTTTTCCCAAACACAGCTTTGTCTAATTCCCAGTTGACAACTCTTGATTGGAATTACACTGCCATTGTTTGTAACCTTTATGCTCTGCCAGCAATGCTTGGTATGATTTGATAGTTGGTTTCGATTTCCAGCTCACCCATTTTGAAACACGTTTCCTATCTGCGGTACGAGCAAGTTTCTGGCCGTAGATATTTCTGACTTACTATTATCGAGCACTACAGCACTGTCTCTAATCGATTGCAGCTCCTGTCTGATAAAGATTTGTCTTCTGTCCGATTAAGTCTCTTCCAATTCCATTGGACTTTATTTTACTGCACTTAAGTTCTTTTCAGTTTTTTAAAGTTTGTATTCGATCAGTAATGAATTGTGAGTTTAATCACAACAACACCCACATTTTCCCTATCGAATCCAATCTAATTGCAACACAAAACGGTACTTGATTGTAATTGGCTCTTCTACTTGATTCCCCTCTTTAGAGCACAGTGGCTTTGATTAGACGAAAAGATAAAAAGCGCAATACATCCACGATATATCTACAATCTAAACACCATTCTATTCTCTCTTTCTACAAGAAGAGTATCACTAGTAGTGGCACGCCTTTCGCAATCCCCCAAGGAATAGTCTCCGAGCCCATCTCAAGCTCAACCATTTTCCATCCTATTTCCTTGACACGCAAGTAAACCAAAACCAGGCCGCTAAGTTGCCGAAGTACAGCATGCGTAGCGGCCAAGGGGCATCAAAAGTGTTTAGAAGCATATTTCCCACGAACATATTTCTGGCACGCCCAGTGGGACAGTACAATCTTGTATGGTCAATAAAACTCGCAGGAAGCTCTACTTGAGAAACAATTCTTCTCCACCAATGAGTCCTCCTAACCAAGCTATCATTGCCACTGAGGAAGTTGAGGTTGAAGATGTGCAACCAACATAGCTCAAGCAAGCATAAGTGGAACAGCTACTGCTGTAAATGCTTTAAAAAATGGTTAATCAAGCTAAGGCTTTCCAAAGTTTGCAAGAAACTTATGCTTGAACAATGGCTTCACCAAGCCGAGTGAACAACAGTCCCACAAGGACAAATCTTGTCCCACAACCTATTGAAATACCAGCAGGAGCATCTAATTGGTATCCAGGCCATACTACTGGCCTGGAATACCTCGATCTGAGTCCTTCTCTTGTGGATATTCCAAATACTGGACCAAGGACTGGTCTAAATACACATGCAGCTATTCTCCCAAATAATGGTAAGGACAAATAAAAAGTGCTCGAACTAGCAACATAAGGAGTAGTACAAGCAAAATATCAAGCGCCAAAACAAGTAGCTGCTTTTCCTCCCCTAGAGACCATGAGAAATGGACAAAGGGGCAGAGGAAGAGGAGGTTGGAGACAGGCAGGTCAAGCCAGTAAAGCTGCCAACTATACCAGTAATCCCAGTGATGGGAACAATGGTAATTATGGCAGAACTGGAGAAGTAAGGCCTTATAATCCGGTAGACCCATTTAAAGATTTTGATGAAGAAATAGAAGAAAGAATCTCAAATCTTGAGCAAGATATCATCTTCCCGCCAAATAACAATGACCAGCAAATGGTCATGCAAAATGAAATGGCTAAACTCAGACAAATGGTTTTGAATGGATAAAATGGTGTTCGAAGACCAATAAGGCCTGTGTATCAAAAGCCGTATCTGGCTCATATTGATGATATCTCATTCCCAAGGGTATTCAAGGTACCATCCTTTCCTTTATTTAATGCAGAAGATTTATATGCATCTGCTTTAGAGCATGTAGGGCGGTTCTCCGCCCACTGCGTATCTATTGAATCAAATCCTCACCTTAAATTGAGACTGTTTGGTAGCTCTTTATCAGGTCAAGCTTTTACTTGGTATTCTAATCTGACTCCAAACTCTATTAGAACTTGGGATAAGATGGAATCCAGCTTTTATGATTAGTACTATAGACCTAAACCTGAGGTCACTATTAATGATTTAATTGATCTTAAACAACATGAACAGGAGTCTGTTCATGATTTTATTGCCAGGTTTAAAAAGGTGAGAATGAAGTGCAAAATCCCCATGGAAGAAAAGCATTTCACCAGAATGGCACAAAATGCACTAAAAATACCTATGAGGATGAAATTTGATGATGTAGAGTTCATTGATGTCCAAGAAGTAGCTCAGAAGGTGGGGAAATATGAACTGCTGCTCAAAGAAGATATTCAGAGGAGAAGCTCTTCCAAGCCAACCTATGGCTCCAAACCAACTTATTTCAAAACTCAAAATCCTGTCCATCAAGTGGAAGTTTTTGGAGAAAATACAGAAGAAGCAATAGAGTGCATGGCTATGGAAGTAGCAGTAGCTGAGTTGATACCACATAAGAGTTCAATCATGTGCAAAACTGTTGTGAGGCCATCAAAAGAGCAAAGAAGTGCTCCACCACCGACTGGGGGTTTTGTGCCTTACAAGCAGAATCACAAGTCATATTCCTTTGACTTGTCCATTGCAGATGGTATTTTTGATGAGCTGATTGAACACAGAGTTCTCAAGCTTGGTCCAAAATAGAAACTCCCTAGATTGGAGGAGTTGAAAGAAAAATCATACTACAAATATCATGATTCTTTCTCCCACTCTATAAAAAACTGTCTAGTTCAGAGATTTGGTGTAGGACATGATTATCCAAGGAGACGTCAAGATGGAGAAAGCACCACCAGATGCAGTAGAGAAAGATCCTTTTCCCAACATGCATGTCAATATGGTGAACATTAAATGGCCTAACCAGGCCAAGAGGAGACTCACCATAGATCTTGAAGACGAAGGAGACAGAAAAGTCTCCTTGAAACAAGAAGAGAAACCCAAAGCCTCAATAGTAGCTGGGGTAGTTTTGTGCAGCAAATGCAAGCGTGAATGTGATATTGAGACACCTGCATTAGGTGCCAAGATCGATGAGGAGATAATAGATAGAGAAGCCAAATTAGTGGCCGAGATTGTCAAACCTCCTATAAATTGTTTTGGACCTAACAGTCCAAAAGAAGAAAACATGGGGCAAGAAGTGTTTTTGATAGGCTCAAAGGCTTCAAAAGGCCTAATGATCCCATCTTTCACCATAAAGGAATGCCAAAAGTAGATATCCAAGAGAAAAAGTCAAGATGGACGCAGGTTGGTTCCGGCTCAAGCAATGTCCCAAACCCAAATGAGCCAAAGGTCAAGAGGTTCAAAGAGCCGTATGGAATCCTGATGCACGAAGGAAGATGGTTTGATGTACAAAAAGATGGTAAACCTGAGAGAGAGCTCACCAGAACTCAGCTCCGAAAAGCACAAAGGCATTTTGTTATTGCAAAAAAGCTGGCAGAACATGCCAATTTATGTCCGATGGAAGAGGAAACCATCAATGGAGGGAGCTGCTTGTCTGGGAAAGGGAAGAGCAAGGTCTTGGAAGTAACCATCCTCGAGAGAATGACCAGCAAACTTTGTCCGAAGTCAAGACAGATCCTGTCCAAAGAACCAACTAGAGAACAAACCTCAAAGAAGAGGAAGAAGATGAATTCATCATTAACTCAACAGATAGTGATGAAAGCTGGTTAGAAAACTACGACTTGGAATCTGGAATCCTGAGAGAAGCATTAGGACTGAGACCTGAAGAAGAAGAAAAAGAAGAAGATCCAGAACCATTGATCTCTCATTCTGACAACATGATTTGTGTCTTACCTGCTAGCTTTGTGGCAAAAGACAGCCAATCACACTCTTTAGAAGGAGATTATCTAGTTGAAGAGACAGTGGTAGCATTTGTTGGACTAAAAGATACTATGGATCAAGATCGAGCTAAAGAATGCATAGAAACAAAAGAATCAACCCCAAGAGATACTGGACAGCCTTTGACTTCATTTGGCAAGCCAACTAGCAAAATGGCTGATCATTTGAGGCCAATGTTCATAAAGGCTCACTTGGAGGGAGTTCCTTTTACCAAGGTCATGGTAGATGAAGGAGCTGCAATAAACATTCTTCCAGCAAAACACCTACACAGGCTCCATCCTCTAGGCGCAAGGAAGCGGTCCTCATTTAATATTGCTACAGGCTAGGTTTTGAAATAAAATGAAACTGCCAATATGGTAGAATTCATAATGCAAAGAAAGAAAAGAATCAACCGCAAGAGATCCTGGACAGCCTTTGACTTCATTTGGCAAGCCAACTTGCAAAATGGCTGATCATTTGAGGCCAATGTTCATAAAGGCTCACTTGGAGGGAGTTCCTTTTACCAAGGTCATGGTAGATGAAGGAGCTGCAATAAACATTCTTCCAGCAAAACACCAACACAGGCTCCATCCTCTAGGCGCAAGGAAGCGGTCCTCATTTAATATTGCTACAGGCTAGGTTTTGAAATAAAATGAAACTGCCAATATGGTAGAATTCATAATGGAAGATGAGAGGTGCCACGTGTCCGATGGTGGTGAAATCATTGACATGGCACAATCTTCTTTTGATAACTCAGTACTTGAAGTACAAGATCCCTTGGAAGAGGTCAACCTTGGCACAGAGGAGGATCCAAGACCAACATTTATTAGTGGCCTCTTGGAGCCTTCTCTCAAGACATAAATCATAGCTGTACTTTATGAGTTCAGAAATTTTTTTGCTTGGCATTATCACGAAATGCCTGGTTTAGACAGAAACCTCGTGGAGCATAGACTGCCAATCAAGGAAGGTTACAGACCTGCGAAGCAAACTCAGGAGAATATCCATTAAAATTGAGTTGAAAGTCAAAGAAGAAATCAAGAGGCTGAGAGATGCAGGATTTATTAGAACAGCCAAATACACTGAGTGGTTGTCTAATATTGTCCCTGTGTTGAAGAAAATCACTGAAGCAATCAAAATTTGTGTAGACTATAGAAATCTGAACGAAACAACTCCAAAAGATGAATAACCCATGCCAATGGCAGACATGCTAATTGATGGGGCCTCACAAAATCAACTACTATCATTCATGGATGGCAATACAGGTTACAACCATATTATGATTGCTGAGAAAGACATCCATAAGACAACATTTCGTTGTCCAGGTGCAGCTGGAGCTTATGAGTATGTGGTAATGCCTTTCGGACTAAAAAATGCCGAGGCCACTTACCAAAAAGCCATGAATTCCATCTTTCATGACATGATCAGGCATACTGTTGAGGTTTACGTTGATGATGTTGTAGTAAAATCTCAGGACAAGCCAAGCCATGTGGCTAACCTTACAAATGCTTTCATTAGAATGAGGAAGTTCAAACGCAAGATGAATCCTAAGAAATGTGCCTTTGGAGTACAAGCTGTCAACTTCTTAGGTTTCTTGGTACATCAAAGGGGTATTGAAGTTGATAAAAACAAGGCTAAGGCCATCATTGACGCCCCTGCACCCAAGAACAAGAAACAGCTTCAAAGCCTGCTAGAAAAGATCAATTTTCAGAGAAGATTTATAGCCAATTATGCTGGCAAGGTACATGCTTTCTCTACTCTTCTGAAAATCAAGGAAGAAAAAGACTTTGTGTGGAAGGAATCTTAGCAGAAAGCATTTGAGGAAATCAAGGCATACTTAGCCAATCCACCAGTGATAATGCCAGCAAAGAAGGGTAAGCCATTAAAGTTATATATCTCAACGTTAGACACATCCATTGGGAGCCTACTAGCTCAGGAAAACGATGAGGGAAAGGAGCAAGTTGTCTATTATCTGAGTAGAATCCTCCAAGAGGTGGAAACAAGATACTCTCCCATTGAAAAGGGTATGCTTAGCTCTATACTTTTCTGCAGTCAAATTGAGGCATTACATGTTGCCTTTTATTGTTTACATCATTGCAAATACATATTTAATCAAGTACATGCTTTCTAGGCCTGTGTTGAGAGGTCGTTTGGGAAAATGGATACTTGCTTTATTTGAATTCAATTTTCAATACGTTCCACAAAAAGCTATGAAAGGCCAGGTAGTGGCTGATTTTCTAGTAGCTCATCCTAGTACAGAAATGGAGAATATAGAGTCACTAGAGGTTGGGAATGTGGAACTCACTAAACATGGCATCCGTTATCTGCCAAGTTCAATACACATGGTGAGAATTGTGCCTTGGAAACTGTTCTTTGATGGTTCTAAAACAGATACCTCAGCAAGTGCTGGTATTGTGATTAAAGATCCCAATGGGGCAATGTTTTCATACTCCTTTCAACTGGATTTTGAAAGCACCAACAATAGAGCAGAATATGAAGCTCTCATCATCGGATTGGAAATACTATTAGAGTTGAAAGTGCAGCATTTGGAAATCTACGATGATTCACAGTTGGTGATTAAACAGCTGACCAATGAATACAAATGCAGAGATCCAAACATGGCGGCCTACTATGTAGCAGCCATAAATCTTTGCTCACAATTTACAAAGGTTAGTGCTGAGCATATAACAAGAGAGGAGAATTTAGCAGCCAATGATATGGCTCAAATTGCTTCTTGTTTCCAAGACCAACAACCCCACAAGATCGTCATGATCCAGAAAAGAACTTTGCCTTCTGTTCTTACCAGGGGCATGGATATGGAGATAAATTCTCTAAAATTAGAAAATGATGCTGACTGGAGGACACCTCTTTGTAACTATCTTACTGATCCTTCACACCAGACAGATAGAAAAATAAGATCCCAAGGTCCAAATTATGTCTTGATTAATGAGGAGTTATTAAGAAAGACAGGTGATGGACTGCTTCTGAGGTGCATTGGACTGGAAGAGTCAATGAGAGTAATGGCAGAAGTGCATGAAGGAACCTGTGGAGCTCACCAGTCTGGAAGAAAGATGAAATGGTTGTTGAGGAGATATAGCTATTTATGGCCAACAATGGAGCAAGATTGCACAAATTACAGCAAGGGATGTGAGGATTACCAAAGACATGGCCCCATTCAACATGTTCCAGCTATTCCTTTAAATCCAATAGTTAAACCTTGGCCTTTCAAGGGTTGGGCTATGAATTTCATTGGAAAAATTAGACCGGAATCAAGTGAAAAGCATACTTTCATAGTAGTGGCCACTGACTATTTTACCAAATGGGTAGAGGCCAAAGCTTTGAAGGAAATCATATCATATGAGGTGATCAAATTCATTGGAAACCAGATAATATACAGGTTTGGTATACCTGAGACAATCACTACTAACAGATGTACTTCTTTCATGTCCAAAGAAGTCATGAGATTAGAAGAGCAGCATGGGATCAGATTTGTGCAGTCAAGTCTCTACTTTCCTCAAGCCAATGGACAAGCAGAAGCTACCAACAAAGTGCTCATCAATATCATCAAGAAGATGACAGATAGCAATCCCAGGAACTGGCATGAGATGTTGTCCGAAGCACTTTGGGCATACAGAACATTAAGAAGAAATGCTACTGGAATTACTGATTTTGCCTTAACTTATGGGCAAGATGCAATTCTTCCTGTAGAAATCAATGTAAGTTCTTTAAGGATAGCTCAACAGCATGATTTACATTCTGATGAATATGTGGAAGCAAGGGCTCAAGAAATTGAAAACATAGATGATCTTACTCCACAAGAATAAAAGGCCAAACTTGGCCAAAAAACTGTGGTATCGGATAGATTTGTGTCCGATTCTATAGTAATCTATATCGGATAAACTTGTGTCTGATACAACCATTCATTTCGGACAGAGTAAATGTCTAGATGTAAACAGTTGGCATTCAAGATTATTTTGCTTTTTCAAAGTTAAGAAATTTCCATACTAACTTGTATTTCATAAATATGGGAATGTAGATTAACTGGCCAGACAATTATAGCCAAGTAATTAAAGTTACAAGAAAGTAAAAAATGAAGACAATTATGAAAAGCGAATGAAAAGATCGATTTATATTGATCAAAATTGCCAAAGTATCCAGAATCGCACGACAATGTTGTTATTCATAAATAAAAAGAAAAATTATCACTCAAAGCAGAAAATAAAATTGTTCAAAGGCATTAATGCTTAATCATGTCTCTAATGATGGTTACACAACCTTCATGTTGATCAGTAGCCATTTTGTGCAAGAAGGAAGGGCGATGAACATCAGTTCTGAAGACTGGGAGTTGATTCTTCAAGGTTCGGACAGTATTGTCTGCAACCTTGGCCTTGTCTAGGTTTTCATTAATCTTCATCAAGGCTTCATCTCTCCTGGCTTTGGCTAGCTCCAACTCTTGTTCAAGCCTGGTGATATCCATTTAGGCTAGCTCAAAGTCTTCAGCATACCTCTTGCCAGCTGCCACTCCTTCTGCTCTAACTTGGATACTCTGATCATACCTCAGAAGAGATAACTTAGCATTTGGGGCCAGAATACCGGTGTGATACTGGTTCAGAATATCTTTGAGCTCTTTCACATGGTTGGAAGCTAGGGTGAGGTATTCTTGCTAGTCTGGATAGGCTCTTGACAGCACCATTATAGCTTCATAAATGGCATACATCTCCACATACCTTTGAGCAATGTTGAAAGGCCTAGCAGCCCAAGCAATCAGAACCCTTTTGGCTTCGTCCACCTCAGTTGAAGCATTGTCTGGCTCTGGAGGATCTTCTAACTTCAAAAGCTGCTGCAAGCTTCTTTTTGCCGCAGAGCCAGGGCTCTCATCACCCTCCCCATCCTGCATCTCCTCCTTATCATCAGGCACTTTGAAGATCACATCTCCAGCTTGGTGGGCATTGAGAGGGACAGCTGTAGTGATATGAGTTGCCTGATACAAAAATTGCAGTTAGCTAATATCAACATCAAATGCCAAACCAGTAGCTGAAGAAGAAGAAAAGAAGAGCTTACTTGGCTTGGAGTCTTGAAGATTGGTTCGACAAGTGCACTTCCCTCCATATCAGCACCCTTCTCCTCAAAAGCTGGAGCACTTGCTGATCTCACCATCTCTATGATGGGATCCAAGGCAGCTAAAGAAGAATGGCCCACTGGGGGGCTGACTCCAACTGATGATCCCATCATCTCCAGTTCCAAATTAGAGTAATGTGGCTACAACAACACAGTTCATGTCAGTTTAAATTCTCTCAAAAGGCTAAGAAAAGGTAAAGAAACATATAAGTTTTACTTACTGGATGGCTAGGAGGGATTGGGGTGACATGGATCAGCAGTTCTGCACTCTTGGTCCCAGCATTGCTTACCACCTCATGTTGAATGTGCACTGGTGTTTGTAAAATGGAAGCAGGATCTAGAGACTCCCCCTTAGGCTGATCAACAATTTCTTTGCCCTTATCTACACAAGAAGTGATCAAACAAAGTTAGATAAACCAAAATCATGGTTTACTAAGATCAAGTGCTGATGTTAGCATGATTAGGAGTCGTACCTGAGGCAATGAGACAGTCTATGTCTCAGAAGCTGTTGCCACTGAAGGAGGATTTGGAGTTTGAGGTTATGGAGCCTGCAAAACAGTGATCATGTCAAACCAATATACAGAACCAAGCATTGGTTCATAAACTTAACCAATCAATTGAAGTATTACCTTTGGAGACATCGGACTCTTTGCAGCAGACTTGGTTGGTTCAGCAAGTTTCTCCTTTGGAATAGTCTGCTTTGCTTGAAAATCAAGAATGCAAGAAAATTGTCAGAATGAGCCAAAATGATGGCCCCTCAAACAAATAGAGGCTTGTACTCACCACAGGAGGAGTCACAGGTATTGTTGGGGATTGCTTGGGCTTGGAAGTATAGGTTCGGACAAGCTTTGACTGCAGAAAGGGCAAAAACTCAAAATTTCTTTATAAATTTCAAAACAAAACTAAGTGGCCAAGAATGGCTTTACCTAAGTGGCAACTAGAGCAGCTTTAAAAGCATCCATGTTGAGAGCAGGAGTCTCCAAGATCACATCTCCCATGGCTTCTCTCTCCTTCATCTCCAAATCAGTAAACTAGAAAGCTAAAATGCAGTTAGTCAAGGAGCCAAGTTAGAGGCTAAAGATTGCAAAGGACAAAAGTAAAGACTACTTACTATCCGAAGCACCTTAGGCAAGCCTGATCCTAGTTTTTTTGCTAACTCATGAATCTTAGGATCTGCCAGGAGAGAGGCCCTTTTTGCAGCTGTTGAGGTTGGTGTCACCTCAGGTCGAGGAGGACTTGCCTCTTTCACAATGACCACATCCTGGACCTTCTTCTTCTGCCTCTCTTTCTCTTTTGAAGTCACAGGAGTTGGAGTCTTTTCCCTCTCAGGGATTTTCTGCCTCTGAGCCAACAGTTTAACTGCAAGAAGCAAAACAGTTAATCAAAACATCCATGGAAATGACAAAAATGTCTGACCGGAGATAGAATACTTACCTCTTTTAGACTGATAGGCTTATTCTATCTCTGCTGGAGAAGGATGGGTTATTGGGGTAGCTCGAACCTCTTACTCAGTTCCAACCTTAGCTTGAGTAGTCTCTTTCTCCTCAGAGGCCTTTACAGTCCTCACTGTCCTCTTCTTCTTTCTGAAAACCAAGGGGGATTCTTCTTCCCCATCATCTGCTTCTTCTGCAGAGAAGAACAAACAAAATTAAAAATCCTACACATCAGACATAATGTAGTTAGGTAAAAATGCAAGGACAGCCTAAGTGTCTCACCACCCCATTGTGTCACCACCACTTGAGGAGCCACTTCAGGCCTTGGAACTGGTGCTCTTTCTGCAGAGTAGGCAATCAAAAGAAGATCAGCCAAGCATTCTATGCAAGTACAGAGCAAAACAGAGAAACAAGTACAGTTGTTTACCAATTCTAGAACGCTGGTTGGTCAGTTCAATGAGCTCTACAATGGAATCTAAGTCACCTGCAAGCTCTCCCACTGCAAAGTCGCAACCTTTGAAGAGATCTCCATAAGCATTGAGGATTGGCTGCAAAAAGTTTTGAGCTGATACACCAGACCACTAGACAAAGAAATTGTCTAAGCATTGGTAGCTTGGGGCACATCCGACCATCTCCATCTCGGGCACCAATCTCAGCATCTTCCCAGTCTTTGCAATATCTACCATGCTGATCTTGGGTGGTCTAAAGGAGCTCTCCAAATTCAAACTAGTGTACAAGTACTCTGGTATGGCCTGCTGACATCCCAACTGTCCCACAGAAGTGTGGGTTGTATGCATTTACTCCATATGGAGCCTACTGCCACCATATGGAAAATCCCTTGGGAGTAGGCACGCAAATGCTTTGGCAGTGAATTCTTACTTGGCCTTGCCTGCTTGGGAAGGAGTCTCGTAGATCAACCTATCCATAAACCAGGGATACCTCCTTTGAACATTAGTCAACCATTGGCTCTCCAATCTTTGGGTGCTATGCCTGAAAACAGCCAAACAGTTGGTTGTAGTAGGTTCAAAGAGGGCACTCTCGATGAGGGTTTGTGCAGGCACCGTATCATCTCTAAACTTTACCCCAAAGACTCTTAACTCTGGGAAATACCACTGCAGCCACATCTGGACCATCCAAATTGGTCCATTGATGTTCATGTTGACAGGGTCGATTGTCACATCATGAAGGCACCTATAAATGGAAGCCAGTGCCCACTGACCAATAGCTACATCAGAATGGTTGTGCAAAACCACTGCCAAGTGTAACCACTCCACTCAGACACAATTAGAGGCCCTTGGGATGCTAATCCAATATAATAAGAACATCATGTGTTCTTGTTCTATGTCCTTGTTGTCTAAAGCCAAAAATGACTGCCATATCCAACAAAGTTTGTCTCATGGGACCAACTCCAAAATCGAATGTGTTGGAAGAACTATTCCAAAACATTAGGGCAAAGGCTAGCAAAGAGGACTCCGCTTTCAAATTGTGAAGATTAAGAAGGATGGCATCGTATATGCCATTAGCCTTCCAGTAGGGTTCAAAGTGGGACTTCATATCCATCACCTATTCTTGCCAAGCAGTATCAGTCTTTATTGGCTCACTATTTGGGAACAATCTCTTGATATTGGCATCCCAATTATCCCAACATGGGGTATAGGGACCCTTGAACAGGATATTGGCTCTAAACCTAGTTGATTCAACAGAAGCAAGGGTGGGTGGTTTACTAGTGACATATCTGGGCCCTAGCACCATATTCCTATCTAGGAGGGTTACGAGGTTCCAGCAAATTACCTCTCCGTGCCTGTTCTCTGCCAATTTCTCCAACCGTTCTTTGTTTTGTTGTCGTTCAAGTAAGGCTTCATCCCCAGACAAAAAAGGTGCCGCTTGAACAAGTTTCTCCTCAGTAGCCTCCTTTCTCTTCATTACTTTTCTTGCTGCCATTTATATCTGACACTGATGAAACTTGGACAAAAATGTATGAAGTTTCGTTAGGAGTCAAAGGTCTGTTTGAAAACTGAAAAGATGAAAGCATCAGGAAAAGAGGGCTTTGGTTGATTTTTAGGTTTTGATTCTGCTTTTTCTACTAAGTACAGAAGAAGGAAGAAGGGGAAAAGGCTCTTAGACGTTTTGAAAAAATTAAATATTCAGAAAAGTGGCGTGTACATTTAATAGTCGGAAATTTATCACACAAGTAACTGCCAACACGTGGCTAAGTTATGAAGTATCACTTCAAAGGACGTGGCAGTTTAGTTTTAAACAGTTTTTTGTCAAACTGGCTAAAACTAGGGGCAAATGTTCGTACCAGAATTAACACGGGTTAATTCCTATAGTTAAAAGAGCCAATTCATGGCTTGGTAAGAAAGGCCCAAACCGTCAAGAGCTTATTCAGCACGTGCGAAGGCCCAAAAGCCCATCAAACACGAACCAGCCGCAAACATTACCAGAGCACGTGGTCAACAAAGTGCTTCGGAGAAAACAGCGTATATTGGACACAAATGTCTAATGCTACAATCCTTGTTCGGACACAAGTTGCTACAGTCCATTTCGGACAAAAAAATGTCTGAAATCGTGCCCAAAGGAAACTCGTTCTTTTGCAAACAAACAAAGAAATTTTTTTCTTTTAGGGCCATGATTTGGTTTAAATCACTAAAATCCAGAGATGACCCACCAAGTCAGAAGAGGGATGGCCTATGACAAGTGGAGGAAATGTAGTCAGCAGAGGCGGTTCCCACCACCATTAATGTGATTACCACCGCATTTAATGCGGTATGGCTACTATTTCCATCAGAGAGACTAACCCACTGGCGCCGAATGCAGGAAGAGCTGTTTTATGACTTTCTGGTTCATAAAACTAGCAAGGTCAATTGATCATCCCCTATTGTCGGAAAATCTTCATCTAAAGATTTCTTTTCCACTTCTGGATCAATTTATAAGGGCAGATTTGCAAGTGACAATAAGCAATACTCAGGTGTTATCCTCCAAGTACCATCCAAAGCACCGTCATTAGTGGGATATTTTGCCTATAAGAATGAGAACCCCATGGCAGCGCAGACACACACAACTTCAGCCAAAAAGCCAGACTCAACGTCTTAGACTCAACCTCTTGCAAAGCGTCTCATTGCAGACCAAAGCCAAGTCTTGAATCGAATCCCCTCCTATTCTTTGAGTTCCCAGTTTAGAACTCCTGATTGGAATTCTATTCTTTTCCCAAACACATAGCTCTGTCTAATTCCCAGTTGACAACTCCTGATTGGAATCATAGTCGAAAATATCGATAATATCGACGAAATATCGAGGATATTTCGGTTTTTTCAGGTTACGGATATTTCGGAACATATCCATACACATATCGTATAAATATCGAAAATATCGACGAAATATTGAGGAAATTTCGATGCCGATAATTTCCATCACACTTCAGCAATATTTGGTCAAAATTTTGATGTAATATCGTTAGAATATCGAAAATATTGAAAATATCGTGATTTGTGCATGAAAGGGAAAAATACACATAGCACACACACAAAGGGCGATTCGGACTTTGTTGGAGTGAGAAGTAGTAACTATGGTTATACTCATAACCAAGCCTTTCCCTACTCTTCATATCCCATTCCTTTTGGGATGGAATCGAGCGGCTCATGGAAAGAATCTAAGACCCAATCTTCAAATGATTTTGCTTATGGACAACGTCAATCAATCTCGGATCTATATGGATGGCATGTTAACAATTACATGCAAAACTATTTTGGGGATTTATCATGATGACTACTCTTCACAATACACTTACTCTACACATAGAGATGATGAAGATAATGAAAATTTTGAACCTCATAGGAACTCTATGTGGTACTAAGTCACTCATGTATCATATGCAATGTATAAAGTGTAAAATATTGCAGTAAATCATTATATATAAATGTTTATATGGTGTTTTTAATCTACTTTCATTAATTACTACATATTTTTTACACTCACAGTGTTTGTCAACTCGCTTTATAATCAACTTAAATTAGTTAAACCCACAATGCAATGCATTTCCTTCCATTTTTTTTTATAAACTAATTGATAATTGACTAAATAAACATCATTTAAAGTTTCAATAAAAATTTCCAAGTTTTTCTTACAATTTCCATGGTTTTTATTCAATTTTTATCGATATTGATAAGATCCCGATATTTCCATCGAAATTTCCGTGTTTTTGGACTATCGATATTTCCGAAACCATCGATATTTTAGTCCTTGATTGGAATTACATTGCCATTGTTTGTAACCTTTATGCTCTGCCAGCAACACTTGGTATGATTTGATAGTTGGTTTCGATTTCTAGCTCACCCATTTCAAAACAAGTTTCCTATCTACAGTACGGGCAAGTTTCTGGCCGTAGATATTTCTGACTCACTATTATCGGGCACTACAGCACTGTCTCTAATATATTGCAGCTCCTGTCCGATAAAGATTTGTCTTTTGTCCGATTAAGTCTCTTCCGATTCCATCGAACTTTATTTTACTGCACTTAAGTTCATTTCAGTCTTTTTAAAGCTTGTATTCAATCAGTAATGAATTGTGAGTTTAATCACAACAAGACCCACATTTTCCCTATTGAATCCAATCTAATCGCAACACAAAACGGTACTTGATTGATTGTAATTGGCTCTTCTATGATGACAAACCAACGTAATTCTTTGGGTTTTTTGTTGTTTTAAAAATGTAAAATTACAACCCAAACCCTCTAGCGTACCTTCCAACCTCTTTTTTAATTATGAAATATATATTATATATAACACAAATCCTTAAAATCTAAGACTTTTTCACCTATATTAATTTCTCCCCTTTTTCAATGGACACAACATCCTTCGTCTTTACTCATATAACCATGTTTGTGACTTTTGTTAATTTTCTTATTCCCCATATAAATAAAGTTTCAATTGACTTAACTCACTTAATTAAGGTTCGTTAATAATTTTCTCTTATTTTTTTTATTGTTTCTCTCCACCTATATGGTTTTTTTGAGTTTGTAAAATTTTTAATGTGTTCTCTCCACAAATGGTTTGTTTGGATTTATGAAATTTTGATTTATTCTCACCATTGAGTTTAATGTGTCTTCCAAAAAATTTATGTGTAGATTACCAAAGGAAAAAAGTTGTAAATAATATGCATGATGTTTTGGTCCTCTTGGTCATGTATTGTGAGTTTAAATTTATATATATATATATATATATATAGTGAGCTTCAGTTGAGGGATCCCTCAAATAATCTTATTTGAGGGACATCTTTGTAGAGCCCACCATATAGTGTATTTCATTAATCCAAACCATCTATTTTGTAGATATTCATTCGAAGATCATCTCTGCAAAAAATCACTTGAATTCGATATCATTTGACTATTCAATTAAATTATTGAAATTTTATTACCTTCTTGAAGCACCATGTTCATTGATTTTGTAGGACACAATTAGATGTCTAAACGGTTTCCGATTTATCTAATTTTTTGTAAGGATGATCTACGAATGAAGACCTAAAAAATAAATGGTTTGGATCATTGGAAAAAAAAAATTGTAGGGTACCTTAAAGGGCATTTCTCAAATAAAATTATTTGAAAAATCTCTTAATAGAAGGGGACTATATATATATATTATGAGAGGCCACCTCTCATTCTCACAAAACAAACTCAGGTGCCATATAAATAAAATTTGTGAGGATGAGCTTCTAGTGAGTGACCAAAATCGGAATCTTTTTTTGACCAATTTGCTGGTCACTAATAAATATTTTTGTCGGTTCAAATAAGTTCAAAGATCTCCACAAGGCACGTGTGCACAGTGCAATTCAAGGTATATAACATATTCATGTGCATTTATTTGCACTTGTACTGATCCCATTTCACCATGATTTTTATGGATTCATACATAAAACTTTCTGGATCCATCCAAGCTTCTCGAACTTTTTCTATGACTCCTCTTGGGTCGATACAAAATGTTCTCTAGATCATTCCAAATTGGTCAAATTTCTCTTCATGACTTTTTCAAGATAGAAATTTCTCAGCAACCTCAAGTTAAATGGGAGCATTTTTGTTCATCACATTAACCAGAGGTGTATGCTCACCACCACATTTAAATGCTGACACCTGTCTCATTATTAACCATGATTAACTTTAATGGCAGAATTTTAAAAAATAAATAAAAAGGGGCCCACAACCTTCTCTCCCTTCATTCCTCCATTCTCCTTGTTAGAGTTGTTTTGAGTTAATCGGGCTGGTGGGATTGATAAGCTAATAGCTTGTTTCTTAAATCGGGCTGAAGAAATGAAGAGAAGAATATGGATAAAACCTCTGCTCTGCAAAATCGGGCAGAGAGAATGTCTGTATATTCTCTTAGCTCACTCACTGTGCATAACGGTTAGTTATGCATAGTGATGCTCAATGCTTTCAACGTGAAAAACAATCTCAGCCTCACATCTCTCTAAAATAATGGATCTCTCTCCACATGTCACTTGGACAAATTACAATAAAGGCCCTACACTTGGTTTATTTACCAAAGTGAATACTCACATAAATACAAGGCTTTTCTTAAGCTAAGCTTTGATTAGCTCATAGCTTATACACTAATACTCCTTCCTATTTTTTACTTCTTTTCTTTTAGCCTGCCCCGGCCCTTCTCTCTCTCTCTCTCTCTCTTTTCTCTCTCCCTCTCCCTCACCAATGTGCTCGTCAAATTCATTAAAGAAATCTATTTCATTTACTTAATTGTGACTCTATTCATCATCTGGGTTTTTATTGTAGTTTTGTTATGAATGATTTGTGGGCTTTCCCGAATCTGCATTTTGCACTGATTCTTTGAATTTATTTTTGAGAAGAGAAAGCAATTTTAACCAATTGGGTTTATGATTGCTACCAAGAAGGAAAACTGGATGCTGTTCTAGATCATGAAACTGAAGCTCTGCATGATAAAAAGAATCTGGAAAAGAGTGTGATGGTTGCTATTTGGTGCATCCAAGAAGACCCGTCTCTTCGGCCAACTATGAGGAAGTTATTGCAGATGCTTGAAGGAGTAGTTGAAGTGCCTGCTCCACCATGTCCTTCCTCATACACCAAATCAGCCTGAAACCAGCTTTCTTATCCTTGTATCAAAGCCAAAGCCAAAGCCAAAGCTATCCCAAAAACTATCAAGGTCATTTCAAGCTTTTCCCCATCACTGCTTGTGTTCTCTGCATCTGAATGTTCAGAGAAAATCTCTCATCTTGTTCCTTTTGCCTTTTTATATGTATCTAAGATTTCGTAAGAAAATTTGCAATTGTATTTGTTTAGCCAAATCCCAATTTGAAGAGGGTAGGGTTGGGGGCAAGCTGAAAGAAAGAAAAGAAGACAAAAAAAAAAGGAAGGGGAACGGAGGAATGAAGGGATAGATGGCTGTGGGCCCTTATTTATTTATTTATTTTAAATTTTGCTATAGAAGTTAATCATGGTTAAGAAGGAGACAGGTGTCACCATTTAAAGGTGGTGGTGAGCATACACCTCTAGTTAATGTGGTGAGTAAAAATGCTCCCCAAGTTAAATAGACCTTCAGACCAAATAAAAAATAAAAAATAAATGAACCTTATGACGGATTCGAGTCTTTGCATTTAGTCCCTCTGCATTTTCCTGCATTTCATAAAATATTAAGTATTAAAATAATTCAATGGTTATAGATAGGCTATGTCATCTATTATAATTTTTGGGTTTTTTTTCAACAAAATTGATTGTACCGTCTTTTCGTTACCTCTTTGTATCTCTGTCTTCTATTAGCTCCTATCTCATCGCTATTCAACCAAAACCCATGGTTTGCTTTGCAACTTATCAATATTCCTCCCATTTATAACTTTTAATTATCATGAAAATACTCAATTAATTGCAATACCCATCTTTTACAATACCCGATTGATTGTTATTTGGAATTCAGCCAAATTCATGGAACGAAGCGGCACTCTATATTTGGATGAAATGATAAACAACACATTTGAAGTTTACAGAAATGGGCATGGCAAGCCATTCGTTCATCCTTTGGAAAGCCTGGACGTGTAGTGTAGTAGCTCCGCCGGCCACTTGAATTCCAAAATTCGTTTTAGATTGTCGGCTACCATCTCTGTGGCTTTTGACGGAGGAGCTCCATTGCCGTCAAGCAAGAAACCTGGGCACTCAGTTTCGAATACCACGATTCTGAATGCATTTTATGGATTTCTGTAAGAAATTTATGTCATTTTTTGTCGAGTTTTAATTTGGCATGTTTGGGGTTCTGGACTTGGCGTTGTGATAATGATTCGGTTGTGGTGGAACAAGAGGAACATAAATGAGGTAGTGTTGTTATTGTGGCGGGGTTGATGTTTCAATGAAGAGAAACTGATGGAAAGTGGAAAAGAAAGGCCAGGAACATCACAGAGAGAGAGGCAAAGGATGCAGAGGCTCGGACTTACAATGTAGCCCATTAATAACCCCACCACAATGAGCGGGCCACTTATTTTATGATTAGGGTTTTTTTTTTACTATAAATACCAGGGAAACCCTAGCAAAAACGTAGCATCTCTTGGTTTCTTCTTTACCTCGCGTGCTATTTATTCTCTTGTTTCGTGGTCTTTGAGGTTTAAGGAAAGACACATTTGGCTTGGAGGTTGGAGTTCTTTCGATGGCCAGAGAAATTTTGGTAAATCTGAGATATATATTGTATTTTATGATTGCCGTTCTCACTGCTCTTTGTTTCTTTGTAAATCATATATAATTGGGAACAAACTTAATTGCAGGAAGCTTATCCTGATCATCCAAGTCCGGAGCTCTCAACCAAAATCATATT
This sequence comes from Prunus padus, assembly GCA_024362665.1. NCBI lineage: Eukaryota > Viridiplantae > Streptophyta > Magnoliopsida > Rosales > Rosaceae > Prunus > Prunus padus. Next base: position 17,353,626 of record JANFAM010000009.1, on the reverse strand, counting down.
CTCTGATATACTCCCACGGCTACCAGTAAGGGATCTGATTCAGTGCGGGTGCGTATGCAAGTCTTGGTCCTCCCTCATCTTCAGCCCTTCCTTTGTTGCCGCCTTCCTGAACTTTCACAGCAACAGCAACAGGAGCACCACTAACTTCCAAGTCGAAATCCCTGCTTTATCAAATCCTTTCTCATGGCTTCTGCTTTGGGGCCCCTCAGAGGAACATTTCTTGGATATCCAAATCTGTGGATGAATGGTTTGTGATTCGCAGAATCCACATGTAGCTGCTAACAGATCCACATTCCCTCACAATCTGCATTGGTTAATTTAGATAAATTAATTAGGAGCATGTACAACGGGGCAACCAAACTTTAATTGGTTAGGGCGTAGATTAGATTAATTTAAAGTAGATTATCGTTTGTGTAATTGATATAAATTTTAAACTCTATTAGTTGTTGAATATTGGCTCAAATTTTTTTCTTTGTTAGGAAAGTATTTCCTATGTTTTTTGTCATGCATGCATGTGAGGAAGACTTTGGGAAGCAAAGACAAAGTTGGAGTTTGGCTTGTGAGAGTTTGTGTCTTTAGCACACTATACGTGCATGTGATTTGTTGGTTGGCTTTAAATATGCAACCTATGAGAGTGTGAGGAAGAGCAAGCTGAAGGAAGCTAATATTAGAAGTGAGACTCTTCCACATAGAGAGAAACACTAGAGAGCATGACCATGATGGTGGAGATAAACTTCTCTTTGGCTACACTAGATGTTGAGGGAAGATCAAGCCATTTCAAAGGTTGAGTCTTCTTTATTTGTTCCTTGTGTTTGTGGGAGGTTTATTTCTTTGTATTGTTCTTAGTGGGTTCTTTCCTAGTGAGCAGGAACTTCTTGGTGTTCTTGGCTATTGTGTGTGGTTAGCTTGTGAGTGATTTGGGGTGTAATTGGGATTTGGGCTGTGAGAGTTAAACTCTGTAATTCCTAGGATAGGTGAGAGGGTTAATCTCCTTTGGTTGTAATCTCTTTTGGGATGCTAGTGGAATTTCTCGTTGTCTTCGAACTGGATGTAGACTAAACATGGGCCGAACCAGTATAAATCCTTGATGTCTTTTGGATTTCTGTATTTCATATTTTGCTCTTGTTGTTTCAATAGTTTCATATCCACCATCCAGTGCAATCCACTTCCACCACGCACAACATTAATCATATGGGTAGAAAAGGTTACTTGGTTCCCTTGTTTTCACAAATTCAGTCCAGTTATGGTCTATAAAATAATTGATAGTCACACTTGAATAAGAGCCCCAAGGGGCTTGCTTGTCATCGTATGCTGGAACCAGCATTCGTCGTGAAAAGCTACATCGGCTTTATTTGCACAATCAAATTCTAAGATCAATGCATATCTACTTAGAATTATTTTATTTACTCTAGGAAAAATAGAAAGAGTTTCGTATACTATTATATATACGATGTTTGTTTGAGCCTAAATAAATCCACCCAACGGTGCAAGAGTTCATGGTGGGCTTGTAAGTGGTGCAAGGCGGGTGAAGTCCCAAAGCCAGGTGGATAAGCCCAAGTGCTAAGCTCAAGGGTGGAGTCCAAAGTGAAACTCAAAGGTGGGCCAGTGTAGTAGCAAGGACGAGGCCTCAGGGTCTGATGGGGTTAAACATCTAACAAAACATACATGTCAAATTATGATATTAATATAATATATATGTGTATGTGATCATGAGTGATTGCTAAGAGGCAAAAATGGGTAAACTATTAGCAACAAAGCTACTTTGTTTGGTCGGTTACGTTTTAGCTTTTGTCAAATAACCAAAGTTGATAAATGATTATCTATATTTATATATAATGGTTTGGGCGTTAGTAAAGTCCATGAAATGGCCTACATAAACATATAATTATCATATATGTAAATGTTGTCATGCTTGGTGATTAATATATTTAAAGGATATAGTAATTTCTTGGCCACAGCATCGGGTTCTCATGTCACCTCAACATTGATGGGATTCTCAACCAATTCAGAAGCTTCAAGTGCATGATGTCTCACAAGAGGTCGGATCATACACTAAGAAGTCCAAACCCAACCCAAGAAGCTAAATTCAGAAGTTCCAGCAGAGGTCGCCTTGCAAGTGGTGGAATTCAAAGATAGGAAGACTCGTAGCCAACCTACCAAGACTTATTGCATCTTAAATCAAGAGAAGAGTTTCACAATTCTAAATACCATTCCATTGACCAACCAGATGGGTTGGTGGTGGTTGGGAAGTTCTCATTAAATGCCTAGAGCTCCGGAAGACATCTTGGAATGATTTTTCAAGGAAAGTTAGTTGGGGCCATTTAATGGCCAAACCCATGAGCTGAAGAAAGCTCTATAAATAGCTCCTCAGAAGAAGAGGAAAGGACCTCCGACTCAACACACAAAACCTATCTTTTTATCCTGCACTTTTCAATTCATAGTCTAGGATTTTATCTTTCAAGCACTTTATTAGATTATCCAACCTCTTCATTTTCCTAGTGTAAGCTTACTTTCTTGCAATTTAATTTCAGTTGTCTTTAAATTCAACTTTAATTCAAGTCTTTAGCGCATTTACATTACTATTATTTCTTTTCTTGCATTTACATTGCACTTTTCACAAAAAAAATCCTAAAAATAGTCATGCAAATCTCAATCATCCTTGACTCTGAGGAAGTGAAAGAACCTAGGCCAAAAGGAGGTTCCTTGCCTAGCCCATTAATTGTTTGCTTAGAAGTCAAAAGCGCAAACACACTCACACAATCTTTCCATCCAAACCATCTAGTGACTTGGTGGTGACACGCCTACGCATCTCAAGAGAAGAAGGACCAAAAAAATCCTTCATTTGGCCTACTTGGCCAAAAAGAGGGAAACAACGTCACTTTTGAAATGTCAGCCAATTGGTAGTGATGGAAGCTTGATGACTTTTCTTGTTTATTTATGTTTACATTCATGTTTTTCATGTTCCTCATACCAACTGCTACAACCACATTTTTCCTTTTTTCCCTTTTCTCTTTGGTTGCCTGGTAATCAAGATTTTCCAAGAACAAGTTCCCAAAAAAAAAAAAAGATTTGGCAAGTGTTAACTCGCAAGTGCACGAGGCGTTAGGTAGTATAGCATGTGTAAGTACGAGGTCGATCCCACGAGGATTGATGATAAATTGATTCAATTTGATTCCCTGCACAAAACAGAAATGAAAAGAAAATAAATAAAACAAGAAAGAAAGAAAAGAAATTAACTCAAGCAAATTAGTTACCAAGTTCAATTTAGATTCACAGATTGATTCTAGCTAAAGTATGATTAAGCCATGGTGTCTGGTCCTAACCTTGTATTGGAATAATTCCCTAATTAGATCCTTGTTGTCGAATCTAAACCAAGCATTAGAAATCCATTAAGCATAGAAGAATGTTTTACACAACCAAGCATGTATCTAATCCCTATTGTCGAATGTCCATACATACTCTTCATATTCATAGTTCAATTCGAATTAAGGCATGGTGTCTACTCTTAATTCAAACCAAGATAGCTAACATACAAGTTTTAATGGTGATCAATCATTCAAACAAGCATATTAACTTATAAGCATAATGAATAAGAATAAGAACCGTAATTGAAACTTGAAAACTAATTAAACTTGAAAACTTAAGAAAAGAATTTACATTACAATGAAAAATAAATTACAACAAAGAAAAACTTAAAGGAAAATTTAGCAAAAGGATTTTGTTACAACAATTGAGAACTAAAAAGGAAAACTAAGAGAATTTGATGGAGAGAAGGGAGAGGAGCTCTAGGAGATGTTTGAGAGCTCCCCCCCTTGGGGTGTGTTTGAAGGTTAGCCAAGCCTCCTATTTATAGGAGATGGAAAGCATCAAACTCACATGCCAATATTCTTCTTGGTTTATTTAATTCCTTCTTTTGACAACAAGTTGTAAGAATGATCATAGCCACCTCAAGTTCACATGGGCATCCATCTCCTTTCATCATTTGGCTAGTTCCCACTTGATGCTTTTGCTTTCTTTATTTCTTTACACAACCCACTTCAATTATGACAAATAAACATGCTTCTTCCCCACTATCAACAATAGCACATGCATAGCTAATCATGACCAAGAACTATCAACAATAGCACATGCATAGCTAATCATGACCAAGAAATTGCAGTCTGCTTTTGGGCTTGTTCCTCCATTCTGAAAAATCTGGAAAAATATGGATCTTGAAGTTCTTTGAATTATCTTTCCAAGCATATGCATCCCAGCTCAAGGAAAAATCGGAAAGACCTTCAAATGTGATTTTTGGCCCAGTAACGCAGATGCTGCCGATTTTGACCTTAAACTGCCAAAACTTGTATAACTTTCTCTAGAAGACTCGGAATCATGAACCGTAAAATTCTTCAGAAACTAGACTTCCGCATCTTTCCAATGATGTATGGTTCATTATCTGGTTCTTCCTGAGCAAGTACAGTCCAATCCGTGAAGTTGACTGATCTGCAGACACCGTTTTGAGCTAACTTGTCTCCAAAATGCATTTGATGAGTCATAAGCTTATTACACTGAAACAAACACAAAATAGATTAAAAGCACAAGTTTAACTCAAAAACATAACCAAATCATAAGTTAGAAGGGTACAAAATGATATGTAACTATGCACCGATCAGCAAGTTATAAATTAGTTTTGCCTAAGCATGAAAAAAGAAGTCAAAGTTTTCTGCAATGTGTGATACAGCAATGAAATTTACCACTACTATTCTTTGTTATCCAATTGCACCTCTTCAATTCCCCATGATTAGTACCTGAGCCTGGCTAATTTTGCTGTTAGATAACTTTAGCCACTGGGGAATTATATATATTCTCTTCTTTGAGGTGCTGCAGTGAATCGTAGCGCGGCTGAAATCTTCTGATCCAGTGGAGAGCTAGAATCAATGAGAGAAGAATCGAAGGAGTTCTCTGACAGAGACAATGATGAAGATGGTGACAGAGATAGAGATAGAGATGAAGTGCTCTTGTGAAGCCCAATTGGCTAGATTCTCTTGAGGTGTTTGGGGCTACTTGTCTTCTATTTTTCTTTTAAAACTTTGTTCTTCTCCAGATGTACAGACCTTCCTCTAGACATGTTGCAGAGGAAAAGGAAAGCTAACCTTAATATACTTATGTGCCAACACGTCTAGCCCATTGTAAAAGGGTTTTGACTTGCAGACTAATGGTCTTTGATTCAAACCTCATGGCACCTTGGTAGTGTGTGTGTGAGAAACCCCCTTTCCCTTGTAGTTTAGATTATCGCTTTTATTTTTTTTTAAAGATAGATATGTTAAAGTGAGCTGAGATTTATAGGAAGAGAGCAATTGAAGCTGAGGTATAAAGAAGAGTAATGCTTTAAGTTGGTTGGTGAAATGTGCGTTTCATGCATAATGATGTGCTACCATTTCCTCTTCTGTTATGCTTTAAGTTGCTTAAACCCAGAGATTTTTCACATATTACTGAATAAAAAAATAATAGATATGCAATTTTTTTTTTTTAAAGTTGGTTTGTAGTATCTATTATTATTTTTATTTAATAATATATGAAAAATACTTGTGCAATAAATAATTTTGTCTGCATTATTGAAAATTTTGTAAAAAAAAAATGTATTAACATGTAGAATACGTACGTATGTATATAATACGTGTATTGTATGTTTGATTTTAAAAACGTGTATTTTACTGAGTCTTTCAAACGTGTACGAAAAATAAAAATATTTTAAAAAAATACGTAGATACATGTATAATACAAGTATTATACGGAAAAATGCTACTTTGAAATTATTGAGCACCTGTGATTTATAAAGATCACCTTAAATATTTAATGGCTAATCCCATGAACAAAATTAATGTGAAAAAAGAAAGAGAAAATATCCCTATTAATGAATGAAACTGTTTGACTTATTGAGCTATTCTTTTTGTGCACTGTAGCCTTATGTAGGTTTTTGAGGCATACTTGTTGCCTGCACAGAAAACCATAGCCCATCTATCAATATCATTGTTAAGAGCATCTCTAAGGGAAGAGGCAAAGCAAACCTCATTTGCCTTGCCACATCAGTATTTTCATGCTCAAGCCATGTGATTATTCAGGGGCCAAATGGACAAGTAAGTGTCAGTCCACTTTAAACCATTAGATCAAATCCACGGCTAACATATATTGTAATAAAAAAAGAAAAAAAGAATAATGCTAAGTAAAAAATAATATTACAATATATTTGTAACATCCCGTCCCTAAGTTAATATTTAAATATTAAATTATTCAAGTGAAAGACATTTTTACCCTCGAGAGTATGATAAGTTAAATAATTAAGTTGAGTTGAAAATAAAGAAATAAATAAATTGAAAGGTAAAAAATTGATAAAATAAAATAAGATAAAATAATTAAGAATTTTGGGAATAAAATAACATTTAATATTTTAGAAGGGCAAAAAGGTCATTTTAATTTTGAGAAAGAATTTGGGGAAGTGAGCCACACTGTTATGTCGTGCTCGTCGATACGAGTTCGTAGGTATATTGTGGGCTCGAATCGGAGTTGTAACAAAGAAATAGCGATCAAGATTAGGCCAGTGGCATAACCGTAAATATTTCAAAGTTCAGTTTTTTTAAAAACCCAGATTTCTCTTCGAGCAGGGGAACTAGCCGACTTTGGAGGGCGATTTCTCTCCACACCGACCTCCGTTTAAGGCAAGGACGGTCCCAAATGATCGACCACACTTCCCTCTTCAGGCCCCAGCCCTTTGCCGCCTCGATCCGCTGCCGTAGTTGCCGGAATCAGCCACGAAACAGGCGGTTTCGGACAGATTTTTCTGAAACTTTGGCTCCTTCGTTCTCCCTCCTCCGGCCACCGATCGGGACAAGTAAGGTATGCTTTTCCACCTATTTTTCTTGCTCTAGCTGATGGTTAGGTAGGTGCATATCGAATCGTAGCGTAGGTAACTCAAATTTCGAATTTTAGTTTCAGCCGACTTTGAGCTTAGGTTTTGACCCCCTTAGGGTTCGAAATTGACGTTCTCATAGTTGAGAAATGTGTTCGGGAGGCCGAGAACTTTTTGTAGTCGGAAGGATAGCTTCTGTTTCGAAGTTTGGCCGAACGCCAATTTTATCGCTTTTTGGCCCTCGGATCTGCCAGCACGTGTTCCCACGCGTTGGCCCACTTTTAATTGTCAAACTTTCTGCTACTATTATCCTTACGTCATCACGAGCGCGTAGGCGTGCTCGGATTTCAAATTGGAGTTCATTAAACAATCGAACGGATTTACGCCTATTGCGTGTTATCCGGGTTCGATAAGTTCGGACAGTTGAATCGGCCCCAATTCTTAGTATGTTGTTTCTTGTATTTCTAGGATCATGTGGAAATTAACGGATCGTGGATCGGAGCCTCTGATGCTCCGGATCAATAACTTAAAGTTTAATTAAACTAAAACCGTCCGATCGTATGATCGTGAGAAATCCGACCATTCGATCGAGATTAAACCTTCGGGACGTGAAAAGTTTATTTTGTTGGACTTTTAGGAATGTTCGGATCCAATTGGAGGTCGTGGGCCCACGGGCCCCAGTTGACCATATTCGGGAAGTTTGACCAAGGGTTGACTGTGCGTCTCTCGAGGTCGTTTCACCTATCGAAAAACGTAGTTTGACCTTAGAAACACCCTGTATGTCGTACACGCACTTGAATACTAGGAACTAGGGTTTGAGTCTAATTCCTGGTTGAGGACTTTATGAGTTGTTGGGCGAATTGAATAAATTGCTTATGTATGGCAGTTTTATGAATTAATTAGCTGTGATGTTCATCATCTGATATGTTTGGATTTAGTTGAATGCATTTGATATAAATGGTTGGGCTTAGTGTCTTAACTGTGAGTCTCGGAATATTATTAAATTAGGGATTATGAAGATATGAGATTTGTCAGGGTTTCTATTAAATATTCGTATGTTGGATTCTTGGTTTATATAGAGTTGGTACGGTTGTATTCGGATGCTATAATGAATTTGGGGTATTGTTTACTAAGTATGTGATGATGGGATTTTCTAAGAATTTTCATGATTATTATTACTATTGTTATTATTGTTATAATAATATTGTGAAATTATATATTTATTTTACTAATGGTTCGTGTATGCTTAATGGTGAATACTGTTACGGATTTGATCATGAAAGTAGTCCATTGAGACAGGGATTTCTTTGGGTTATTTAGTATTAGTTTCATTATTTATTTATTATTATTATTATTATTACTATTATATTTAAGTATATGGTTGAGTACATTTGAATATTTTGGAAACTGATTTTGAGAGTATTATATTTTATATTATATAATTAAGTATGAAAATGGATTTTTGGCGAAGGGTGATGATATTCAGATTTGGATTTGGTTTTCAAACCCACCTCAGGAGTACCCCCTATTGCCTTGGAAACCGAATTATCATTTATGATACACCCCACGAGTCTCGGAGACGCCCGAACCGTGTGGAGCGAGGACGCGTTTCAGGTAGACTTGGTGTCCCCCGATTCAGCGAGGATACACGTTCGGGCTGATCACCCGTTCTTGCGAGGACGCGGCTCAGGTTGACTTTGTGACTCCTGAGTCTTGCGAGGACGCGGCTCAGGTTGACTTTGTGACTCCTGAGTCTTGCGAGGACGCGGCTCAGGTTGACTATGTGTCTCCTGAGTTTTGCGAGGATACGTGGCTCGGCTGACCTCGTGTCACCGGGTCTTGCGAGGAAATGGAATTGATGGCTAAATGTTGGAATTGACGGATAATCAAAGGATATGCATCTCGGGCTGACTTTGTGTTCCCCGAGTACTGCGAGGATGTAACTTATACATAATATATGGAATTGACGGAATGATACTTCGGAATTGACGGATTATGATTGGGGGTACACCTACGTGGAGGTTATGTACAGATTTGAGAGGTTTCAAACGGGAAATTTATAATTTTATTTTGGATACTTATGGGCAAATGTTTTATTATCTATTTTCACCTTTATATGACAAATGGTGGAACTAAAGAGTTCTTGCGAATTTATGGTTGGGTTAATCAATATATATATATTGCTTCAGTTCACGTTGATAAGGTTATTTTGGGCGATGTTGAAATGTAATGTTTGGAACCATTGTAGCCTGTAACATAGTGTATTAGATGGTTTGAGTTCTAAATTCTTGTGAAAGAGCTACGTGTGGCTTGATCCCTCAAGGAGGGTACGTAGGCAGCCTAGATTAATCTAGGTGCAGCCCCGAGCAAGAATACTTTGGAATTTGGTCAAGGGCTTGAATTGGAAATCTATTGAACATGTTTGTTGAATTTAATCTGAACTGATGTGCGGGCACAAGGCCCGATTGATATTGAGATTTGAAGCTTGTTTAATTATGAACTCCATGTGTTGGTTTTCCTTATGTAATGCTGTCGTTAATGATGATGTGCTTGTTAATATAATAACTACTAAAACGAATGTAGCTGAAAGGTTGGCTAGGATTCACCTTGGATATTATGTGATGGCAAGAATTGTTGATGATACGACTGAATTGATATAACGAGAATTGATGATTTTAAGGGATGAAAATGTTAGGTTTAAATTGATGTTAACGATAATGTTTGGATTGTTGTAAGGCCGGAGGCCATTTGGTTTAAATACTTTTAAATGTGTGTGATTAAAAATTTGTGCATGCTGAACAATTGGGAATATTTAATTGTGTTTGATACATGTGTAAATTTTTGGGAAACGAGCAATTACAGGGGAGACTCTGCCGAATTTTCGGCAGAAGTCAAACTTTAATTAAGAGTTTTATTTTGAGTTTTAGAATTAAAAGGGCAAGTTGGTCTTTCGTGCTCGGTACCTGCCAGGTGTTGGACACGCACGGGTTCAACACGAATTCCAAAATGGAATTTGGGTCGGGTCATGTCAATATTACTAAATGAATTTATAAACTTTCAACAAAAAATATTACTAAATGCTCGAACGATTGAACTACATTAAATTAACGAAAAGAAAATTTAATTTTGTCGATTACGACATATGCAATGAAATGCTTGAATGATTGAATTACTTTGAATTAAAGGAAAGAAAATTATACTTTCTGGATTGTCACCAATTATTACTAAATCGTTAATTTCAAAAAAAATATCAAACAACTAAAATTATTGTTGATACATATATTTATTTAAAAACTTTCAACAGAAAGCATACTGTTTCCAGTAAGCTTTAGTTGTTGAAGTTAGAATGCGAGCTAGGATATGCAATTGCACATATGTTATGCAATGACTGACTCTTTATATTTAAGTATGAGTAAGCATGAAAGTTCACAGTATGAGGCAACTGTTTATTTGTGGTTTAGGGTTTATGATTTTTAAATTCGACTTGTTGTATAAGAAATCTTCTACAATCATTATTTAAAATGACTTTTTTCTTCTATGGATCGTTCCAATTTTATTGGAAGAGTTTAACCACTTGAGTTATACTCCACTGACAAAAGAAATAAACACTTTTTTTAATAGTTTGTTTTATCAATTCTTTCGTGATTTGCTTCATTATCATTAATGTATTTATCTTAACAAAATATTTCATAAAAATCATCCTTTTTTTTATGGGTACAATACGGGGCCAAACGCCCAAAATCAAACAATTACATAGGGATTAACCTGGAGCTAAGGGTGCTGCTAGCATGAGCAGCAAGAATATCATTAAGGAAGGGGGGCTCCAACTCCAAAACATTAAGACCTAAGGGGAAATCATAGCTCTTGGCAGCTAAAGCATCAGCAGCCTTATTTTGTTCATTGTAGACATGAGTTAGGGAGCAAACCCAATCACCATGCATCTGTAAATTACAGCAATTGAGGAGACTAAACAGAGGGTGGGAAGGAATAAGGGGAGTTTTTAGGAGGGTCACCACCGAGCTTGCATCACATTCAATCTCCACTACTCTATAGTCAGCAGCCCAGGCCAGTTTGAGTCCCCAGAAAATACCCCACAACTCAGCTTCAAGGACAGACCCAACGCCAAGATTGACAGAGAAACCCTTGATCCAAGAACCAGAGGAATCTCTTAAGAGACCACCCGCACCAATCTGACCAATGTTAGAACTTCTACTGCCATCAGTATTGATTTTAACCGTACCATGCACAGGAGCAACCCAGTGTAGCTGGACTAAGAGATGCTGACTAGAAACAGAATTAGGAGAGCAGGCAGTAGACCAATCCAAGGCATAATTTATAATCATCTGCTGAGGGTCAGGGGGCATGGTAAAGTCCTGATAAAAAATTACCTTACATCTCCATTTCCATATATACCAAAGATAAGTCGCGAAGACAAGAAACCAAGGTAGATCATATATCAATGGTCGTTTAGATTTCAAGTTTTGGAGTAACCAAGAGTCAAAATCAACCATAGGAGAGTAAGTAGCAACATTACCATTCTAATGACCAGGCCAACTCAAAATAGTAGAGTTGCAATCTTTAAAGAGATGCTCAATGGATTCCACATGAGAAGAGCATCTAGGGCAGGAAGTGTCCTGGCAAAGGCCTCTCTTTTGTCTTTGACCATTTGTTAGAAGTTTCTTATGGCAAAGGGTCCATAGGAAAGTCTTGATCTTTGGGGGAAGGTGAAGCTTCCAAATGAAGTCCCATTTCCAATTCATAGTAGCTTCTTCAGTAAAAAGCGTACAATAGGCTGTTTTGACAGGAAAGGTCCCATTATTGGTAAGCTTCCAGATACATCGATCAGGCCCACTATCATGGAAACTAGCATGAACAGACACAATCAATTGAACAATAGTCTCAGGAAGGCTACCAAGCAAATAGATAATATTCCAAAGGCCATCATTCAATAAATCACACACCTTCAAGGGAAGCATATCCTCAGTTAAATCAATAGTAGCATACTGATTTAAAGGTCCACAACAACGAGCATGGAGAGGCCGAAGACGCAGAAAGACATTCAAAGTCTTACCGGTCGTGTTGCAGCTTTAACATGGTTCATATCGAAGGCTACTGACAGATGTGCCCCATTCTTCAAAGCATTGAAAGGAAGCAAACAGCATATTGCATGGACTGCCGAATGCAATACGGCATTTCAAGAACTTAAAGACTATATGAGTATAGCGTCATTGCTATCCAAGCCCTGCCAGGAGAAGTACTCTTCCTTTACCTCTCGGTATCACATACTGTCGTTAGTTCTGTACTAATACGCAAGCCCGAGAAGGTGGAGCTACCGATCTTTTATGTGAGTTGAGCATTCCAAGGTGCAGAGATTCGGTATCCTCCCCTCGAGCAGCTAGCTTTGGCTCTGGTCACTTTGGCACGAAAGTTGCGCCCCTATTTCCAAGCTCACACCATTGTCGTTCTGACGAATCAGCCCCTTCGGCAGGTCTTCCAAAAACCCGAAACATCTGGCCGATTGATCAAATGGGCAATTGAGCTTGGAGAGTTTGATGTCCAGTTCAAACCAAGACCAGCAGAAAAGGGTCGGCTTGTTGCAGAATTTATATCCGAATTAACTCCTTCGGCCATACAGGAAGCGACGGAAGTCGTTAAAATGGTAGCAGAGCAAACACTGCCGAACGGTATGATCTTTGATTCTGTAGTTCCAATTTTTACCCTTCATGTTAATGGGTTTGCCAATTAGCAGGGGTGTGGTGCCAGTCTTGTCCTCACTACTCCCGAGGGGAACAAGATTGAATACGCTCTCCGTTTCAACTTCAGAACCTCCAACAACGAGGCCGAGTACGAAGCTCTCTTGGCTGGCCTTCGACTAGCTAAGGATATGGGCGCTCGGCAGATCATTATTCATAGTGACTCTCAGCTGGTAGTGAACCAAGTAACGGCAGATTTCGCGGCAAAAGATATGTCAATGGCAGCCTACTTATCGGCAACCCATTATCAACTGAAGAAGTTTTCGGCCTTCGAAATTCGGCAGATACCATGGGCCGAGAACAGTCACACTGATGCTCTGGCCAGATTGGCATCCACCATCAACGATAAAATTGGAAGGCAGGTTCCAGTAGAAATCTTGAGTCGTCCAAGCATTACCGAACCCATGGTATGCACCGTTCAATATGCTGATACTTGGATGGCCAACATACACTCCTGTTTGACGAACGGTACTCTGCCAAATGATAAAATTGAGGCTCGTAAGGTTCGGTACCGATTGGCAAGATATACGGTTATCAACGATATCCTTTACAAGCGTGGCTACACCACTCCCTACCTAAAGTGTATTACTACCGAACACATATCAGATGCCGATGGGGAGGGGCCTCCCAGTCACCAGATATCATCACCCTCCGATTCCTCCAAGTCTTCTGGGAGGTCGGCACCCCACTAATGAAATGCCCTCATGCCGAAGCCTGAAGACAGTTGGCTTGCACCCATCCTCCATGATCGGCACTCTTTGATTTAGTGACGCTGTAGAGGTGGGAGAATTGCTCATACGATGGCTCTCCCTCCCCAGCAATGCCGAACGCCACTACGGTTGCCATCAGGGCCACCCAGAAGTTGGGATTGTATTGGCCAGGGGCATACTCTAGATGGGCAAGGATATTCTGCACGACAGGTTGCAGCGGTAGCCGAACCCCCAACTTCACCGTCTTTGGGCCTGCTCAAAGACTCGGTAGGAGTCGGAATCCTCCACTTGACGGTATCGGGAATCATGAACTCGGCACGGTACTTGGCCAGCTCATGCTCGGTAATGTTGTTCGGCCCTAAATAATCGACACCGAACAAAATCTCCTTGGGTTCACCCATCGGTACCCTAGGGTTCCCCTACTGAGCCACAGTAACTTTCGGCACCGAGGAAGCTTCTGCAGCAGTATCCAAGCGACTGGACGTGGAGGCTTCCGATTGGTAACTCACATGCAGTTCGGGCCTGTGAGTGTCCTTCATCAAAAACTCGCAGTACTGACTTGTGCTTGCACAATCAATACCGTACGGAACAACGGCCAACGGCAGAGCCGTTGCCGTGGGGAGTATGTCATCACCCACTACCGAGGGAGCTGACTTGGCCTTCTGTATGATGACCTCAGCTTCGGCCTCCTCTCCCTCGGCACTCTCCCAGCTCAATGACGCGTTCTCGGTATCCCTTTGGCTGTCCGATGAATCCCCATTGAACGCATTGGGCTCACTATCGTTTTGAGACTCGCTATCGGACATCTACAAACAGAAATGAAAGGAAACTAAATGCCATTGATCGGTGCATAATTACATATCATTTTGTACCCTTCTAACTTATGATTTGGTTATGTTTTTGAGTTAAACTTGTGCTTTTAATCTATTTTGTGTTTGTTTCAGTGTAATAAGCTTGGGACTCACTTAATGCATTTTGGAGTGAAGTTAGCTCAAAACGGTGTCTGCAGATCAGTCAACTTCACGGATTGGACTGTACTTGCTCAAGAAGAACCAGATAATGAACCATACATCATTGGAAAGATACGGAAGTCTAGTTTCTGTAGCATTTTACGGTTCATGATTCCGAGTCTTCTAGATGAAGTTATGCAAGTTTGGGCAACTTAAGGTCAAATTCGGCAGCATCTGCGTTACTGGGCCAAAAATGACTTTTGAAGGCCTTCCCGATTTTTCCTTGAGTTGGGCTGCATATGCTTGGAAAGATAAGACAAAGAGCTTCAAGATCCATATTTTTCCAGATTTGTTAGAGTGAAGGAGCAAGCCCAAATCGAGCCCACAAGCTGACTGCAATGCATTGTCATGCATGAGCTAATCATTTTAGTGGTGAATTGAGTGGTGTAAGTTGGTGAAGTGAGTGTGGTTATTAAATTCAATTGTATAATCAGATTTATACTTCCCCTAGGCCTATAAATAGTGAGTTCTCCAAGCATGTAAACACACCCCAAGGGGGGGAGCTCTCAAACATCTCTCTAGAGCTCCTCTCCCTTCTCTCCCTCAAATTCTCTTAGTTTTCTTTTTAGTTCTCAATTGTTGTAACAAAACCATTTTGTCTTTTTTAGTTGTAATTTATTTTTCATTGTAATGTAATTTCTTTTCTTTAGTTTTCAAGTTTAATTAGTTTCCAAGTTTCAATTATAGTTCTTGTTCTTATTCATTATGCTTATAAGTTAATATGCTTGTTTGAATGAATAATCACCATTAAAACTTGTATGTTAGCTATCTTGGTTTGAATTAAGAGTAGACACCATGCATTAATTCAAATTGAACTATGAATAGGAAGAGTATGTATGGACATTCGACAACATGGATTAGATACATGCTTGGTTGTTTAAAACATTCTTCTATGCTTAATGGATTTCTAATGCTTAATTTAGGTTCGACAAGAAGGATCTAATTAGGGAATTAGGAATACAAGGTTAGGACCAAACACCATGGCTTAATCATATTTTAGCTAGAATCAATCCGTGAATCTAAATTGAACTTGGTAACTAATTTGCTTGAGTTAATTTCTTTTCTTTCTTTCTTGTTGCATTTATTTTATTTTCATTTCTATTTTGTGCAGGGAATCAAATTGAATCAATCTATCATCAATCCTCGTGGGATCGACCTCGTACTTACACAAGCTATACTACCCAACGCCTCGTGCACTTGCGAGTTAACAGCCATGCAAAGATCAAACCGTGCAATCCTACAACTATTGTTGCCTACGACACCCTAGCTACCAAACGGAAATCATGTTCTAACGCAATTTATGATCCGATCCATACAAAAAGGGGATTTGATCGAAAAAGAATGAAAAAGAGTGATTTATCTTGTTCTCGCACAGTGGTTAAGGCTTGCCGAAAATCGCTCCGCCGTGAATTAAGTCACCGGAAATCGCCTTTTGATTGGAAAATATCGCCGGAAATTGCCTCTTCAAAAGCTCAATCGATTCTCTCAAAATGCAAGTGATTGCACATTCAGCCTTCACCCCCTATTTATATCTGAAGGAACCGACGTTCTGCCTCGATAGCGCAAATGGCGCAATCATGACTCTGATACGAAAACACGCTACTGACACATGGCACCAATCATGCGAGGTTGTAATCTGACACACGGCACGCGAAAGAAGAGGCGCTATCACGTCGCCTCGATCTAGCTGCCCAGCATGTGCACAGAAGACTAAGCGTCATGTTACCTGCTCGACCGAGCACTATACGAAGCATCACCAGTACCGTTCGGCAACTGAAGTCTATAAGCACCTCGTGGACTTACACTACTCTTCCGAACGGTACCGTCAAAACCACCGAACGGCAGGTACGATTTAGGGCCCCAAAATTGGCCACCAAACAAACCCTGCCGAACGGTATCCCAGCGACATATAATCAACACTAGCGGTTCATAGAAACCGAAGAGCCTTCGGCTAGCAATCTTTCCGAGGAAGATAACAAGTCCCCAACTAAGATGCTCTTAGCTGAGAACTTGGGGGACTCCTGTTTATACCCAATTGAAACTACCAATAAGAAGGATACACGTGTAAACATAAAGCCATCGGCATATGTCACCTTCGGCATTTTGATTACCGAAGGCATCTCAAGAAAATGAAAACTTCATTTCTCTTCTCGAACACGTGGAGCCTAATCAGGCAATATATACAGTCCCACATCAAAATTATACTCGAAATGTACACCTCCCAAGATCTATAAAAACAGGCACAAGCCCCAAGAAGGAGGTAATCAAGAGCCTTCAACCACTTAGCTATTACTCTGCTAGAATTACTATCCACTCCGTACTTATTCTAACTTAAGCATCGGAGAGCCTTCGGCCGGTACCACACCGGTGCCTATCGGGCTTACCGATCGTTTCTTGTCTTACAGATCGACAAGCCTCACCGAGGCCCGCGGACTACCGAAGGCAAAGACATCACAGTTGGGCCCAAAAGTGCCGAACCATTTTTGAGCATCAACAATCTCAATTCAGTAGCTGAGCTTCTAGCTGAGATGTTCAAACTTGGTTTTCTTCGTGAGTAATCCATGGGGAAGTGAAGATCTTTTGGCATCTGACCATTGAGAAAACTTGTTCACCGGCTCGTAGAAAAATTCAGTTCATGAGGTATAACATTATATTCATATGTCTCCATTCTCTCATAAAAAATAAATATTTCCAGAGATGACCAAGTCAAAACAGCACTTAGGATTCCTTTCCTAGTTCTTTCATAATAACATAATACTGTTGTTCAGAGGACATTTTATGCTTTTCCAGACCTCTTTTTCTTCTTCCTAAATTAAGTTTCATCCCATTTCCAGACCTCTGTGTCTTATGGAGAACTATCTTAAAGTTATATTTCTCCTTTCAACCGGATGATAGGTATGAATTCTCAGAGCTGGCCCGGATCCAGGGTTTTGTGAAGAATTACTTGCAGTTTGTTTCCTTCCCCATCTATACATAGCAAGAAAAATCAAGGACTATTGAGGTGAGGACTTCATTTTCTGCTTTGTCAAACCCTTTCCCTCTATATGGCAAGTTTTGAAGGGATTAGTAGAATTGGATATCTGCATGTGAGTCATCTTTTCCTTAATGGTTGGACTGTTACTTCTTTATTAGTTGAAGGTGCATGTCAAGTGTACATTATAGGTGATAATAAAAAAAGTATTCTTATCAAAATATGACTGTCTGAGTAGAAACTTTTATCAAAATCAGAAAAGTATTGCAAACTAATCCTTGACGCTATATTTCTTCTATACCTTGCAGCTATAAGTTTAAGAGTATCTGTTGTTCTTACGTGTATTTTAGATTCTGCATGGTCTGTTTGCCTAATGTGCTTGTATTTTCTTGTTATATATTTTATTAGCCTTTTTTTAAAATTAATTTTGCTTTTGTTCTTGTGCAGATGCGGAATCCAAAGGAAGTTGAAAAAGATGAGTACCATGAATTTTATAAGAAAACTTTCAGTGAGTTCTTGGATCCAGTTGCATAAACTTACTTCACCACTGAGCTCTCTCTCTCTCTCTCTCTCTTGTTGGCAGTTGTTTTAATAATTTGGTTGAGGTAGAAAATGTAGCAGATTTGGAGTTTAACTTTAAAATCTGCGCAGGGTGAGGTGGAGTTCAGCAGTGTTCTTTATATTCCTGGAATGGGTCTCTTAACAATGAGGATGTAGTGAATGCAAGAACAAAGAATATACATTTGTATGTGAAACGGATATTTATCTCAGATGATTTTGATGGTGAACTGCTAAGTTTTGATATATTGGAAACCATGTGAATTTGAGCTTCCATTTAGTTCGTTGTTTTGGTTTCACGTCAGTGGTGATCTTCTTTGTTGCATATACTGTTGCACATTAAGTTTCCTTTGTGATTTACTTTATGCAGAAAATAATTTGTATAACAATCCTGGTGTTGACTGTTTATTCTGTATTTAAATTGGAAAATGAAGTATCCCTTAATATTCTTTTTAGTTGTTACATGTTCTAATCAAAACAAGCGTTTTTTATTCATCATCAATGGAGTTGTTTAGATGTTATAGTCAATTGCGTCAGCTACAATTGTGATGTACCATCTGGAATGTTTAAAATACATTTTGGGGTTGATGCTTATTTGCTTGGAAATATGGTTTGTGGCTGTAATACATTGAATTATTCTTTTGCAGTTTCCTTGATACCTGAGCTTTGTTAAGGGTCTGGTGGATTCGAATGACCTTCCTCTTAATGTTTCTCAAGAGGTTATTCAAGAAAGTCGAATGGTAAGCCCTAGTTGTCCACTATCTTTATGCATTTTGTGAAGGGATTCCTATTACTCTTTGGACATCTCTGTAGCAGTTAATATTTTGTTCTTTGTTCTTGTTATGTGCTTAGATATTTGTATCAGGTCGTATTGTATTATTTGTTAGTGTCCATCTTTCTGCTATTTTCAGGTAAGGATTATGAGAAAGAGACTCATACGGAAAACATTTAACCTGATGATTCAAGAGATCTCTGAGAGTGAAAATAAGAGGATGGTAGCAGCAATTAAGCTTGTGTTTTCTTCTTCGATTCCACTTGAAAGGCTGAAAATTGTTATTGTTGTGCAATTCGCTTCCAACACGAGACTCCTTGGCACCTTCTCGTTTAGACCAACGAACCCGGATGCCACTCGGTGAGCGACAGAGCATTCCAAGACCTCTTGGATTGCGGAAACTCCCCAAGAACTTGTTATCAATGGACTTTGCGACTGGCACACACACAAACATACACGGATGAATTGAATGCAAACACCTTTGGAACAAGCATACAACCATGGACACAAAGATTTATAGAGGTTCGGCCAACTCTTGCCTACATCCTCTTGGTGATCCCCTTGAGAAATTTCACTAATGAAAGAGTATGTTACAACTTTGTTTTACACAGAAAACCCCTTAGAACACTACTCCCTCCCCAAGCTCACTTTTCTCTCACACCCTTGCTCAAACCCTTGATGCCCCTGCTTTGCCCTCTTGCAAAGCTTACAATGCTTGTTTCCCTTGTGTTTCCCCTTTGCCCCATAGCCTCAGCCCTCTTGCCTTGGCTCTCTTGGACACCTTGCATTTTCAGCTCTCTTGCTCTCTAAGCACTTGGAACTCCCAGCCCCCCACTTGGGGCTAGAAGCTCCCCCTTATGCTCTTCAAGCCTTTGCTCTCAAGCTCTAGCCCTTGGCTCTTCTCTTGAGCCTCTCTTGTAATGTCTGCACTTCCCACTTAAGTAGACAAGTGAGAAGCCTCCCTACATCATTAGCCACCCTGTAAAAGCCTCTAACATGTGGCAAACCAGCCACCCAAAAACCAGATCCATGATTCAAGGAAAGCACAAAGTGGTAGGCTATCAAACAACCCACCAATCTATACTTTATGTTGTTTCAGACTTTCCCTAGTAGCCCCCCATGTCCTAGCACTCATAAAAGTCTCTTGGAAGCACATGGAGTTGGGTAGGACAATGACCCATGTGAAAAAGCACCTTGAAAACACGTGGAAACTGAAACAGCACAGGCGATGGGCGACCGGTCGCACGCTTTTGCGACCGGTCGGATACAGAAAACCTCCCTTCGGATACCAATCTGCCTGAAAACGACCTGTCGCGGATACCTTGCGACCGGTCGCTTTCTGCGATTTTTCCAGTTCTCCAATCTGCTTCAAAACGACCGGTTGCATCTATGGTGAGCCAATTTTCACAACAGTTATTACCTTGGAAAATGGTATTACTTGATCCCAGGATTACAAGAAATTATTGGAGAACTTTGGCAAGTTTCTAAAGTTGGGATGCATCGAGGACTCTGGAAATCACAAGAGCATAATACCCTTGTTGCGATTCTACTGTTCAAAAAGTGAGGAAGAACTGATAAGCTTAGATGATTATGTCGAGAACATGCCTGAGAACCAGAAGGCAATCTATTACTTGGCAGCAGAGAGTCTGAAAAATGCGAAAAATGCTCCATTCTTGGAAAAGTTGGTTCTGAAAGATGTTGAGGTATCTTGTTACGATCAAGGACTGAATTTCCTAAATATCGCCGAAATATCGGCGATATTTTCATTTTTTTGAAGCTCCGATATTTTCGTAAGGTTCTAGTTATATTTCGTCAATTTATCGAAAATATCGCCGAAATATCGACCTCGATATTTTCATTCAATTTACAACTGAAATGATGATAATATCGTGATATTATCGAAGGAGGAAAAAAGAGAAAACTCAGCACGGCAGCAGCGCTCCTGGGGTTCGAAACCCCACCTTGTTGCTCGCGCACATGGCTCTGTAAGTTTTTCGTGAATCAGCTGCTTTATTTTATAGGCGAGAAACTACTTGTTCTTGCTCCTTCTGCCGATGTGGGACAAAAGTTCCTACACCTCAAAGACTTTTCATATATTAGTTCAACGACCAACTTAGAAAAACTTAGCTTAGCATATGCAGAGGAGATTACCCTTCTCTGCCACACTTATTATTTCAATCCCTCTCCATTAATTTCAATCTTTTAGCTAAATTACATGCCAACAATAAGAAATAAACTTCCAAACCCTTGAAGCCCAACCACCGCAAAAGGAAGAGCTCTTTTTGTTGAATCTCATAAACCAACAAGAACGAAAACCTTAACTTCCAATACTAGAAAGCTGCTTCTTTTTCTTTAGGGAGATGAAAGCCTAGAGCAAGTAAAGAAGAGAAGCACATATGATATGGCTGGCTGAGTGCTCTTAAATGACAACTTCTAGTAGCTCTGAGTTTGCTAGTTCCTTTGTCAATTTTATAACTCACATAAAATAAGCTAGGTTTGAACCCAAGTGGAAACTAGTGGATGAGAATTGGATAGGAGACTCAGTCTGTGTATAATTGTCATTAAGTCCTGGTTGAGGCTTGGTGGATAAAATTAGTGTTCATTTCAAAATGTGAATTTGACAACCACAGATTGACAAATAGTTCGATTTTCTTCAGTTTAATGCTTAAAAAGTAAATTATTTTTCAGGGATACAGCGTTGACTAAAGGCCTAATTTGACCACTATTGTCTATTATTGGAATATGTACAGAGTTATTTCCTTCATTTATTATTATGTTGGCTAAGTGGAGTTAGTTGTCTTGGGCTCTTCATGAGTGTAGCTTGGTACCTGATGTGTGCATTAATTGTTTTCAGTTGGCTGTTGTATGAGTGCTATTTATGTACTAAAGAAGCTAATTCTCTGTTTATACAGTCACAATGTTTGTCAGCTCGCTATATTATCAACTTAAATCAGTTAAATCCATCATGCAATGCATTTCTTTCCAATTTTTTGTGATAAACTAATAGATAATTGAGTAAATAAACATTCTCTAAAGTTTCAATAAAAATTTCCAAGTTTTTCCTACAATTTCCGTGGTTTTTATCCAATTTGTATCAATATCGATATTTTCCCGATATTTCCATCGATATTTCCGTGTTTTTGAACCACCGATATTTCCGAAACCTTCGATATTTAAGACCTACGATCCCTTGCTACTGGGCTCTTGCTATGGGCCTATTGATAGTAGCCCATATACACGTGTAACGCTCTCCTTAGATGTTCTTTCTCACTCTGATTGTATCCTTTAGTCTCATGCCACTATGCCAAATTTGACTTTTAACAACGGAGAAAATCCGTTGCCTAAAGTCTGTAAATTCCGTGGTATTGGTAGCTATTGCCTATTGTTGTACAATAGGCAACGGATATTATCCGTTGCCTATACATAGTTAAGACATCGCATATTTATAAACTCCGATGCTAAAAGATTTCCGAATGCCAAAAAAAGGTTGCACTACAACATTTAAGTATTTGCGCGACAAAAAAATATTCGTCGCGCAAGATACATTTGCGCGACGAAAAAAAACTTTCGTCGCACAAAGTAAAAAGGATACTAATTTTATATTCGTAATCTTGCGCGACGAACACGTATGTCGCGCAAATGTATTTTGCGCGACGAAAAATAAATTTGTCGCGCAAAGCTAGCAAAGAAAAACGTGGGGAATATAATTTGCCGGCAAATTCCTACGCGACGATATTATTCGTTGCGCAAAATAACTTCGCGCGACCATAATATTTATCGTCGCGCAACGGTAGCAAGAATTTGGCGGGTATTTTAATTTACCGCCAAATTCTTGCGCGACGAAAAATTTCGTCGCGCATAGGATTAGCGTGTAATCGTATTGGGCGCCAAAGATTGCGCGACGAAAATTTTATGGTCTGGCAAAGTTTGATGTCGACGGTTTCTTGCGCATCGAAAATGGTGTTTTGCGCGACAAAAATAAGGTTTTCTGCGACGAAATATAGCGGGACGAAAATTTGCGCGACAAAATTATTTTCGTCGCGCAAATATTGCGCGACTAACATTAACTTTGCGCGACGAATATTGTTCGTCGCGCAAAATCGATAGTCTATATTACCCAGACGTTGTCATTGGCAGAGGCAAAACTGAAAAACCTCTCAGTTTTGCCTCTCTATAGTTGTTGCTTGTGGAAATTTGTTACGTTCATTGGGTAAGTATTTATTGTCGTTAGTGTAAAAGTATTAATGTAAATTCATATTAACACCATTAATTTCGTTGTTTATAGGGATATTAACATTTGGTGGATAACGATCTAGAAGGTATTTTCTTCGTTTTATATTTTGAAAATATTTATGTAATTATATTATGTTATGTTTATATTTTTCTGTGAAATTATATTTATATTATGCTGTTAAACATTGTAGAACATTGTGTTGTGTTGTGATGTACGAAGTTAATTGAAATTAACTTCGTACTTTTGTTTTTATTTTGAGTAACACTTAGTTTCCCGTTCGAGATTAGTTGGATTTCGTGCATGGATGCGTAAAGCATGACTGCGGTCCAATTAATTCTTGAATTGTCCCATTATTTGGACAGTTTGGGAATGCATAGTTATGTCACGTAATGTACAGCTACATGATTAGGTTTCGACTGTGGAGATTTCGGTGTTATCTCTGTACGTTCTTCGGGTGGTACGTAGTTATTTATACCTACGGTACACCTCAAGAACTGTATCGAGATGCTGCCGAAATTCATCCACGTCGAAATCTAATCTCATGTAGGCGTACATTACGTGACATGACTATGCATTCCCGAATGGGATAGGGCCCTTTCCGGAGGCATAAGGTGACATGAAGATTATGTATGACGTTGTTGTGATTGTGGTTCCAGGAATTATGAGTAGGAGGTGGATACAGAACCCGAATAGATGCGCAGACGAATACTTGGATGGAATCGAGGATTTTATTGACTTTACACGTACACACAACCCGGGCGCAACTAGAATCCGATGTCCTTGTAGGAGGTGTAACAACACGTTCTGGGAGACAATTGAAAATGTTCGATTCCATTTAGTAAGGAATGGAATGATTGAGACATACAATACTTGGAACCATCATGGGGAACAATTTGACTCGGGTGCTTCGTCTTCAAACGCCACAAGAGCGGAAAATGTTGAACCTATTGTGGATCCTAATGACCAAGTCATGGATATTATACATGATGCTTTTTCATTTGCCTCGACCAGCAACAATCAAGAAGGGGAAGATGATGTTCCTACACCAATGGACAGTGCAGAGTTCGAACAGTATGAAAAACTGTTAAAAAATGCCAACCAAGAGTTATACCCGGGGTGCGAGAGCTTTTCAGTTCTGACGGCCATTGTGGAGCTAATGCACGGAAAAATAAAGTATCGTATGTCGAACTTGTGTTTCGATTACTTTTTGGGGGTTTTCAAGAGAATGCTTCCGAAAGACAATTGTTTGCCGAAAGACCACAGACAGGCGCAGAAGGTGTTGAGTGGTCTTGGATTGGGGTATGAAAAAATCCACGCTTGCAAAAACAATTGCATGTTATTCTACAAAGAGTATGAAACATTGGATACATGCCCTATATGCAATGAGTCGAGGTTCAAACAGACATCGCAGAATAAAATGACTAAGATTCCACAAAAAGTCATGCGTTATCTGCCCCTGAAACCAAGGTTGCAGCGATTGTATATGTCGACGCATACTGCCACAGACATGAGATGGCATAAGGAAAAACGGGTAGACGATGATGTGATGCGGCATCCTGCAGATGGGGAGGCATGGAAAGAGTTCGATCGAACGTTCCCCGAGTTCGCTGTTGAACCCCGAAATGTACGATTGGGACTTGCCACTGACGGATTCAATCCGTACGGGGTTCTAAACCAACACCACAGCACTTGGCCGATTTTTGTATTCCCATATAACTTGCCGCCTTGGAAATGCATGAAGAAAGAGTATATGATGATGTGTACTTAAGGCCGTTGGTTGATGAGCTCAAGGATTTATGGACTAACGGTGTGCGCACGTACGATAAATCCACTGGGAAGATGTTCACTTTGCGGACAGCAGTTATGTGGACTGTGAATGATTTTCCCGCATATGCAATGGTTTCTGGGTGGAGCACAAAGGGTTATATGGCATGCCCTGTATTCAAGGAAGATGTCACTTCTGGTTGGCACGCTGGGAAAGTTTGTTACCTTGGTCATCGAAGATGGTTGCCATGGGACCATGAGTGGCGGGAAAAGGATAGAGAGTTCGACGGGAACAAAGAGCTTCGCGCAAGACCTAGAGAATGGTCCGGTGATCAGATCTTGGAATAGCTTAACCGTTTGGATTTTGGTCCGTTCGGGAAAACGGTTACTCGGATTAGACCTTCTACACATCTGAATTGGAAGCACAAGTCTATGTTCTATGAGCTCCCATATTGGTCGAAACAAAAATTGAGGCACAATCTGGACGTTATGCATGTGGAGAAAAATGTTTTCGATACATTGATAGGCACGATTCTAGATATCGAGGGCAAGACAAAGGACACAATCAAAGCTCGTCTTGATTTGGAAAGAATGGGCATACGAAGGGGTTTATGGATGAATAGATACAGTGATAAAGCTAGAAGGGATCTTGCATTTTTCTCCTTGAAACCGAATGACAAAAAAGAGTTTCTAAAGTTTGTATCGTCTGTAAAGTTTCCTGACGGGTATGCTTCTAATATCGCACGTTGCGTGAATGTTGACGGGGGTAAATTTACTGGACTAAAAAGCCATGACTGCCATGTGTTTATGGAACGCCTACTTCCTGTGGGTATTCG
This sequence comes from Prunus padus, assembly GCA_024362665.1. Taxonomy (NCBI): domain Eukaryota; kingdom Viridiplantae; phylum Streptophyta; class Magnoliopsida; order Rosales; family Rosaceae; genus Prunus; species Prunus padus. Next base: position 17,328,132 of record JANFAM010000009.1, on the reverse strand, counting down.
ACACCTTTTGCCGGAAGATGTTATGAAGCCCATCATGTTGTTGTCTAGATTTTTTTCCCAACTGACGGCAAAGACATTGCGAAAGACAGACATTCATCAGTTGCGCGATGACATTGTCCAAGTCCTATGCAAGTTTGAGATGATATTCCCTCCAGCTTTCTTCACGAGTATGATCCACGTGATGGTTCACTTGCCACAAGAGGCGTTGCTTGCTGGTCCTGTAAACTATCGTTGGATGTATCCAATAGAAAGGTATATCATGCACATTGGTTTGTTTTCCTTGCTCATTATTATCTCATGCATGCTAATTTGTAATTTTTATTTGGGCAGGCTTCTCGGCGAGCTGAAGAAAAGTGTACGCAATAGGGCGAAGCCCGAAGGATCAATTATAGAGGCTTGGGTTCAGTATGAGGCCCTTACTTTCTGTGGAATGTATTTAAAGGATGTGGAGATGGCTTTCAATCGTCCTCAGCGCAATAATGACGGAGGTGTGAGAAAGGAGAAACTCTCTGTTTTTGCCCAAAGTGCACGACCCTTTGGAGATCCTGGATCAGGAGAGTCGTTTTCCAAAATTGACATGGAGGTAGCACATTGGTTTGTACTGAACAATTGTGATGAGATAATCGCATACTTAGATGAGCATGAAGAGATGATGAAGCGAGAACATCCATCGCATTTGTATGCCAAGAAACACCGAGAATTGTTTCCACAATGGTTTTTCGAATATGTAAGTTATAAGTGTTTTGTATTTGACATATATATTGTAGTATTTAATTTTTTGAAACTAACATGTGAATTATTTTGTGTAATATTAGGTGAATAAATTGAAAGCATCGAATTCCCCCACTTATAGTGAAGAGTTATATAATTTGGCATTCGGCCCGATTCGCGCTGAATTGTTCTCTGGTTGCCATGTTAACGGCGTCAAGTTTTGGGGGGCTGCACGAGATGACAAGTTGTGTACGCAAAACAGCGGTGTCCATGTCCCAGGTGGAGGCGAAAGTACGGACATTGAGTTCTATGGCAAACTAACAACTGTCGTGCAATTGCTTTATAAAGATCGATACCAAGTGATTATGTTTAAGTGTCAATGGTTTGATACAAACCCAAATAGGCAGGGAAGTGTTAAAATCGACCATGGCTTACTATCAATGAATATGAACCGAACTTGGTATGATGACGACCCTTACATTTTGTCAAACATGGCAAAACAGATTGTGTATCTAGATGATCCTAAAGCCGAGGTCGGTTGGAAAGTTGTTCAGAAGATGGATCAGAGGAACGTGTATAATATACCAGAACATTACCCAACTGACGACGACGTTGACAACGTTGCTGACCAACGTTTAGAATCTACCATGGAAAATGATGCGGAAACACTTCGAGATACAAATGTTATACAAGAACCGTTTCAGATACAAGGAGTGTCTTCAATCGAAATACCGATTCAGTCAATTACAATTGACCTTGGTGATCTTCCGCGATACGAAGTTGCAGTGGGGCATAACGACGACAGTGATGGATCAGAGGAGGATTGGGAGACCGAAAATGATGATAGCGACGATAACGTTAACGAAAGTTATTATAGTTCAGATGATGAATAAATGCTACTTGCAATGTAAAACAAACTAAATGCAATTTTTTTTTTTCATTTTGGAGCTTTCTAGTCTATGTGCCTTAAAATTACTTACAAGATTTTTAATATATGGTCTATGTAGCTTGAAAATTTATAAAACCAGTAGCAATAATATATACATGCGTATACATATACATATATACGTGCATAGATGTATTTTATAATATATACATGGGTAGAATACATATACATAATTATAGTATATGTATATTATACATTCAAATACACAAATGGGTATATTAGATATATTCGAATATGTATATATACGTATATATGTATTATAATATGTTATATTTATTACTAGTATACACGTATACTAGTATTATAATATTTTATATTTATTACATATACGTGTATATATGTATTTTATAATATATACATGGGTATAGTACATATACACATATATATATATTATACATGTATACATGTATATGTGTATATACGTGTGTATATGTATATTATAATACATACATGGGTATACTATATATACACATATATGTATATATATGTATATATGTATTATAATATATCATATTTATTACATATATACACGTATACTATTATTATAATATTAATATGTATATGTGTATATGGGTATATTAAAATAATAATAATATACATGTATATATGTATATGTATATTATATATATTTTACATGTGTATATACGTATATATGCGTATTATAACATATAATATATGTTACATATATACACGTTTATTATTATTATAATATGAATATGTATATGTGTATATGGGTATATTATAAAAATAATATACACGTATATATGTATATGTATATTATATATGTGTATAGATATGCACGACTACAGCAATCTCATCTAAGACAAGGATTAGATGAAACAAACATGGTACTAAATTTAGTAAAGTTCAAGCCAAGCCAAACATGTGTAACAAACAAACCCTTAGGGTTTAGGGCAGTGGCGGAGCCATTAAGGGACCAGTGTGGTGCCAGGCCCCCACTCCATTTTTTCCAATTTTATATATATACTATACATTAGATTAGTTTTTGGATAATAATTCTAAAATAAACAATATATTAGGTTCTCATTGTCTACAAATTAACCAAAAAACTTCTTGATCTCTTATCTATTTATCTCCCTTAAATTTATGATATTTGCACTAAAAACTCCTAAATTTACAATATTTCCTTCTTTTTATCTTTTATTTAACTTAAGCTTTGTAAATTTTTTATTTCTGTTCTTTTTTCATGTATGAGTTCATTGAGTTGGGTACCTTAGTGTTGGGATTTATGAATTTTTTTTTATTCTTCTATATGTTGGAATATAAATTATTATAAGTTCAGTCTTTAATAGTGTAGACAAATTTAAAATATGAAATTCATGTTTCTAAAAATAAATAAAAAATTCATTACAATTATGATTATAACAAATGTATATATTATTAATTTATATTAAATGATATTATGAAGTAGGCCAAAACGAGTAGTTAGTGTCAAATTAACTTATTAAGCGGTTAATCCATTCAAATTATTTTTTAAATTTTTGTGGAGGGCCCCCTTTAATGTGAAATCCTGGCTCCGCCACCGGTTTAGGGTTTAGGTTGGTTTAGGTTAAGGGATTGCGCGACGAATGAAACTTATTTCGTCGCGCAAAGTAAATATAATGGTTTGCGCGACTACAGATTCTTATTTCGCCGCACAAACACGTAAGGGGATTGAGCGACGAATAAAATATATTTCGTCGCGCAAAGTAAATATTATGGTTTGCGCGACTACAGATTCTTCTTTCGTCGCGCAAACATGTTTTTACTATTTCGGGGTTTAGGGTTTGGGTTGTTGCTCATTTTGCGCGACGACTATATTATTCGTCGCGCAAAATGTAAACTGCATGGTTTGCGCGACAAATAATATTCCTTACGTCGCGCAAAGATATAAATGTTAGGGTTTAGGGTTTTTTCTTCTTTGTTTGCGCGACGCGATTCTTACAAAATCGTCACGCAAAGACGTAAAATTTTATGCTCGCTTCGTTTTAGGTTTTGTATCGGGTTTGCGCGACCACATAATTCATTCGTCGCGCAAAGATATTAAATTAGGGAATTAGGGTTTTTTTGAGGGTTTGAGCGACCAGTATATCTTTTTCGTCGCGCAAAGATATCAAATTAGGGTTTCCACGTTTTTGCGCGACGATTTTGTGGTTTTTTCGTCGCGCAATAATGTAAAATTTTTGCGCTCCAATTCTGAAAGTAGAGGCGCATTTGTTCATTTAAAACACTTTGCGCGACGGTTTTTGTTAGTTTTTGCGTCGCGCAAAATATTGCGCGACGATGGGGTTCTTCTCATACGTCGCGCAAAAGTTCGTGCGACGACAGTTCATTCGTCGCGCAAAGTATGACAATTATTAACCAGGAAAACGCGAACTTCTTCTTCTCCGCGCCTCCACCTTCTCTCTGGCCTCTGCTCTCTCAATCCCTCTCCGGTGAAACGCGACAGAGGCTCTCTGCTCTCTCAGTCCCTCTCAGCTCTCTCAGACCCTCTTAGCCTCATAAACCTCACGCTCTCACGCTCTCAGCCTCTTACCCCTCTTTCAGATCCGGTATGCGTTTTTTTCTTCTCTCATAATTTATGTTTATGTGTATGTAGAAATTATGTTTATGTTTATAGTTGTTAGTTTAATTGATAAGTTAGGATTTATCAGTTTAGATATATAGGTTTTTTGAATTTTCAGTTAATTTATACGTTAGGGTTTATAGTCAATTTTCAGTTAATTTATAGGAATATATATATAGGGTTTATCAATTTTCAGTTTTTTGTTTTAGTTAGGATTTATTTATATATATATAGTATTTATCAGATTTTAGTTGTTTTTTAGGTTAGGATTTATATATATATATATTTATCAATTTTCATTTGAATTTTGAAGTTAAGATTTATATATATATATATATAAATTTTCAGTTAATTTTTAAGTTAGGATTTATATATATATATAAATTTTTCAGTTCATGTTGAATGTAGGATTTATATATATATATAAATTTTCCCCGTTCCACATTGAAGTTGAATTTCTAAGGCCGGAGCTTAGGAAATTTTTGTGTGTGCCTTGAAATTGTTGTGTGCTGCTGTTGAGTATATTTGTGTTTTTTTTGCAAGGTAAAAATTTGGGTAAAATTCAAATTTCAGGGGAGACTCTGCCGAAATTTCGGCAGAAGTCTCGGCCCTATTTTCACATAGCTTTTAAATTGTTATATAATTTTGTATTTTAGTTATATTTTTTAGTATTTTAGTTATAATTTTGTATATATATATATATTGTGTGCAGATGTCAAAACTTATTAGTCGTCGTAGGGCGGTGACGACAGTAGAGAGTTCGCCTCTCCCGCCTCAACCGTCAGCTGCCAGTGCTCCAGCACACCTGGACATCTTGTCCTCTGTTCCCGAGGTCACTCCTGCACCGGCATCTTCAGCGTCATCTATGGCGCAGCCTTTTAGCGCCAGGCGGCGCCATCGCCCCCACACCACGACCGACACCACCTCTACAGCGCCTACTGATGCGTCGAGGTCCCAACAAGATAAAGATTTCCTTCATCTTCAATTGTTTTTTACCAAGTTTTAGTAGGATTTGTTTGTTAACGTTAATTTTATTTTTCTATTTAGCCACGAAGAAGACCCGGGGACCTTGTCGCCAGTTGAAGACGGCGAAGGTCACCCGGGTGACCAACAGTCGTATTAACATCGGATATGACGACCGGCATCGGGCGGCACCAACCGCGGACCAGCATAGCTCGTTGGCCCACGACATTGGTCACGTTGTTCGGACTCATTGCCCGATGCAATGGAAGTCTTGGAAGGCAATGCCCGACGAGATAAAGAATGAGGTGCGCGGACAGTTGTCGGTATGTATCCTACTTTTTAATTATTTTTCCTTCAAACTTTATCTATTTATATGAATTAATGTATATTACGAATTTATTGCAGACGAACTACAATCTAGAGGACCTCGACGACGAGTCGTTGACATACGTCAACAGACTCTTTGCTGAGAGGTACAAGCAATGGAAGAGCGACCTGCACCACCATTTTCAGGGATTTGATGATCCGCTAGTCACTCTTCAAGAGGGCTGCCCGAAGGAGCTTGAGGGTCGGGAGGATAGTTGGGCATGGCTCTGCCATCATTTTCAGGAGGCCAATTAATTGGTATTTTTTTAAAAATAATAAGTTTTAATTTATTAAATGTTATTAATGTTTATTTAATTTTTTAGATTTCATTTATATTTCAACTAATATGGTTATTTTTTGTATAACAGAAGAAGGCGAAAGCAAATAAGAGCAACAGGGACAAGAAGACTCTTCTCCATCATTCGGGTTCCAGGCCCTTCTCATATAGGATGGAGGCGCGGCGGCTGGTAAAATAATAAATTCGTGTTTATATTAAAATTTTAATATGTCATTAATATTTATTTGTTTTTATCGTTCTAACAATTTTCTTCTCTTGTTCAATTCAGGAGGGGTCCAAATTCCCGGAGATCGACGTCTTTGGCGACGTTTATGTTAGACCGGGGAATGAGTTGGCTGAGTCCCTTCATGTAAGTATGTTTTTTAATTTTCATTTTTATCTTACGCATTTATTTTTCATGGTTATTATATGATGATTTTAATTAATATATTATGTTATGTTAAACAGGCGACGATGGTGGAGAAGAGCCAACTGGTTCTTCAGGAGTCCGCCTCCCAGCTTCCTCCCGAGACTCCACTCGAGTCTGTGGATCCTCCACAGGATGCGGGATTTCACATCCTGACGGACACCTTGGATCAGACTCTCGGGAGGAGGCCAGGGACATATTGTCGAGGGATGAGGAATGCCCGTCGGCGGGAACCTAGGGCCCCTTCGTCATCGCAGTCAAACAATCGGGTGAACGCTTTGACAGCAGAGGTGGCCGATCTTAAGACTTGACTTGCCTCGTATGATGCGAAGATGTCATAGATTCTAAATGCCCTAGCACATTCCGGCATTAGTCTATCGAATTTTGGTCCCCCGTCGACCTCCGAACCCCTCCAGCCCGAGCATGGCCACACATCCGACCGTACGACCTCCTTTACGACCTCTGCCCCTGTCGACAATGCCGAGACCTTTCAACCGCCTTTGCAGGATGACAACATAGATTATGACACATTGTTTTCGTAGTTTTTTTATTTTTAATTACATTTTCAAAATTTCTTTTGTAATATACATTTATATTAATTTATAAATATGTTTTTTAATTACAATTTCATTTTATTTTCCAAAAAAAAAATTGAATTTATTTTGTTAACAAAAAAAAAACGTAAATAAAAACTATATTAATTTTTGCGCGACTAATAATTTTCCGTCGCGCAAACATTTTTGCGACCAACACATTGTCGTCGCGCAAAGTTTCTTGAGGCGAATGATCAGTCTCGTTCGTAAAATTTTGTGCGACGACCGACTCTTGTCGCTCTGTCTTTGTGCGACCAATACCATCCCGTCGCGCAAGGTTTCGTGAGGCGAAGATCTGTCTCGACCGTAAAGTTTTGTGCGACGAAAACGTATTTGTCGCGCTAAAGTTAGCGACGAATGATAATTTTCGTCGCGCAAAGCCATTCTTTACGATCTTTGCGCGACGGAATGTGCGCGACGAATAATCTGTCGCGCTAATTATGTGGCGACGGAAAAGTATTTTGCGCGACTAAATCCCATTCGTCGCGCAATTAGTGAAACGTAGTAGTGTTGACTTCTGATGCATAAACTTGAAATTGCATCAGTAATTACAAAACGTAGGATGCTAAATGTGTATTACAGCAACATTGAGTTATCCTGTACTGATGCGTATTATCGATTACGACATCGCAGCAACTAATAATACCGATGCAAATTATGTTATATGTCATCGCTTTTTAGATTTTTCGGACATGAAAAGCCTCCAATAGCATTGGTTGTTATATAATGTTGACGATACTTCTACTTTTAGGCATAAGTTGTTATATAAATTCTAATGCTACTTTTGGTTTTAGGCATCAGTGATTATAATCTTTTAACTTCAGTTGATTCTGGAAAACTGAAGTTGTTATGAACAATATAATGTAATGTTGTCCATTGCACATCAAAAAACCTAAATAAATTTAAATATATCCATACATCAAATATATATCCAACACTTCCATAAATCACAAATTTTCCAACCACACATATGATCCATACTTGTCTATAAGAAAAATACTATAGCAACAAAAATACATGTAATATGAAGGGAGAATGCTTCTTCCTAAGTTGTTGCCCATGGCTTTTCCACTTGTAGTTGATATATGCTTCCTCCAATTTGTCTCCTGTGAAAGATTATCATAGGATTTATTACAAGCTAGAACATAGGGGCACAAAACACAGGGTAACAAATTGATGTGACAAAAAAAAAGACAGCAGGAGACAAAAAATAATGCAAAAAACATAAAATGCAGAACGTTTCATTGATTACCAGTAACTAGTTACCAAGAATTTGTAGCTAAGGGGTAGACATACAGACCTTGAATTTGTAGCTCCCATCCACAGAGACTTCACAATGATAGATGTATGTTTTTCCAGAATCCCAATCAAAAGTCTGTTGCACACCGTCAACATAAGGGCCATTGAGTAAACGTACTAATCGATACAAGGTTGGATGAAAGGGTCAATGAATCTTTTTTTTAAAGGTAAGCTAACAATGTTGGGGTAGATTTGTTCTTCCTTGAAATCTCAAGATCTTCCAAACTGTGTAACAAGTTACTAACCAATTTTGGAACCTTTAAGTCCCCACTAGTTGTTTAAAACTAGTTGTCTAAACATATAAATATGGTGTCACAGATGAAAAGACCATAGTTGTTCTGATTCTCATCGACCTTAGATGGCAACAGATTAAGATTCATTTTCTATATACAAGGAATTCAATTTGAACAAAAAGTTTCTGTTCTTGAATACAGTTCAAGAACTTTAATGAGTGATATTTTTATAGATACCAGTTCATGATTTTAGAAAACAAGAGATTCGACTAATTGTTACCTTCACAACATGCATCTGTGCAATCAGAATTCTTATATTCCTCTCTTCAATTACTTTCTTTTCCCGCTGTGCAATTTCTAAAGCCTTATTAAGCATCACAAAAACAGCTGGACCTTCATGATTTTTGTGCATAACCAATGCCAGACTCTTAAGTCCAGTCATAATCTGCTACATGGATGCTCCAATATGTAATCAAAATTAAAATAATTGAAAACATTTAACGTTCATTACATTTAAATAATCAAGAGTTGAGATGGAGCCAAAAAAAAAACATTTGATTTGCTTAACTAGTTCATACTAGTAAGGCTGGAGACTGACTTCAAGGCCTTTTGCTTTTGCCTGTCATCTTATAAATCCAATTTCAATACCACCTTCTGCAAAAAGAAAAAAAAATTTCAATCAGTATACAAAAATGGAAGGAACAAAACAATTCTTCTCGGACCAAAAATCAATGCTTTCTTCTGATACTAGTCACCAAAACCATGCATATGATCATAGAGATGGTAAAGTGTTTGAAGTCCAAACAAGAAACAAAAGCAGAAAAAAGAAAAAACAAAGTTGAGAAAAGGATGTTTCATTTTTCTGAAATGATAAAAGGCAGAGGTCTTTAAAAATTAATTACCTATATGATATCAGACATATCTGATAAAGATATTGCCATCAACACATGATCTTTGAAAGAAAATATAAAAATAAAAAAACACAGAGTTGCAGAAAACTCTGCATCAACAAGGAATGAAACTAAAGCATAAAGTAATTAACCAAAAATTAACCTTTTTGGTGCCTTTCAAACTTGTATGTTGAAAGGAATCTAATGAGTGCCTCACGCATCCCTTTGGCCAAATTCCTAGCTTTCATATATGATATGAGCTGCTCTTTTCTCTGAGCCAATCTAATGAGTCCCTTGCCATAACAAATACCAAAAAGTAGATAATTGAAACCAAGTACGTACATTTGAAGCCCTAGCATCTTAACAGAAGTTGGGATTTTGAAGTCACATCTGTCAGGAGCCCATGAACCCTAATCCCAAATCAATTTATTAAAAACTTGCCCTAAATTGAAGTACCCTAAATTGACGCTTACCATGGAAGCAGAAAAGGAGAGAATAAGAAGAGGAACGAACAGAGAGTGAGAGGAAGAGAATAGAGAGGAAGGAGAAGATAATAAACTTACCTTATGACAGAAAATACTGTTACAGAGAAGAGGGAGAGCGAGGCCGAGAGAGATGTGAAAGCTAGGGTTTGTTAATAGATGGATGAGAATGAAGATATGAACTTTAGGGTTTGTGAAGGAGAGAGATAAGATTTGGATGAGAGAGAAGAGAGAGTTCAAAGATGGAGAGACCAAAGGAGAAAGGGAGACTGAAATTTTGTTATGGGAAATGAAAATAGGATGGAAGTGTTTGAGGGGGAAGAGCGTGAAATTTTTGAGGGAAAGAGTGAAATTTTTTTTGTTGATCGTTGACCTCATAAAAGGCATTAGTAGTTAGAAGCTACTTTTTTTTTAAAAAAAGACAAAAAGAAAACAAAATAATTTCGGCATCGGTTTTACAAACAAGCGATGCTAATAAGCATGAAAGGCAACGTCATGTAATATCAAGAAGCGGTGGTGATGCCTTTTCACCTTTTTAGTTCTATTATTTATAAAAACGATGCTTAAACCACTAACAACCTCGAATTTTCATTTTGCCGTTGCCTATGTGGTGTTGCTTAAAGCCAAATTTGGCATAGTGTGCTTTTGGCCATTTTGGATATGAATGAAGAATTGTCTCTTTTAGTTCTCTCTTTCTGGCTTTTGGTACCTAACATATGGTCCTGCCGACTTTGGTGGAAGTCCAGTAGAGGAACAATGTTGCTATATAAAATTTGGTTTGCAAGCTAGTCGTAGAAAAAGACAAGACAATGATGTTTTTCCTCTTCAAATTTTGGGAGGGAGGGAAATCTTAAACATCATTAACAAATTACTGTTTTTCATGAGACCAAAAAGATAACTGTTTTTCCTTTATGATGAGTTTTCCCCAAGGTCTAAAATATCGATGGTTTCGGAAATATTCGTAGTTCAAAAACAAGGAAATTTTGATGGAAATATCACAAAATTATCGATATCGATAAAAATTGAATAAAAACCACAAAAATTGTAAGAAAAACTTGGAAATTTTTCTTGAAACTTTTGAGGATGTTTATTTAGTCAATTATCTATTACTTTATCACAAAAAAAATTGAAAGAAAATGCATTGCATAATGAGTTTAACTGATTTAAGTTGATTATATAGCGAGCTGACAAACACTGCGAATGTAGAAAATATGTAGTAATTAATGAAAGAAGATTAAACACGTCATAATCATTTATTTATAATAATTTACCACAATATTTTACACTTTATACATTGCATGGTAAGATACATGAGTTCCTTAGTACCACATAGAGTTCCTATAAGGTTCAAATTTGAGTTATTTACACTAACACCCTCTGAGGTTTTCGGCTTTTTCACAAAACCCCTTGAGGTTTTAGAAATTACAACAACACCCCCCGAAGTTTTAAATTGTTTTCACAAAACTCATTTTCATTGATTTTTCATCCAAACATTAATGATTTTATACAAAAAAAGATCTCCAAATGACAAAGTTGGCATTTGATATTAGATTGCATATACTTCATTGAGGTTAATTTTGTCATTTGCATAAGTTTTTTTTTCAAAGAAATCATCAATTTTTGGATAAACAACAATGAAAAGGGGCTTTGTGAAAATAAACTGAAACCTTAGGGGGTGTTTGTGTAATTTTTGAGACCTTAGGTGGTTTTGTGAAAAGACAAGAAACCTCAAGGGGGGTTAGTGTAAATAACTCTTCAAATTTTTCATTGTCTTCATCATTTTGATATTATCAATATTATAGCGATATTTTGGCCAAATGTTGCTGAAGTGTGAGTGAAATTATTGACGTCAATATTTTCCGATATTATTGATACTTATACGATATGTGTATGGGTATGTTGCAAAATATCATAAATCCGAAAAAACGATAATATCCTCGATATTATCGATATTTTAGTCCTTAGTTTTCATCGTGAGGTTGCTGAAGCTACCTTTTTTATTATTTTTTATTTTTTATTAATATAAATTTTTATTTTTGGGGTTTTAGGATTTGTTTTTAGCAGTGTCTTAAATAGTGTTCATGCGTGAGCTACATCGCGTCACGTAAGCTTTTTTCTACTTAGCGTATTTGTTTCACGAAGTGCCCAAATAGTGTACACATCAACGCTATAGCGTTGTAGCTTGCGTGAATTGGACTCTGTTTGAAAGAAAATTTCTTGAAGGAACAACCTCATTTTAGTCCTAGAAACTTAAAACTCTAATAAAATCACGATATGTCCCTTTGAAATGTGCCTAAAGCTATGTAGTACTAGTATGTGCTCCCTCGAAAGAAAATAAACCCTAATCCTTGAATTTGCAACAAAATCGAAAGCAAATCCATGAAATTGGAGGCCATACCTTGAATTTTTAGAACTTGTTTATTTTTATGCTTGACTACTGTGATTGAATGACAATTAGAATATTTGATGACGTATATTATGTATTATTATTTTTTAACTCTATTATTTCTATTCCAAAAAGCCACGTCAATGCGTCAATCACGCTACACTTTATGGGACATAAATGGGACATAAAATGCGACGCATTATGCGATAGCAATTTGAAACATTGGTATTTAGTAGAACCAATTAATAAAGTGGCCATCCAGAACCTACAGGGATATAAAGAAAAGAAGTTTGTAGACATTATTGGCATGTTTACTAATCCGTAATGGGAATAAAAATAAGGAGTTGAATTCCAATTACAGAATACTCATATGTTTACTGGACATAAAGGAATGGAAAAGCAAGCGGGGCCCACACAAAATCAGGAATTCAACTTCTGATTTTGGAGGAATTAGAATCTTGAGTGGGAGGTGATATTCTAATTCATGGAGAACTAGCCCACCAGGAATCTATCATTTTTATCGATTATATACTCACAAAAATTTTAAAATTCCAAATTCCAAATTTGTCATCCACTTTAACCCAATAATTTATTTAGAATTGCATTTTAGTAATCAAACTAGTTTCAATTCCGATTCAAGATAATTTAGTAAACAACTTATAAGGAATCTATATCATTCCTATCCTGATTCCATGTAGTTTAGCGAACAACTTTAATGAGAATCCGGATTCCAACTCCTCCTCAATTCAATTCCTCCTAACTCGATTACGGATTTGTAAATCTGCCATAAGGAAGATTTAGAACTTGGTTATTACTCGCCTTAGTTATTATTTGGAAAATTAATCTGCATCTTCAGATGTTCTCGAAAATGGTTTTACTATGTCCAACTTTGTGGCTTCCCTCTTGTTACATTTCTCATGTTTCCCATCAATAAAGTTTATAGTAAATCCAGCTTTACCCCTTTAAATTATTTCTCTCACATACAACCTACCACCTTATTTATCTATAAATAAAACCTAATTGACAGGACCCGCCCCGAATTCCCTCTTGGAATCCATGACGAACCCTGTTCCTGTCCGACATTTAACCGATGCCAGACCCACTTACTAAGATAACCCCTTGCGTCCATGGTTTAAACAGAAATTGGTTCTAGACTTCAACCGAAATTTCGACAGAGTCTCCCCTGAAAAATAGACATTACCGAAATTACAAACACTTGCAAACAAAACGATAAATAATCCCAAACGACAGCACGCACAATGCTAAAGCACACAATTTACAACATAGGCTTCCGGCCTCAAATTCAACCCTACATAGGCAATATCAGAGCTTTCTAGAAATCTTTAGTTTACACAAACATAGGAGTTCAAAAATAAATAAACAGCGGATATCCTACAAATAGTGGCGTGTGTTGTATAGAATACTCGATGTGGACAGGTGAAACTCGTCAAGCTATAGCCTAGGGGCGCAAAACAAGAAATTGTGAGTGGACAAAAAATAAAGTTTACAACTTAAATTATATATGAACATACTAACCACCCCATTTTAGAAAATGATGTAAACCATGCAATAAAATCCATCTTTATCTATATACCATTCAATACTTGGAACCTTTATATTCCCAAGACATATATTTATACACACACACATGCAGCACATCAAGATATGTACCAAGGAAAACAATCAAACTCAGGGATCGTTTATTCTCAACCACATCCTGGGATCCTGCATTGCACATGCTAGGATGAGCAATCCAATCGGGGGACTTTTGCTCCCCAGCACGCACGCTGGGACATGCATCGCATGATAGGACCTGACCCAAATTCCACTTTGGAATCCGAGTCGAACCCTGTGCGTGTCCAAGACCTGTCAAGTGCTTGGCACAAATGACCAAAAAGCCCTTTGTCCCAATTCCAATTTAGAACCACTTAAGGGTTTGTGACTTCTACCAAAAAACCAGCAAAGTCTCTCTTGAAAAATAGACATTCCCCAATTTAAAATTACCTGTAAATAACACAATTTTTAATATCCCAACTTCAGCATGCATAAGACAATTTAATTCAAAAGTCATTCCTAACCAATCGTTCAACTACAATCGTTTCATTAATTATTATTATAACATGCACATCAACATTATCCACAGCATTATGAAGAAATCTGTTAAATAGAATTCAATATCAAGCAAGCCACTTAACTCAAACAGAGCAAAACGAGCCACATAACTCCAATACCAATTTACAAAACATTCACTTCCGTGGCTGCGCCTGGATTAGTCTAGGTTACCTACGTACCCTTACTAAGGGATCAAGCCACACGTAGTTCTTTCACAAGCAATAGAGTTCAACCAAAAGGTACAAGTATAGAATTACAAGTCATCCCTTCCTTAAAATCAACTCTAGTCAAATCCCTGACACATATGCACAAAATATTCCTTTCAAGACAATTCACTTCCCCCCCCAACGCATGTGCTTAAATACATATACTTATATATGTAATAACTCATTATAGACAAGCAGGAAACTATAAAATTATTAAGATCACATTGGCCACGAGAATCTCTATATCAACGTCAATAGGTTAACAAATCATGCCTTCAAACTTACAGTCGAAATCATGTCTTATGAAAACAGTTGTGAAATATATAAAATCGTCAAACTTAGAGTAAACCTCAATCCTTTTTCTCATAAATACGAAAATATGAATTTTACTTCCACCCTTAAGTATCAAGGTGAAATCATCATTTTTAATTTCAAACATCTCAAAACTCAAATACTCTCCACCTAGGTGTACCCCCAATCATTTCCGTTAATTCCAAGCAAGGAATAAAATATTGATGGTATCAGAAATATCGGTAGTCCAAAAATACGAAAATTTCGATGGAAATATCAGGATATTATCAATATTTCGGTCCATGTCGTCAATATTATTGATATTTTGGTCCATGGAGGTCTAAAATATCGATGGTATCAGAAATATCGGTAGTCCAAAAATACGGAAATTTCGATGGAAATATCGGGATATTATGGATATTTTGTTCCAAGATTCCAAGTACCACACATGTTGCATCCTCACAGAACTCGGGGGACACGTGGTCGGCCCGAGATGCGTATCCTCGCAGAACTCAGGGGACACGAAGTCAGCCCAAGACGCATATCCTCGCAGAACTTGGGGGGCACGAAGTCAGCCCGAGATGCACAATCCGTCAATTCCAAGTATCATATATGTTACATCCTCTAACCGCACGGTTCAAGCGTGCCTGAGACTCGTGGGGCGTTGTCATAAATGAATACATTGTTCTGAAGGCAACTGGGGGGTACTCCTGTGGTGGGTTTGAAAACCATTTCCAAAACTTAACATGAAATTCCTCTTAAAACTGTTTTCCTAGTAAATCCAGAGATATATGTGCAATATAAACTACAAATACTTCAACAACTGTATAGATATAGACTATAAGATTTATAAGTATAATTATAATTATAATAATAGTAATAGTAATCATAATAATACTCTTTAACACCTTAAACTCAAATATTCTAATAACCTCCGAAATTCTCATTTACGATTAACACAATCGAGCCCACTTCGATAATATAATCAATAACCTCCATAAACCAAAATTATAACTCCCAATAATTTATAATTCTATCAACACGTTCTCAAAGATTCAATTTACAATAATCATTTCCATATAATATAAATATGTAACAAAATAATATCCGTAATCCCTTTTCGGAAGACTATAATAAAACCATAATTTCCTAGTCAAACCCCAAATTAAATCGATTTCCAACTCAAATCACATTAATATATAATTTATAAGTAAACAATGAGGCCAACTATATAAAAAGAAATAAGTTCTCACAATGATCTCTAACATGACTACCAACAACAATTCAAACCAAATCCAATACAAATATAAATATATAAATAAGTAAGTATATAAATACACTGCCATCAGGAAACCGTACCGGGGAAACAATCCATCCGGGGGATTATTTGGCTAGACACGGGACGGCATCGCATCATCCCGTGACTAGGGTTGAGCCGTCCAACCGGGGGACTAATGCTCGAGGGCACACACGCCGGCATCGCATCGCACGTGCTGCCAAATAGAGTCCTACGCGCGGACTGCCCATCAAGGGCCTTCGGTAACACCCCGTCAAGGGTGCCCTGGACATATCACCATCCAAACCATATCCAAGATCCATGATTAAATCCGAGGGAGGTACATAGGGTGGTGTTCACAATAATCAACTCACACTCTCACCACAATTCCCGACAACCAATCAGTATATCAAAAACATACCCAACCCCACATACCATAATAACCCCAAAGGATTTATAATCAAAATATACAAGTCTGCATAATTTGAAAGCATCCGAAAGTCATTTAAGAAATCAAAAACATCAATACGATTAATCATCAAATATTTATATATAAACATATAAACCAAAACTAAATTCATTAATTTCTCATATGCAGTTGAAAACAAATCAATATTTAAACGATAAGCTTTTGAATTCAAAAGTCCACTCACAAATAGTCTAGATGTGCCTGATCCTGAGAGGGTCCTGCCTGCTGAGTCCGAGATGCCTGAGTGCCTAAATTGAAAATAAAGAATTGATTAAAAATTGAGTTTCGAACAAAACTTTAAAATTAACTTTTGAACGTTTTCCCGGGGTTACTAGGGTCAATCCAGTCTTTTTGAATGGTTGAACCACCTCGGAAGACGCACGGTCAACCGAGGGGTCAAATTTCCCATTTTGGTTAGCCGGGCCCGGGGGCCCACGACCTCAAATTTTCGATCTAGAAGCTCCTATAGGTACACTAGGGTTTACTAATTACATCTTAAAAGTTTGGTCTCGATTGGACGGTCAAATTTCAAACCGATCGCTCGATCGAACGGTGTTCGTTTCACTAACCATAAACTTAGTGTTTCGGAACATCCGGGATCTCGATTCTCGATCCGCGAGTTACTACACGATCCTAGAGGTTCAAGGAATGACATATTTGAAATTGGAATTGATCCAACGGTCCGAACATATCGAACCCGGATATCGCCTATTAGGTGAAAATCCGTTCGACTGTCATCTGATATCCAATTTCAAATCTGAGCGTACCGTCGCGCTCGGGACGACTTGAGGAATGTTTTGGGATGGAGATGGGCCTCCACAATTGGGCCCCACACGCTGGCAGCGAGTGGGTGCTTTGAGAATTTTTCCCGTGAGCTTGAGGAAGCATCCCACATCGCTCGGGGATGGAAAGGTGAAGTGCTTATAGGTGTGGGCACATCTCTTCCTAGCACGAGGCCTTTTGGGAGCTCACTGGCGTCAGGTTCCCTGGGAACTCCGAAGTTAAGCGAGTTTGCGCTAGAGCAATCCCAGGATGGGTGACCCACTGGGAAGATATTGCTCGTGAGTTCCCAGAAACAAAACAGTGAGGGTGGAGGCCCAAAGCGGACAATATCGTGCTAGGGGAGTCAGGTCGTGACAATATATATATACGTTTATGAATATAGGTTACAGATTTTGGTTACTCCACACACACAGGCTGATGTAGGATTCTAGCGTGTGGGTTCACATGTACGATGAAGGATACCGGCATGTGGGTTCTATTTTGATCCGGGCACCTTTGGTTGGGTGTGTCGTAGGCCTTGACTGGCAATGTGCGCGCGTAGGACTTTGATGGGTCACACATGCGATGCAGGATGCCGGCGTGTGGTGGTGTTGATCTGGGCACCCTTGACCTGGTATATCGAAGGCTTTGGCGGGCAACTTGTGCTCGTAGGACATAGATTGGTTGGGCCACACGTGGCGTTGGATTTTTCAGCGTGTGGGCTCACTTGAATACTGATTTATTGGTACTTTACCGCACGTGGCGTTGGACTTTCTGGCGGCTGGTAAAGCGTCTGGGCATATTTGATATCGTTACTTTACCCACACATGCGATGGAGAATGTCGGAGTGTGGGCAAATAACGAATACCTGGTACCGGTTACTTTACCACACAAGCGATGTTGAATTCCGACGTGTGGTAAAGAATCTGGACATAGTGTATTGCCTGTACTTGCATTGAGCTGGCTCTGCAGGTGTCGGGTCAGGATCTTTACCCAACCACCTGCCCGATTTGTCTGCACAGGTGGTTGGACAGTTTCCCCCTCCCCGGTAGCCTCTAGCAGTTTGCTTGTACCTACATAAAGATTACTCTGTATGTGTTCGGCCAGTGGTTTTCTTGTACTTGCATTGAGCTTGCTCTGTAGGTACCCGGTTAGGGTTTTCCCCGACCCTCTGCTTAATTTTTTTGTACAGGTGGTTGGCCAGTTTTCCCTCATCCCCCAATTGCCTTCGAAAAATATATACATTGGTTGCCTTTGGAAAATATATTGTTTCCTTCGGGAAAATATGATAGTTGCCTTCAAATGAAATTATAGGTTTCATATACCCCCTGGTGGGGGATAGTAGGATATGAGCTATGCGGATGTTTACTGGTATTTAAAAGTTACGATTTTGGATTTGGTTTGTGATGTAATAACAAATTAACGGATTTAAGAGTCAGGTTATAAACGTAAGGTTGTTTCGACTTTATATTATTATATGCATCGTGATTATTGTCATAAGAACTATGTGTGGCTTGATCCCTCACAAAGGGGTACGTAGGTAGCTTGGGTTTTTCCTAGGTGCAGCTGCGAACTAAATTTTATTATCTTGTTGAGTAGGTTTTGAATTTGTCAATGGTCCTGAAGCTTGATTGAAACTTAGGTGAGATTAAATGCTTGTTTATATTCCAATTTTACTAAGTGGTTGTTATTGAAATATGTTTGTGGTCAGGACGGGTCTGAAACCCATTTGGATTGATGAATGACTCTGGCCTTAGTCTTTAAAGCTACTTGTGATTGTGTTTGGTTGGTAAACATCGCATGCTGAAAGTTGGGAAGTTAATTTATGTTGATTAGTGGTTACGCATAAATTTGTTTGGGTTCACTATTTATATTGCATGAAGGTTGGAAGCCTATTCTGTAAACAGTCATAAACTGCATGTGTTGTGCGTGCATCTGTAATGGTTTCTGAGTCTTGAACTTGGAGTCGTTTGAAATTAAGGTTGAGAACTCTTTTGATATTGTAGGGGTTGAAGCCTGTTGATGCTTGAGTTTCTGTAATATATATATAATGAAGTCTGAGCTCCTTTATAATTACTTTTGGCTGTGGTTGAATTGGAGGCCTATTTGTAAAATGTGTGTGTGTTGAAGTTTGGGTAATTTTAAATTGTGATTTGTGTAGGTGAAAATTTGGTAAATGTCCATTTTTCAGGAGAGACTGCCAAAATTTCGGCAGACGTCTTGTCCCTTTATCTTCTTGAACTCTGGAAATAGGGTAATTTAGTAGGTGAGTTTAGCTTTGGTCAGATGCCGGAAGGGTAACAAGGTTCGACATGGATTCTGAGGGGGAATTTGGGTCGGGTCCTGTCATGTTGTGGAGTTTTTCATAATTTTATTATGTACTATGGTTATGCATAAAGGGAGTCAGGTTTTATTAATAGTATTATTGAGCTTGTAACTATACCGTTATGGGGTTTGTGTGACTACACACCATGTATTGTACATTCCCTTGGTTCGTTATGAAAAGGATGATGGAATTATGGAAAATAATTATAGTTGGTCTTTGGGACCCATGAGGGCACATATATACTCATTGGGAGGTGTGTCATGATGTTAGTCTACATGTATGACTGAATTAGCCGTACGTGCGATGTAATATCCCGTTCCTAAATTAATATTAAATTATTAAATTATTCGAGTAAAAGACATTTTTACCCCGAGAGTATTTTAATGGGTTTAAAATTGAGTCTTTGTTCGGAAAGAAAGTTGGGGAATTGAGCCGCACCGTTGCTTCGGGCTTGTCGATACAAGTTCGTGGATATGTTGCACGCTCAATTTTGAGTTGTAACAAGAGAGAGAAAATCTAAAAACGGATAGTTTTTTAAAAAAAGAAAATTAAAAAAAATAGCATGCTTGTAACAACCCGGTCCTAATTTAAGATTAAAATATTAAAATATTAAAGGGAAGGACGATTATACCCCGAGTAAATTATTGGAATTAAAAGTTTACTTAATTTTCGGGAAGGAATTTGGTGGAACGGAGTGCACCGTTGCGTCCGGCTCGTCGAAACGAGTCCGTGGACGTGCTGAACACCCGAATCCGAGCTCGATTGAACGCTTAAAGGTTTAAATTTGGTAAGGGCAGTTTGGTAATTTCGTAAAAAGGGGTAACCAAAATAGAAATCACGCTGGCCAATTGGTCAGCGCGTGCTTGTCCACACCCGAACCCCCTTCCCTTCGTCTTCCTCGCACGAGCCCCCCCTGCCGATCGAACCAGTGGTGGTCAGGCGTCACTCCGGCCGAAACCAACCACCTCAACCCCTCAAATCTTCGTCCCTCTTCTCCCTCAGCTCACCCCCGACGTGGTTCCGACCGAAAACCACCGGAGAAGACAGGCGAAAAACCCGTCAACTATGCAGACCCATCAACTATTACCAAATGGCATGACCACCCACTCGTGTGTCCCAATGGCTCCCGAACATCTAAATGCCATTTTGTGGACGTCACTTTCGGCAACAGGTCAGCCATAAGCATGGAGTACTCATCCTTGGGAGTCGCCAGATTCAAATTTCTGTAGTCAATGCAGACCCTCAAGGCTCCATTTTTCTTCAGTACCGGGACAATGTTTGCCAACTATTGGACATAGCGGGCAGTGCGAATGAAACCGGCTGTAAGAAGCCATTCAATTTCTTCCTTGATTTTAGTTTTACCTCGGCGGAGAATCGCCGTAGTGGTTGCCGAAAAAGCTTGAACCCTTCTTTGATCCTTAACTCGTGCTCCACCAAATCCTTGGGCAGTCCAGGCATCTCATGATAATCCCAAGCAAAGCAATCTCTGTATTCGCGAAGTAGGCCGATCATTTCGGCTCTCAACTCTGGGCTCAAGAGTTTACAAATGAATAAAGGCCATGGGTCTGCCTCAATTCCTACGTTGATTTCCAACAAAAGATCTTGAACTTTAGGATGGCTATCTTCCATCTCAACAGGTGCATGATCCAAGTTGTTAATAGTTAGTACACTGCCGTCATCTGCCTCGTGTAGGAATTTGAACTCTCTAACATGTTAGGTAAGGTACCATCAGAATGTGACGGTTTTCTAATAGTAGGTGCAGTTACTGTGAGAGCAAATATTTCGGTCTCCAATCACAAGACGCCACGTGGACGAGAAAAATATTCCTAGGTTAATTGATTGAGCCCATTTATTTAGCCAATTAATTAATACTAAAAATAGGGATATTATCTTAAAGATGAGATAATATCTTTCTTCAATAAGATAATATCATCAATTTAGATATTATCCCAATTTGGAGATATCATCATCAAATTAGGAGGTTTGATCCCAATGAAATCCCTAATAGACTCAATCTCTACAATTTGGGGAAAGAATAAACTCCTTCCAAATAAGAGTTTATTCTTTGAAAAACCCTAGATGCGTAGAGCCCTATAAATACATGGCTTCATTCAACACTCAACGTAATTCAAAACCTAATTCTGAAACCCGACGAAAATACCCGAAATTCTCCACTATCTCTGCCCTAGTTGACGGTAACATCACTGCCACTGGCCACACCTCTCTCCTCTCTCCATATTTTTCATACACGGCTCCAGCCACCACACACGGCTCTGGCCACCCGGTTCTTCTCGTAGAGAAAACTCCGTACCTTTTTTAACTATTGTTTCTCCTAGATACAATCGACCTAACGTAGGCATTGGAGGGCCTTTGGCCAACACCTGTCGTGTGTGGTCTACTTACTCCGGTCTTTTTTACAGGAATTGAGGAAGAGAGAGATGGAAGATGAAAGGTTGGAGAATCCTTAAGCATATATTCTCCTGAGAGAATATTTGCACAAACATTTGGTGCTTTCATTGAGAGCACGAGTTATACTCAACGCGTGCTCTTGAATCAAAGGAATTCGTTTCCTCCATTTTTTGGCTCAACCAAAGCCTTCCGAACAATCATGGCTAGAGGCAAACAAATGAGGAGCAAGACCGCAATGACGATCCCATCCATGACGGGTTCGGGCCATCACGGTGCCGTGGCTCTGTGACAACCGTAGCTGCCGCTCCGATCCCAGCTGCCGTTATTGCTCCTCCTCTCGATCCCGCGACCAAGAACGACACCATGATGTACGCTGCTGCACCACTACACGGCCCTGTGGTTGTAACTGCTGAGCAGCCTCACTGGTTCACTACTAGCATCGCCGCCATGCCCTCGCAGCCACCTCACCTTCCTGCTGGTCCTAGCGATCCATCTCCTCGCGGCTTGCTGCCGGATCTGAAGCCCACCATCTCGGCGCCGCCGCCAAAAGTGGTGGAACCTCCCATCAAAGTGATCTCACCGCCATCATGAGTTACGACCCAATCTTGGAGCAAATACGTCCGTTCCCTCCTTTGCCTCCACGCTCGACGTACGCACCCGTGTACACCTCCAATGAAACCCTAGCCTTTGTGCATTTTGGGCTTCACACAATTCTCTCCTCCCGGTCCACAAAGTCAAGTAGACCTCAGTCTTAAAGTCGACTAGCTGACCCATACAATGGACAACCAAAACAACTTAGTGATGCAGCTCCTCAACCAAATAAACTTGGTCCAAAATCTTGGCCTTGAACCATAGGGTGAAGAGAGAATGATGAATGAATCCATCGGCCAGCAGTTCGAGAGGTCCTAAGCAGGTTGAGCAGGAGCAGGCAGACAAGGAGAGGGACGGGAGCGTGATCACCATGCTGATATGTCACAGGCATCCACGAGCCACACTCGGAGTAGACAAAGTCTCCAATCCAGGTTGAGTCCAAGGACGAACTTGCACGAAAGGCTCGGCCTGCGCCCCGACATTCACTCCTACCTGGCCCATAAGGAAATGTCCACAAGAGGCTAGACCCTCAGGGAGGACAATCTCATGACCCTCACAATGAGGTTCGTGAAGAAAGGCACTCTGCATCCCGCTCCCGAAGAACCAATTCTCGTCTATAAGCCACAGGGAATCCCTAGAAAGCCCGAATCATGAAGGTCACCTGCGTGACCAGCATGCCATGTGCACTGAAAATGTTGAGAAACATGTGAACAACCAGCTTCAGGACTTGAAGATTGGCGGAGATTTCGAAGATGCTCCAGCAGGCTTCGTCCCCAAAGCGACTCTTAATGCCTGCCTTCACACACTTCAAAGGAGATTCTGATCTAAAGAACCATCTAAAACACGTCAAAAATGTTATGATTCTCTACAAGGTCGAAGATGCACTTATGTGCAAGGTGTTTTTCATGAATTTACTGGGGCACCCCAGGACTGGTTCCACACCCTACCATCCGAGTATATCAGTAGCTTCAAGGAGCTAGCCTACGTCTTCACCAAGGAATACACTTCTTATCGGATGATCAAGAAGAACCCTGACCAGCTGTTCAATCTGCGCAAGAAGTCCAATGAATCCCTTCAAGATTACATCAATAGATTTAAAGCAGAAAAGGCAAACATTGTGGGGTGCGATGACCGAACTGTGTCCTCAGCCTTTAAGAAGGGCTTGCCAGCTGAGCACTACTTATATCGCGAGCTGACTATCAGCCCCAGCCAAACTCTAGTAAAGGTCTTCGCGACCGGGAAATGCTACGAGCTCTGGGATGAAGATAGAATTGTTGCGAAAATGTCTACTAGGCAAGTCGACTAACCAGCCAAACATATGGGGTAAGAAAAACACAGATTCAGCAACAAGAGCAGTGCCAAGCGCAAGTCCCAGGAGACACTCGGGCGGATGAGAATTTCACCAAGTTTTCCATCCTAATACATCAAATCCTAGCCCAAGTGAAAGACAAGCCTTGGGTGAAGAGACCACCACCCCTAAAAGAAGAATCGAATAAGAAAAATACCAACAAATATTGTGCCTTCCACGAGGGATACGGGCACTACACGAATAGTTGCTTTGCCTAGAAAAAGCACCTCGAAGATGGGTCTGGAGACAAAGATCAACAAATTAGCCAGCTCGCAAACCTTTATGGTCATTAATGAAGTCTCTCCCTACAATGGCATCCTAGGCAGACCGTGGATCAGTACGATCAATGCCATCACATCCACCACACATAAAAATTTGCTACCCAATCCCTAGTGGCGGTGTCGGTCAGATCAACAACGATCAGGCATATCTAAAGAAAAGCAAGCAAGCACAGTTCCTCCATGTGAATCAAGCAGATATGAAGGGAGCAGAGCAAGCTGAGGAGAAAGCAGATCCCGTTCCTAATAGTCGAGCAGACCAGAAAGGAAAGGGAATAGCTACTCCCCAATAGCAATCACAGAGTCAGGACCCAAGCCGAGGGAGTCCGTCTGGATGCCTCTCTTGAAAAAGGATGGAAGCCCGAGGAGGACATCAAGCTAGTACCCATTGATGCTGACAAGCAAGAGAGAAAAGGGTGGATCAGCTCGTGCCTAAGCCCAGAAGAGAAGGTAGAGCTTGTAGCCTTCCTCCAAAACAACAAAGACGTGTTCCCATGGTCGCCATCCGATATGCCAGACATTGATACACAAATCATCTGCCATCTCATACGCGTCGACCTAGCCAGCAGACCAGTAGTGCAAAAGAGACGCAACTTTGCTCCCAAGTGAGTTGCCATCATTGAAGCTGAGATCGACAAGCTCCTAGCTATCGGTTTCATTGAAGAAGTCTCCCACGCAGAATGGCTGACGAATGTTGTTCTAGTGGCAAAAAAGTACCAAGGCAAGTGGAGAGTTTGGGTCGACTACACTGACCTTAACAAGGCATGGCCAAAACGCAACTTTCCACTACCAAGAATTGATCAGCTCGTAGATTCCTCTTCTAGAAATCAACTGCTCAGCTTCATGGACGTATATTCCTTCTATAATCACATCATGATGCATGAAGACGACAAGGAAAAGACCTCTTTCATCATCAAAAGGGGTACATATTGCTACGAAGTCATGCCCTTTGGGCTAAAGAACGCCGGAGCCACCTACCAAAGTTTTGTGAACAAGATTTTCAAGGAGCAGATTGGCAAGACTATGGAGGTCTACGTAGACGACATGTTAGTCAAAGCTCCCCAACGAGCATACCACATCAAGAATCTCGACGAAGCATTCAGCCTGCTATGAAAATACAACATGAAGTTGAATCCGAGCAAGTGCACATTTGGAGTCTCATTTGGCCGATTCTTGGGATACGTAGTCACCCAAAAAGGCATCGAGGCACATCCAAATCAAATGAAGGCCATTCTCAAAATGAAGTCGCCTACCACAACAAAGAAGATATAAAGTCTAACAGGTAGAACAACAACTCTCAACCTATTCCTCTCGAGATCTACCGACAAGTGCAGGTCATTCTTCAAAGCCTTGAAGAAATGACAAAGAGACAAATGGGACGAAAAGTGCGAAGTAGCTTTTCAAAACTTGAAGACCTAGCCCACTTCACCTCCCCTGCTCTCAAATCCAATACCAAGAGAAGATTTGTTCATCTACCTGGCGGTGTCCAATTCAGCTCTCATTCGAGAAGTGCTGGGGGCACAACATCCAGTATTCTACAAATCAAAAGCCCTCATTGATGCAGATACTCACTATCCAAAAATAGAGATATTTTATCGCTTGTAGTTTCCCCAAGAAAATTAAGACCCTACTATCAAGCTCACCAGATAATCGTCATGATAGAATTTCCTTTGAGATCGATTCTTCAAAGCCCCGCCGCTTCTAAACGACTCATGAAGTGGGCTATCGAACTCAGTCAATACGACCTCCTCTACCGGCCAAAGACTACTATAAAAGCCCATGCATTAGTAGATTTTGTTGTAGAGTTTACTCCGAAAAATAAAAAAACAATGAAAACTTGATAGCAGACGATGCTCCCTCCACCGATCCAAATTTTCCCAAAGACATGTGGCAATTGTCCGTAGACGGAGCATCAAATCACAAGGGAGCTGGAGCTGGCGTTATCATAATCACCCTAGACGAAACTTTGTTGGAACAAGCATCGAAGAAATAGAGCAAGACAACATCATGCAAGACAACAAGCTCATTTGCAGATCATACTCCGGCCCTGATCTCACATGCATAAAGTATCCTCAAACACTTGAGGTGCTCTGTATAATTCACGAAGATGAGTGTGGCAACCAGTTTGGGGGTAGGTCATTCACCCAGAAGGCTCTAAGCACAGGCTATTTCAGGCCTAACATGCGCCATGACTCCATCGAGTATGTCAAAAGATGTGATCGCTGCCAGCGGTATGAACCAGTTCCTAACCTGCCTTCCGAAGTCTACCATCCGTAGAGCAGTCCGTGGCCATTCATGCAATGGGCCATTGACTTAGTGGGACCTATGCCACCAACACTTGCCAAGAAAGACATGATGATCGTTGCCACTGACTGCTTTACTAAACGGATCGAGGTTGAACCTCTATCCTCTACTAAAAAAGCTGACGTAGAATGATTCATCTGGAGAAACATTATCTGCCGGTTTGGCTATCCACAATCATTGGTTACCAATAATGGCTCCCAATTCATCGGCAAACAGATTATCGCATTCTTTACAAAATATGGCATCAAGCAGCACCTGTCTACCCAGAGGTATCCGCAGGGCAATTGCCAAGCCAAGGCATCCAACAAAATTGTATTGAATTGCCTAAAGAAGAGACTAGAAGACGCCGAAGGGAAATGGGTAGATGAGCTCTCCACGGTACTATGGGCTTATCGAACCACCAAAAGGAGATCAACCGACGAGACCACATTTTCCCTCCCTTACGGAACTGAAGCAATCATTCCTCCACACATCACTATCTCTTCCATAAGCATTGAAGTGGGCAGTATTGATCAGAACTCCGAACAAATGAAACTCAACCTCGACCTACTTGAAGGATAGCGTGAAAAAGCCATAGTCCAAGTTGCTTCCTACCAGCAGCAGTTAAAGTCTCCCTACGACAAAAAGGCCAAGGTCAGACAGTTTCAACCGGGCGACCTTGTGCTAAGAAAGACTTTCATTACTGCACAAAGACAAGGATCTAAGAAGATGAATCCCAATTGGGAAAGCCCTTATGTGATCAGCTATTCCGGGGGCAGAGGAAGTTATACATTTGACACCATGGAAGGAAAGGAGATTCCAAGACAATGAAATGTCTGACACCTCCAAAGATATTACCCATGAAACTTCCTCATACCTGCTCAGTTCCTAGCAGACGACTGAGCCTTGCACAATTCTAAAGAAGAAAAGCAGTTACTGGAAATTCCAGGTTACTTATCCAGTTATTTTCATTTCAAATAAAGCACTTTAATCATACACGTATCAGTACAAAATTCAGCTTTTCGTTTAAAAGAAGTGTGCAATTCTCCATGAAATGTCCTCCGGGATAATTGCCAATAAGCTGCATCCTTAGTGAGACGAAGGGCATAAAGCATCCTCTGGGACCATCACTCATAAGCCGCATCCTCAAGGAGATGCAAGGTATAAACTATGACGCACCCTCCGGGAGGTGCAGGTCAAACAAACCATCCCCCATAAGCAGCATCCTCAGGGAGATGCAAGGTGAAAGCTATGACGCACCCTCCGGGAGGTGCAGGTCAAACAAACCATCAGCCATAACTGAAGAAATAACTGAAATTTCCATAGAAAAGTGACCAACTGGCCAAATTCAAAAAGAAGATGGTCAAACAAGACTAATTATTCCAAACAAGAAAGCAAGTTACAAAAAGCTTAAAAATATAAAAGAGTCTTCTTGTGCATCCACTTGATTAGCCACACTTGGATTTTTCAGCAATCTTGTGGTAGGCACCAAACTTGGCCAAAAGCTTATCATAACTATGGGAGATGTCAGCATTCTTTCGCTTTATACGGAAGTAGGCTTCTTTTCAACGATGCAGATCAGCAGCAAAAGAGTTGAGTTCATCCTCTTTCTCAATAAGGGAACTCTTTAGCTCAGTTATCATTGCCCTCAATTTCGACATCTTCTTTTCATAACGGGTTTGCTCGGCCGAGAGCTTGCCAGTCAAGCCGGCATTCTTCTACTCCAACTCACTGAGTTAAGCAGAAGAGGGGCAACAACAGACGAGTTCCGGATGGCCTCAACAGCAAAAACTACTCCTTTTCTAAGCAAACAAATAGCTGCTTCCTTTTGCTTCTCCAAGGAAAGACTTGAGAATGTGCTAAGATCACCAGCCAGATGGATGTGATCAACCAGTTTAACACAAGCAGACGGACTTGACAGGAAATTCGTGTTGAGCAGATCAGACATGCATGCATCCCCTGCAAGGTTAGACTTGTCAACCTTGGGATCAGTCACTCGTATTTATGAAGAACCCTTCAACTGAGCAGATGACTCTCTTGCCTCTTTAGCCTCCACCATCCTCGTCTCCAAACAACTCAACGATGCCAAATCAACCTCATGTTTGACTGCTTGTGGCTCAATAGCTGGATTGAAGTGGTTAGGCAGAGGAGCAATCCTCCCAATTCAATCCTCATCCCTTGGGCAGTGTAGACGACTTGAACTTCAGAGAGGAACGTCAGCATTTCGATGCCTTTCGGCAGGTGATCTGGTTCGTGAGTGGACTTCTTCGTGTGGCAGATCACAGTTTTTGAACTTTGCAGTAGGAGACTTGGGAAGAATGTCTCGAACATTTTACATTCAAAGCCAAACTGTTTCTTTTTTGAACTTTGCAGTAGGAGACTGTAAAATAGTTTGGCTTTGCACACGTGGACTTGAGCATAATTCTGGTAGCGCCTCACTTCGAAGAAGTAGAAGAACCCTCGCACTGTCAGCCCCAGCTTGAAGAAACGACTCAGGTTCTCAACGGACATGATCGCTTGGTAGAAGTTCGGAGTACACTAACTCAGAGCACACTTATGGCGCAGAACATCTCCCTGAAAAGCTTTGACAATGGGAACGTGAAGCCCGAAGAAAAGTAGAAGGGACGGAATGGGATAATCCTAGCATCTGGATCATTTGCATCCACACAAGGCGCATCGTGAGTCGAAGACTCCACCAGCTTGACATGCATATCATCAGGGATGGCAGAAGCATAAGTGGCCCGCCACTTCTGGAACTAAGCTTCAAACATAACAAGATGCATGTTGGCCACAAATCTCTTCTTGTGCACTTTCGAGCCTCCCCACAGATACAAAGGCACTTGTGAGCTTAGTGACAGGATACCATCCTCAAAAGACATGATGATTGAATGTAGGACGAAAAGAAATTTTTGCTAGTCAAAATACATGTAAGATGAACAAAAAAAATAAGGCAAAGGGCCTGAGCAGAGAACTTGAAGCTCAAGCCACAAGCCACGGCCCCAGCCGTACGTAGCAACAAACAACAGACCTGTGCCATCTGCTAGACCTGGCCAGTCTGTAGTTCCAGCCCAACACTCCAGACCGGGCTTGTAAAAAAAAATACAAGCAGAGGCCCAAGCTGTAAACACATAGCCCAAGCCACGTACTCGCAGCCCGAGCTGCATCACAGCAGGCCCACGCCGCCCCATCTCGAAGGACAGGCGTGCGTCGCTGGAGAAAGAAGGAAGCAGGGGTAGCTGCTGCTAGGAGCCACCTCCGCTACTAGCGTCACGCCAGCAGCCTCTTATGCCATCACGACGCCCAGTGACGACAACCAGCAGCTCGCGCCAACCAGTCCTCATCGCTATCGAAAAAAAAAACAAGAAAACAAAAGGGAAAGGCCGTTGTGACAACAACTGGCAGACCCACTCGACCAATCCTTGCAGTGGAAAAGAAAAGATGAAGAATATATATATATATACATCCTCGACTTATCTTGGGATGCACGGCAACTCTTCTTTTCGACAAGCAGTGCGAATTTTCCAAAATCTCTCTCAAGCCAGAAAATATACAAATTTGCAATTTGGAGAAGAGCGAAGATAAGTCCTACATTTATACAGGTTGGGCATCCCAGGTCAAGGAGGAATCACAATCATGTTTCAATTGGGAGCCCAACTCCAAGAAAAGTCAAAAGCCTACTCCAATTGGGAGCCCAATTTGCAATGGGAGTCCAATTCAAAGAAGGAAGCCCAAACGCAGTCAGAAAGCCAGAAAAATATTTTTCATCTCCTACATGTCTCACAAGCGCCATGCATAAGCTAGGGGGCATTTGTAGGAGCAAATATTTTGATCTCCAATCATAAGACGCTATGTGGAAAACAAGAATATCTCCTAGGTTAATTAATTGAGCCCATTTATTTGGCCAATGAATTAATACTAAAAATAGGGATATTGTCTTTATTTAATAAGATACTATCACCAATTTAGATATTATCCCAATTTGGAGATATCATCATCAAATTAGGAGATTTGATCCCAATCAAATCCCTAATGGACTCAATCTCTACAATTCGGGGAAAGAATAAACTCCTTTCAAATAAGAGTTTATTCTTTGAAAAACAGTAGATGCCTAGAGCCCTATAAATACATGGCTTCATTCCACACTCAAGGTAATTCAAAACCTAATCCCAAAACCCTACGAAAATACCCAAAATTCTCTCTCTCCCCTAGCCTACGGCAACATCACTGCCGCCGGCCGAACCTCTCTCCTCTCTCCATATTTTTCATACATGGCTCTGTCCACCACACACGGCTCCGGCCACCTAGTTCTTCCCGTAAAGAAAAGTCTGTACCATTTTTAGCTATTGTTTCTCCTAGATACAATCAACCTAACTTAGGCATCGGAGGGTCTTTGGCCAACACCCCCCCGGGTGTGGTCTATTTACTCCGGTCTTTTTTACAGGAACCGAGGAAGAAAGAGAAGGAAGATCAAAGGTTGAAGAATCCACAAACGGATATTCTCCCAAGAGAATATTTGCACAAACAGTTACTACTGTGGTTGCTAGAGGCTATTGAAGTAGGAAATTTTTTGTATTTTCACAAGAATGGGGGAATATCAACCGTAGATGAACCTTCCATACTTTTGAAAATTTTATGTGGTTTGGGTGGCATTCTTCATTTTCAATGCTTTTGTGTCGATGAACAAACTTGACGAGGTTTGACAATAATCATTGAAAACAATTTCATTAATATTGAAAGAAGCAACTTGGTAAGAAGAACAATCAATCGCCCACTTTTATAGAACTCCTACTACACTGAAGTACACAAGCTTGCTTTGCTTTAGCCTCTTTCTAGCCACACTTACGGAGTTATGATGGTATTGAGAAAACACGTCTTCTTGTCCAAATTTAAATTTTCTATTTCGAAATCTACTGAATCTAATGCGAGTGGTGAATCTATATCCTTCCTTGTAACCACATAGGGAACGCAAACAAAGAAGAAGAAAGACATTTTAGAGACTCCCAAAATAAGCAAAAAAGAAGAAGAAAGAAAGATGGTTTTAATTCAATTTTAATTTTTATATAAGCACTAGTCTAAATTATTTTAAAATAATCTAATTCACTATGAAGGGGATTCAAATTTGGGTTAAAGAGGGGTGGTCAAACTTAGACTTGGCAATATTGTACATGACCCGTTAACATGACACGAATTCGCACGAAAAATTCAGTATTTGGGTTCGAGTTATCGTGTCGGGTTGATAACGAGTTAACCCGTTAGCGACCCGTTAAGCTAACAGGTTATGTCAGTGTCATTTGCGAATCACCTGTTAACCCGTTAAGAGTAGGGGTATTTTTATAATTTTACACGATTAAATATGGAAAAATGAGATTTTGCTAGGCAGGGAAGTCGAACCTGTACCTAATTATTGGAAAAATATATAATAAAAAATTCCCATTGCGCTGCAGGGATGTTTTGGAAATTGTTGATTTCTTTTGGTAGTAGGTAATATAATATTGATTTTCGCAAAAGCATGCAACATAGAACGACAGTAAACCACAAGTGAATTTTCAAACAAAGTGACAGTTCAACTCCTTTTATCAACTCACCACATTTAAAGTTCCAAGAAGTTGATCAATGGTGTACTACACCAACCATGTAGCAATGGTGAAAGTTGAAAAGTAATTTTCTTGATCATAATGAAATCATATGATAACATGAAGTATGAACTTCAATCAAAGAGTTGGATTATTCATATAAGATGAATAACATCCAAGATAAATAGTATCTTGAAGAAGCATTTTAGAAATGACTATATTCCAAAAGGAAAAGTGGGAGCCCGTTCAAAGTCAAAAGGAGAATCGCCCTCACCTAGTGAGATCCTGTTCAAAAGAAATCTAAAAGAAAGGAAATGAAAGGTTCATACGCTTATCAATAAGTATGCGATCACATATGGTAGGCTTAATTACACTAATGCCCCCTGAAACTTCGGTCAAATCTCACTTTGCGCCCAAACTAAAAATGGCCCACTTTCATCCCTTGACCAAGATTTTGTGACCCACTTTGCCCCTTGTCGTCAACTCCATCTAAAAGTTTGTTAACTTTGATGACATGGCAAGGGTGGTTTGGTAATTTCGTACAATTAGGTGAGTGACATGGCAAGTGGAACCCACCTCCACATAGATAAAAATATAAATAAATATTCTAATAATTAAAAATAAATCAGAAAAAATATATTCAAATAACTAAAAATTTAAATTTTTTTGCCATAATTAACTTAATTATTTAGTGAAAAATAAATAAAACCTAAACCCTAAATAAATAATTCTTCTCCACACCTCCCTTCCTTCTCAGATCTACCATGGTCTCCTTCAAAATCCTTCATCACCACACCCCTTCCACTTTTCCCTATTGACCTCTACCAAACTTATATGTCCCCTTGGTCCTCATCCAAACAAATGTTGAAGCAAACGGCATCTCCTACCCGAACCCAACAGACCAACAATTTATACAAACTAACATAAATATGCAAACCAACATTTTATTCTGATTCAAAGATTGGATTCATACGAATAAGCAAACCAACAATTTACTTTGATCCAAAAATTGTGTCACCAAAAAAAAAAAAAATTTGTTTAAATAGTTTCCATTGAATTTTTTGTGTGAAAGGCAGCAACACAAAGTTATACAAACAAAAACAAAATGCAAAGATCACAGCATGCCCAAACCCAACAGTCCCAATAAAACCAAACATTAATTTCAGCCTTCATGGGTCTCCTTGAAAAAGGTGGTTGACGAATCAAATCAAGCAATATGACGAGGGCCATGGCCACCGACGTGTCCATCTCGAGCTGCACGATGAGGTGGAAAACGTCAACGCCCAAGGCTGTAGAGATGATGATGGAGGGATGGGATGGATGGGTGAGGGTTTGTGCGGCGGCTGGGGAGGGGGAATGGGTTTGGGTGGGAGAGGGGATTGATTGGGGCATCTAGATTGGGTGCTGGGTAGGATTTAATTATTTGAATATATTTTTTTGTTTTATTTTAATTTTTATTTATTTTTAATTATTAGATTATTTAATTATATTTTTATCCATGTGGAGGTGTGACAGGACCCGACCCGGATTCCGCCCCGGAACCCGAGCCGAACCCTGCTGATACAGCGACATCATCGCGATGCCGGGCCCACAAACTAAATAAGTTCCCTCTTCTCGAAACAAAAGAGAAAGGGGCCAAGACTTCTGCCGAAAATCAGGCAGAGTCCCTTGAAATATGAACAATCCCAAAATTTCAACATGTCAAACAGACAACAGAATATACAACCCAAGCGACATCATGCTTTACAAATACAACGGAGGCCTCTGACCTTCAAATTCAACCCTAATGGGCAATAACAGAGCAACTCTAAGAATATGCGAGTTTACAACAGAATTCAAAGTAAAGATAAGGGACAACATGTCCTACAGCCTAGTCGATGCTTGGGAAGAGAAGCACTCTGCCGAACAGTGTCGAAGCAATTAATGACTATGGCCTAGGGGGCGCAAAACAGAAAGAGTGTGAGTGGACAAAAACAAAGTTTCCAATACTTAAATCAAAGTACTAACCCCACCGTTTCAAAACAATGCAATTGAAATCTTTTATTTTCATACTTGATTCAAAAACCAAGATACCTCAAAAATAGGTGAAACATTCCAGCTCAAAACCTTTCTCCGAACAAACCAACCTTTTACTTTTCCCGAGGCATAACCTTCTAAATCGAACACATGTAAGTATGTATAAAACACCAACAGAAGAACTTGCTGAACGTATAAGCATAAAGATGGAATAAAGTTCCCATAAGGTAAAACAACATTAAAATCCTAATAATCCAAATAATACCACGAAAAACCCAACTCGACAACAACACATAACTCAAATGTAGTTCAAATCATTTATATATATATATAAAGAATCAGTTTCAGGATTCAAAATCCAATAATCATAACAGATCAAGTACTGAAGTCAAATCAAGTACTGTTTCCCAATCTTTCCCACTTTCACATAACCACGTGCTCACCAGCACGACAGGCAAGGAATGATCCTCACTAAAAGAAATATGAATACAAAGGTACTAACACACGCGTATACCAATGACCTCAACACCAAACACAAGTACTAGGGGAAAACAATCCAACAGGGGATCATTTGACTAGACACAGGTACAGCCTCCTCGAGACCCTGTGCCTAGGGTTGAGCCGTCCAAATGGGACTAAACTCACAGGTCTGTATGGTAGGAACCTCAAAACCATACCTCCGAAACAAGTCCTACGCGCAGACTACCCCGTTAAGGGTCTATACCTACACCCCGTTAAGGCATGCACCGGATCGAACCATATTCAAGTGACCATACCAAATCTAGGTAACCGTATTAAGAACAGGGGAAGGTACATAACAAGGTGCTAACCGCACTCAAATCAATCGCCACGCGATAATCAATATACACATATTCAATCACAATGTACCCAACCCCAAAACATCAGACACCCAGACGTATACAAGTCCATCAATCCCATAACCAACATATATACTCAAAATAAGGACATTTCCGTCCCAACATATATATATCTATATTCAAAATAGTCATAAGCGTCAAATGACAGCATATCAATCCATAATCAATTAAACCGTCATATTCATTTAAAACCATATTCCAATCTCAAGCAATGCTCAAGTCAAGCATGTCAAATCATATTAAAATCTCAAGTCCATAAAACATCAAATCCGAGACCCGAACATTTATTCAAAGTGTATATATATAGATACGTATATATATATATATAACCAAGTATAGATAACCGTTTCCCATTATTCCGAAGCATTCACTCAAAGTAGATATATATACATATATATATATATATAATCAATTATAAGTATTATTATTCATAAGTTTTAAACGCCAAAACCGAATACGTAATCAAACGGACTATTCTAACGTCCAAATATTCAATTATATAATTAAAATATAATATAACAATCCTTTTAAATATAATAGCCAAAACCCAAGGCTTTCATAATTCTCACATATGTAAAATAATCCAATTATATAATCCCAAAAAGATCCATAATAATTTCACCGTACCCAAATCGTACACAAAAACCACCGGACGTCACTACGTCCCATTCAATACTCAAAAGTATACATAACCATCAGGGTCCCAGATATAAACCGGCAACCAAAACCATGCATAAACCTCAATGCAAATCCTTTTGATATATTTCAATCAAAGTCAGAACCAAGTCTTAAACCATTATCAAATAAATTCCGATAAACTCAATCATCAAATCCGAGATTTAAAACAATCATTAAATCCCATTTTCTATGCATTTGCATTCAATCATTCAAATCATGCTCATTTGAAAACAAAGTCCACTCACCGTTGGTCCCACGCTGCATAACCCTAAGAGGGTCCCGCCCGTTACGTATGCGGTGCCAGAGTACCTAAAGTGATAGATACGAGGATTGGATTAATACAATGAACCGAACGAGAACTTTAAAACTCAAATCCTAACTTTTCCGGGATTCAAAGTAAACACGTACGTCGTACGGAGAGTTTCTAGGTCAAGCTACGTCTTTTAACAAGTGGGACCGCCCCAGAAGACTCACGGCCCACGACCTCCAAATCGATCCGGACATTCCTAGAAGTCCAACAAAGTCAACTACGTTCGAAGAATTGCAAAGCGACCTCGGGAAACACTCGGTCAACCCTTGGTCAAACTTGGTCAACTGGGGCCCGTGGGTCCCATGACCTCCAAACTTAGATCCGAAGGTTCCTACAGGTTCAACACGGCCTAAACAATGTGTCCTGAAAGTTTGGTCTCGATCGGACGGTCGGATCGCTCACGATCGCACGATCGGACGGTTACGGTTTAACCTAAACTTTAAGTCAACGATCCGGAGCATACGGGACTCCAAATCACGATCCGTCAATTCCTATACGATCCTAAAAAAATGAGGAACCACATACGTGAATTCGGATTCAATCCAACCATCCGAACATGTTGAACCCAAACAACGCATAATAGGCGTACATTGGTTCAATAGTTAAACGACGTCCGAATCGAAATCCGAGCACACGTACGCATTCGCAACGACACGAGGATCAGGTAGGAGCTGAAAACCACCACCACACCCTAGCCCAAGAGCCGCCACACATGCGTGGGTATCTTGATCAAAAATCGTCCTTCACAAATCTGTCAAAACTTGCAACAACACCTATACCATTTGAATCAGGACACCAAGGGGAGTTCAGAACCGCCCAGAGCCGCCTCAAAATCGACCGACATCGGAGGAAATCACGGCCAAACCGCCCAGGGTTCTGGCCGGATTTCTGGGTATTCAGGTCGGTGGCTACATTGCCAGGTTTTGTCGCACACCTAGGGGAAAGAGAGA
Organism: Prunus padus; assembly: GCA_024362665.1. Taxonomy (NCBI): domain Eukaryota; kingdom Viridiplantae; phylum Streptophyta; class Magnoliopsida; order Rosales; family Rosaceae; genus Prunus; species Prunus padus. Next base: position 17,291,237 of record JANFAM010000009.1, on the reverse strand, counting down.
GTGAGAGATGGCCTACCAGATCCGAGCGGTGCCGCGGTCTGAAACCACCGAAGTTGACGCTGGAAAAAATGGAGGATCTAGCCGGAAATTGCAGTAAACGATCTTGGGTGGGATAGGATCGGGAGACGATGGCGGTTCGATCCTGAGTGGTCCCGTGCGCAGCCGTGGCCGAAGCTGCCCGTATTGAAGAGAGAGAGTGGCGGTTCGTGGGTGAGGAGAGAGAAGGGAGGAGAGAAACCGATTTTGGTTTCTGATTGGGCCACTTGTCATTTTTTTAATATTTTAATTGATTCTCAAATTACCAAAATGCCCATCAAGATCCCGACCTCGTATCGAAACGTGCCGCCCTTCAACGATCTCGTTTTGACGTGCCGGACGCAATGGCGCAACTCGTTTCGCCAAATTCCGTCCCGAAATTAAAATGACCTCTTTACCCTTCAATATTAAATTTTTATTAAATTACAATTTTTATTATTTTAATCCTTTTAATTCCTTTTTAAATTTCCTAATTTAACTAACTCACTTATTTTATTTATTTTTTTTATAAAAATAGGTCCGGGACGTTACAAGGTGGGCTCCACTTGCCACGTCACCCACCCAATTGGTGGATACTGATCCATGTGTATGAAATTACAAAAACACTCATGCCACGTCATCAAAGTTAATAAATTTTTGGATGGAGTTGACGGCAGGAGACAAAGTGGGTTACCAAACCTCAGTCAAGGGATGAAAGTAGGCCATTTTGAGTTTGGGAGGGCAAAGTGGGATTTGACTGAAGTTTCAGGGGGCATTGGTGTAATTAAGTAGGGCTGACATTTTAAACCGAAATACCGCAAAACCACATTTACCGACCGCATTTTAACCACATTCAAACTGACTTCGCGGGAAAACCGGCCGCAATATGTCGATCGGTTTGCGGTTCCGAATAACCAAATAATGCGGTATATCGTAATACCGCAACTATATATAAATAATTATTTTATTTAATATTTAATAGCATGATAATTAATTATCTTATCTCTCTCTTATGATGAGATTGAATTCTAAAAGGAAATGGAACATGTTACAATTTGTAAGTAATTGGTTCATTATTTTCATGTTCTTTATGCTTCTTATATGTTTGTTTTTATATGCTCATTTCATTTTCATTTTCTTAGTTTATATTTGCTAAACTTGTGTTGTTTTATTTGTAGATGGACATACATCACAACGGAGTCCTTCAAATCTACTATCCACCAACCCTTGAGTTCTCTATGTCTTGCATTGCATTTTTCTTATGGGTTGAAACTAAATTTAAACTTTATTTGATTTGGTTTAAATCTTTATCTAAGTTGTGATTTTATTTTCTTAAATTTGTAAAGTTCAAAATGCTTGGACTTAAAAGGCTTCAAAACTAGGCCGAGAAAAGTATGCAAAACATTAGATTTTTTTTTACCCATATGCCTAGAAGAAAAGTTTGTAAAAGATTAGATTTTATTAGTGGGTTAGCCGATTAAATTTGTAAATTTCCCTAGATCAATAATAGCGGTATACCAATATACCGATAATTGCGGTATACCGCAATATGTCGGTCGGTTCATGGTTTATTTTTTTACAGTACCGCAATATGTCGGTCGGTTCGAGGTTTCATTAAAAAGTTGCCGTAACCGAACCTCAACCACCCTTATAATTAAGCCTATATGGTATGACCAAGATACTACAAAACAAGTTGCACTTTATACAAGCGTACATTAGGGACAACATTGTAACATCGCGGGATCAGAACCCTGGATAGCAAGCCTCCCTCCCTAGTCTCCCTTGGCCAACAAACTTGGAGAGAATAGGCTAGCACCCATCTTCTCTTCAAGCTTCCTTATTCTCCTATTCTCCTCCATCCTTGGTAAAGATTCTTTAGGGATGTACAACTCTATTGTGTCTATTTGGAGAACAAAGTGGAGAATCAACATTAAAGGGACCAAACCCTTTACTTGATACCATCCTTGGTTTCAAGATTCGGTTCAAAGGGTATGTCTTCTTTCTACCATCTCTTTCATATTTGATTTTAGTGTCAATGGTGCAAGTTTTGATAAGCGTAGAAAGATTGGTACCTAAAATGAGACTTTATATGAATCTCTAGCTTTTATTCTTGCTTCTGCTTCATTATGTTCACATATTAGAAATGCATGTGCAAGATGATTTGTTTTCTCATAGCTTCATGGGATTTTAGAAATCCCTACACCATAAATTCCCTTCATGGGCCTCACCTCACTCCACTTTATTTCAGACTACTCCTTCCTACAGCCACCTTCGCACTTCTGGGTGCGCATGCTTTCCACACCTTGGGTCATATGTCACCCATAAAATCCAACCTCGCTCCACTGAATGTGTTTTCATAGGTTGTAGTCCGCATCACATGGGTTATCATTGTCTTGATTCGTTCGCTCAACGGGTTTACATATCACGCCACATTGTTTTTAATGAATATGTTTTTCCTTTTGTTAGCAAACAGGTATCTTCTCCAGCACTGTCTCTTGCGCAATTGGAGCCGCATTTTCTCTCCACCAGAACAACCCCCTGCAGCCCAAACTCCTCCTCCGCTTGCCTTTCCAACACTTGAACCAGCGCCACCCAACCCAGCCACCTCGGCTCCTTCCCCACCACTACCACCAGTGCCCCCTCATCTGATGACCACTCACTCACGTGCTAGTCTTTGCCAACCCAAGCTTCCCATTGATGGCACCATTCATTATCCTCTCTCTCTCAAGCACATGCCACAGTTCTCTCCCAATCCATTGAGCCCACTTGTTTCACCGAAGCGGCCAAATATCTGGAGTGGCATACGGCCACTTGTTTTATTACAACATCGTCAGTTGCAAATGGGTTTCCCGAATTAAGCGTCACTCTGATCACTACAACAAAAAAGCGCTTTTGCGAGGAAATATTTCCTCGCCACAAGTCACGATTTCCTCGCTAAATCTGTACAGTGAGGAAATTGTGTTCCTCTCCCGGTCGACATTGAAGCCCCGTTGTAGAAGCTTGTAGCGAGGAATGCTCACTTTTCCTCGCTGAATCATTTCTGTGACGATTTAAATTTGTCCTCGCTGAAACACTATAGTGAGGCATTTTATCATCGCTAAAGGTCATGTAATTTCGTGATAGGTTATAAACGAGGAAAATATTTTTCCTGTACATCATACAACAAGGAAACTAGTTCATCGCTAAAGCAATACAATCGTCGGTAATAGTTATAAGTGTATTGCGACAAATACCATAAGTTCGTCGCGGAATAGGTATAGCGAGGAAATAGGTTTCCTCACAGACTGGACGTTGAAGCACCGTCGTAGAAGCCTGTAGCGAGGAATTCAAGTTTTCCTCACTACTAAATTTTTGCAACGTCTTGAAAGTTTCCTCTCTATAGAGCTATAACGAGGATATCTTATATGTAATTTGTCACTAATGTCAGATTATGAGGAATCGCTTTCTCGCTATAGGGATCTTATAGTGAGGAAATTTGTGTTTTGACACTATATATGGTATTGACCTACAATGAGGAAATGTTGGCCTTCCTCCTCATAGCTGTACCATTCCTTTTTTTACTCAAAATTCCTAAAACATTTTTTCTTCTTAATAGGGGACAATTTTAGAATAAAAAGTAATGAATCAAAAATGTTATAACAATATAATAATATTAGCCATCACAATTCAAAAGATTTGGCATCATAGTAATTAGTAATTACATTGTTTACCAATCTTGATTCCTACTATATCCATACAAAATACCATATCCATAACATTAACCTAAAATTACAAAATACCATATCCAAAGCATTAACCTATAGTTGTTTCGTCCACAATTTGTACTTGTTCTCCACATTCAGCTGTCACTTTGGTGTTTACAGATCTGCTGTAGTAATAGTATGTCTGCACCTCTATAGCTTAGTGGCCTCAATCTGCTGTAGTATGTCTGAACCTGCGGGTATCAAGAATGCAATAACGAGGAAAGAACACAAACCACCCCTAACCAAAAACTATATGATCAAAAGATGATACCAAACTCAGAGCTTGCAACTTTAGCTAACAAGATCTAATCTGATTAGGATAAGAACATCAAAACAAGATCAGAAAACAAAAGTCTCATAACTTTAAGCTTAAACCCCAAACTCGGCAAAAGGATTGGAAAAGCTGTTTACAGATCTATCAGCCTCCAGTGTTTATTCTATACAGATAGTTAAATCTCCCTACATTCTTCATGCCCTTTCCTCTTTGAAGCACAAAATATCTCCAGCAAGAAAAACAGTGGCCAAATTATCAAAAACTTAAAATTTCTGGTTATGAATACCTGAGTAGGCTACTGGATTACACTGCCTATCCAACCTAGAGGAAGCATGAAATTTCCAGGGTATCCTAGGACATACGCACCGTTGATACATGTGGTGAGGTATATGAGCCAAAGAGTGAGCTCACAAACAATAAAAAAATATCAATACAAATATCAAAGGGTATAAGACATGCACTTCAAGACAACCAGAATGTACTGTGTGTTAGTGTTTGGGTTTGGGTTTTGAAGTCATAAAATGCCAAATTCAATCATACCAAGGTATAAAGTTGTCCTGCCTCCCTGTGAGACCTAGATATAGGCATTAACTTGGCAGAAAATGGAACTTAAGAAGTGAGAATGTAATTTACATTCAATGCATCTCGTAATTTAGCAAAATTATACAGAAATTGCTTCCAAAATGCATATCCAATTTAATTGCCATTAGCTGTAATATTCACTGGCACACAAGAATGCATACCCTCTGCGTTTTCCAGTAGATAAGTCATGGACCAGAAAAGTTGAAGTGTATAATAAGTCAAACAATATGGGTAGAATAATTTTCAGATATATTCCATTCTCCAAAAGGAGGTATTTATAATACAAGGTTACAAACCCTAGTAGGGTTATACTAGGAAACAAGATAAATTTTAATTACATAATATCTATACAAAAGGAAATAAATAAAATCATAATATACTAGGAAGTAAATCCCAAATAGAATGGGACTACTCGCGCCAACACTCCCCCTCAAGTTGGAGCAAAGACGTCACGCATGCCCAACTTGTCAAGCGAGTTGAGAAAGATAGTGGTTGACACAGCTTTTGTAAGAACATCAGCTAACTGATACTCCGAACTTATAAACGGGAAGGAAACAATTTCTGCATCCAACTTCTCTTTAATAAAATTTTGATCAACCTCCACATGCTTCGTACGATCATGTTGCACCGGATTATGTGCAATCGCAATTGCCGCCTGATTGTCACAATATAAATCCATGGGTTTTTTCGGCCCAAAACAAAGATCTCTCAACAAACTCCTCAACCATAGTAACTCACATACACCTTGGGCCATCCCACGATACTCGGCCTCGGCACTAGATCGAGACACCACCTTTTGTTTCTTACTTCTCCAAGTAACAAGATTACCACCAACAAACATGAAATACCCAGACGTAGAACGCTTATCAGTGGCTGAACCAGCCCAATCAGCATCTATATATCCTTCCACATCTGTATGACCATACTTGGTAAACATTAACCCCTTGCCAGGAGTTCCTTTCAGATATCTCAAAATACGCGTCACAGCTCCCATATGATCTACACTAGCAGAATGCATAAACTGACTCACTATACTCACTGCATATGCAATATCAGGCCTTGTATGAGCTAAATAAATCAATTTCCCCACAAGCCGTTGATAACGCTCTTTATCAGTAGGAACTTGATCCGGATATAACCCCAACTTATGATTCTGCTCTGGGGGTATCAATTGGTTTACAATCCAACATTCCAGTTTCTGCAAGTAAATCCAAAACATACTTCCTTTGAGATAGAAAGATATCATGCTTGGACCTGGCCACTTCAATCCCCAGAAAGTACTTCAAGTCACCTAACGATTTCATGTCAAACGCGGATGCCAGATACTCTGAAGATTTTGTATTTCTGCTGATCATCTCTAGTCACAATCATATCATCAACATAAATTATTAAAGCTGTCAATTTACCTTTATGACGCTTCAGAAACAAGGTATGATCCGAGTTACTTTGCGCATACCCAAACTTCCTCATAGATGCAGCAAACCTCCCAAACCATGCCCTCGTAGACTGCTTCAAACCATACAAGGATTTTCGCAGTTTACACACAACACCCTCCTTGGAGGTCACAGGAATACCAGGAGGAGGATCCATGTATATCTCTTCCTTGAGGTCACCATGTAGGAATGCATTCTTGACATCAAACTGCAACAGGGGCCAGTCATGATTGGCAGCCAAAGATAAGAGTATGCGCACAGTATTGAGCTTTGCTACTGGGGCAAAGGTCTCCGTGTAATCCACTCCATAAGTCTGAGTATAGCCTTTTGCTACCAATCTTGCCTTGTAACAGTCAATGGAACCGTCAGCTTTATGCTTCAAAGTAAACACCCATCTACACCCAACAACCTTTTTTCCTTTTGGTAAAGGAACTAATTCCCAAGTGGCATTCTTGTTCAAAGCTTCCATCTCAACATTCATTGCATCTACCCATTTGGGATTTGATAGAGCATCCTGGAACTTAGTTGGCACACATACACTAGATAATTGACACAAATATGACGCATATGACTTAGATAAACGATGAGTTGACACATAATGGCTAATGGGGTATTTGGACTTGGCATGTATTTCAGGAGAATATTGTACTTTGGGCTTCCCACGAGTAGTTCGTGGGGGTAATTGATAAGTAGACATATCATCAGAAATTACCTCACTATTATCATGAGTTGACCTGGGGCAATGGCAGGGCAGATGAGGATCTTGCATCGATATCATCCACACAAGAGTCACCAGAATCACTGTCACGTTCGTCCGAAGTAACGATGGAATCATCAAAAATGTCATTGGGCAACCGGTCGCGGCCATCTGGGCGACCGGTCGTTTCCAGGCCGTGGCCATCATCTTTGTCTACAGGTTCGAGCGACCAGTCGCGGTCATCTGCACGACCGGTCGTTTCCAGACAGGTTGTATCGCTGTTTGCTCCAGACCCTGGCGACCGGTCGCGGGGAAGATGGGCGACCGGTCATTTTCGACCCGAGGGCAATTTCTACAATTTCTTCAGTTTCTTCACAGTCATCCTCAAGTCCATAGTCTTCTACTCCAACACTCTTCAATTCACTCCCCCTCTCCCCCTGAATTGGAGAGGAAGGAGAAACATAATACAGTACTTCTTCATGGAATGTGACGTCCAAAGTAACATGCACTTTCTGAGTATGTGGATGATAGCACTTATAACCCTTATGAGTAGAAGAGTAACCAATAAAGACACAGCGCAGAGCATAAGGATCAAGTTTACTTCGTTGATGAGAGTAGACATGAACATAGGCAACACACCCAAAAACTTTAGGGGGCAACTTGGAGACGAAGACAGGGGACATAAGGGCACCAAACACATCATGCAGAGTCTTGAAATCAAGAACCCGGCTTGGAGTACGATTAATCAAATAGGCAGTAGACAGAATAGCATGCCCCCAAAGATGATGGAGAACAGACATATCCAATATGAGTGAACGAGCAACTTCAAGTAACTGACGATTCTTGCGTTCAGACACACCATTCTGTTGAGGAGTGAATGGAGTGGTAGTTTGGTGAATAATGCCTTGATCACTGAAGAAACGGGTCAAGGTATTATTCACATATTCGCCTCCGTTATCAGTCCAAAACACTTTGACGCGAACATGAAACTGAGTAGACACCATGGCACAAAATTCAGGAAGAAGAGAAGCAACATCATGTTTATTCTTCATCAAAAACACCCAGGTTAAACGAGTGCAGTCGTCAATAAATGTAACAAACCAACGGAAACCATTAGAAGTCACACGAGCAGGGCCCCAAACATCTGAATGTACTAAATCAAAAGGCTTTGCAACTTTACTATCACTCAAGGGAAACACAGTCCGATGACTCTTGGGCAAAATACATGTCTCACACTTAAAACTGGATTCATCACAGAAGCGGAATAAAGATGGAAACAAATGTTTAAGGTAGCCAAACGATGGGTGTCCCAAGCGACGATGCCATAACCAAATTTGCTGTTTGTCTTTGACACTGCAACTTTGAACAGTATTAACGACACGATCACGAATTGGTGTAGAAGGCAATGTCAAATAATATAACCCCCCTATCCGTTTACTATGCACAATCGTCTCGTGAGTCTTGAGATCCTGAAAAGAGCAATGTCTAGGATAGAAAGTAGCAGAAGCATTAAGTGTATCAAGTAAGCGACCAACAGATAACAAGTTACAATGGATATTGGGAACTAGCAATGCACGAGATAATGACAGAGTAGGAGTGAGAGAGATTGTGCCCTGGCCAGGTAACTGGAGAGGGCAAGCCATTAGCACTAGTTATGTATGGGTCACGGGTGTTACTAGACAACTCATCAAAATATTTAGCATCATAAGTCATATGATCAGAAGCACTAGTGTCAATTATCCAAGTATTGAAGCCAGTACCTGGAAAAGAGTCACAACCACACAATTTTGCAGAAGCAGCAGCAACAGCACCAACAATGGAGTTATCACCCATGATTGCAGCAGAAACTCAACAGATCACGGCAGAGTATACAACGGAGCACAGCAGAGGCACAAATACGACAGATGCACAAAGACAGGCACGAACACAGTAAGGGCACGAACACGGCAAAGTACATAGCGGAACACAGTAGAGGCACAAACACTACACACACAAAACTAGGAGGGCATACACGGCACGGGCACGAGCACAAGAGAACCCTAAAAAGAAATTAGGGCACATAGTAGAACACGAGTGGGCACAATACACAAGTCACCAGAAACTAGGCTCTGATGCCAAGTCAAACAATATGGGTAGAATAATTTTTAGATATATTCCATTCTCCGAAAGGAGGTATTTATAATACAAGGTTACAAACCCTAGTAGGGTTATACTAGGAAACAAGATAAATCCTAATTACATAATATCTATACAAAAGGAAATAAATAAAATCATAATATACTAGGAAGTAAATCCCAAAAAAAATGGGACTACTCGCGCCAACATAATACATTTGCATTATAGATCTAAATGGATGGAAAATCATGGACCAAAAAAGTTTACTACATTCAAGACATTTGCAAACCATGATGGAATCAATAATGAGAGACAACACCTACTATAATGTGACAATGTGTTTAAACTCTGTAAAGAATACCAATATTGTATCAGAATTTTAGGAGCAACAAAAGCTCAAATGCTGATGATTAGTAGCATATCGATTGAATATTAAGCATCAAACCCTCAACTAATTAGGTAATGACCAGTTAAAATAAGAAAGCTAAATCCCCAAATTAAAATAAGAAAATCGAGAAGTGTGAGAACAGAATAATATCCTGGTAGATACATCTTTGACTGTACTTCAGTTCCCATTCCTGCAATTAATTCAGACGCATTGCCAAATCGGTTTATACATATAAGGAAGTAATAGTTGGAAAAAAAAAAAAGTAATAAATTTCAAAGGAGGATCAGAGTAGACAGATTGCACACTGAAACTTTAGACAACTCACTAATTCCGACAAGATTTCAAAGCAATATAAATTTTTCTAGAAGACATAAATAATAGCTCAGCCATTTGCGATACCAGAAAACTAATCAACAGAGAAAGCCTAAATCATGCAGTCCAAAATCTGAGCCTAGATGGAAAAATAGCATAAGCAGAGATACAGTCAAAAAATCTAAGTCTAAGAGGCTTCAAGAGTAGCCTGGGTTTAGCCTTCGACTCCATCAACTGCTCAAAAAATCACACATTCAAAATCAAAGTAACCAAACAATAATATAGATGGTGGAAATCAGATAGAAAGTTGAAACTTACACTCGTTTTTATATTCGAAGATTTGTCAACTTCCTTTGGCTCAAAATAAAAAATTAAATTACAAGAAGGAGGAGGAGGAACTTACAGAGGCTGGAGACTGGAGCAGCAGATCTGCGAGAACGAGAGAGAGTCATGACAGAGAACACAGACCAAGCCAAGAGAGATTGATTAGCACAGCCTCTTCAGATTCCATAGCAGACCTCTCCAGAATAAAAGTGGCCATGGAGAGAGAGGCTTACCTTGAGAGCATCGGGGTGTGAGGTCTTGTGATCCTGAATGATTGCTAGATGGAAGAGAAGAATGGAGCGTTTGGGTTGGAGAGAGAGGGAGAGAATTTGGGGTCAGAGAGAGCGAAAGAGAGAGAGAGATGGTTTGTAGTTAGGTAAGGGATGAGAGAGAGAGAGCAATTTCGAAGGAATAAAACCGCGAAATGAAAATTTTGTGAAAAAAAAGGCGCTAATGCGAAAATAATTTTATGAATTGTTTAAGATAAAAACAATAAATTACAATTTTTTTTAATTCCACTTTTATGAATTGTTTAAGATAAAAATAATAAATAACAAAAAAAGGACACATGTCACCATGTTATACGGCCACATGTTAGAAATGCTGACAGAGAACCTTTAAAAAGCTAACACATATCAATATTTTATATTATTTCTTACTATTTCCCTACAATTTAACTTCTAAAATTCATAATAAATAAATTACAAATCAGAAATACACCAAAATTCCTAGGAATTACTTGTGACATTTTATTCACCTACAACTCCCAAAATCTAATTTTGAATCATAAGAAATACAAAGTAATAACAAAAACTCAATGTTATTCATAGACAAATCAAAACATTATACCAACTTATAATCTTGTTTCTTTGATCCATTGAATACCATTAACTCAAATAATTGGAATCGTGAATTTAGATCTCCATAATCGAAGGCTACGTTGTAAGGAGTATGTAGCAATTTTTGGTGTATTTTTCTGATTTTAATTTAATTTCTTATGAATTGTTTACTTCTATAACACAATAAATTACAAGAAAATGATATAATAAATAAATAAATAATCCCAAAAATACATTGATAATTCCTATGAACTCCTTGTGATATTCTCTTCTCTTTAAAGCTCTAAAAATATAATTTTAAATTATAAAAATACAAAGCAATAATAAAAACTCAACTTTCTTCATAGACAAATCAAAACATTCTATCCAATACACTATTGTTTCTTTGATTCAATGATCTCCCATTAATTAAAAAATGTGGAATTATGATTTCAGATCTTCGTAATGGAACACTATTTCTTAAGGAGTTTGTAGCAATTTTCAGTGTATTTTTGTGATTTTTATTTAATTTCTTATGCATTGTTTAACATAAAAACAATAAATAACAAGACAGGGACACGTGTCATAATCTGATAGGGCCAAATTTCTGAAAGTTGACGGAGATGCCTTATGAAGCTGACACCTGTCAATCTCATCTATTTCATATTATTTCCTTATGATTTAACTGCTAAAATCCACAATAAATAAATTAAAAATCAGAAAAATAAAAGAAAAAATCCTATAAACTCATTGTGACATTATCTTCACACAAAATCTCTAAAAATCAAATTTTGAATTTTAAACAAATAAAATAATAACAAAATTTAAATGTTTTTTTTTTATAACAATCCTATTTTAATTTTGCCCAAAAACTGGTGGTACTTTATAAAAAGTGAAAATAATGTGGGAGACACACTGTGGGGAATTGTCAAAAATTCCCGCTAACACTTTCAGCGAGGAAAAAACTATTTCCTCCTTAATAAATGGTGAAAATAATGTGGGAGACATACTATGAGGCAATTAATTCCTCGTTAAAAGGCTTCTATTGCGAGGATTACATATTATTGGTCGCTATAAGTTTGGAGGGAATTGTCAAAAATTCTCGCTACACTTTCCGCGAGGAAAAAACTATTTCCTCATTAATAAATGGTGAAAAAATTTGGGAGACGTGCTGCGACTCAAGGAATAAAATATCAATGGTATCGGAAATATCGGTAGTCCAAAAATACGGAAATTTCGATGGAAATATCGGGATATTATCGATATTTCGATTCAGTCCATGTTGTCGATATTATCGATATTTTGGTCCATGGAGGTCTAAAATATCGATGGTAACGGAAATATCGGTAATCCAAAAATATGGAAATTTCTATTGAAATATCAGGATATTATGGATATTTTGTTCCATGGCTGCGAGGAAATTAATTCCTCTTTAAAAGGCTTCTATTGTAAGGATTATATATTGTTTGTCGTTATAGGTTTGAAGGGAATTGTCAAAAATTCCCGCTACACTTTCCGCAAGGAAAAAACTATTTCCTCGTTAATAAATGGTGAGAATAATTTGGTTGACATACTTTGGGGAAATTAATTCCTCGTTAAAAGGCTTCTATTGCGAGGATTATATAATGTTTGTCGCTATAGATTTGGAGGGAATTGTCAAAAATTCCCGCTACACTTTCCGCAAGGAAACAACTATTTCCTCGTTAATGGATGGTGAAAATAATGTGAGAGACATATTGCGAGGAAATTAATTCCTCGTTAAAACGCCTCTATTGCGAGGATTATATAATGTTTGTCGCTATAGGTTTGAAGGGAATTGTCAAAAATTCCCGCTACCCTTTTAGCGAGGAAAACAATAGTTTGGCACTATGAAAATCTACAGCATCCACATTGTTTGTCGTTGCATCTAACATGTCGTAGCTATAGCTTGGTCCAATTTGGAAAGGAAATTCAGGTCACATTTTGAAGAATTTAACATTTTCCTCGCTAAAAGGCTGTAACGTCCCGGACCTAAAATAGGTTATTTAATTTAAAAAGAAATTAAATTAGATAATTTGGGTAATTAAAAATAAAGGAAAAGGATTTAAAAGGAATTAAAATAATAAAAATGGAATTAAATTGGAATTTAATAATTAAAGGGGCATTTTGGTCAACTATATTTTCGGGACAGAATTTAGCGAAACGAGTTGCACCATTGCGTCCGTCTCGTCGAAACGAGTCCGTTGACGGGTGGCACGTTCCAATACGAGTTTTAGAACTCAAAGGGCATAATGGTAATTTCTGAAATTAAATTAAATAATATAAAATCCACGCTGGACCAATCAGAATGCAGAACTACTTTCTCTCTCCTCCCTGCGACTTTCTCTCTCCTCACCCTCGATGCCGCACCTTCTCTCTCTCTGATCTCTCTCATTCCGGCACGGCTGAGGTTGGCACCGGTCCGGATCGAAAGCTCTCCTCCTCCTGGTCACGGCCGTACCCATCTTCCCCGAAGTTGCTTCGCCCTTTGCCGACTGGGAGCGACTGAAAATCCGGCCAAAACTCCATAATTCCTGGCGACGGCTCCGATCACTTCCAGCCACGATTCCACTTGGGTTGGATACGCCTCCTCCTCCTCTCTCTTTCCCCTAGGTCCGCGACAAAACACGGTGGTGTAGCCACCGTATCGAGCAGCTCAGATCCGGCCAAAAATCCTAACGGGTTTGGCCGTGTTTTGCCCAGTTTCCGACCGGTTCAGGGGCAGATTTGAACTCCCCTCGTTGAGCTTATTCTAAAGGTGTACGAGTTGTTGCCCAATTCGAAGATTTTTCGGTGACCGGTTTTTGATAAAGACACCCATCGGCCAGCGGTGCGAGGCGACGGTGTGGTGGCGGTTCTTTGTTACGTTGCGATCCTCGTGTCGTCGTGAGCGCGTACATATGTTCGGATTCCGATTCGGACGTCGTTTGACTATCGAACCAATGTACGCCTATTTTGCGTTGTTTGGGTTCGATGGGTTCGGACCGTTGGATCGAATCCGAATTCACGTATGTGGTTCCTCGTATTTCTAGGATCGTATATGATTTGACGGATTGTGATTCGGACCCCCGGATGCTCCGGATCAATGACTTAAAGTTTGAATTAAATCATAACCGTCCGATCGTGCTATCGTGAGCGATCCGACCGTTCGATCGAGGTCAAACTTTTAGGACACGTTGTTTAGGCCGTGTTGAACCTGTAAGAACTTTCGGATCTAAGTTTGGAGGTCATGGGACCCACGTGCCCCGTTTGACCAAGTTTGACCAAGGGTTGACCGAGGGTCTCCGAGGTCGCTTTGAAATTCTTTGAACGTAGTTGACTTTGTTGGACTTCTAGGAATGTCCGGATCGATTTAGAGGTCGTGGGCCATGCGGGCTCGGGTTGACCGAAACGGGATGTTTGACCGCAAGTTGGCCGTGAGTCTTCCGGGGTGTTCCCACTTGTTGAAAGAAGTAGTTTGACCCTAGAAACTCTCCGTACGACGTACGTGTTTACTTTGAGTCCTGGAAAAAGTTAGGATTTGAATTTAAGTTCTCGTTCGGTTCACTATATTAATCTAATCCTCGTATCTATCACTTTAGGTACTCTGGCACCGCATATGTAGCGGGCGGGACCCTCTTAGGGTTATGCAGCGTGGGACCAACGGTTAGTGGACCTTGTTTTCAAATGAGCATGATTTGATTGATTGAATGCAAATGCAAATGCATATAAAATGGGATTTATTTTATAATGGTTTAAGTCTTGGTTTTGACTTTGGTTGAAATATATTAAAAGGATTTGCATTGAGGTTTATGCATGGTTTGGGTTGCCGGTTTGTATGTGGGGCCCTGATGGTTATATTTTATAATTATGTATACTTTTGAGTATTGAATGGGACGTAGTGACGTCCGGTTGTTTTCGTATCGGATTTCAGATTATTAATTGGGTTATTTTGACCTTGGGGTCTTTATACTATTTTTAAGTATGGATTTATCGGATGAATTTAGTATTTGAAATTTATGAATGTCGTGGGTTATATTCTATACTCTCGGGAATCTATATTTTATAAATTATATGTTATCTTTATACTTTTAAACTAAATGTTTGGGCGGAAGATTGGACACTATAATTGTCCAATGAGTTTAATAATTTAAGTTGAGTTACACTTTAAGAATCGTTAATTATACTATTTATATATATATATATATATATATATATTGGGTATGAGATACGGACTTTTGGGGTCGTCCGGACATTTATGTTTAACGGGATGTTTTATATATATATATATATATATATATATATATATATATATATATATATACTTTGAATAAATGCTTCGGACTTCGGATATTATGTTTTTAAGGAATAGCTATCTATACTATGATTTTGGGACTTATGTTGAATTTGGATTTTTGACATTTCTCGACTTGAGTTTTTAATATGAGTTGACATGCTTGACTTGAGTATTGATTGAGATTTAAATATGGTTTTTCAATGAATATGACGTTTCATTTGATTATTGTATGTTATGCGGTCATTTGACGTTTGTGATTATTTTGAATATAGAAATATATATGTTGGACGGTGATGTCCTTATTTGGAGTATACATATTGGTTATATGATTGATGGACTTGTATATGTCCTGGTGTCTGATGTTTTGGGGTTGGGCACATGTGATTGATTTGGGAATTGGAAAGTGATTGGTTTTATATATATATATATATATATATATGTATATATATTGATTATCGCATGGCGATTGTTGTGAGTGCGGTTAGCACCTTGTTATGTACCTCCCCCTGTTCTTATGATACAGTTACTTGAATATGGTTCGATTCGGTGCATACCTTAACGGGGTGTAGCTATAGAGCCTTAACGGGGTAGTCTGCGCGCAAGACTTGTCACGGTCGTATAGGTATTGAGGATTCTGCCATGCGGGCCAGCTAGCTTAGTCCCTTTTTGTACGGCTTGACCCTGGGTACGGATCACAGCATGAGTGCTATCCCATTGACCAGTCAAATGATCCCCCGTTGGATTGTTTTCCCCTGGTACTTGTGTTTGGTGTTGAGGTTATATTATACCTATACGCGTGTGTTTGTACCTTCGTGTTCATATTTCTTTTAGTGAGGATCTTTTCTCGCTTGTCGTGCTTACGAGCACGTGGTTGTGAGGGTGGGGAAGATTGGGAAACAGTGTACTTAATTTGACTACAGTACTTGATATGTCATGCTTATTGGATTTTGAATCCTGAAACTGATTTCTTATATATATATATATATATATATATATATATATATGTTTGTATATATATATATGTTTGTATATATATAAATGATTTGAACTACAATTGATTTCTATATTATTGTCGAGTTTGGCTTTCTTGGCATAAGCAGGATCTTTGGTATTTTAAATGTTGTTTTGGTTTATGGAGTTTTATGATACTTTCGTACCTACGTTTATCTTGTTCTCCTATTTATGTTTTTATACATACCTACATGGGTTCGATTTGGGAGGTTCTCAGGAAAAGTAAAAGGTTGGTTTGTTCGGAAAAAGGTTTTGAGCTGGAATGTTTTCACATATGTTGAGATAGTGTGGTTTTTAAGTCAATGAAGTGTATAAATGATTTCATATGCATGGTTTGCATTGTTTTGAAACGGTGGGGTTAGTACGTTGTTTCAAGTATGAAAGCTTTGTTTTTGTCCACTCACACTCTTTCTGTTTTGCGCCTCCCAGGCTAGTGCAATGAACTGTTCAATCCACCCGAGCACTCCTCTTCTCGAGCTTCGACTAGATTGTAGGACATCTTTGTCCCTTGTTGTAAATTTTGTTATTTTGCTATTTAATTTGAATGACTCTTAGATTGCTCTGTTATCGCCCGTTAGGGTTGGATTTGAAGGCCGGAGTCCTCTGTTGTATTTGTAAAGCATGCTGGCACTTGGGTTGTATATTCTCTTGCTTTTTTAACAGGTTGAAGTTTTGGGATTGTCCATATTTCAGGGGAGACTCTACCCGATTTTCGGCAGAAGTCTTGTCCCCTTTCTCTTTTGTTTCGGGAAGAGGGTACCTGTTTAGTATGTGGGCCCGGCATTGGGTTAATATCGGAACATCAGCAGGGTCCGGCACGGGTTTTGGGGTGGAATTCGGGTCGGGTCTTGTCAAAGGCTGTTTCTACGAGATAATTTAATTCCTCGCTAACAAAATCGTAGCTAAAGCAACATTTTGTTGTATTGGATGGCTCCACTGAACGCTACAAAACCTGCCTTGTTGCTAAAGGCTTTCATCAGCAACCCGGACTTGACCATGAGGAGACTTTCAATCATGTTGTTAAACCCACCACAATTCGCACTATTCTCTTTTCTTGCTATCACCAACTCTTGGACACATCGGCAATTGGACATCAAGAATGCTTTCTTAAATGGTGTTCTTCAAGAAGACCTTTTTATGTCTCAGCCCCTTGGCTTCATTGATCCGCAACCCCCTCACTTCATTTGCAAACGTCAAAATGCCTTATCTAGACTCAAACAAGCCCCCGTGCAGGGTTTAGTCGCTTTAGCGTATTTCTACTATAATTTGGGTTCACTCAAAGCAAAATGGATTCTGCGCTCTTTATTTATCGCTCCTCATACTATTTATTTATTATTATATATTGATGATATTATTCTTACTGGCAGACGTGCTGATTTTATTTCTTCCTTTGATGTCAAGGCTTGGGCTCCATGCGTTACTTTCTTGGCCTTGAAGTTCTTCCACATGATTCCGAACTGCACATCTCTCAAGTCAAATAGACGTTGGATCTTCTTCACCGCAACTCCATGACTGAATGCAAGCCCTCCTCCACTCCACTTGGCGCCAAGCACCACATCACCACACATGATGGTCCACTTCTCAACAACCCAACAAAATTCAGCCATCTAGTTGGCTCCTTGCAGTACCTCACCTTAACTAGACACGCCATATTGAATTGGACTATCGTTTTGTTCGAGAGATCTTGGTATTCATCGTGTTCAGTTTGTTCCCTCCACTGATCAAGTTGCTGACCTCCTCACAAAAGGTCTTCACAAAAATCGTCATCTCCAGCTCTCTGACAAACTCGTCCGCCGACGCCTGTCGTCCAGTTTGAGGGGCAGTATCACGCAATCAACTCATGGTCGTTAGGCCCTTCCTCCATTACAGGAATCCTCCTTCCATATTCGTATATGTGTTAATATTGATTTACCTTCCCTGTATTGTTGATTCAGTTTCCTTGTACACAGTACATCTCTACTATGGTTTTTAACTGTGTATAAATCTCTCATGTATCACACTTATCAAATCAATCCAAAATACAAAGTTTACAGGATGCATTCAAAATTGTGTCTCCAATGCACACCCATCATTTTACTACATGTGAATAAGCATCAAATATCAATTTCCCCTTTCACCAAAAAATATCAATTTCCCCTTGTACATACAATCGACTGAAATCCAGTTTATAAATACGACCACAAACGATACATTACACAAATTTAATTGCAACAAGCTTGAAACTTCTTTTTGGTGCTGCCTCGTTAAGCTAGGATCAGATGCACTTGATGATCATCAAGATTATGCTCTCCTGCTTGAGATAAATATAAACAACAAGACATGAGATGGGTTAAATATTTTACATTAAAAAAAATTGAATTAGTTGGGAAAACAAAGACATTAGCAGGAAACAGTAATTCTCTAAATATTTTATGTAAATGAGTTTGCATCACTTATGGCGATTGGGATGCCATCTTTTCTGTGACGCCCCGAAACTTTGGTCACATGACAACAGTACTTGCCTCGAGAATCCCAATAATACAATGCCCAATTGACACACTCCTAAGTATTGCCAAAGTACCTTAAACCCTTTTGTTTAGTTAAAATGAGTTTGATAAGAATGTTATTGGTAGTGGAAATTAAAACAAAATATTTCCATTACACCAACCCGGAAGTTACAAGTTTGTTATAGTATGATAACCACAAAGATAATTTAGAAGCAAAAGAGAGTTCGAAACTAACGATAGATACAATAGAATATACAAGGATTAGATCTTTAGTTAAGGTATTACCTCTTTATTGAGAACTGCATGCTAATACCAAAGCCATATAAGAAATCATATAAATATGTGAGTCGTTCGGGGAACAATGAAGTAAGCTTTTCTTCCACATCCTTTTTCTACAAAAAAAAATAAAAATAAAAAATTGATATGTTAAGATATGTTCCTATACAATGGTGAAGCCAGGATTTCATGTGTGTGGGGGCCTCTTACAAATTATAAAGAATCAAAAATTCGAATTCACAATACATACGAAAAATAGTATATATGTATCACATATGTCAAGAATTATATTGCTTATTGGTTGCAATCATAATTGTCCTCGACAAAGGGATAGACAAATACATTCTAAGCAAGAAAAATTGCAAGAGATAGACAAAGAGTAGCGATTTAGCAAATATCTTTAAAGCTTTTTCCCCTATTAAACCCAATAGAAAGAAAAAAAAATCAAAATTCCACAAACTAAAAAAGGCTTTAGGTCCTTTCATGCATTCATATCATAGATGAAAAAATGTTTTATGTAAAAATATTGACTAAGTATGAAAAATGGTTTTTCGGAATAATCATTTTCTCAAGAAAATATTTGGCGGTTTTTATTCCTTACACATCAAATAAGAAAACTTGATTTTATGAGATTTTAGTATGAAGTATATATTGACTTAATGAGCCATCATTTTTAGCCTAAATCGTATTTTGCACTAAAACCGATTTTTCATATTTTGATTTGGTGGGAATTTGATTTTCTAGTATTTTTATTTGAATCCAAATAGGGGGTACTTCCTTATTTACATTGTAAACTTAAGTAAATGGAGTAATATAAAAATAAATAAAAGTAAAAGGACAAAAGGGCACCTTGCGTGCACCACCACCAGCTAAGCAAAAGGGCAATTTGAAGCATCTATTGTGCCTTAATAGGTTCGCCACAACACATTTGAGTACATATCAAAACGTAAAGTATTTGAAATAATATACATAACAGTATATTACTTTTAAAATATAAAACAACTTTAGTGGGGGACCGGAACCACACTGGTCCAAATGTGGCTCCACCCCTGTTCCTATATAGTTGTATGAACAAGTTTAGAAAAGTAGTTAGTGTGATGTGCATACCAAACTGTTTTGTTTTCGGAAATGAACGCTTATGTCTCTTGAGTAATCAAACACTCCCAGTGCATTATCCTGATATTTAGCTTTCTCATAACAGGACTTAAAAGCTGTATCACATTTGGACGCTTCAATCTTTGCTTTAATGTCAATGCTCTTGCCTTTGCTGTATTTATCCCTCCAAACACCCATTTTCTTATTTTTAAGTGTTATGTTGGCATCAATGGGGAAATAATATCTCTCATTAGGCGACATGAGTAGAGGATGATGCCATAAATCATCCAAAGCCACCCTACAAATAAAATTAAATGATTCCATAAAAAAGTATAGAAATGGAAAGAAAATAGAGAAATTTTTTATTATATAGTTCCCTTACTTCGTTTTGTCAACCATGAAATAAAAGTGTGTCAGCTCCACTCTTGTATTTCCCCCCTCCACGCTTGTATTATTATCCCTCCCAAGTATTCTCGTAACCAAAGATCTAAGTTCGCTCCTATAGGTTGGCAAATTCTGTGTATTGGATGAATTTGAAATGTCTTTGATATGTGCTCGATAAGACTTACGATCGATGCAGATGTGATCAAGTGTCAAATTGCCAGGACAACTTTTACGTTGTTTCATCAATCCAGAAAGCTCCTCAATGACGTCCCTTTGAAAAGGATATAATAAAAATGTTTAGAAATATATATAAGAAAAAAAGAAGTTCAACTGTATGAAACTCACCGAATAATGTTGCGGTATTTATCCGCAACATGATTACCATCCCATGGTGCAGTACTCTCTAGCATCTCAGCTAAGGTATAAGGGGAATTTGACGGTTCTCTAGTAGCAGGCTCAGTTGCTACTGCGGTTGTATCATCCTGGTTGCTAGAGACTCCTGAAGTAGAAACTTTTTCGTATTCTTGTAAGAATTGGGGAATATCAACTGTAGGTGCACCTTGCATACTTTGGGAAATTTTATGTTGGGTGGCATTATTCATTTTCGATGCTTTTGTGTAGATGAACAAAGTAAGAATACCAAGAACTTGATGAGGTTTGACAGTAATCACGCAAAAAAATTTCAATAATATGAAAACAAGCAACTAAGAAGAACAATCCATCACCCACATTTATAGAACTCCTTGTAAGCTCACAAGCTTGCTTTGGCCTCCTTGCACTCTTACATAGTAGTAATGATGGTATTGAGAAAACACGCCTTCTAGTCTAAAATTTTAAATATTTCATTTCCAAAGAGACCGAGTCCAATGACTATATCCTTCCTTGCCAAAGCATAGGGGAAGAAAAAAATGATGAAGAAAGACATTTCAGAGACTGTCAAAATAAGGGAAAAAAGCAGACGAAAGAAAGATGGTTTTAGTTTTTTTTTTTTTTTTTTAATAAAAGCACTCGTCTAAATTATTTTAAATTTATCTAAGTAACATGATAAAGGGAGTTCAAATTTGAGTACAAAGGAATGGTCAAATTACCATAACCAACTAACTTAACTTGCATTATGCAAACAAAATGTTTTAATTTTTTTGGTCCAACGAAATGTTTTAGTAAATTCCCAAAAGAATAAGTCAATTAATAAGCAGAGAGACTTGCACAACGCATCATGAGAACTCCATTAAAAGATTAGGCCGATTCATATAGTTGTGGTGGGTATATACATATATATATATATATATTAGTTAAATAACTAGTATCATAAAGCAACCAATGGAGTTGATCCTTTCAGTGCGTACAAGTCGTTTGTTGTTTTTAAATCTCCAACCATGCCAACTTGTCATAATCAATCCTAACATGATCGACCTTAATTATGTTACGTTCGGACCTTAATTATGTTATGTTCAGACCTTAATTATGTTGCGTTCAGTTAGGCCGAGTTTTGGTGACAAAACCTTATTCAATAGCTATATAATTGGACGCGTACAGAGTACTTTCTTATGAATGATAATGCATAAAAATGGCCAATTAGAAAGGTCATTCATGTAAAATAGTCAAATTCATAAATTAATTATTTACAAAGTAGGAATTAAGGTCTAAAATATCGGTAGTCCAAAAATATGAAATTTTTCATGAAAATATTGGAATATTATCGATATCAATAAAAACTAAATAAAAACCACGGAAATTGTAAGAAAAATTTGAAAAATTTTCTTGAAATTTTGGAGGATGTTTATTTAGTCAATTACCTATTACTTTATCACAAAAAATTAAAATGAAATATATTGCATGATGGGTTTAACTTATTTAAGTTGATTATATTGCGAGTTGATTATATTTCAAAATTACCATTATGCCCTTTTAGTTTTCAGAGGTTTCCAGGTTCGTTATAGCTTGGAATTGAGCGTGGCACCTGTCTACGAACTCGTATCGACGAGCCGGACGCAACGGTGCCACTTAACTCCCCAAATTCTTTTCCCAACTTAAATTGACCTTTTTACCCTTAATTCATCCAATAAAGTTTTAATTCCGGTATTTAATAATTAATTTTCTTTATTTTATTTTATTTAAAATACTTTGGTTCGGGATGTTACGTGTGGTCTATTTACTCCGGTCTTTTTTACAGGAATCGAGGAAGAGAGAAAGAAGATCAAAGGGAGAAGGATCTAGAAGCGAATATTCTCCCGAGAGATTATTTGCACAAACAATATATATGCAGTCCGGTTCCATTGAAGAATCTCTCAAATAATTTGATTTGAGGGACACATTTTAGGGTATGCGCCAAATTATTTTTTTACAATCCAAACCATCTATTTTTCAAGTCTTCATCCATAGATCATCCTTGCAAAAAATCAGCCAAATTGAAAATCAATAAGACATCTAATTGCAAGCGATTTTTTGAGTGGTCAAATGATTTCAAATTCAATTGATTTTTTGTAGAAATGATCTTGGGGAAATATGTAAAAATTAGACGGTTTGGATCATTGAAAAACAATGTGTGATGGACCCTACAAGCCAGTTCCACATTTAAAATGTCCGCATCCAAAACGTAGAACCATCACTGCTATAAGGGTGTACCACAAACTACCAAAACCAACTACCTTAATCAACACTGTGCAAACGAAATATTTTAAGGGTTAATTACTCAAATGGTCCTCAAACTTTGTGTACGTTTATTGACGATTTTACTCTTACATTTGACGGAAACTTCGACGGAATGTAACGGTAGGACCATTTGAACGATTAATATAAAGTTGATGGACCATTTCAACGAAAAATTTAATTGAGGAACCAAAATGTAAATCGAGTACAAGTTTGAGGACATTTGAGTAATTAACCCAATATTTTAAAGAGTATTCCTAAAAGAATAAGTGAATTAAACGAAATGATTAAAGTATCATTATACCAGCACCTTCCCTTTAAGTTCCCCCGTTCTTCTCGTAAACCTAAATGGCACTCCAATAGGGCGATTCATATATTCCTCGTAGGTATATATATATATAAAGCAACCAACGGAGTAGCTTCCTTTGAGTGCGTAGTTACCTTAGATAGTTAGACGTAGTTGCTTGTTTTTTAATCTTCAATCCATCCCTGGCTGGTGCTGGCCCATGTCATGCATTCTAGGTAAGCCTTCAGTTAAGCCGAGTTTTGGTGACAAACATATTCAATAGCTAGTATTTTATACAAAATAATTGGACGCATACCAAGTACTTTTTTAGAAGGGTCGTCCATGCAAATTATTCTAATTAATTAATTAATTACAGAGTAGAAAAGAAACACGCTTTGCTAAAAATTTCAAAAGTAGCTTACCTGCCAAAAGATGTAATTGGGTTCACATATGCATTGTCATTCACATTTGCATGATAATGCATCAAAATGGCCAATTAGAAAAGGTTGTCCATGCAAATTAGTTCAATTAAATAATTACAAAGTAGAAACACACTGAATTGATTAATTATATAGTACAAACACGTTTTATTTGCTAAACATTTCGAAAGTATCACCTGCCAAAAGATGTAATTATCATTCGGACTCTTCTAGAAGCGAGACTTTGAATCTCAAATAATAGACTATATATACTATACAAAAGTATACTATATCAAACGTTTCTTCCATGTGTGAGGCTATCGATTTGTGCATCAAAACAAGCTATGAACTTTTGAACAATCAGGTTGTTGATTTTATTTAAAGACTTGGATTCTTGAATTTTCTTTTTACTTTTTTTTTTTTCAATTTGAGATTTGTTTTATTACTCCAGAACTCTAATCATGATGAATCCAATTAGAATTTTTGGGCTTGTTAATGGAGAACTGAGGTTGGCATCAAAAGAGAAAGAATAATTTTTTAACTGAGAAACTCAATGTTTGCATTGCTATGAATAACCAATTTCCTAATTTTTATTTGCACACAGGCGTTTAGGCAGTCAGTGTTTGCATTTCAATTATGCAATTGCATGACCATGATGCAATTTTGGAGTGCCTGTGCACAATTAGAATGAATATTAACATGCGCAATTAGAATGAATATTAACACACATATAACATGTTTTTTTAAGAAGATTCCAAAAAAAAAAAGTGCTACATGTTATTTCATACACTTTAAAAGTATAAATATAACATTAAAGTAAAAATGAGGAAGTCATAGTTTTTTAATGGATAGGGTGAGTAAATGGTTCAATGAATTGATCCTTTTACACACGAATGGACAATTCAAATTGAAGCATGTACATTTCATCAAATCATTTTTGTTAAATTCCAGTAAATTCCATTTATTGGCTAATTGAATATATATATATATATTCACTTAACCAGCGGAGTATTTTACTCAGCGAACAACGCAATTTTGTTCGTTAGGTAAATTCACATTATTTTGAGTATTTAAAAAAGTCCCTTTTTTAATTATAAAAAAAGAGGATTATTTTATGAAATTTTTTATCACGATAAATATATTAATGGTAATGAAGCAAATCACAAAATAATTAATAGGACAAATCAAAGTTAATTGACTTTATTTTGAGTATTAAAAAAAGTCAATTTTTAATACTAATCTAGTAAATTTGATTTCAGGGTTAGCGTTGAGATTTTAAGGCCCCTATGAGAAACTTAAACTATGACCTTCAGATAAACTTACATGAAAATACTGAAGAAAAAAATGTAGTCTACCTTCATATAATCAAATTTATAAGTTTTAATGTTTCAATTTGAGAAAGTTAAATACAAATATGTTCGGCATAAAGGCTAGATTTTTTCTTCTAGTACTTGTTAACTATATGAACTTTTTTTTTGGTTACATTGGGAGGAAAACTTGGGTGTCAAGTAGGGGGGGAAGGGGGAGGCCACCATTGTGGTACCTACTCTCGACAACTATAGGCAGATGTTAGTAGTATGCCCTTAAAGCCAACTAATTACATGATAATTAATGTTAAGGAAATCTTTTGTAATGACTTATTAAGTTATTCATGGGCAAGACCAGTTGTTTTCAACCATGATATTTGGTCAATTATCATAACAGTAAAACAACTACAGTCCTAGGAATATAAAAGTGGACATGATAACTATGTAATGAGATTACATACATGGAGACTGACCATGATCCCTAATCCTGAATATGTTCTTGGTCATAGGAATATCAATTGGGCGTTGATATTCCACAAAGACCGGTACACATAATATCATCTCTATATGTAGAGAATAGTGAGGTCTCAAGTCATGGACTGTGGAGACACCTAGATATGTGTGTAGGTGCTTGTAGAAGAACAAGTACACTGAACACGATCCAACCCATGAGTTCCAACATGGAAGTCTTTACTCACATGTCAAGCTAGAACTCATAAATTGCAATGGTGCAACTAATCCTTAGACTTGAGACATCATAGATGTCTTGTGGCTATGTTGTTATTCTTTGAGGGCACTATACAGTCATGCTAAATAAGGCATAACTTAAAGGTGCTCATCAAGACTCTCAATAGAGTCATAAAGGCAAATGAATGTACAACAAGGAATCTCTACTCTCAGTAAAGGAGATATAATACTCCAAGATATGATTTGTCAAATCTCTGAGCAGAGTATTGGATAAGATTTGAAAGAAGAGGTCTTCAAATCTTACCAGGATAATCATATAAAAGGAATGATTCACATTAGGATTTTGACAATCGGATTCCATAATCTAACAATGTGAATAAGGAGTATTGTTATAAGAGAATGATTCAATTGCACAGTCATTCCAATTTGAATAGATTCTTTCACAATGTCTCATTTAGCTTGGATAACCGTGACTTGCTGCTAGGCGACAACCATTGTTTGTGGATGTCCTAAAAGGTTTCAATTAACCTTTATTAATAGGAAGAATTAAATTGTGGAATTTAATTCGTATATCATCTTTAAGGAGTTGAGTCAACTCACTACCTTGCTAAAGGGAACTTACGGATCTGCACACCCAAAGAATGTTATTAGAGGTACAAATGAAGAGAAATGAAATAAGGAGACACAAGTCAATGCTTGATAATCAAATGTCAAAGTCAACAGTCAAAAGTCAACATGTTGACTGGAGCAATTGACCAAAGTCAAATAGTTCGACCGAGTCAATTAAAGTTGGACTTTAATTATGATTTAAGAGTTAAATTATAATTCATAATTAAAAATTAATTATGGAATTAACTTTGACATATAGATAAATATTGGATTGGGAATTTTAAGTATGATTTAAAAGGAAAGAGACAAAATGGCCCAAAGGGCAATTTGGACAAATGGATAAGTGGTATAAGATGACATGACCCATGGACTCAAAATGGAGCCCCAAACCCACCAAAATTTCGGCACTATTAGGGAGCTCTCTCTCTCTCTTGCCTTTGTGTCATCCTATAAATACAAAAGTTAATTAGGAGAAAACCTAGCTAGGGTTTTTGGTTTCCTACTTTGGTTGATGAGTGAGTGCATCATCTTTGCCTCTCATATTCCATAAGCCAAAAAATTGGTCCAATCAAGAGATAGACTAGCATCCATACCTCTTGGTTGCCTTCTCTTCATCTCTAAGACACATTTGGTGTGGTGAGGTAGAGGACTCCAATCTTGGAGCCTTGAGGTGAAGGAATCAACATTCCAAGAAAAAGAAAAGGTATTTCCAACAAAGTTGTTCATTCTTGAGAAATCAAGAAAGGGTCATCAAGGTTAAATCCTCAACCTTTCTCCCTTTTGTTTTGTGTTCAAAGAGACTAGGCTAAAGATACTTGGGTTAAAAAGACAAAAGGTTTAGCTCAACTAGCATAAACAAAATGAATTCGCCATTTAGAATGATTTTGTGTTGTAGGTTGTGGCTAAAGTTCATTTTCTAAGGATTAGATGCATGTTTCCTTCAGAAGACTTGTATATAGTATAGTATAATTAACAAATATATATATATATATATATATATATTTATATATATACTTGTATACTTGAGGGATCCCTCAATTAAATTATTGAAATTTTAGTACTTTATTGAAGCACCGTGTTCACTGAAATTTTTTCGAAGGATGATCTATGAATGTAGACTTAAAAAATAGATGTAACCCTTTATATATTGTATCTAAATAGTAACATGGTATTTCTCACTACCTTTACCATTTAAACATGATTTTTACCTTCCAAACACCATCCTTGCATTCGATGAGTAAAGTGCGCGTTTATAAGGTAAAATTGTCCTTTTCACTACCTTTACCCACAAATGTGTCTCTTTACTCAGCGAACGCAGGGGTGGCGTTCATTTTGTAATTTACCATTTAAACGTGATTTTCCAAAGACCATCCTTGCGTTCGCTGAGTAAAATGCACGTTTAAAATGGTAAAATTTCCTTTTTCACTACCTTTACCCACAAACATGTCTCTTTACTCATCGAACACGAGGGTGGTGTTTATATGGTAATGGAGGTGTTTTTTTAGTAATTTACCATTTAAACGTGATTTTTACATTCCAAACACCATCCTTGCGTTCATTGAATAAAGTGCACGTTTAAATGGTAAAATTGCCATTTGCACTACCTTTACCCACAAATGTGTCTCTTTATTATTTGGATTGAATAAAATTTAAAATGATTCTATAATTATTGCGAACTCCAAATATAAAGGATGTAAATGTAACCCAAGAGCTATTTCATTATGAATGAAGACATTAGAATCTTCGCAATTCTGATACTATTGTTGCGACCAAGTTTTATATGTTGAGGTCACGTCGAGAAATAATATATGCAATTTCATACACGAATATGCAAGTGCATACTAAATATGCTATTTTTGAACCCGCAATATGCAATTGCTAATCATCATGAAGTATTTATAGGTACGGACATGCCACATGTTGAAGCCAAAAATTGGGGGTCAACTTAGGTGGAAGAAGTTTGGAGTCTTCAACAGGACAATATGGTTGTTGACCTTCGGCAAGGAGAGATCCTGCATAAGAAATAGGGAAGAATCAATCGTCAAGCTTCGGATACTGGTATGGTACTACCGAAGGCTCTCTGATGCTTAAGTCAGCAAGTTTGGAATGTATAGTAATTTTGGCAGAGTAACAATAAAGGTGAAAAGTAGTTACCCCTTTTAGCTGGGCACTATTGCTCTTTTATAGGGAAGTGAAGGTGAGAGTTTGCACAAAGTTTCAATGTGGGACTTTGTGCAAATTGTCGTGGTGGTGACACATGTCCAAGGCTCTAGGTTATGTAGTTGAGAGCATCGGTAGGAGCCTTTGGTAGGCGAGCACCGCTTTGGAAGGAGGTATTCTTTCGACATGTCAGGAAGATGATGATGTCATCAGTACTTTAGGGATTGTCCAAGTGTCTTTCCTTCGGCAATCGACATGCGTGCCAGTTACCTAATGCCGAATATGCTCGATGGATTTTAGTGTAAACAGTAGTCCCCTAAGTTGCTTACCAAGGAGTGGCTTCTGGGTTAGGAACTTGTAAATTGTTGAGTAATCAAACCGAGGGGTTCGACATGGCAGACATCATCACTAGTCCCCAAATTTTGGAACCTAGAAGTTGCTTCTCCGTGGAGGTAACTAGGAATGTGATAGACTAATCGACAGGGGTTGACGTCAGTGCATGTTTTTGCAAGATAGTCTTGCACACGATTGGTACGTAGCATGCCGATCAGAAGAGGTGATGTTAGCGCGTGTTGTGGGATAGTCCCTATACGATCGGCACAGAGCATGCTGATCGGAAGAGGTGACGTCAGCGCGTGTCGCGCTATAGTCCCCCACACGATTAGTACGCAGCATGCCAATCGAAAGGGCTGACGTCCTCGAGTGTCATAGGAGATAGTCCCCCACAAGATCTGCACGGAGCATGAAGATCGAAATGGGTGATGTCAGCGCTTGTCACGCGATAGTCCCCTACACGATCGGCACAGAGCATGCTGATCGAAAGGGGTGAGATGAGTGCGTGTCACGCGAGATAGTCCCCTACACATTCGGCATAGAGCATGCCGATCTGAAGGGGTGATGTCAGTGCGTGTTGAGCGAGAGTCTCAACACTATCGGCACAGAGCACGCCGATCGGAACTGTTGACATCAGCGCGTGTTGCGCAATAGTCCCCCACACGATCAGCACAGAGCATGAGATCGAGGCATCACTGTATGCCTATAAAAAGGTCTTTGAAGGATGAACGAAGCCACTCAGAGTTTTTTTTGGCATTTTGAAGAGAAAAGATAAGGCGATTTTCAGTGATAATAATTGCAGCAAAGCGATTTCCGGCGAGGCGTGTGCGCGGCAAAGCGAAGTGCCTATTCTTGGAATTTTGAGCGACATTTCAGAAGCGGAACGATTTTTGGCGATAGATTGTTCATGGAGGGGTGATTTCCGGCAAGAATCAGCGGCGGTGATAACAAGTTATGTTCGTGTTTTCTTCCTCCTTTTGGGTTGAAATTTCCGTTATGTATGAATCATTGCATGAACTTTTGAATAATCATATGAACATTGAGGATCATCTGTAGAGTAAGAAACTTTAGGCATCTCGCCCTATAGGTGTCCCACTTTCTTATTTTCACATGTGCATTAGTTTTCTCCTTTTTGTGTTTGTAGATGTTTGAGAGTTCCAATAAAGAAACTGAAAGTGAAGAGCGTAGTTTTTCTACAGGTACTAATGAGGAGAGTACCGAATCTGGAGGTGCAATACAAGGTTTGATATAGGAGGGTAGGGGTGGAGAACTTATGTTGCATTAGAGGCTGTGGGTTCAAGCAATCAGGTGGAGCCGTCCGGATCTGGCACAGTGGTGGTAGCTTCGGCTGGTGTGGACGTGCCTGTGGGGGTTCCACTGCCGAAGAGGAACTTGATGAGTTTATACGAGTAGGAGGTGCGGAAGTTGGAGTATAGGATTCCCGATTTAGCGGGGCTGAGGTTGCCAACTTCGACAAAGGTAGTGAGGTATCCACTCGAGGGTTGTGTGATGATATCCTCGGCCATGTATAAGTATGGGCTGAGCCTACCGTTGCATCCCTGGGTTCATATGATGTTAGCGAAGTTGGGTTATGCTCCTAGGCAGTACAACCCCAACTTCTGGATCGTACTACATGGGGTGTATATAGCTTGGAGGTTAGCAAAGCTAGGAGAGCTGACCTTTGAGCAGTTCATGCATTTATACTATGTTTCCAGGCAAAAGGGCAACTTTGGCTGGGTTCAAGCTAACTGGGGAAAGGAAAGAGGTTACTTCATAGGGCACACACCGTCATCGCAAAAGACATGGAGAAATTGGTGGTTCTTTGCCTTCGGCGATTTGAAGTGTTGGCCTAGGAGGACCGTGAGCAGACACGTGCCAACACAATTTCAATCAATAGGTCTTTGATCATAACTTTTTGTTAGTTTGATTTTATTTGTTTGCATGTGCTTTTGTATGAATTTTCATGCTTCCATAGCGATAAAACTAATAGTTTCCCTGTTTTCCTTAGGTTCCGTGAGGTGTGGGTCATTATCAAAGGAGAAAAAGGATGAGATAGAGTTGCTGAGGGCTCTAGTTTCGGCAAAGAGGCGAGACGTCAAGAATTTGTTGACGCCAACTCTCTTACTTGAATCAGGGTTGTTGCATGGAAGTAAGTAGTATCTCTTTGGTGTCCTTTTGTGTTGTATGTATATGGTGTTTTGACTTGTTCGACCAACTCCATGTTTGTGTGGGTGGCAGTTGGGGGGATTTCAAAGGGGGTGACCTCAGTGGTGGAGTCACCGAAGGTGGTGAGAAAAAGAAATAGAAGCTAAGGGAGAGGCAAGAGAAGGAGAAGGCTGCAAGAGCCAAAAAAGACATAAAGAATCAGGCCAAGGGCCTGGCGGGTATGGCTGAGGAGGAGGGAGGTTGCCCCACCGGGAAGCGGCCTTGGGATTACGAGGATGGGTTGGTGGTGGCAGCCTTAGCAAGAAGAGGAAGAGGTTGAAGGCGGCCATTCGAGATGTCATTGGTGAGCCAGGGCTACCTCCGTTCGCCTTGAGCCCCCGCTGAAGCTTCCACTCATCATGGAGAAGTTGTTCCCAGTGGATGCCGAGGACATTGACTTTGCCGCAGTTCAGCGGCAGAAGATGGAGGTGACTCTAGTTATGTATCATCTAGAGGTGCCCATGGTGAACTCCTTCCTCATTGGGGTGAAGATTGATGCAGGGGAGTTGGCTTAGACCAAAGCCACCGACTTCTCTGACCGGATGCAGAAGACAGTCTTATCCATCACCAATGTAAGTGCCGAAGTTATTTAGTTAGTGTTCGTTTAAAACTAACTATTTTTCTAACAATGGTGTGATTATCTACAAGCCTTTGGAGATATGTATCTAACCCTAACTAGTGTGGATAAGGAGGTGGCGTAGGTTAGGGCCATATGGATAGCGAAGGCAACCACCGTCGAAGCCCAAGCTCAAATTCGAGAGATGAACACTCTATAGCTAAAGGTCACTGGGCTGGAGAATGAGCTAAAGGAGGCGACGTGGTAGCTGGGGATCGCAAAAGAGGCCCGAGTCGAAGCTGAGCGGAATAAGGTGGAAGAGGTAGGGGCCCGCGCTTAGGCGGTGGAGGAGTACAAGGGGTCGGATGAGTTTCGAGACCTTGTAGAGGAGTAGTTGGACTGGGAGAAGCTCATAGCGAGGTTCAACCCTACGCTGGAGATTAACTTCGACACCAACGATGTTCCTCGTCCCATTCCTCCTGGTCAGGAATAGGTATTCACTTCACCTTCGTCTGCAGATGCTACTGTTTCTCCAGAATCCGAGGCTAGGGATGGTGGTGATGGTGGTGGTGGTGGTGATGGTGCGGTCCCGATGGCTGAGTCTGTGGCTGAGGAGGTGCGGGATGAGGGTGCTAATGCCTGAGGGCTTGTACTTTTTGTTTATTGTATGTAGTTGATGTAAGATGTATGAATAGCTAGATAGTGCCGATGGCGCTCTCTATATGTATGGATATTTTGCCCTGCCATGAGGCAAGGTCGTTTCGGTATTTTATCATAATTTTGATGCATGTTTTAACAAATGTCTTGCTAAATGGTAATGTGAAATGTGTCAAAGGTACTAATTTTATTACAAATGAGGTGCCAAGGGTGTTCTATTAGGTAATTGCTAAGGCACATATACATAAGAAACTTGGTAAAGCAGAAGTTGGTAAGTGCCAGGGCGGCAAACATTGATGACTTCATAGGGACGTTCCCGTGTTAGTCTAAGGCTACCTTCGTCCTAGTTTTTTGTGGCTAGTGAGACCTTGTGCATGACCCAATCTCAAGTTTTGAAGGCGCGAGGCTTCACGCAAGAGTCATAGTATTTAGCAACACGCTGCTTATAGGTGAAGTTGCACACGTTGGCCTGGTCACGAAGCTCGTCGATGAGGTCCAGGTTTAAGGCCAACTGCTCGTCGTTTGTTTCAACATCATATGCAGATGTTCTGTAGGAGGGCTGGCCGATCTCAATCGGTACAATGGCTTTGGTACCAAAGGAATGGGAGAAAGTGTTACACCCCGACCAAACAAATTGTTTTTATTTAATTATTTAATTGTGAAATTTCATTTTTGCCCTTAGGGATAGGGGCACTTTAGTAACTTTTTATTCCATAAGGATTTTGGGGAATTAAGTGGCACTGTTTCGTAGAGCTCGCCGATAGGAGTTCGTAGATAGGCAGCAGGCTCAATTCCGATTTAAAACGAAGAAGTTATGATAAGATTTGAATTTGGTTGAGATTTTCCTATATGGTATAGGTATTGCCCGATATGGTTGACATTTTCCGTCACCGTAATTTTCTCAAGACACCAACTGTCGGTGGCAACGTGTGGGCCCTTTGTCAGCGACTTGTTTTTGACCTAGAATTATTCCATTGTCGTCCCGAGTACGACGGTATGCTCGGATTTGAATTTGGTTATCGTTTGATTATCGAACAAATATTGTGCCTCTTATGTGACATTCGAGTTCAATAGGTTCGGATAGTTCAATCGGTTCCATTTTCAAATATGGTACTTTTAGGATCTTGTAGGAACTTGTGGATCGAGAATTGAAGTCCCAGATACTCCGAGTCATTGATTCTAGGGTTAGGCGAATCGATCATTGTCCAATCGTGCGATTGGCTTGGATCCGACCGTTCGATCGAGACCAAACCCTAGTTACATGTTTAGTATACTTTGTTGGACCTTTATGAACTTTTGGTTCAAAAATCAAAGGTTGTGGGCCCCGCTGGCCCGATTGACCAATATGGGAAGTTGACCATTGGTTGACCATGAGTCTTTCGAGACCGTCTCATCCTTTGGAAAGTACTAGAATGGCTTTCCAACCTTTCTAAAAGTCACGTACACACTTTAAATTCTGGAAACTAGAGTTTTGAGTTGAATTTCATAGTTGGGTGCGTTTATTAATTAAATCCACTTATTCTCTTGATATAGGTACTTATACTTTGCGTACTCTAGAGGAAGAGCCTTCTCAGGGTTAATCAGCGTTGGACTTGTTGTGAGTGGACATTTGTTTTTAAATGTGCATTGTTTTTCAAATATGGAATTGCTTGCATAAATGTGTTTTGATTGGATATTGGTTTATTTTGGGTCAAATATGAGTTTTAAGGAGGAAGTTATGGTCAGCAAAGAAAAAGGGTAATTTTGTAATTTGAGACAAATTAATAAGTGGTTTATATCCAAAACATGCGTTTTGGGAGGGACACACGCACGCTCTTTTCCTTGTCCTCTATCTCGATCTCTCTCTCTCTTCCTCGTGCTCTAGCAAGAAGGACATGCGATCTTTGCCAGCCGATCACCCCAGGCCATGGGACTAGTTGGAAGATTATGGCCACCGATAGGCGACCACGTCTGGGCCAATTTCCCAATAACTCACGGTGCCAATGTGAGCTCTTGAAAGGGCTAGGGTTTCGAGCTTTCCAACCTTGATTTCGGCGATTCTGGTAGCCATTTCCATCTATCCAAGTATACTTCTTCATCCTCTCCTCATACTCTAGCTAGGGGTATAGTGGTTGGTGTCGATTTTGTGGTTTGAGGTGTTGATTTGGACACTCATAGTGGCCGCCGACTGTGCGTGTGTTTTACTGCCAAACTGGTCACCTAATGTTGTCAAGCCCTTTATTAAAGTTGTTCCCGTGATTGTTTTGAACATGTTCTTATGAGCCTTGCTATATATGTTGAGTTTCTCTGACATGGAAAAACGCCACGAACCACCACCGCTGACAGTGGCACGTGGCAGCACGTGGGCCACCTAGTGACTGCCCAATTTGTCGTGTAATTATCCCACGTCGAGGTATCTCCATAGGTTTCCGGCTAGGATTTCGCCAACCAACCTGGTTTGATTTGTCTGCACAAGTAGTTAACCAGTTTCCCCCCTTCCCAGTTGCCTTCAGATATGGTGATTACCCTATGCGTTGTGTGGGTTGTTGCCTCTGTATGTGTTTATATTACCTTATGCCCTATGTGGTTTGGTTTTACATAGCTTTAGATTTACAAATAAGGTTATTAGTTAAAATGCCCCTTCAAACTTTGGTCAAATTTCACTTTGCCCCATGAAACTAAAAGTGACCCATATTGCCCCTTTGACCGTGGTTTCGTGCTTCTTTGTGCCCCCTGCCATCAACTGACATGGCAAGGGTAATACGGTCTTTTCATCCCAAATGGCTATTTTCTCCTAATGGGAGATGGGCATGTGGCAATATGTGAAGCCCACCTCTATATATCCAATTCTTTTTTATAGAAATTAATTAAACAAATAAAATAACATTAGAAGAAGAAAAAAACAATTCCCCTCCCCTTCCCCACCTTAACCCCCATCACAACCACCCCCACCATTCCCCACCTCAACACCCATCGAACACACCCCACCGCCCACCTTCACAACCCAAATTACACCAACAGCTCCCCCTCTTCCAAGAAGCCCCCTTCCTCCTCCCATCTTCTAACCACCATTGAAGCCACCCCTTTGTCTCTCTTCCCTCCAGATCCAACATCCCCATCCTAACTTATCCAGCCAACACCAAACCCAAACAACCACTCACCCCATTAAAGTAGAGAGACGGAGGTTACAAAGAGACAAAATGATGAATCTCTACTGAATGCCTTCGAGTAAAGCCAAAGGCATTCTGCCTGCAAAACAAGATCAAAAATTGAAAATTTAGGAGGGAAAATTTGGGGAATTAGAAACGATGACGTATGGATGGCGGTCTCGTCAACCATACAGGGGACCGTGAGGCCATCGGTGCACTTGACATGGAAGAGTAGGAGATGTGGGTGTCGTGTTGCCGAGAATTTTCTCCGCCCAGCACCACCAATCCCTATGCTACCAGTGTGTACAATATTGCCATCTCCCCACCCACCAAGATCAACTCAACAACAAACCTCCCTATCTCTCTCCATCTATCTCTCTCTCTCTATCTCTCTCTCTCTCTCTCTCTCTCTCTCTCTCTCTCTCTCTCTCTCTCTCTCTCTCTCTCTCTCTCTCTCTCTCTCTCTCTCTAAATAATTACAATGAGTTGTTTGTGTAATTTGGGGATGGTTAAGGTGGGGTGCAATGGGGCTGGTTGTGATAGGGTTAAGGTGGGGAAGGGGGAGGAGAATAGAGGAATTGTTTTTTATTTTTTTTTATTGTTATTTTATTTGTTTAATTCATTTCTGGAAAAAATAATAATAATTTGGATATATAGAAGTAGGCTCCACATATTGCCATGTGCCAATTTCACATTAGGGAAAAATAGCCATTTGGGATGAAAAGAACATATTACTCTTGCCATGTCATCATTTGGAACGGAGTTGATGGTAGGGGGCAAAGTGAAACATGAAACCACGGTCAAAGGGGCAATATGGGTCACTTTCAATTTCATGGGACAAAGTGAGATTTGATCAAAGTTTCAGGGGCATTTTTGTTAGAAATGTGCACTAAGAGCCAATACATTTGATGTAATCTCCTTAGAATACATTTTGTATATGATATATAAAGGGCAAACTTATTTTGTTATCTTTTTCATCGTGTAAAGAAATAAATGTCCAGGGTATGCTAAATAAGAGATAAAGTAACCTAAAGAAGATTAGATTCGGGAGACCTTTAATCTCTAACTGTAGTATCCCAAAATGTTCCTAATCATAGGTTATCAAATGGGCATTGATAAACCGTCAAGATTAGCACATATTATGTATGCTCAATTAGGAGGATGGTTAGTCTCAAACCATTTGTGTAGTTGACAGACACTAATACAAGTATGTGGGTGCTCATTAGTGAATGAGTGTACTGAACGGGATCAACCGTAGTTCTCGTATGGAGTATTTATCTATATGTCAAACGAGAACTCATAGTTGCAATAATGCAAATTAGGCCTTAGACCTAAGACATCATGGTTGTCATGTGATGCGTTATTAATCTTTAATAGCACTCAAAGGTGAGCCATAAAAGATTTGTTTTAAGTGTTGTTGGGATCTCTTAATTCATCATAAGGGCATGTGAATGTATAATAAGGAATCTCTACTTTCGATAAAAGAAGGAGAATGTTTCAAGATGTGATTCAGCAAATCTTTGGCCAAAGTATTTTGAGCTTGATTGAGGTTATAAATCATATTAGGGGTTTGACATAATCAATCTATATCCTAATAATATGATTTGAAACATTGTATAAGAGAAGGACCGTATTGCATTGCAATTCCAACTAATAGGTTCTTCATTTATTCTGGTTAGCTTGGGTAACCTTGATATATTGCTAGATGTCACTCTTGGCTAGTGGAAGTCCTATGATTGATTGTGATCGATCCAAATAAAGGAAGAATTAAAAAGGGGTTTTAATTCCAGTTGATTAGAAAGAGTTCTCATATTTTCCCACTGCCTTGCTAATTAGAACCTAATGGATTGCACACCTTAAATGGTTAACTTTGAGTAATACAAATGAGAATGAGGAAATCAATTTGATTGATTTGATGTGGATGATTTACTACGTGTAAAAACGTATTTGGGCCTCGGTAATGGTTAACGGGAAGCCCAAATGGTTGGGTATCAAGCCAAAGGGCTTAAGACACCTAAATACTATGATTTAAGTGTCACAAGGCCCAATTTTGGAAGCCCAATGGGGTTTGCCCGAAAATGCTTAAGTAAATGTGTATGGGAATTGTTTCCATAAGCTAATTAACACACAAACACAATCAAACATCAACCAAATAGGTTTGGGAGATCAAAGAGAGATAAAAGAGAGTTTTCAAGAGTGAAACACTTTCATCTTTCAAAGGGGTTTAGATTGAAACCAATCTTGAGAATCTTGCACTAGCATCCTAGCATTCTCAAGATACTTCCTTTCATCTTAAGGTTCCATTGGTGTGGAGACTTGGAGGCCATATACTTTTGTGGCTCACATGGAGGAGAAAGATCAAGGAGCAAAGATCAAAGATCAAAGAGGAGATCAACAAAGAGGAAATCATCAAGAGAAGACCAAACACAAATTGGTTCATATAATTGCTTCAAGGGTAATTAGATCTTATCATTTCTCATGAATTTTCCATTTATGAAAAATATATCAACGTTCATGGCTTAAGATACTTGGAAGAAATTTTGTTTTTGAATTTAAACAACCACCACAGACTTCCGCTGTGATTAATTTGATTAAATGCATATTTAATTTTCAAATTAACTTCTTAAAAATATTTTGAAAATCCTACAATTTTAACTAATAAGCCTTACAAATATGAGTTGATTGAACATATGTGTTGGTGAGATTTCAAGATATGAAATTCTTTTTATAACTTGGCGGTATCAAAACCAATTGATGATTTCAGCTTAATATATCTTGGTGATCTCATTCTGGAATGTATTTTATACTTTGAATTTTGATTTATGATTTAAATAATTACGTGTGGATTGAGCCATCAGTAAATGTACGTAGACAACCTAGGGTTGACCTAAGTGTAGCTGTGAGGTTAAGTAATTTTTTTTTTTAATGTTATTAGGAGGGTTTGGAACCCAATTTAAATTGAGGATTGGTTCTGTATAATAAAGGCCTAAGGACTATAGATTCATAGCTCTATGGGTGTGATTTCTGCATTGAGCATGCTGAACGATTGGGAAAGATTTCTATTATGTTTATGACATGTGGAAAATTTGGTAAATGTATCCGGCAAAATTTGAGTTGTTTAGTGGACTTTTGTTGAGGAGCAAAAAATCTCAGGGAAGGTCCAAGCATATTTTAGCCCTAATGCATTATCGTGCTATAAAAGAAGCCTAGTCAGGGTACGTGGAAGATCATCAAATATGGCTAAGAAACGCCTACGCATGCTTTGATATTCGCGCCATGCCAAGCAAGACTACAATTTGGAACGTGGGGAAGTCATCATATGGGTTTAACAATTTCACATGCCCAAGCTCACATAGCCCATTACATCATCAAGCATTAGCTAACACAGCACCAAGCCATTGCAATACAAAGTTGCCCAAGCATAAGCACGCAAATAACATGCAATACCAAGCAACTCCCTTTAGTGCCAAACAACCTGACAAGCTTAAGTGGGCCCAAGCCACATACATGAATGGGGCTTGCTGAGCGGGTTGTGGTGTGGATGGATATGAGGGTCGGTAAGGCCCATTGAGGGTTTTAAAAGGTAGAGATTTTGGGCTTCTTGTGAGCACAAAAACCCAAGACATGGTTAAGCAAAGACAGAATCCCATCACCTCTTTCGCTTGAGATCGAACCAACCATGACCCCAACCTAACTAAGACATTTGAAAACCAATCGGCCTAGAAAAAATACACCCAACACCTCTTTCGAGACCAAACCAAGAGTTGTTTGGAGCAGCATTGCTCACTTGGATAGAAATAGAAGATGTAGGAACAACGAAGGCTCCCATCACCCATTTATCCACCCAAAAAGACACAACCAGCCCTTAGTATCTGAACAATACACATGGGAACAAGAATTAAGGGCTCTTAGCGCTTATAAAAGGAGGCACTGGGTTACCCAGTAGAGAACAATGCAAGCAAAGGAAGAACAATACTATCCCATTGCTGGAAGCACCATATTCAAGCTTTGGTTCTTCCATGTTCTCATTCTCTCTCTCAAAAATCCCTATTCCAGATCTGCAACACCCATCCTCTCAAGCCAAGTTGAAACCATGGTCATCAACTTCTAGATGAGAAAATGCAGACATCACAAGCCCATCCTCTAGCTTCTGGAAACACACAGAATCTCAATCCTTAATCTTTTATTTTTGCTCCTTTCTCTTAGAACACCATGTCAAGCCCTAAACAGTACCTAAACATTTCTACAAGCCACCATCCTAAGATTCGAGCATCAGAGTCAACTTTCTTTGTTCCAAGAAATTCATTTAAGTTGCTGGAAGCAATTCCAGAGCTGCTGGAAGATATAGTCTAGCTATAATTCCAAGCAATTTCAGAGCTGATGGAGCCCAATCAAAGAAATGTAGCTACCTCAAACGTAGTTTGAGTGCAAGCTATTCGTCATAGCCTGGTACTCTGTGTAAGGCTCGGGTTTGGCCTTGCATGTCTGTTTTCCACTACTCTTTTGGTGCAGTAGTCTTCATCACATTTGCTTCTCCGTTTGAGAGCTATGACATATCCAACATTTAAGGAAATTGGAGATGTCTATCTACCTGAAATAGTGTTCAAGGTGAGACTATTCTTCTCTTACTTCCTATTGCTGGTTTCACACTAGTGTGAATTTATTCACTCTTGCATGTAGCCTTCCTCTACTCTAATGGCATATTGCCCTTCATCAAAGTTGTTTATCTATGTCTTGGCTATAATCTATCAGAAATTGAGCTTTATCCAAGAAGTATAGCCATCTCAAGATGTGTCTAAGTGTAACATGTTCATCCTTGTCTGATCTGTTGATGTAGGTCCGGATTCTGTCTTGCATGTCAATTTTCCTTAGGCAGATGAGAAAGGTTCCTTGATGAAAGTTGTTGAGAATCCTGTAATCTACCACATATCCAAAATTCATAGTCATCCAACAAGTTTAGCCCTGTTGAAAGTGGTACAAACTGAAACAAGCTTCTTTGTTTCTAAGTACTATTTTTGTGGTTGTTCTCCTTAGGAGGTGAATTGAAGATTTCAGACCAATTCAGAGGAGTGAGGTAATATTTAAGTTGTTTGATTTCTAGATATCAGCATGAGAGGTTAAATTCTTGAGGTTTTGTGGATTGTTGAATTGTTCCAAAGTTAAGTAGAATTGTGAACCTATAGGAATGTCCTGATCGAACCCGTGGGCCACTTTGTGGTAGCCCGTTGAGTTCTAAAATACTCTCCACGTCGTCCCGAGCACAACGGTATCCTCGGATTAGCGTTTGGTTACCGTTTAACTATCGAACAGATATTGTGCCTATTATGCAATATTCGGGTTTGATAGGTTCGGACCATTTGATCGGTTCCATTTTCAATTATGTTATTCCTTGTACCTCTAGGATTGTGTAGGAAATTTTTGATCTAAAATATGAGTCCCATATACTACAAATTAATGACTCTAGGGTTAGGTGAATCGATCGTTGTCCGAACGTGCGATTGGCTTAGATCCGACCGCTCGATCGAAACTAAATCCTCCGAACATGATTAGTAGACCTTGTCAGACCCTTAGGAACTTCTTTAAAGGTCGTGCACACACTTTGAGTCCTGGGAATTAGGATTTTGAGTTAATGTTCGTGGTTGGGTACTTTTATTGATTAAGTCCTCGTGTTCTTTCAAATAGGTACTCAGGCTCCACGTACTCCACATGAGGGACCCTCTCATGGTCGGGTAGCTCTAGACTTGTTGTGAGTGGACATTTATTTTTAAATGAGCATTGTTTTTCAAATATGGCATGACTTGCATAAATGTGATTTGATTAGAAATTGGTTAATTTTGGGTTAATGAGGCTGTGGGATTTTATTAGCGGACTAGTCTCAGCTTTTACAATGTGATATGGGATTTTCAAGGATTTTTATTATTATTATTATTAAAGTATATGGATTTGAGTTTCAAACTGTGGTGATTTTGGTTTTGGTGTATTAGTTTATGTGGTTATTGGATTTGATTATCAATATCTTTGAGATTTCGGAATTGGTAATATATTGATGGGCTATGGTTTTGAAATTTTAAATATGGTGTATTGGATTTTATTATCTTTGTCTTATGCGATTTTTAAAGGTTGTTATTTTTCCTAAGTATATGAATATAGTATTTTGGATATTATTGAAATCGAATGGATTTATTCCAGTTTTGGTGTTTTTCTTGATTATGATTTCTATGGTTTTCATAAAGGAATTATGGGTGTTATTTTTTTATATATATTTATGTTATTTGGAAACTGAAATTATGGATTGCACCATTACATGTACCTTCCCTTGGATACTATACTTGGATACGAATGTTACCCACACATGCGATGTGTTGCCGGTGTATGGGAGGATATCGAGCACCCTTGGAGGGGCAATCTGCGCGCATAAGACTTGTTGACTTGTTTCAGCCACACGTGCGATGTGTTGCCGACGTGTGTGCTGTAGAGCAATAGTCCCCCAATTGGACTGCTCAACCCTAGTCACGGGGTAATGTGATGTTATCCGGTGGTCTAGTCAAACAATCCGCCAGTTGGATTGTTTCCCCAGTACTTAATGATGGTGTGGTGAATGTGTGTGCATGTGTATATGTATATCTATACATGTATACGGGTATATGTGTGGATTTATTTCCATGTTAAGGTTTCTTGAGCATGTGCATTGAGAGTACTCAGCACAAGTATGAACATTTGAAATGAAGTTCGGAATTGAGATTGGATATTTAAAAATTATTTGGCATATTGTGTTTTTGAAAGGGTATGGTTACGGGAAAAAGGATTTTGGGTTTTGATGATTATATTTTGTATTAACGGGATTTTTTTGGTGTGGGTTTGAATATACGGTTTTACAATAAGGATTAAAAGAACAAGTTTACATCGTTTTCCAAGAATTTGAGAAGTATTAATTGTATAGTTTTCCTTATCGTATGTTATGATATGAACTTACTGAATTGAATTATTTTCAAATATCGAATGGTTATTTATGTAGAATATAAATTATGTTTAAAGCTTTGTTTTTGTCCACTCACATTTTCTATTTTGCACCCCCAGGTTCTAGATATCCGAGGTCGAGGATCGCCTCTGTCCGCACTGTAAGAATTCCTCCTTATCTTTCTCTACTTTCCTTTTCCCCGGGTTGTAAACTTAATCTTTAGTTGCTCTGCTTACTCGTTTTGAGTTTGGGTAGAAGACATGAAGCCCATTTGAATAGTCTTAACTATTGTGCGTGCCCTTACCTTGTGCATGCTGGAAGTTGGGTTTGTTCTGGTGCTTTTTTGCAGGTACTATAAATTGGGAAATATTCCAGTTATAAGGGAGACTGTACCAAAATTTCGGCAAAAGTTGAAGTCTTTATCAATTTAAATTACAGCTAAAAAATATTTTAGGAAAGTGAGTCCGACATCAATTAGATGCTGGACGGGAAGTGGGTTTGTCATGGTTTCCAAAAGAGAGTCTGAGGAAGGACCTGTCAGACAAAGTCCAAAAAACTTCCAAATCACATCAAAGGAGATCAAATGACATGTAAAAGTAGGCACCCCTTTATAAGAAAAATACATAATGTATCAAATAGAAAACAATCCAAGGCACATTAATCAGATAACCAAAAGCATTGATTTGGTCCAAATATGACAAAAGTAACCATGTTAAATCAAAATGAAATAGGTCAAAGCAAATAACCTACAACCTGAGCAACATAAACCCCAATGACAACTAACCAGTAGATATGACTAGTCATTATCATACCAGACAAGGGATCAAAGCTCCAAAATGTTATAAAGCACAGATAATAGTGGCATGGGATAAAAGGATAGCATGATTACGTGCCAACATTCACAAAGAGCTTATCATGTGAAACTCGAGGCTTGGTACTAAAAACTTGAGTTAGAAAAAACTAGCTTATGCAAAAGCAATGTAAATGCTGCAACATGCAATCAGCTCCATTAAGCTAGGATCATATTCATGATCAAAGTTCTACGTCCACATCGATCATGATCAAGTTCTTTGGCTTTTGGGCGCGTGAAGGTTAGGCAGCTGTGTCCATGATCCAAGTTCTGCGTCTACATTGATCTGGGAATAATAAAACAACATGATATCAGATACGAACCATAAATCGAAGCATACACCAAAATAACACTTTGGGATAAACATCTTCGTAGGTATTTTACATCCTATAAAA
The DNA here is from genome assembly GCA_024362665.1 of Prunus padus. NCBI lineage: Eukaryota > Viridiplantae > Streptophyta > Magnoliopsida > Rosales > Rosaceae > Prunus > Prunus padus. Next base: position 17,247,791 of record JANFAM010000009.1, on the reverse strand, counting down.
AACATAAAATCTTCTGTCTATGAGTTTTATAATACATTGATTTTTTATCTTTTCATCGCATCGACATCATCACTAGTAGTGGACCTAATTTCATATTTGAGTTGCAATCTTCCTTAGAAGCTCTACAACCAAAGCCAAAACAATACCATTTCATATGCATATTACAAAGGACCTTGGTGCAGTTCTTGAATTTTGATCTGAGCTTGCGATTTGTGAATCAATTACGACTGAGATTTCTATTGCAATTTCCAGAATCCAAATGGTATTTTATGAGTTACGATTTGCGGATCAAGATGTGCGATTTTTGATTTCCGATTCATAATGGAGTAGGAGCTTGGTCTAAATCCAATTAGAGTCTAAGCAATATGATCTGCGAGAATTTGGATGAAAATTTTAATAATCAACTTGGTTTGAGAGAGCTTCAGAGAAATGCGAAGCTGACGTCTCAAAGTGACACGCGAAGACCACGCTTCAGAGAAATCACACTTACCAAAAATGGGCTTAAGAAAAATGTGCTTATTTCTTTGTTTCGTTTAAAAACGGGTTGAATCTTATCCATGCTTTTGTGTGTCCTTCTCTGTCAGTGGGTTAATTTTATGACACGTGGTATTATTTTATTATTTTATTTGTATTAAAAGATAAAAGCATTAATTTATTAAAGTATTATTAAGTGGAATTTCGTGTCGAAAAGTAATCGTAGGCAGAGAGGACACACAAAGAGACAGGAGGATCTGACTATTTAAAAACATGCTTTGATTTAATAGTTCCCTAGCCCCTTGGCACACACGCTAAGAGATACGAAGGCGACGCTTCATAGAGATCACACTTACAAAAAATGGGCTGTATTTCATTTGAAAAATCAAACTATGAATTAATATTTCACTAGCTCTACGCGTGTGTCAGTTGGATTTTTTTTTTTGGGTTAACTACGAAACCCCCAAACTATAAGCGCCATTTTCAAGTTCATACCCATAGTTTGAAAATTCGCGAAGTACATCTTCAACGTCACGAAAAGTTATGAGTACATAACCTCAGATTAGCAAAATCGAGAAAATCCGTTAAATGCCGAAGTGTCAAAAGTGGGACCCATTTTTGATGACGTGGACTTCCACATTGACCAAAAACTAATAAAAAATTATTTTACTGTTTAAATTTTTTAAAATTATTTTAATAAAACTCTCTCTCTCTAATTCCCGATTTCTTCTCTCAACCCAGATTTCTTCCCCTTCTCCACATTTCCGACCCTTCTCCCGATTTCTTCTACTCTATGTTACCAATCCGCCTCTCCCTCCTCGACCAAGCCCTCTCCTTTCTCGCCAGGCACGACTTTCCCATCAAGCTCCACGTCATCACCTTCCTCGAAGAATTCTGCCACTCGCTCTTCACCACCGCCAGCTCCAGAACCGACGTCGTTTCGTTGCGCAAAGTCCTCCACTGTCTGATCGAAACCCTACGCACCTTGATCCAGACCCCGCCTGATGACGGCGTCGTTCCAATCGCCACTGTAGAGGGCTTGGTGGAGCTTCTGTTAACGGTGATCAACCGTCCCAATCACGGCATCGACCGTCAGGCGCGTGCGCTCGCCTGTGAGTGCCTGTGCAAGTTGGAGAAATCTCGCCCCTGCTTGCTCTCCGAAATCGGCGGACATCTATGTCGTTTTTGCTAGAGTGGCCGCACGTGTTGACGCCGTGTGCGATGGTTGAGTTCTTGGCTTTGATAATGCCAATCACAGCGGCGTTGGATCTCCAAGCCTCCATGCTTAAGGTGCAATTTTTTGGGATGGTTTATTCATCCGATCCTATGCTCGCCCATGTCGTTTTGACCATGTACCCGAGGTTCTGGGACGCGTTTGATGGGCAAGAAGGTGACATTGTGAGCAGGCTTGTGTTACTATCCAGAGAATCGCAGCACCACTTGGTTTTTCGATTGCTGGCAGTGCATTGGTTGTTGGGTTTTGGTCAGTTGGTGTTGAAAAGGGAGGCTAAGAAAGTGAAGACCATTGTTGATATGGGTTCGAGATTCTATCCGAGTGTGTTTGACCTGCTTGCCTTTTGTTTTGTTTGTGCTGATGTCTTGAAATCGGAAACTGTTTTGGTTGAGAATGGTGGGGTGAAGGATAATTTGATGGTGAAGCTGTTCGAAGGCATCATCTCATTCAGACAATGATCCTTCCACCACTAGAGAGAGAGAGAGAGAGAGTTTTATTAAAAAAATTTAAAAATAATTTAAACAGTAAAATAATTTTTTATTAGTTTTTGGTTCATGTGGAAGTTCACGTCATCAAAAAATGGGTCCCACTTTTGACACGTCAGCATTTAACGGATTTTCTAACGGTTTTGCTAATGGAAGGGTATGTACTCGTAACTTTTCGTGACGTTGAGTATGTACTCGCGAATTTTAAAACTATGGGTATGAACTTGAAAATGGCCTTATAGTTTGGGGGGTTTACTGTAGTTAACCCTTTTTTCTTTTACTCAGTTTACGCGTGTGCCCCTGAACTTTTATAATACTCTTTTTTCCTTTTATATTTTATTTAATTAAATTTAAACATATTGTAAGTGTACTAATTTAGCCTTATTTAATAACGTATTTTCTCTTATGCGGACGTTTGGATGTTATTATTGTGCAGACGCCATGTATTTTCTACTACCTCTTCTTTCTTTCCTCCTTGTCTACGATGGCATCCGCACGATAATAACGTGCAGACATTCGGATGAGAGTTTTTGCCTTTATATTCACTTTTAAGAGTTTTTAGATATTCCCTCAAATATCATCTATGCAAAAGAATCGCTTGAATCCAAAATGATTTGACCAATCAATTAGATTATTATTATTATAGTCTTTTGTTGAAGCACCGTATTCGTCTATTGTGTTGGTCCCAATTAGATGTATTAATGATTTTCAATCTGCATGATTTTTTACAAGGATGGTCTATGAATAAAGATGTGAAAAATATGGTTTGGATCATTGAATAAAAATTCATAGGGGACCCTAAAGGGTGTCCCTCAATAGAAGGGGAAAGTGTATATGTGTTCTACTTTGTATACTACTATAGCAATTTTACTAAAATTGATGTAAAGCTCCTTTTAATAGCATTTAAGAAAATAAAATTCTATTAATTAATGCTATAGAAAGTACTTTATGTAGTAGTGTACCTTCGTAGTCCTAAGGAGTCCATGCTAATGCCCATGCAATACAAGAACCCATATAAATCTATTAGCCGTGTGGGGAACAATGAAGTAAGCTCTTCTTCCACTTCATGCTTTGTCTGCAAAAGTTTTGATAACAAATTATTAAACATTCTTATATATATATATACAGTCATTCTCTTATCCGGATGCATTAAAGTGCGGAACGTACGGATGCATGTGTAAATAGGCAGGAAAGCAAGGCGGGGATAATACAGAATACACTGCGTCCGCACGATAATAACGTCCAGATATCCGCTGTATATATATATATATATATATATAAATATAAATTTACAAAGTAATTTAAGGTGATATGCATACCGAAATTCTTTCATTGTCCTTGTCCACATTTTGATTCACATTCTCGAGTATGTATCTTGAGTAATCAAACACTCCCAAGGCATTATTCTTATATGCACCTTCCTTTTTTGTTTTTTTCAAAAGAATGGACATAAAAGCCTTATAGTTAGATTTTCCAATGATTGTGTTAATGTCAATATCATTATTCACCACATTTTGATACATATTTCTCCATGTATCTCTTCTCTCATATTGAAGATGCAACCAGGCGTCAAGAGGGAAAAAATATCTCTCGTTAGATGATTGGAGCAGAGGATGATACCATAAGTCGTTAAAAGTCATCCTTCACGTATACAAGGAAAATTCATCCACAAGCAAAGACACTTTTATATAATAATAACAATAATAATTATTATTTTATAAAAAAAATAGTAAAAAGTTGTTCAGATGGTTTTCTTACCCAAGGTTGTCGATCGTGCCATAGAAGTGCACTAACTCCACTGTTGCAGCATTCTCCCCGAGCATTCTTGAAACCAAAGATTTGAATTCTTGTCTATAGCTTGACAATTTAGTTTCAATACAAGGATTTGCAAGATAGGGGATCTTTGCTCGACCATGAATAATGACTATGTCACCATCGTTCAAGTAGCCAGAACGTATGTCTTTCAACTCCAATTGGAACAGTACCTCAATAATATCCCTTTTGAAAAAGTAGAGTTAGTGAATGTTGACGTGAGTTAACCTACTAAATTAAGGAGATTTATTTTCTAAGTTAATTAGGTGATTTACTTCTTTGTTTCATATAGTTGACACACATCCTTGTATAATTAGGAGATATTCTCCTAATTAATTGCTGCATCTATTTTCTTGTAAAGCATCCTTGTAAACTCTTATATATACCTCATTATGGAGAAGAATACAATTAACCTAAAGTATTCAAACCATATTCATATTTTAGCATGGTATCAAAGCCATGTTGATTGACTGGGCCTGAATTGGGCATTTACCCTTACCCAATATGTAGTGTTCACATTTTGGACTTGAATGTTTACCCCTACGTATTGGGCTTAAATGATTGACTCCGACGTGGACTTGGCTTCATGTGTGGCCCACTATGTGGTGGTCTCACGTGAGAGGGCGTGTTGAATAATATAAAGTCCTACATCGGAAACTTGACCAAATAAATTACAACTTATAATAAGTGATTCCACTCCTAATAATCTTGAGGTCTTTTGTATAAAACCCCACACCTAATAAACAGGTGGTTAAGTTGGGAGTTTTTTTTATTTAAACCCCGCAATTCTCTTTGTTCACCCCATATTCTAAGTTCATCCCAACTTCTAATTCAAATTTTCACAATTTCTAAGAAAAACCTCACTATCTTCCCGAATTACCCTTAAATACACACCCAATAGAAAAAAATAATAATAATAACATACTCATCAACCTCACACCCCACACCCCGCTATCTTGCCCCTCACCACTTTAATTTCAAAGCTTAATGACAAAACATTGTTGTCATAGTGTTTGTAAAGAGAAGATGAGAGTGTAGTAGGTTTCTTGGATTGAAAGATAAGAGTAATCTAGCAAATAGGGTGTAGAGGAGTTTGTGTTTTTCTAAAACTTAATATGAAGAGTGGTGGGGTATGTGTATAGATGTACTAGGGTGAATATTAAGTTGGATGTCCATTTTTGTCTTTTTATTCAATAATAAAACTTAAGAGCTTAATGATTTAAGTATTGGAGTGAACAAAGAAAAGTGTGGGGTTTAAATAGAAAAACTCTAAGTTGGGGACAATTTCGATGTTGCTAGTAGTGGGCCACATGCTCGTCTCTCTGAAATTTAACAGTGCACTAGTAGAGGAATTCATAAACAATGGAATTTAAAATGATGTAAATTAATGTTCTAAAATTTGTGAAGTTTCTCATTTGACTAATAGTTTTACACATGAAATTTACTGTTTTAAAACTTCTATTCTCTTGGAAATTTTAGAATTGACAGCTATTTAGATAAAATTTAAAGTTGGGATTTATGCAATCCAAATTCCATGTGGAATTTCTAAATTTCTATGTTTTTTTTAATCCAAACACGGGAATTGATGTATGTCAATATAGAAATTCTGACTTTGGTCTAAATCTAAAGTTAATTTCCCACATAACCACAAGGTGTGATGTGGTTGGCAAACTGCCACCTCCAGTTAGCAAACTATCTAGTGCCTCAATAGCAGGGGTTCGAAACCCCGTTGGAAGCACTTTGTGGCCAGAGGCAAGCCAAACTCTGAGCGGGAACTAATCCCACATTTTAGGTGTGGGAACACCTAGCAGTATTTACCAAAAAAACATTTTATTTCCCACATCCAAACGCACCGTTAATGACATTTAGAAAAAAGAAAAAAAATTAAATTGTTTGCAAACTGACCGAATAATTCTGCGATACTCGTACACAACACGACCATCCACCCATCGTGAAGTAACGTCTGATCTTTTTAACATGTCCTCTAACGTGTAATGAGAAGAAGATGTTTTTCTAGCAAGACTTTCAGTGGCTACAACTTTAGCTCCATTAGGTAAAGAATCAAGATTGGCAGCTGAATCAGAGCTAGACAGCTTCGGGAAGGATTTTAAAAATTCTGGAATATCAACTGTAGATGAAGGAGCTCCTTCAACGAAATCATTCTCCATGTATGAATCTCTCTTTTCTCTCTTATAAGTTGTGCACACCTACAAAGTCTTATTTTATAACTTATATATTGGAGGTATAAACTTAATTAAAACAGGAAACAAATTAGAAATAGAAAAAAGAAAACAAATGCGAACAGTTTACCAGCGAGTCAGTGGTTATCGCTTTCTCTGTAATAAGGAAAGCTCAATCGTTTTATATGTTGTTGATGAGATAACTCTTAGTTCTTCTGTAAGGCCACTCTGAATCTGATCTCATAAGGACACTTTGATACTGTGTTATTCAATCATCAGTAGCAATTCAAAACCATATAGTTGTAAACGAAACGAAAAGATGAGAGAGAGATGAAGAGAGAATATAACTTTTCTCTTAATATAATAAGAAATGAAAATTCAAAACATGAGAGAGAGAGAGAGAGGTGAGAGGAGAATCTTAACGACAAATAATTACTCACTTGCCGAACGGGAACTGGAACGTGCACTACTGACAAGAAATAAGACGGGATGTAAGGGGGTTCTTCCAAGATCGGATCTTTTTTGGGAAATAGTGCAGAAAAAGCGGAAAAGGACTTCTTAGTGGAGGTGGGAAACGTGTTGGCCTTATCTCCTTTGACTTGAGTTTTTTTTTTTTTTTTTTTTGATAGGAAAAGGAAACTTACAACTGAAAACCACGAGAGCACGCAGACTCAACTAAATCAAAATAAAACGGTGTAGAACAACAAAGAGGAAGCCCCTGCTCCCAGAGGTGAGAAGGGGACAACTTATGTCCTAAATTAGCTAAAGCATCAGCAGTAAAGTTTGCTTCTCGAAAGACATGGTGGAAAGAGATATCTTCACAGCAGGAGCTGAGCAATCGAATGTCTTGAACCAAAAGACGAATGCACCAAGGAACCAACACTTTGTTATTGATACAGTCAATGACGAGTTTAGAATCACCTTCAATTAACACTTTACTCCAGCCATTGTTGATAGCATGGGCCAGGCCATCTCACAGAGCCAAACATTCAGCCACATTGATAGAGACCTGCCCCAAGTTCTTAGCTCCCGCAAGCCTAACATTCCCATTCCAATCCCGGATAACAAACCCGGTAGCAGCCATATTATCGCGCACCGAGCCATTGAAATTGGTACTTAGGTGAAGGGGTAAATTAAAACCCCAATAGACAGATTTAAGACAACAATGATTAATTGTTCCTAGTAACAATATAACTAGTCAATTACTAGTCATAGATATATGAACAAACAAGCTCAGCACAAATTCATCACAAATCAAATATAAGAACCTGCAAGTCTAACAGATAACTACGTGACAACCTAGGCACTCAGAAGGATCCATCAATCTAGGCATCCCTTGTGCTAGCAACAACTAGAGTGAATGGTGTGTGAACATTCATCAACATATCAGAGATAATATATACAGTATGGCTAGTCATAAAATCAAGAATAAGACACCAGAAATGTTCACCCAGAAACCCACCATTGGGAAAACTGGGGTCATCACTCCGACCAGGCAATCCACTAAGTCAAGAAGATTCTTACAGAAAAAGTAATCACAAGCTCAAACAATCCTAGGTCTATTTAGGAAATGAGCACTACCTCCCTGTGCAACCTTCTTCTCCAAACTTAGTTGAGCTTGTAGCTTGTCATTCATGGAAATGACAGCTAGTCCATTAGCTTCTTCACCCCATAGCACCGCAACTCAGCTCTGGATTGTCACCAATGAATGAAATATAGATTCTGAGATGAAATGGTCAATTCCTTCAAGAAACCATACTCTTGAAGAAATCAACCAAGAATCTGATCTTGACTGAAAAAGATGACTAGTCATAATAACCCAGATGCATACCCAAAACGATGACTAGTCATAATAACTCAGATGCAGACTCAAAAAGATGACTAGTCATAATAACTTAGATGCAGACTCAAAACAATGACTAGTCATAACTGAACCCATATGTAGATTTTAAAAACACATCATATTTCAAAATCTCATAATGAAAACTCATACCTAAGCAAGTAGAGAATGCACAGTAGAAGTTTTACTCTCAAATTCTCAATGGGTGAAGTAGGTTTCAAAGATATAAGTAGATTTCAAAAATGATTTGAAAACCCCATTTCAAAAGCCATGAACACTCTCACACAAACCAAAGAGAAAACCAAGTTTTCCAAAATGGTGCAAATGAAAGAGATGGGATATGAAAACTTTGATGTGCAAAGCTTTGGTCAGATTTTCTCAAAAAGAATTAGCTTTCAAAATGAAATCTTGAAATCTCATTTCTATGCCATGAACACTCTCAAACAAACCAAAGAGAAAACTAAGTTTTCCAAAATGATGAAAATGAAAGTGAAGAGAGATGAAAACTTTGTAACACTAAACAAAAGTTTGAGAAATGAAATTTCAATGAAAGCCCAAAAGGAATTCAAGAACCCATGAACCCTTCTCTCAAAAACCAAAACCTAATTTATGCACCATCTCTCACTAGAACTCTTTCTCTCTCTAAAACCCCATTTGAAAAATGTAAAATGAAGAGTTGAAGAGTCCAGACCAGCCCCAGCCATTTTGGTAGGTCAAAAGGACACATGGCAACCAATGATTGGACATATAATAAGCAAAATCACGTGCCTTAGTTAAAAATCCCGTGCTGGAAATATTTGCATATATGACTAGTCATCTAGCCAAAATATGACTAGTCATCTAGATAAAAATCAAAACACGATATGACTAGTCATCTAGACAAAAATCAAAATATGACTATAATGATATGCATGTAGGAGAACACTATAATGGATGCAATGCATACATAAACATATTACCTTCACTAAGCTTGATTGCATTAGGCAATTATGAAGTTGATCTCAGCCACAATAGTCAACTTTGCACTAACATGAACTAGCCTAAATTCTTTGAGCTTGATCATACATATGAGATTACATGTTTGTCAAGGAAAGCTAAAAACATTAGTTAAACAAAACCTAACAGCCATCAAAGTTCACTTTCATCCAGTCGCGAGGAGGCAATTTCCATTTGATAGTAGGCTCATCCCTAGGTTTCTGGAGGGGGATGGAATTATTTTTCCAATAATCAAGACCAACCTGACCGGCAACATTGAGGACTCTAACCGGGTGAGGGGCAATGTCTTTAAAAACACAGTTGTTCTGAGCCTCCTAGACTTGCCAGCAAAGAAGGAGAGCTTTTGAAAGACTATTCAGACCATCCAACTCCTTTAAATGAGGGAGCGTGTCCAGCTACTTGATACCATCAAAATTCTGAAGAGAGGTTGAGGGAATCATAGGAGTACACCTCCAAATATTAGCAGCAAACTGACATTCAAAAAATAGATGGTTAATAGTCTCCAAATGGTTATTACACGGGGGGCAATCTGGATTAATATTGGGCATAAATTTGTGTAAGTGGCTTCTGACTTGAAGTCTTTTCCGAATAAATAACCAAGCAAAGAGCTTGACTTTGGGGGGAAGAGTTAACCTCCACATTTTCTTAAGTAAGGAAGCGCTAGGGTGGGAAGATTCATTTTGTAACTGAAGATTATAAGCAGATTTGATGGTAAACTTTCCATTGGGGTTTGGGCCCCAGATTAGTTCATCCTGCAAAGGAGAGAGGGGGAGGGGGGTAGCAAGGATTCTTTCCAGAATGTCTTCATCAACTTCCTGGAGAAGCTTGTCATGTTGCCAAACCTGGTTCTGAATAAAGTCTGCAACTTTGACATTTAAATTAATGTTATTTTGCATAAAAATAGGAATTAAATCAAGCAAGGGAAAGGGGAAAACCCAATTATCAGTCCAGAAGTGGATGGATTGCCCATTAGCAACAATCCATCTAATACCTTTGTGCAAAACTGTACGAGCTTCAAGGATGGCCTTCCAAGTTGCCGAATGAGAATTCTTTTTGTAGGCTGAAAGAAAACTGTCATTTCTTAAGTATTTTTTAGTCATGATCTGAGCCCACCAATTGGAAGGATCAGTTAGGCAAATCCAGCCTAATTTGGCTAAAGCCGCCTGATTGAAATGAGCCACATATCTAACCCCAAGACCCCCAAGATGTTTAGGCAGACAGATATCTTTCCAAGCAACTGGGGGGACCTTATTATTGCTGGAGGTAGTTTCCTTTGTAAGCACACCCAAGAATAAATAAGGTTGATTTTATTGGCATCCTAAAATTTGCTCTTTGCATCCCATATTCTTTTTACATTTTACTGAATTTTAGTAAAATTTAAAATTACTCATTACACACAATTTTTCTTCCTAAATTCCTCTCATGAACCCCATTCCTTAACCTACTGTGTAAATCCCATCTCATATCAAATCTCACCCCATCGAAAACTCCCTCCTCTTGCAGACACACCCCATCGCAAACCCCCTAGCGTTTCAAACTCACCCCATCGCACACCCCATCCGATTTGCAACAGACTCCATCGCAAACCCTAACCCCAATCACACACTCCATCCCATTTGAAACAGAGCCATCACACACCCCAACCCCAATTGCCTCACCCCATCGCAAACCCCCATCACAACTAGACGATCTCACCCCCATCACAAACCCATATGACCTCAAAATCCTCAGAAAAGCCAAGGTTTGATTTCTATATTTATGTTTCTAAATGTTGATTAAGCTAAGGTTTGATTTCAATTTTGATTTTCAACTTTGTGGATGTATGGTTCGAACCTGGTTTTACGAAAATATATGTTACTTTTAGTGGGTTACCATCGAAATTGTTGCATTGTTTCAGTGGTAGTCCACCGAATTTGAACTTGGTTTTTACAAAAATAGATGTTACTTTCGGTGGGTTACCACCGAAATCATTACCTTATTTCAGTGGTAGTCCACTGAATTTGTTTCCGTTTTTCAGTGGCTGTCCACCGAATGTGTTTCTGTTTTTCAGTGGTAGTCCACCGAATCTATTTCAGTTTTTCAGTGGTAATCCACCGAATTTGTTTCCATTTTTCAGTGGTAGTTTACTGAATTCGTTTCTTGTTTCAGTGAATATGTTTTCTTGTTTTAGTGAATTCATTTCTTGTTTCGGTGATCATCTACCGAATTCGTTACTGAATTTGTACTTAATATTTTTTTTTAGAATCCTCAACGTGAGATATATGTTTGTTCAGAATCCTAATTATGGAGCTGCATTTGACCCATTTGCCTCAATGCAAAGCTGATATTATCAGGTAAAATTATAAATTTGTTATGACTTCCACTTTTTCAATTTTGTACTTTTAACTAAGGCATTGAATTCAAATTCATTACAGGAGCTTGACGAGCGTATGTTGTCCTTTACTAGGCCATTCATGGCATTAGGGGAAACAATTGCATTGTGTACACGACCTTCCCAAGTTTATCAAGCAGTTGAGACCTTGCAGTAGATTTTAAAGGGTACAAACATATGGTCTACCATGACATATCAATGTCGTCATGGTTAACTGACTTGCTAGCATGCATTTATTAGAACTCATGGAACTTTGGAACTTATTATGAAGTTTTTCCCACCAAAAAAGGAATATAAGCAAATAAATAGAATTATTAGATTTATAATCTCAATTCTATAGTGGGTACATTTTCTTCAGTCATTAGGATGACCGTATCTGTAGTAGCTACATTCTCCACTCTCGAAAGTTGTTGAAAGGCATCCACATGCGCTTGGTACCTCGAGTACAAATGTGTTACATTGCATATGTCACTTTTGTTCATGCCACATTCTAGAAACTGGTGGAATAGGATGATCTGGAGACAAATGAACCTACAAAACAAGAATTCATTAATATACACATAGCATATAAAATTAAACTATGTAGCATAAAGAAATAAATTCACACCTGGACATAGTGATCATCATCAACAAAATCAATGGCAATCTCACATAGCTTGGTTTTGCTTGAATGAACTGAGAAGGGAAGAAATGTAAGGCATTGATGCATGTTTAGAAGGATTAAAACCACATTATAACATGTGGCAATAATATGCCTCATATCAGGCATGGTCATCCAACAAAAGAATGGTGCAAATCCATCACCAAAATAATTTAGCGCTCGCTCAATCTCACTGTACCGTTTGTACTCCCGTATACACTTCTTAAGAACATAAGAATGGACATCCACATTTCTTGGTACCAGTGTCCCTAGCACACTTTTTCATATTTCCAACATTGTTGCCTTCAGTAGGGGTGTCACCTTGCTTTTGTTCATGCAATGGGAGTAAGGTCAAAATAGCTTGCATTAAATTTGTGGTCGACAATAAGTTACTGAAAAAATAAATATATTTCGATTCGTTGCCACTGAATTGTAGATAAAAATTTGCTAATACTCCACCGCATCTTAAGTTAACGGCCGGTCAAACACAACTGAAATAGGTGCAATGATTCAGCGGCATCCCACCGAATTTACCTATTGCATTCGATACTAGTGTGTTGAACGCAACCAGCGACTATCATGAAATCCTAAACTTGAAAAATGCCAAAAAATAAACTCATACCTCATTTGAAGCCTCTCTAACTTCAGTCTCACCCTTCATGAATAAATACAAGATATTTTTTCACCAATATAAGCATATAAACCTCGTTAGGGTTGTAAGAACATGATGGTTTGAGAAAAAAGTCTAACTCGGGTTGCAAGAACATATGTGGGGTATAGTGAGTAAATTTAATTTTTATTTTAAATGTTTTTTGTCATTAACGGTAATTATGTACAAGGGTAAAATAGGTTATTCATGTTTAAAATTAGTATGGGGTGCAAAGAGCAAATAATGGGGTGCTAATAAAATCACCCAATAAATAATCATGTTAGACATAACAATGATGTGGTGGACCACGCTTCAATTTATGCCTTGTTTCATGGCATGATGCTTGGGGTGTTATTTCACTTAGAATTTGCTGACCCACTTATTTATGTCAGAGCATCTCCAACAGTAGAATAAATTAAACTCGTCAAATTAAAAATTTGTTGATGAATGTGGTGGTAATTTAAAAACATCTATTTGCTACTTTAATAATTTATGCTCTTGTAGATTCTTCAATTCAATTCATAAAGTGTGTATAAAAAGACAAAAACATGTGAAGAATGTCTATATATTTAGTATCTTAAAAGAAAAAGTGCATGTTTTTAGCATTTTCAATGTAGGTTCTGTTCTTCCAAAGTAAAATAAATGTTTTGAAAAGCCAAATCTATTGAAGGGACTGTTGGAGATGTTCTTAGGGTAGAGGCATCTACAATCATGCTCCTTATTTTTCAATTGAAATTTAGTTGCGGGAGTCATAAATACTTTAATTCTTTTTTAATTCAGCTTTGTAATAAAGTGTAGACAAAAACATTCAGCATTAATACCAATCAGGCCTTTCCCTTTGCTTTTGTCGTTGTCGTTGTCGTTGCCATTGCCTTGCTTTTAATTTTTCCCCTTGATGTTTCCCATTTTTTTAGGGTTTGCTATTGTATTTCCATTGGAATCTTTGCTTTGTTTTTGTGCTGCATTTGATTCATGGCTCATTATAAGACATTCTTTGTTGCTCGTACGGGGTTTACTTTGTTGGAACCCTATGTTCTTTTATCTGCTTATGACCCACCACCATGTAATGGTACAAATACATGGATGATTGATACTAGAGCAAGTGATCATATGACTTTTGAATCTCGCATGTTTGCTCACTTGTCTTCTACACTCCGTCATCCCTACATCACTAATGCTGATGTCCCTTCTCTAGTCACCGGTGAAGGATCTCTTTGTCTTTCCCACACCTTATCTCTCTCTCAAATGCCTTGCTTGTCCCTAACCTCAATTCCAATTTATTATATGTTGCCAAATTTCTCCACTCATACAATTGTTATGCTACTTTATATCCTTCCTTTTGCCAGTTTCAGGATCTTAACACTCAAGAGACAATTGGCATGGTACACCTAGGGGGGTTTGTATTACTTAGCACTACCAGCTGCAGTCTATTCTGATAGCGTTAATCATACCATTCACAGTGCTCGTGTAATCAACAAAGATAAGATTTGGCTCTGGCATCGTCGCCTGGGACATTCGTCATTTGGTTACCTCAAGTAATTTTTTTTTTCCATATTTACTTGTCTTCTACACTCCGTCATCCCTACATCACTAGTGTCAATGGTGTCCCTTCTCCAGTCACCGATGAAGGATCTATTTGTCTTTCCCACACCTTATCTCTCTCTCAAATGCCTTGCTTATCCCTAACCTCAATTCCAATTTATTATCTGTTGCCAAATTTCTTCACTCATACAATTGTTATGCTACTTTATATCCTTCCTATTGCCAGTTTCAGGATCTTAACACTCAAGAGACAATTGGCATGGTACACGGAGGGGGGTTGTATTACTTAGCACTACCAGCTGCAACCTATTGTGATAGCTTTAATTATACCACCTAGCATCGTTGCCTGGGACATTCGTCATTTGGTTACCTCAAGCATTTTTTTTTTCCATCTTTACTTCTCCATCATGTGGAGTATGAGTTCAAATGTGAAACTTGTGTCTTGGCTAAAAGTCATTTTGTTGTTTATCCATTCAATAATCATACAACTTCTTTGCCCTTTGATTTAATTAGTTATGATGTTTGGGGTCTTGCTAATGTTGCTCCGAACGAAAGAATTGATTTGTCAACTTTATTGATTATTGTACAAAGATGACTTGGGTTTTCTAGATGGCTCACAAAAGGGACATTTCTTCCCTTTTGTGTAATTTCCATACTATGATCTTAACTCAATTCAATGTGTAAATCAAGGTCTTTTGCTAAGACAATGTCGGTGAATATGTGAATCACACTTTAGCTCAATTTTTCTGGGAACAAAGCATTATGCATCAAACCTCCACTACACTAACAAAATGGGGTGGTTGAACGCAAGAACCATCAATTGATTGAAATGGCTCGGTCATTGACATGTCAGTTCCACATTATTTATGGGTCATCTCATCCAAACTGCTACCTATTTTGGTTAATTGTGTTCCTAGCCGTGTTCTTGATTGTCATACTTCTCTTGAGGCGTTTACTGACTACTTTGATCCTCCAAGTATCTCCAAACTGTCTCCTAAAATATTTGGGTGTGTTGCTTATATTCATGCCAAGTAAATTTGATCCTTGTGACCTCCGGTGTATGTTCGTGGGATACTCTACTACTCAAAAGGGATTTAAGTGTTACCATTCTCCAACCCAGAAGATGTATGTGACTATGGATTATCTTCCATGAAAATATCTCATATTTCTTGGCTCTGACGACCTCTTCTCTTTAATAGGGAAGGGGGAGTCACGAGAAGCTATGTCTGCGCAAATTTGATGATGTTGATGAGGAATAAATAACATTAACACCGATGAGGTGACCTTTTACCTTCCAGAACCAGCAAATCGCTTGGATAATATGACTAGTCATCGGAATGAGGTCCCTCCTACGTTCTTTATATCACCAAACTAGTTGGATTATGGTTGATCCTAATACTACTTATGTGCAACTCAATTCGGCTGAAGATGTATTACAATCTATACTTCATTCCGCTCTACATTTGACTCAGTCGATTACGCTCTCCTCCATTTATCAGGACATCAGTCATCTCCTCAATCAATCACCCTCGAAGTCGATCAAAATTTCTCTGTATTACCCACCAATTTCAAACGAATCTTCCCTCTACCAATTATTCGAGCAATCACATCTCAACCCTAAAGTCGCAATTACCCACAATTTTTCCCAAATGTCGTGTATTTGTAAAATCTCAGTGATTTTGTTTAATTTCAGCAAAGGGGAGGGTGAACTAACGATTTTTCCCTTCAATAATAGAAAAGTAACATAGAAATGGATGAAATCATTAAAAATATGATGGTAGACACCTAATTGACTATTTTAAACAAATTCGTATCCTTAATTTATCAAAAATTCATCGAGTTTGTAAATTAACAATTATGGTTTAGTTTAGGAGGTAAAGCCACATTTTAGCTAATTAACAACAACAACAAATAGGGGTTGACAATTCTTGAACAATTTAATAAGGGTGCGTACTTATATTTTGAGTCTGTAGGTTAAAGGAAAAAATTGTTTGAGTTCGAGCAATTCATAAATAGTGTATTTTGGAGGGGAAAATTTAGGTTTAGTCCCATTTGGGTTGTCAATGGCCTAATTGAAGCCCCCATTAACAAAAAACATGGAATCTTGTTGGCGTTCATTTCTACTGTCTTAGGTCGCACGATGGGTTTTCCTCCTTGCATGCTCCAATTTTTCTTTTGCTTTTGCTTTGATTTCTTAGGTTTTTTTGTGTGTGTGGAAAATAAGCGATAGTATATCATTGATGAGCACACAAAAGTACAAAGCAATTATGTGCCGAATATGGGTAAACTTCTCAAGTGACTAAACACAATAACATATTGAATTGATCTGGAGGGAATCGCGCACAACCCAAACAATGACTAAATTCTCGATCCACCAACCAGAAGCACATTTACTTAGACCTACAATACAAATCCGTCACGCAAAGGTAGAAATGGCAAATCCATATAAAAGCCAAAAGCTAAAAAGAAATAAAAATCATAAATAGAAAACAAATCACAGCAAACTCCTAAAGAGTTTCTGAAAATTTTTAGTCTAAAACAAAACTAAGAAAATCATAGCGCCATACCTGCTAAACCCATAGTTCCGCTTAGGATTTTCTCAGAGAGTGTTTAGGTATTTTTTTAACACATGTTGCGATTTCATTTCTTGGGTTTATCTATTAGAAATTTTTTTGACCTATCTTTATAATAGTATAGATATTATAAATATAATAGATAAAAAAGCACTAGATTGTTAAGGGACTATTTGGTATCATACTTGGATCCAATTTTATTAACTCAAAAACAGCTTTTAAGTCCAAAGTGACAAAAATCCGTTTGGTATGCCCATTTTAAAAATTCAAGCCCAAGAGAAAACTCAAAAGCACCCCCATTATTTTTTTTTTAAAATGAGGTTTTATAGTTTTTTTTTTCTCTCTCTCCAGGCTCTCCCTCACGTGACGCCTCTCTCTTTCCTTCCTCTCTCCACACACACACACTCTCTCTCTCTCTCTCCTCCTCTTCTGTCTCTTTCTCTCTCCTTCCTCTCTCATCTCTCTCTCTCTCTCTCTCTCTCTCTCTCTCTCTCTCTCTCTCTCTCTCTCTCTCTCTCTCTCTCTCTCTCTCTCTCTCTCATTTTCTTTTGTCAATTTCAATTTGGAAATCTAGAGTTTCTGATTTTAATTTCAATTTTTTAAGATCTTAAAAATAGTTTAGAGTTCAATACCAAACAAGTTTTTAAATCTTAAAATCACTATTTGAAAACTCATATTTTTAGAAAGAATCATAGTTTTTGAATTTACTTTTTTGAGTAGGATACCAAACAGGATCTAAGATGCTAGCAAAATTGGGCAGCAATTTTTTGTGTTTGGGTGGGCTTCTTAATTCCTTGAACCAATTAATTTTTCAGTTGGGGATAGCGAAGAGTGCATTAAGCTTATGGTTAGGATTGAGGAAAATATTAAAAGCATCTACAATCATGCTCACTATTAGGGCTGGGCATTTTAAACCGAAACCCGACCAACCCGCCCAAACCAAACCGATCGGGTCGGGTTGGTTTGGTTTTTTTTTCAAATTTCGGGTTGGTTTGGTTTTTTTTCAAATTTTTTTGGTTATCGGTTTGAACCCAAACTAAACCGAAGTTTATTATTCGGTTTACGGTTTGCAATATCCAAACCCACGATTTAATCAAACCAAACCGATGATATTATATATATATATATATAATACATAGTTTAAAGAAATTTATATATATATATATATATATAATACATAGTTTAAAGAAATTTATATATATATAATACATAGTTTTAAAAATTTATATATATATATAAAATACATAGTATATATATATATATATATATATATATAATACATCTTTTTTTCCTTCTTCTCTCTCTTCTTTTTCTCTTCTTCTTCTTCTCCATCTCTTCCTCTCTTTTTCTTCTTCTCCTCTCCATCTCTCCCTCTCTTCATCGCTTTTATTTCTTCTCTCTCTCTCTCTCTCTCTCTAGAAAGCCAAAAATTGAAACCGAACCAAACCAAACCAACAAATTCGGTTAATCGAAGTGGTCGGTTTTCATCAATTATGGTTTGATTTCAGTTTTCAAAATAACCAAACTGAGATGGCTCGGTTCGGTTTCGGGTTGAGCTCAAAACCGAACCAACCCAAATCGAGCCCACCCTACTCATTATTATTTAATTAAAATTTAATTAAAAAGTTATTTTATGAGCTCTTTATAAAATTCCTCTTTAAAATTTATCTAAATAGTTAATTTAGGAGCTCATTACCCTGTGCTTTAAACTTAACCAAACTAGAGTTAAGGGTTCCGAGGACTTAAGTTGAATCTGAAGAGCTCACATTTCCACAGTTGAACAAGGTTTTTTTTTTCTTCTTGGTTTGTGAGTTGAACAAGCTTTTTCTTTCTTTCTTCGTTTGTGAGTTTAACAAAAGCTTTGTGCTGAGGAATATGCCTGGGACAACCTTCTAACCAAAACAAAAAAGATAAGACTATAAAATAGGTAGTTTCTCTCCCGATTTGCTCCTTCACCACAACCGCTAGCTTCGGTGTCGACATTCTCCGCCGACTTGCTCCGCCGCCATGGCAGCTGGCCTCGGCGGCAACGTCGACACAACCACCCTCCATCCTCCTCGAGTCCTTCCTTCATCGTCATCGGCATCTCTCCTCACCGACTCTCACTTCATCTTTCCCTCTCTTTCCCTCTCTTCACACTGGCAACAATGTCCAAATTTCATGTGGCTGACATCAAATCTGGAGGCCAACCTCTAGAATTTCTAATGCGAAGAGAGAGAGAGAGCCTGTGAGATGAGAGAGGATTTCAGTTGCAGGGGAAGAGAGAGTGAGAGAGAAGAAGAGGGGTTTTGAGTTGCAGTGATGGGCTCGCGGAGGATGGAGTAGACGGCTGGATTGTATTAATGTCCGATTCTCCAGACAAGGCCGGCCTTGGGGGTGGGCCAAAAGGGCAATGGCCATGGGCCTCCAATTAAGGGGGCCCCAAATTTTTTTTTTAAGGGTGTATATATATAAACATTCAACTTTAAAAAAACACACACATACGCGATGAAATTAAATGAAGAAACACAATTCCTCTTCTCAGAAGAAACCCCAACACGCTTTCTCTTTTCTCACGCAGCACCTACTCCTAGTTTCTCCATGGAAGAACATACTCTCTATTTAATCCAGCGAGCTCTTAATCCACAACCATATTATTCTATGTTTTCCTAATCTCTCTTCAATCCATCCATTATTTCTAGTTTCTCTTATCCCTCTTTTCTCATATTGTAACCCTAAGAATCGATCTCTCACATAAAAGCTTACAATTTTTCTTTTTTGATATTTGTCTTGAGATTGATGGTGACCAAGAGGAGAGGAGCATGAGAATTTGAAAAGGTAATCAGATTTATGAATTTTTCTTTATATTTGTTCATAACTAGCAAACTATTTTTTAAATTTCCAATGAGAAAGCAAATAAAATAATACATTGAATATACATATATGGTAAGTAAAAATAATATTAAATAAAATATATATGATATAAAATCGGATCGGATTTGACCAGATATAGATACGTCCCATTAACTTATCAGGTTAACGGATTTGGTACATAATTGGATCATCGGATCCTACTACTAGATTCATCTCCTATTAATTGTATTGGATTCGGATCAAGATCCGACCCATTGACAGGCCTAGTTATTGGCTGCTGGAACATAGGTTTGTAAATTTGTAATTTCCTTCATGATATTAAATATTTTTCCGAGATATGTCCTACACTATAATGCATACTACCTTTTTTATTCGCACGTAGCGCGCGAAGTAAAATCATTTTATTTGTTGTGTGCAATTGTATCCTAAGAAAGAGGCCTCATTTAATTTATTGCCTAGGGCCACCCAAAAGTCAGGACCGGCCTTGTCTCCAGATTTAGCTCTTGTCTACTGGTATTTTGAATTTTCTGTAATAATAGTTTGAATTGGGAGTTGTGCAACAGTATGCTCTTTTCACTCATATTTTATCTACAGTCAACGTTGCACCGCTCGAATTATATATGTTCATATTCTATTTTTTTCTTTCTTCTAGTTTTTATTTTTCATTTTTACGATAATACTTATGTGAGTTTTATATGCCAGTTTTGTTTAATGGGTAGGTATGATTTTTTTTTTTTTTTTTTTTAAATTATTATTTTTATTATTATTATTATTATTTTTTTTTATTTGTCCAAAGGTTTTGGTGAAGCCTACGAGAACGACTTTTGGCCTGACTTTGATATAACATTTAGGAAAATGCTAAAGAGACTAACTTTGTGTACTAACTTATGTACCAACTCTCTAATAGAACGTGAGATCCATAATATTGAT
This sequence comes from Prunus padus, assembly GCA_024362665.1. NCBI lineage: Eukaryota > Viridiplantae > Streptophyta > Magnoliopsida > Rosales > Rosaceae > Prunus > Prunus padus. The sequence goes on along the minus strand of JANFAM010000009.1, from coordinate 17,227,212 downwards.
GGGCTACCGACATGTTCTAGGTTACATGTAATAAATAAATATTACTAAATAGGAGGCCCATCTGCGTGGGAACTGATCAATAATTAAACGTATTTGAGTGTTCCTTTACCTAAAATTACCCGTTTTCTCCTTTACTTTTGATTAAAAAAATATTATATGTCAAGGCCTGTTAAAGTCCTCTTCACGAAAATATATATATATATATATATTATATGTAGAAGATTCGGATTGATCGCTGGCAGCAACTCAACCTGCTTCCCTATTATCTTATGGGATAAAGTCTACGCGTGTTTAGCACTATACTTATTTTACACAAACAGCCTTTGAAAGCTTCAAAGTTGTCTCTTATTTTAAAAACCTCAAGGAGCTATGTGAAAATGAAAAATATATCAGGCATTTTAAGTACCACTTGCATAGAATAAACAATCATAGCTCAACAACCCCACGACTGAAACACTTATTAGTAAGATAACTCATAGAATAAAATATATCATGTGACTTGCATTCTAAGTTTGAGATATGAAACATGATTTGTTAGAGATACGAAATCTGTGCAATATATTTTCATTCGCCTTGCTATTCCATGAAGTTCTCTCAAAGTTGCCATATATTTCCTATGCGTCTGCTCAAACACTGACTGTACAACCACCGAACAAACCCATGGAGATGAATTAGCAGTCGACCGATGAAACATTCATCTATTTCATCCTCATTTCATCTTTCCTGTGCTCTTGGATTGGATCTCAGATTCATCACACATCCTATACTAACTCATGCGAGGAACCAAAAGTATCTGTATCAAGGTAGAATTTTCTTGCTGATTTCTTTTGCCCCAAAATTATTTGTATTCAGGTAGAATTTTCTTGTCAATTTGGTATCTGTATTTTATTTATATGGTATATTGAAAAGAGAAGGCTAAGTTCGGGGTTGCGGTGCTTTAAAAAGAAGCAGCTTGTTTTAAAAATTTTGAACCCAAAGCTCTTTGGCAAAACAAGACAGCTGCGTTTTTTATTAAATTGGGGGTCATTGGCGGCAGATTTCGGAAGCAGCTGGAGGGGTGCTTTTAAAAGCTACTGTGAAGTGAACGGAAGCATGCGGAGGTTTTAATGAATATTTCGATATACCCGTATTGTCCTCATTTGTTTTCGAAAATAACACGATTTACCCTTATCATTTTTCACACACAGAATTGAAACTCCCTCACCCGTTCAGAATCAGACACCCACCCAGCCCCACCAACACCACAAACTCACCCACCTCGCCATAACCTCCCTCCCCCGTGAGATGCAGATCTAAGAAATTTGTTCAGATTCTGGGAGATAATATATATATATACACACATGCTGCTATACGACTGTTTCTCTTCTTTGAGGGATTCGGTATATTAATCATTTAGCAACTTTGATCAATAAGTCTTTTTACCTATTACTTAACTGTTGGTATATTCTTAATTTAACTTTTGATATATCAGTTATGAGCTCACTATTTGCTTCTTGTCTTGTGAGAACTTTGCAGGAAGTAAAGTGTATTTTGGGGAATTTAAAACTGCAAACAGAAAAATGCAGCACATTGCACCAATACCATACCATTAGTGACTTTTACAAACTTCACCAACTTGAAGGGTAAATCAACCACCACAATGGCTATTGGCTAGGTAAGTTCCAACTTACCCTATTTCATGTTAAAATATAATATATATATATATATAAAACACAGTATTTTAGCAAAATCATTGTGTGTTAATTAGTTGCATGATACAATAATAATACAGTAATTACTTGGGCTTAATTGTAGCTGGTTTGTGAGTATAGAATATACCAATAAATGAGATGTAATACTATTTCACTCAGAAAAAAAAAATTGAATAGAGCAACGCAATATGAAATTCAACACCCAAAACTAAAAAGATAGAAATTACTAGAAAATGAAAGAGCAGTACGCAAATTACAGTAAACCACTTGTTGTCACCAAAAGAGGTGTTTCTAAAATTTATAAACTCATAAGTGCACGAATCGAAAGCGAGGTCATACCCAACGAATCGAAAGCGAGGTCATACCCTAGTTGATTCAAATGTTGATAAGAAAATTAAATAAAGCATTAAAAAAAAATATAGAAATGACAGTAAATTAAAATAGAGAATAAATTAATGAGAAAAATAACTAATGTATTAGAATCCAAACCATTATTTCATAAGATCCTAATAATTTATCTTTCTATTCCCATGGAGTAACAATCTAGAAATTAATCTACTGCTTTTTCACATAAGTAAATTTACCTTCCCTTCATAATTAAAAATTCTATGCATCATATGTAAACAAAATTATTCAACTACAAAAGATCAAAGTTTCCTAAGCACCCTATGTGAAAAAGTTTATTTGAATAACAGAAGATAAAATAAATTTGTAAACTAGAAATATAAACCAATGATGAATTAATAGATTAATCCAAAGTCTTAACTACCACAAATACATGATGGAAGTGGTGTAAAGAAAATTAATCTATTAATCATACATCTTAATATATTATAACATATTATAATTATATATTTATTAATTTATACATCTTAATATATTATAACATCTTAATATATTATAACATATATTTATAATTATATATTTATTAATATATACATCTTAATATATTATAACATATATATATATATATATTTTCGGGCCTGGTTCGAGGACAGGGGCACCGTTACCATCCCGATACTGTACCTGATTTGGCCCCAAATACTCCCTCTGTTAGGGCCGGGACCCGACGAGGACTCGACCCGATTGGGATTTTTGACATCCCTCACATAGGTTGCTCTCCATGGTTTTCCTTTCTCTTGAGCAAATTTCCTTGACTTTGGCTGCACACATTTTCTTCTTATCTTCGACCTTCTTCTTGCAACACATTGTTTATTCCTCCTCAATTGTTATTGGTGGCAGACACTTAATATCTACAAACAACCACTCATTAAATACAAAAACAAAGATTGTAAATAATCAATACAAATACTCTAATAGATTTAAATAAAACAAAAAACACTAACAAATATAAATTTAAGGATAAAACTTGTATTAATTTTGTGCTCATCGCCACTCAACAAAACAAAGTCTTAAGCTGGTAGATTTCTTAACACAGTCTACAGGTCCAAATGTTGATACTCAATTGTATGTGTTTGTGAGCATTGGATCTAGAGTATGAATTCAGAGAATACAAAATAATATGTTTACCAGATTTGAAGCTCTCCCTCAAATTACAGCATTTATGTCAATGTGCTTCTCAAGCATGTAATTGAATAACTCTAGGACAACTTCTGGGAAGAAGCCAGCGAGCTTATTCTCTATTTTCTCAATTGTCTGCAAAAATTGAATACAAACATGTTTTAGAAAATAGTAATATCAAAAAACTCTAAAAAGCAAATTTAGATCATGTTAATACCAAAAGTGCAGCATCTATTAGCTCTTGTTTCTGCAATAATTGAAAAAATAATAAACGTTAGAGTAGTATAACATAAATTAAAAAGCACTTTTAGGTCATGTGTATACCGCTGTGTTCTTCTTGTGGTGCTCGTAGATATAGTCATTAACATGAAAGTGTGCATTTCTGTAAAGCATGAGTGCCCCTAGCGCATTTGGCTTGTATACGACTCCTTTATATTTGTAAACATCATAGAAACCAGAGGCACGACGAAGAGTTTTATGAAAGTCAACATTTTCTCTCGGTATAACCTTTTCGTAATCCTCTCTCCAACCTTTTCTCTCAATGTCAAGATGTGTATAGAGATGGATTATAAACATGGCTCTTTCTTTAGATGATAATAGTAGGGGATGCCACTGTAGTTGCTTAAAATAGAACCTGCACTTAATGAAAGAGAGTAAGAGATGAGAATAGCCCACACATGAATATTTGCTTTCCAAGTATAATATTATGAATGATAATAGTTCATTTATTTGTTTTAAAGTATTTTTTGTCAAAATTCCCTGATTGAAAGCAGGTTCGTCCTCTTCTTGGTAAAGTGTTTTAGTATGTTAGGTGAACCCAAATAATTCTCAATCCTCATAACTAAAGATAACTCTATTTGGGTATTTATATTGAACATGTTTAAGTTGAACTACATCTGCATTTCTTTTTAGGTTGTATTATTTCATATGTGGGTGTGTGAATTGGCCTTCTTAATGCATGACTCTATATGAATAAAATAAGTTATCAGGAGCTTGCTTACCAAGGTATGCGATATTCTATCATTTTGAGAAAATGCTTTGACGCCAAGGGACAATTAGCTTCCCATGCATCAACCATTTTTGATGCCAATGTTCGAAATTGTTCACGATAGCTTGGCATGATACGATATTTATGTTGGGTTTCCAAAATCTCAACATTCAGATTCTCGGCCTCATTGCCAATAACTAAGATATTTGTATCAGTCAAAGGCCCATGTGTTATGTCTTTAGACTCCAAATCAGCAATTTTCCCTGTGAGAATTCTAAAAAGGGAATAAGGTTAATAGCGTTAAATAAAAGGGGAACGGTAGCAACTTTCTCTTTAACTTTCTCATTTGGACATTCTCCCTTTTCTTCATGACATGTCACTTTCCTTACAAGATAACAAGAGTAAATTTGGAAAACAGAAATTAGCTTGTGTGATGCATTGACGACATTGTTTTAAGAGTAACGAAAGTGACACATGTCATGAGGAAAAGGAAAGGTCCAAAGTAGAAGGTTCTAGAAGGTTGCTACCATTCCCCTAAATAAAATTTCATATATAATAGAAAAGTTAATGGTAAATGCAACTGACATAAGTATGATTTGACACCCACGCTTGAACTGCTCCTTATCCCGTTGATACCAATTCTCCAAGAACTGTTTTAAGAGACATTCAGCATTAAATCGTTGTGCAGGTGCTGGAGTAGCAGTTGTGTTGGACATTGATGGACTTGCCACATAAGCAGCAGCTGTCTGTGCCAATGAGGATGACCCTTGTTGTGCTGATAAAGGACCAGGATCAGCTTGCAGAGCTACTGGCTTGGCACATGCTTCTGATACACCAGTATGTGGATCTTGTTGTGCTGATGATGATGGGCCTCGCTGTCTGGGTTTGAAAAGACTTGCCCATGTACGTTTCGTTGAAGTAGCAGCTGTCTGTGCCGATAAAGGACCAGGATCAGCTTTCAGAGCTACTGGCTTGGCACATGCTGCTGATACACCAGTATGTGGATCTTGTTGTGCAGATGATAATGGGCCTTCTTGTGCTGATGAAGGATTGGCACGTGTCGATGATTTGTTTCTCGTCCTCGATTTGTTTCCCGTCCTCTTGTTGGCCATTAATCTGAGGTAAAGGTACGTCATATCACATTAGTACTAAATCCATAATAATTTAATAAGTAAACAAAAGAAGAACATGCAAACATGTTCACCAATTTAGTTAAACCAGCCAAACAAAACAAGTGGTTTGCTTGAAAACTAAACCATTCCATAAGAGTGAATCAAGATCTTCTAGTAGTTGTTAAGTTCTTTTTAGGCGTGATTAAGCTTTCTTGGAACTTCAATATTTGCTCACTGAACACCAATTCTTCATGTTTCTAAACATATCTAACTATTCATCAGCTAACAACTTCATTTTATGTCCATAAATTCCTTAAGAAACCAAACAAACTCCTTAATATATGCATCCAAATCATATGTGCATTTAAGAAAATAGAGGAACCCAATCCAAGCGGTACCAAAACCAAACAAATCACATGTTACTTGACATATACAGGGGTTTTAAGAGCATTACCTCATCAAATTGATTCAATTCCAACTAATTTGACATGTTACTTGGCAATAAATTTTTATTTGAGTGTGCAATCTAGATTCACATCCTAAATTTGAAGAAGAAAAACTTAACAATTAAACTAATACATGAGGTTTACAAGGGGTGAGTGCAGCTGTGAGCCTAAAGATTATAGGAAGCAGTGAATAGACTGATAAGAATTTGATGAGTGAGAGGCAAGGGTTGTTGGCAAGGGTTGTTGGCTCTTAGTTAGGGTAATCACTGCTGCATACGCCAAAATGGGAAATAGGCAGTAGGTTTATTTCGGATGAAAATAGAAAGTTGTGCAGCTATACTTGCACACTAAACCCAACATTATGTAATTTGTGCAATATGCTTTCATATATATTTGAATTATAGTCTCTTCATTTCTCTTATAAATGTTAGAGCTTTTGTCTGTTGCTGAAAGTTAGATATTTGGGGCCAAAAGCTCAGATAGCACAAACTAACAAATGCTTATCAACTTCTATGTTCTATCCATGTCATTGAATGGAATTATCTTATTCTGAGAAAGTCACTGAGAGACGGTCACATGGTAAATGTTACTGGACAGACAAGAGTTTAAAAGCTAGCAATGTCAAAGAGTACAAAGATTATAATGAGCAAAGCTAATAGAACTAGTAATAGAACCGAACCAAACCAGACTGGTTACAGTTCGGTTCGGTTCCCAGTTCTCAACAGTGTTTTTAAAAATAAAAAATAAAAACAAAAAGCACTGAAACTTTTCCATGTTCAGCATACTGCATCTAAAAGTTTATCAAGAAAAAGTTCATCCAAACTCCACTACACCAGAGAAAATAACTTAACACCAACGTTTTCAATAAATAAAAATTTCCAAATAACTCTCAATTTTTCTCCTTTCTAATTTACATGATATATGATACCTTAGATTATCTGTAAAATAAAATTCTTTCTTTTTTCACTGTTTCAGTTAAATCAAAGGAAAGACAAGCATCTTTATAAAAAAAAAATTAAATAAAAAGAAGAAGAACAAGCATCTTTATCACAAACAAAAAGGAAGGGCAAGCATCACTCTCTCTCCTCTGCAACGAACAAGACATCAATTTGAGAAAAAAAAAAAGTGAGTAATAAAAAGAATCAAAACCTCTTGAGAGACAGGCCAAGAGGCTGCGAGCGCTTCGCAGACGAAATCTCCGGTCAAGATGTGAGGAAGGAGAGGGAGAGAGAGGCGACGACGGCTCGTGTTTTCCGGTGGAAGAAGACCAACCTTCAGGTACAGTGCTTCCAAACAGAACAAAATGATAAGCATGATACATTTAAGGAAAAGCTACAGCATGCATGAGATGAGATGAGAAATTCGGAGAGAGAAATCCAGGAAGAACTGAAACCCCAAAGCCCCAATTTCATTCCACACAGACAGAACAGAACCCTAATTTCAAAAATCCCCAAATGAGATGAGATGAGACGATATGGAACTTACCACCAGACAGAGGCGCCGGCGACGAGAGGAATGACGATGGCGACGACCAGTGGATGTGAGAGGAGGAGCGGTGACTGGCGAGAGACGAGGAAGAATTGGAGGCGCAATGAAACAATGTATGAGGCGCAAAGGGACACTGTATAAGAGAGTGTTGTTAACACTGGCTGAAATCGATTGCATGCAGTCCTATTTTCACTCTTTGCAACCTCCAATCATATATCGCCATTTGTATTATATAATAAATAAATAAATATTTAATTATGATCGGTCCGGTTTGGTGCGGTCCAGTTTTTAGAGTGAAAGAACCGGAACCACCACTTCACAGCAAAATGTGTGCCTGGGAAAATTGTGGGGAGCCCTCATCATCCTGCTCTTCCTTGACAGCCACTACTTCACAGCAAAATGTGTGCCTGGGAAAAGAAATGGAGCAGGTTGATCTGCCAGGATATGAAAACGATTATAATCTTACATATACTGAGCGATATTTTCCTGTTCCACAATGGGCTGAGAACCGAAGTTGGGGCATGATGATGTTTGGACCTCATAGCAATAATCCTAATCCTTCTCCTATGGGTTCTCTGCCTATGGTTACAGTTCCTGGTTTTTGTACTTCCAATGGCAACAGCAGATGTTCAGGCAATGGCTCGCCAAGATCGGGAAAATATTCTAGAGATGCGAATGTACAGGCAGGAATAAAAACAAAACAGTGCCTTTGGGTACCCAAGACATTGAGAACTGATGACCCAGATGAGGCTGCAAAGAGTTCTATATTGTCTACCTTGTGTATCAAACCTTATAAGAATGCACCTATACTTAGAGGTGGTATTTTTAAAGCTTTCCAAAAGAAATCAGACACTAAATCTCAAACACCAAATGCTGATCGAGTTTTACAAGCAAACCCAGCAGCTCTCTCACACTCTCAATTCTAAGCTTAATTTGGTTGTGAAGGAATAAGGCAGAAGCTAGTTGAGACAATTTTCAGGAATTTCTTTAGCTTTTCTCTTGAACAAAGAGTGAGTAGTCAGCCACCAAGACTGGGCCATCAAGATTGTTGTATAAGGTTTGGTTCTATAACAGGTGACAAATTGAATTCTTAACAACCAAGTCATACATAACATGGTATATGTATCTCAATTTAATCCATAACCATGGTGACAAATAAAAGGGAATGATTCCATGGAGGAGAGTTCAGTATTCGGAAGGTAGAAACGCGACTCTGCAACCGAAGGTACAGTTTTCTTAATCCACAGTCCACAGCCATTGAGATCAGGATTCAGGATACTAACTCTTAATTTCTTTTTTCCTTCATAAATTTTGTAGGATTGATCTCTCTCTCACGTGTGAAACTTTTTGTACTTAGTGTATTTTTCCAAGGCCTCGAAGCATGTATCAAGTATTCATATTGCAATGTGAACATCCATAGCCCCCCTTAGTACTCCGTCATGGGAGGTAAAAGTATGAAGAAATGTCAGTGGTTGTCCATAACAATAAAATCTTTAGTCTGATTTGAATAAACCCCAAGTGCATACAATTCATTGATCAGCCTGTGTCAATTATGGATTTTAGATCAATGGGGTCCAAGTTAGAATGCCCCATCAATATCGTAACGTTGGGGGAGGGGAAGAGGGGGAATTAAACTCAGGACATCGATGCATGGATTCTTTTCAAAGAAGGCAATTAGGCCTACTAAAAATGGGTTACATCACACTTCTAGTTTAACTCATTGCAATCCCTTTGTGAGTGTATAAAAATTATAAATTTCATAGTTTGGAGAGGCAGAAGCTAAACGAATGCCAAAATCGCTACCCGCATGAAAGCATATACAGACAGTATAGGAACTACAAGACAAAGAATACCATCTCATATACAATATTTTCATAGGACAACAAATGGTCTGGAACTGCAAAGAAAGTTCATTTGGTACCAATTTATCCATCTCCAAATACTAGATTAGACAGAGTAATTCCAAGCATTAAGAGCGGAAACGTCACGAAGTCAATCAAAATTTTGGTTGGGCTTGTTGTGGGACCCTGGAGCTCATCATGAGGTGAAAAAAACCATAACTAAATAAAATAACTAAACATTTTTAAAAAGAAAAAGGAATTAAGGCCTGCTGGAGCTTTTTTTTTATTTTTAGAAAATGAATTTCATTAACACATCAAGAATACAGTATAAGATATGACAACGTGCAGACAAAGTGGCCTCATTAAAACCTGAAGACTTATGCATCTTTTATGGTACATTACATACACTGGCCCTGCTAACTTCTCATTCATGGAAAGTTAGCAAGGTGAAAGTCAGACTTGTTGGGATGATGAAACTGGCGAGCCTTGATGACTCAGATAGTCTTCTCTTACTGAATCCTGAACTTGTGCTGCAAACTGCAAATTCCACAGAATGTCGTCAACAGAAGGCCTATCAGTTGGCTCATTGGATAGACACCTCACACATATCTCCATCATTGTCTTCAATGATTCATCGGAGCACTCGTTGTGCACTGCTGGATCGACAATGCTCCTTCGACCCGTGTCATCAGTCGTTAAACTTACTTGTAACTTCATAAGAACCAAAACCAAATTGCTAGTTTAGTTGGAGAAAGAAAATTTTATGTTTCAGGGTGTTTCAGTTCTGTCAGGACTCAGTAATGAAACAAAAGTTGGGCTTAGCTAGGGGCATATTTTCTATGCAATTTTTTGGTCTTTGCCGGATTAAATTTTACAAACTTTTCTAACTGGGAAGTAGTGGCAACCTATTCTTAATGTAAGAGTTTTAGAGTAAACGAAGGGAACCAATTGATTAAGAGAAAACACTCACAAGTTCCTTCAAAACACCGACTTCATTTTGGAACATGATAGGCCTCCCCAAAATGATTTCCAGCAAGATGACTCCAATATCATAAACATCATTCTTACACTCATGGCTTGCCCTGCAAAAGACGGGCAATTAACAGAGCAATCCCAGTATGTGTGCATGTGTTGTGTACTTGTATGCATAGATGCGTTTATGGCATATATAGTTACAGATGCATTCTCTGAATAATAACTAGCATTTTTTTGAAAGAATTACTAAAGAAGGCATTATTCAGGTTTCCAGGGGCCTCACATGGAAATTTTTTTCAGAATATGAAGGTTCAAGATAAATAGTATAAATATAAAGAAAGTAATCCCAAGCATATGAGGAAAAATCTAATCTTCCACTTCTTTTAATTGGATCTATTTTCTGTATAAAAAGGGAAAACTGGGTCAGGAATTGCTTATGAAACTATCACCAATATACAAAGTATGCAAAAATGAATAAAAAAATTTAAAAGTTAAGTTCTGTGAGATAGTGAAACAATTGTATTGTTGGCATTTTGCACCACCAATGACAATGCACGGCTTAATCAAACAATAATGAGGTTGGGTAAACGAGAAATGACTAAGGAATGCTTTTTTGTGAAGCTACATTCAATGACAATTAACTCCGTTTAGGATGGTCCCTTGTTACTACTGATGATCAGTAACTGAACCGGAAGGGAGTAATTTATAATTTTGTTGTACAAGAGATTCATGCAGGATTTGTCGATAGTTGAAATTATTGGTCTTGTTTTTTTATTTTTTGGCAGAGAAATTATTTGTCTTGTTCATTTGTGTATAAATATGAAAAGGGAATTCAGTTTAGAAAAGTAGTGTATGATTTTGGGAAAGTAAGTATGTTAGTACCTAGCTTGAACGCTTCCTTTTGGTGCCGGAGAAGAAACTGTAGTGCCCATCTGAAGGATTAAAAAGCAAAAGTTAAGTCAGGACAATCTCAAGGGTGATGCATTCACCCAAACAGAAACATATTTTTATGTCTTACCGTTCCCCTGCTTTCAGCCAAAAGAGGTAGGTTATAGCTGCTTATTTTTACATGAAGATCGTGATCCAATAAGACATTTGTTATCCTCAGATTATTTGATTTAACACCAGGAACAATCCCTGTATGCAGAAACTGAATACCCTTTGCAACTCCAATTGCAGCTATTATTCTCTGCGGCCAGGTAAGCTTCCGTCCTGGATGTCCTTCTGCCAAACTAAGTGTTAGCAATGAATATTTAATTGCTGAAAATGCTAAGACAGTGAGGGAGGAAATCAATCAAAGAAAAAGAAGAAGAAGAAGAAGAAAGTAGTGAGTGGGGTTTTACTCTCCATTGCAACCTGTATGGCATGTATGCAATGTCGAGCAATTGAATAGGTCTCACCTAGAAATCTTCTAAAAAAATATGAAATATTGTTGATAAATTCGGCACTTGATGCATTAGATATTATAGAATACTTTAAATAATAACTTGATTGATTTGTCTTCGTTTCATATGCCTTATGTGTAGAGCATGCGATAACATCTGAATCAGCAATCACTCTCTCTGAATAGCAAACCAATGGCTCATATAACAAGCGCAGAGTAGGAGCACATTCTATATATCTTCACGGAATAAAGTACAATGTCATTCGCAAATGCGATCCATTTGTTCTAGTTAGCAGTATAAGTACATGAAAAGAACTTTACCAGAGATGCAGCCTCTCAGCGTTCCATTTGGAACGAACTCAAATATAAGAAATATTCTACTGACGCCTGAATCATTTGGACGGCACTCCAAGCAATGTCCAAGAGCGCTAACCAAATGGCTATGTCTCAGTTTTGAAATCTGCTCAAGGAGGTGTGTGTAGACCTGTGGACTCTGCCTCTTTCTCATTTTCAAGCCTCTTATAGCAACAAGGGTTCCATCAGGGAGCTTCCCTCTATATATCTGGCATTGTTATTTTATTTTGAAGCAGTAACAGTGAGAAAATTGCATGCTGAAAACTCTCGAGGATTTCTTGAACAAAGTATATCAATCAATAGTGCTTAGGACAATTAACTAGAACAAAGAGATTCCAAATTTTTGTACAAATTCAAATGATAAGTATTGGACCACTTTAACATTTATAGTAGACTTTCCCCGAACCATTGGAATATGCATAAGATCTATCTGATGGTATAACATCAATGAGTACTTCGCAGAACGAGCAGAGTTTCACCAGCCCTTGAAAAATTCCCATTACCATTTCAGATTTGGATCCGATCGAATCGTTGAAAGTTTGATTCAAATTAAACAAAACAAGGATTTTTTTTTTATTTGGTCGATTTGAAGGGCTGATATATTATAACTGAACAGGAGTAGCATATCTTAATATATGTTTCAAGGACACCAGGAAATACATAAGTAACCTTATTTGTCATGCCATGGATATAATAAGGTTAGTGTGTCCGACATGCCTAAATTGGAAGCATATCTTAAAAAAGGCTGCTTGAACGGACTAGATGTGCTCCTGCAACCTCTTTTGCAAATTAGTCTTTTGTTCTCTTTCAATTTCTACTCTTTTTTCATTCAATGTGATGCCACCTTGGAGTTTTAAAGGGAATCTTTACTCAACAGAAGCTTGTTTAAGATGGAGAAGTCTCACATTTTAAGCATATCAGAAGTTCTACAAAGTAATTCCTAAATCTATTTACATCATGCTTTTGAGGAGGTAAGTGAGTACGAACTCTAAATTAAATAGAGATTACTAAATCTATATACACATTCATACACACATACATATGTCAGTGTGTGTATTTAAGTTGCTTCAACTATGTAGTTCTTCAATTGTGTACCAAGAACTGGAGACTAGATGAAAATCAAGAACCTAGACACACAGGAGCACCCACCATGCATCGGTGAGCCATCGTAATCTAGTCCGACCTGTATATTATTTATTCCCGAGTAGTTAGATAAAGCTTGCTGAAATGTATCTTGTCCTACATTGTGTTTAAATTCAACTATCTACATAAAATAGATTGAGTCTCTTATCTGAGGTTCTTCAATACGCAAAGGATCCTTGTGCATGTCCAAATGGATGGAATTATATAAGCAAGAAACATAAAATGTGAAAGCAGGTGCAAATTAAGAGAGAACATCGTATTACTATTACAAGGTACTGAATTAGTTAGAATTGTTTTGCAACTATAAAGAATGAATACCTGTCCATGTGAACCTTCACCTAGTAATGTTGAATCATCAAAGTTATGGGTGGCTTCCTGGAGCTCCTCCAAAGCAAAAGTTCTATAAGCAGGAAGTCTAGCTCCCAGCTTCCTTGTGTCTGATATATATTCTGCAAAGAAAGGATTCTAGTGTTATGACTTATTATAAAAGGAATAGTGATGCTAATTTATTTACCTACTGCCAATTTGAATGAAGTGGTGCCTGGGGTTTTAATAAGAGTAAAATTTTGAGCAGTCAATTTGAGCAAGAAAAATTGCTTTCCTGGATGTATAAGCCAGAATTGTAGAGTTTATCAATATAGCAAAAATGAAAGATTCACGAATTGTAACACGCTAAATTAGCATGTGAAAAATGCTTCATTTGAAACTGAAGAGCATGGACCTGAACAAGATTTACCATATTCTCCATATTTCTGAATATCAGAATATCCAAGGAAAACTATAAGGAATTGGTGGTACAATAAAATAAAATTCTCTCTATCTTAGTTCGAACCTAAGACTCCAAAATAAACTAATATGTCTTTTTGGGGTAGCAATATAGTTTATGGAAACTATTTTCTATAATTAGTAGTTCTTCCTGGAATTTTCTGGAAACATACATCAGTCTAGTTCTTGGACTTCTATGGAAATCTCAACCTTCATGCTACTCAAATAAAATAAAAAAAGATCACATGGAAATGGTTGCTAATCTATATAGCAAGTCCCTTTTTCTTTTCTTTTCTTCGCAAAATCAGCCTTGATCCCCATACATTAAACAGAAGCAACAAAAAGTTGGTACCAAAAGGAACAACTATAAAAAAAGAAAAAAGTAGAAAATTTAAACTGACTTGCATCAGAGAGTAGCTTAGCTGTGTTCACTGCTGAGACTGTATCTGTAATTAACCTTGTTTGGGGAGTTTTAGTAGTGTGCTCACTATAAAACTTCTTAGCAGCCATGAAAACTAAACCAACAACTGCAGTTGCACCCACAATACCTCCCACTGCACTTGATGCAACAACTTGTTTACCATAAGTTCTCCTATGCTTTTCCTCACTAGGAGGTGGTATTTGCACAGCCAGAGCTTCATTGTGGCACAAGTAAGAAGGGTGCTGCTTCTGATCTTCATTTGCTAAACAATTCCCAGAATACAGAACAACCCTGCTCTTAGAATCCCTTTTCAGACAAGTGGGCAAATCCCCTGACAAAAGATTTGAGGATAAATTGACAAAAGCAAGCTCAGAATTGCAAGTCATGTTCTTAAAGAGAAGTCCAGTGAGTTTATTTCCAGCAATGTCAAGATATTTAATGGAAGGCAGTGACAACCATGCTGACAAAAAAGGCCCTACAAATCCATTCAATGAAATGTCCAGCTTCTGGAGCTGATAGCAGGAGCCTAATGCAGTCTGGATTCCCAAGCGAAACTTGTTCTTTCTTAGCACAAGGGTGACCAACTTGGAAGGCATACTTGGAAAATGAGGCCCAAAATAGTTGTCTTCCAAATCAAGAACTTGCAAGTTTGTCAAGTTTCTGAGATCAGGCACTTCCCCTGACAAGAAGTTACTTGATAGGCAGAGAACTCTGAGAGTTTGTAGAGATGCCAAAGAATATGGCAAAGACCCATTAAGCATATTGTTTTTCAAACTGAGAACAGCCAAGACTGGAAGTGAACTCAGCCAACCTGGAACTTGACCAGTGAACTTGTTATGGTCAAGTATGAGAGTCTGAAGGTTCCTCAGATATGAAAGTTGGAGAGGAACTGTACCACTTAAGTAATTTGTGCTTACATTGAGAATCTCCAGTGAAGACAAATGCCCAATACTTGCAGGCATTGGCCCCCATAAACCAAGAGAAACCAGTGAAAGCACTTTCAAGCTTGGTAAGCCAACAAGTGTGGCAAAGAAATAGTCTGCTGAGAAATCACGAGGCAGTGGAGGAAACCCATTGTTGCCAATAATGTGCAGCTGGGTTATGTTGCCTTCATAACAGGATAGAGTCAAAGATGGGGTTGGTTCAATTTTGCAGAAGTCTCTAGTGTTGCTTCTATGGCTGAAGCTGGTTAAGGCTGATGGGTAGTTGAGAAGCTGCTGGATCTTCAGAAGGGTTTGTGACTGAGTGTGTTGTTGTAGCTGGCTTGAAGGATGGAGAGAGAGGAAAACTATGATGAGCAGAAGAAGATGTGAATGGCAAACTAGCTTTGCCATTAGAACCATCAACAAAACCCAAGTTGCAGAAACAACACTCAATAGATGAATCTATTTCTCCCCTTCTGCTTCACTTCTTCTAGGAAGGCTTAAAACTTAGCTTTTGGGAGAATGAGAACCAGATTTTGCTAGCAAAAATATGATGACATTTTCAATTGCACCAAACTGACTTAGCCCTTCAAAATCTGTCCTTCAATTTTTTTTTCCAATTTTTTTTTTCTTTTCTCTCTTTGGGTTATGTTTACTAATTAAACTTTTGAACCCAACAAACTTAGTGTGCTGATTATAGTAAATACTTATGTACCACCTAGCTATTCCTTACAAACTACAGAACCAGTTAGGTCTAAAATCATAGGGCTTCTTTCCTCCACAAGAATGAAAACCACTTTATCTCATGAAAAGTTTTCTACCTAACACAACTAATTTGCCCTCCTCTATCCACCTCAAAAAATTGAACATGAAACACCAAATAAGTTAGTACATGAGCACTCTACTACGTGGTCCATGCAGTTCACATGAAGTAGATAACCAATTATTTAGTGCACTGTCAATTGAATTACATTTTTTTCTTTCTATAATTCTAATTATTTTTCATTTTAATATATTTTTAATACAATCAATAGTGTGAATTATAAGAGGATGGAGGCTTCTCATACACACTACAAAGATGTCATTGAAATTCAAATTTAAAACCACTGATGTGTAAGAAAAATATAATCGAAGTTTAAACCCAAAACCATTAATGTGCAAGTCAAGTCAAAATCATATCACATTACTTGATGAAACTCCATGTGATAATAATTTCGAATTAAAAGTATTTCCAATTCACATGTGGTGACATTTCTGTCTCTCAAAAATATTTCCAATCAACTCAAAAAGTAATAATTTTGTTTATTTTTCTTAATAATTTTATATTTGTATGACTTGATTATCATATAAACAAAATTACGAAACTAAATTGTCATAATTAAAATAAAAGAGATCAAATGCAATTTGACCAAAAGAAATTAATCACTGTCCTGCTTGGCATCTTCATTAGAATTCAGAAAGAGCAGATCAATAAATTAGGAAATTCCTCAAAAGTTGTAGGTAATGGCGCATTGAAGTTGTGAACTTTCTGCATGACCCAAAGGCCAAAGCAAAATAAGATTATGCAACAATGAAACCCTGAAATATTTCTCAAAAAAAATTAAAAACCCTGAAATAATTTAGTAAATGTTTATAAGTGTGTGGCAGAAAGAGTGCAGATAATTCCAAGGAAGTGTCAGGTCTGCATTTTGCTTTTTACGTCAGAAACTGACACAAACATACCAAAGGAAAGGAAATTTACAATATGTTTCATTAATTCTTGACAAGAAAATAATAATAATTTGTAAGGACTTCCAATTTGTCAACCCTAGCATCTATTGCTGTTCAGACCAAAAAAAAAGCATCTATTGCTGTTAGTGAGTCATGTTCTTCTGGTGGGTGTAATTCTGTCAAGTAGATCTGAAGTATTAGTCATATGAAACAACATCTAATTATCTAATTGTTGACAAATAAATAGATGAACACAACTTTTTACGAACAATGAAAATTTTCACGATAATAATTAAATGATCAAATAATTTTTAATTTGGATAATTATTTGCAATGATGATATTGAAATGATAACCTAAAAAATGACAGTTCTAATCGTGATTTGACATTGGGTAATGGATTCAATTCCAAACAAGTGGTTAATATCGTATTAACTTACTAACACGCTAGCTATCATGAGTTGAACCCCTCAGAGATGAACATTGTGCGGCTCCTTTTCGGCTCATTCCTCAAATGCAAAACAATTAGAGCTTAACACACACGTACACACAAATATTTACCTCATTCAAAGTGTTAAATTAAAAGAAAAGTTTCCTTATAGTGAAAGAGCTAAATATTTTCCTCGAAGACACAACCCAGAGAAAGTGACATATGAAAATGCTTGCGTTTCTGAATGGTTCACAGGAGCTCATATGCTCTACAAAAGTAGAAAAAGAATACAAGTAGGTAGAGGATTAAATATGCCGCACCATAAATAAAATGAAGCAAGCATTGTTGTTTCAGAGGGAAAAAAAGATACCTTAAGAATTCATAAAGCTCAAATCAGTCATTTTCTAGAGGAAAACCCAAATTAAACAAGTGGGTTTTTATTGGCCATTCCTCAAGAATACAAACAAACAATTGTCTTTTGTCGGCCACACAGTTTCACATCTTGAGAGTCACGGGTGAACTTCTTAATAATTCAGTGCCATAGTGGTGCTTGACAATGGATACGTCCAAAACTATGACGTTTATTTCAGTGCTAATGCTGGAAAATAAATATATAAAAATATAGTGCATAACCAATACAGGCTTTTTTAGCAACCTGCACCGAATTTTTATTATAAAATATTCATTTTGGAATACAAATGGCTGAGACAGTCAGAAAATCGCTACTCTTTATGTTACAAAAAAAATAGGGTTTTTCACCGAAATAGTCCCTAAATTATTGCTCAAGTTTCATTTTGGTTCATGAACTAAATTTTACATTTCAATAATCCTCCAACTCTCTATTTAATATCAAAACGGTACCATTGAAGGAGTAAAACCATCTTTTTGAGGCAAAATTATCTAAAAATAGAGAAAATACTAAAAAGAATATCGTTCTCTCTCTCCTCTATCTCTTTCTTCCTTTCTCCCCACTCAGGTATCAACCCATCCCCACCCCCACCCCCACCCACCTGCTTCTTCATAGGCTGAGCTTTTTGAGGCTTCAAATTTCAAATTGACTTCTCTATCTCTCTGTTTTATTGACCAAAAAAATATATATATTTCTTTGTCTTCTGGATTTTCTCCTTTCTCTATTTCTTCAAGGCTCTATATATTTGCAAAAAGAATCTTTTTTGTTTGTTCTTTTTCAGTGGCGGATCCAGGATTCAAAAGCTGATCGGGCAAAACTTACATTAAAAACTCTACGACACGACTGAATTTCATTAATAAACATAGAAAAATACACCTAGTCAATGAGCATTACCCTCAAATGCATCTCTATACATAAATAAACGCTTATAAATAAATAAATAAATGCAATACAACACAATATATATATATATATATATATATATCACAAGCTCACCCTCAAATATTAATATATTATCAACAAATAACCAAAACTCATACTTTACAACTCATTTTCAAAGCCTAAAAATTAATAATAAGAAGAACAAAAATTCTATTCATAAAGAGAGACATAATATATATAGAGCTTCTATTGAGGGATCCCTCAAATAAGCTTATTTGAGGGACACCCCTTGTAGAGCCCACTTCGGATTGTATTTCACTAATCTAAACCGTCCATTTTGTAGATACTCATTCAAAGATCATCTCTACAAAAAATCATTCGAATCCGATATCATTTGACCACTCAATTGAGTTATTGAAATTTTAGTACTTTCTTGAAGCACCGTGTTCATTGATTTTGTATAACACAATTGGATGTCAAAACGATTTCCGATTTGTCTAATTTTTTATAAGGATGATCTATGAATGAAGACCTAAAAAATAGATGGTTTGGATCATTGGAAAAAAAATTGTAGGGTATCCTAATGGTTTTATATATATATATATATATAATAGGAAACTGAAGCCCACAAGAGAGAGAGAGAGAGAGAGAGAGAGAGAGAGTAGAAAACTAAAGCCCACAAGAGAGAGATCACAAAAATGGGCCGGGGAGACAGAGAGAGAGAATTCACAAAATAGGTCGGGCAGATGCCCGCCCTGCCCTCCACGTAGGTCGGCCCATGCTTCTTCTTGTTTTGTTTTTTTGGGTGTTTGAAGTTTGGTGGGCTTATGCTTAAAATGGCTAGGTTTCCTCCAAATTTGGATGATGGTGAACTATGGCTTCCCTCTAATATTTTCCTCAACGAAGTAGCCTCCCCACCCTCCAAACTTAACCCCCACCATTTTCTTTCCATGATGGCCTAGCTCAACACTTGGCTGCTCTTTCTTTCCTCAAAGAACGCCAATGCCTTTCAAAACCTATGCTAAATATATCTTTGCAGGTTCTCTCTCTCTCTCTCTCTCTCTCTCTCTCTCTCTCTCTCTCACTCACACACACAACTAACTTTCTATTAGATTTGAAAGAGAAAACTCATGCTTCCAATTTGGATCAAACAAGTTTCCGGTTACGCCTTCAATTGTATCATCAATTGGAAGGATGCGAACCTGGTTTCCTTACTTGACATAAGGGCAGTGATGAATAGACACAACGTCTCCAAGACAAACCCTAAAATTAGCTCGCACAACTTTGTTCAT
Source organism: Prunus padus (assembly GCA_024362665.1). Classification (NCBI taxonomy): domain Eukaryota; kingdom Viridiplantae; phylum Streptophyta; class Magnoliopsida; order Rosales; family Rosaceae; genus Prunus; species Prunus padus. The sequence continues at coordinate 17,207,438 of JANFAM010000009.1, read as the reverse complement.
TTTGATTTTTAGTTTATCGCATTTGTCGTCAACAAGAGGAAGGACTCCTCTTTGCCTCAACAAGCTCAGCATGTGAAGAAGCAACAGAGCCAGAGAGCACCACCAAGGTTTGTGCTGGAGTTGGATGGGCCCAAAAAAGACTATTTTACCCCTGAATTTAACGGCAAAACTAACAAACTTTGACAATATGACTAATTTGATACTAAATGGAGAGTTAGAGGACTATTGAAATGAAAATTTTAGTTGGTGGACCAAAATGAGTTTGGAGCAAAGGTTGGGAGACCATTTCAGTCAATAACCCTAAAAAAACATTTAATCTTTTTTTTTGGTAAAAAAAAGAGAGAAGTTAATCATTACACCCAAACACATGTAAAAAGAAAGGGGCTCAAAAAGTCATTTTTGGTCCTAGTTTGCCTATAATTTTAAATCTCTCCCAATTCAAAGATACTTTATAGATTCTATCTAGATGTCTTCTAATTCCATCCAAAATATCCCTCCATGTTAGTGAGTCAAGAAATTGGACGGAAATTTGGATGTGTCCTTCACCCTCAAAAATTAAAATCAAACTACATGGGTCCAATTCCCAAAATTAAAATCACACAGACAAAAATGGAAAACAAACTACAAGGACCAAAGTAACTTTTTGCCTTTAAATTTTATATTTTTATGTTTTTTATCTATCCACACCCTCAAAAATTTACTCCATGTTAACGGTGTTATCTTTATTATTTACTGCAGGAATATTTCCAAGTAGCCTCCCTCTTGCAGTTGGATGTCTTGATTGCAGAATCCTGATTGTTGACAAAGTTACAGTAACTCAGCCATCCCATTCCAATACAAGTTTTGCAGCCTCCCCTTCTTCAAGACTTGAACTCAAGCACCTACATGGACAAAATTTCACTCACTTCAGGTTTAAACCAAGAATCATAAAGAGAGTGAATTCTCCGTCTTTACAAAACTAAAGCTGGTCAAAGTATACGTACCATTCACAACAAAATCAGCAGAGGACCTTACAGTACAGCAGATGCATTGAATTTTCAGTACTTGTTCCCTGTATTCTATAATTTTTACAGCTTCACAAATCACTATCACAACGTTAATGAATTTGCTATTAGTCTCCATCTGTCATGAGCTGTAGGAAGCACTTTTACTGTTTCGAAAAGCAACCAAACAACAAAGTATGAGACCAAAAAAAACAAAATAGAAAATGAACATAGCATAAAGTTATAATTCGATAAGTAATTATGAAAACAAAAGCAAGAATCACAATGAAAATTCACGGCATGGACAATGGAATATTTGTGAAAAGAAAATACAAATCGTCATCTTCAAAGATCAATTAACCTATTTGGGTCAATCAATTACAAGCCTAAACAGATTCAGAAAGTTCATGTCTTCTAATGGAGGATATCATAAATCCAAAAGGGAAAACAAAATTTTCTTTTAAAGTTCAACAACTATCACCAAGATTTGAAAAATGTTTCTGAAAAAATAAATTCAATCGAAGATCAGAGCCAAGTTTATCCATAAAAAATGAATATTTTATTTTTTGGTTTTGAAATGAAACGATGTAATTTTATTTCACAATAGAAACGTGGATAAGCAATCCACCAAGAACCTATGAGAGAAAAAACAACAATTCAAGCTACATCTAGTTTAACAAACCTAAACATATTCATGACACTTTTGCTTTCCAGTCTAGAACAATGACAGAAATAGAAGTGTTCCTAAACAGGTGCCCAAAGTGCTGCCCAATACTTGACCTTCCCCACACCTCCTCCACTTCCATCCACGTAAAATCTTCGAAGATCCGTTGGTTTCTTTCCAACCAAATAGCTTAAATGATAGCCATCATCACACAGCCGCATATTACTTTAGCATTCTTTCCACCACCCAATACTTTAGATTTCTCACCCAGAAAAGATAAACAGTGTTGTGGCGCCACCTAACTAACATTAATCTCATTAAATAAAAAACATCATAATTTCCAGCTAAACCGGCAGGAGAAGAAAACATGATCCACACTATCCCCTGCACTCTTGCATAAAATACACCAAATGAAGAATGAAAATACCCTAAAACTACCACGCAGTTCATTGAGCTCTGCAAATAACTTTGGTACAACCTACATGCCAGAGAGATATCAGTGAGAAAACTTAGACAAAGAGTATGAAGAATTATTATATGAATACTAGCACATTTATCGACATAAGATAAGAAGTCAAAGTACTGACCCTTACAATGTCTCTGACCACATCATCACCTTCAATCCTCTTAAACATATTCCTACAGTATGTAACAGCTGAATCCTTTCTATACCATAATTAACCTAGGTCCATGCAAAAACCAAATCTGACGTGTTCACCAAAACACATAAATAAATACCAAAGCCAAGGATTCTGATTTATTATACAAATCATCTCTTTTATTATTATAAAAGGAAAAAGAAACAGAAAGGAAAATTTCAAAGTTTAATCTTGTGACTCAAATTCATTGCAGATAGTACAAAACCAATTAGCTATGGCAGGAGACAAGTAGGTGCAAAGAGTAAAAATCAAGACAATAGGAAGACATTTTTATCCACAAGTTTTAAGGTGTGAGCTATAGTTGATGCTCAACAGAAATAACTGCCTCGTCATCCACTCTTTGTTAGTAAAGACTATAATAGTCTATTAACAGTAGCCCAGTAATTGAAGTAACTCGTGATTTACCAATATTGCAAGCATTTTAATGAATTTCCAGCTTGCATTAAGTACATCAAACCACAAATCCATATAAAACACTAAACTCGGTAGTTTAGTTGACGTAAAATGCTTGAACAAAGTAATTTGTTGTTCTTTCTCAAAAGTAACATACAAATTAAAAGTAGACCAACCATAAAAATTGATCTGCTTGTAACCGAGATATTCGAAAACAACATCCAACCCTTGAAATCATCGCAGTGATCGGTTTTAACCCTCACTGAACTCTAGCAAACAAAAAATCTCAATTGCACAAGAAACACAAAATTTACCAGAAATAATGTAAACCTATAAACAAGCACCCACATGAGACATTGCAACTTATGCATGTCTCACACGAAAGAACCCCAAATTAATACATAAAAAACTAATGAAGCACCAAACCAGAATATCTAAGCCTAGAAGTTTGTCAATGACTGCTGAGTTGTAAGTAGCTCTGGAATATCAACCAAAGGATGAAACAGTATTGCACACAATTTTGAACAAACAATTTAAGCGTATGGCTTGATATGCCAAGGGTTACAATATGTTATCTATATGGATGTAGTCTGTAGACTAGAGTAGCATAAAAAATTAGTATACTAGAAAAAGAGAACTTACATGCCTGATATAAACAATGTTGAATAAATGTGTGATTCTTGTTACTTTGGAAAGCCCAGCACGTTCTCTATGGACCGATTGGCCGAAAACACATACTATAGTGAACGATGGAGGACAAATAAACACATCGTTGTACTGGCGAAACTCAATTCTGTGTGCTAATCTTTGCATTTTCATTTTCTTCTAGAAGAAATGGACATACAACATGTTTGTACGTTTGTCTATCAGGAATTACTCCCTTAATCACCAAGTAGTCATGTAATTCAATGACTTCTTCTGGGCTGCAATTCTTACTGAAATTGGTAATAAGAGTGGTGTATGTTATAAAATCAGGAACCATACCCCTAGAAATCATTACCTTCATAAGTTCCTTTGCTTGTTGAGAACACCCAAACTTGCACAAAAAATTGATCAATATATTGTAAGTGACTCTATTGAAGGAAATCCCAACCTCTTCCATTTCCCGAAACACAGAAAATGCCTCATCAATCTTCCCACAGATTAAATATGCATGAATCAATGTGTTATAGGTTATAATGTCAAGAAAATATATCCCCTGTAATGCATCCATCAAATTTCTTGCAATATCCACTGATGCCTCTTTGCATAACCCATTTACGACGGAATTGTATATCACCAAATTAGGTTTTTTCTCCACATCTATCAGTTTGCCATAAATTTGAACTGCACTTCCTATGTTTCCTTCTTTGCAGTACCAATCAATCAAGGTTCCATAGGTGACAGTGTCAGGAAGTAGACCACGAACAAACATACTACCCAACAATTGCATGGCTCCTATCAAGTTTTTGTTTTTGCACATATAATTGATGAGGATATTATGAGAAAAAACATCCTTGACAAGGCTTTTCTCAAGAATTTGGTTATGGAATCTTAGTGCTTCAGTCACAAGCCCATTTCGGCAGAGCCCGTTAATGAGGATTGAGTAGGTAAATTGATCAGGGCATATATGCCTGTCAATCAAGTCGGAAAATAACAAACATGCTTCCTCAACATCTCCTTCTTTGCAAAGCCAATGGATAATTGAATTGTAAACAACAGAGTTAGGGGTCAGACCCCTTTCCACCATTTCATCACACAATATAAGTGCCACCTCCAAACTCCCTCCTCTTGCATACCCATCTACTAGAGTTGCACAAGTCCTCAAATTGGACTCAACACCTGCCTGGGTCATTTCAGCTTGGATTTCCTCTGCAAAAGATAAACTACCAATTTTGCAAAACCCATTAATGATACAATTGTACGAAACTGAATTGGGCGTAACACACTCCTCCGACATTACTCCCATCTTCCTCAAAAGCTTCAAGGCAAGTTCCATATCACCCATCTTGCACGCTCCATCTATAATCATGTTAAAAGTAACAACACTAGGCCAAATTCCACTCTTCAACATCCGATAATATTCTGACATTGCTTCTAGTAATTTGCATTCCTTACAGAGAGTATAAATAACCAAATTGAAGGTATTGACATTTTCAACATACCCATATGAAACCATTTCTTTATATAGCTTCCAAAACCTAGCAATTTCATTCAACTTCAGTACATGATTAAGAAAGTTATTCCAAGCGTGAACCGTAACCCAATAACCATCCATCCTCAGCTTCTTAATTACCTCATAAGCACCTTCGGTCTGCCCGAATCGAGTACAAGCCCTCACAAGTGCATCAAACACTGCAGGGCTTGAACAACCATAAGCTTCATCATAGCTACTAACCAACCCTTCCAAAACATCCAACGGGTGCAGACCATCTGCACTCATTAGATTCTCTATAAGAGACAAGGCATCATCAAATCTCCTACAATGGACCAACACATGAATTACAGTACAAGAACATTCTAAACAGTGAGGAAAGCTCTTGTTCTCTCGAACCCAATTGTAAAATTCTAAACCCAACTGTGGGGAGTTTCGAAACTCGAGAACAACACGACTTACTAAGGAATTGGTAAGAGTGGGTGATATCTGCTCTAGAAACTTCCATCTCCTCTGTTTTAGATTAACACAAATTGCTCTAAAAATAATGTTCTCAGAACTTGGGCTTGAGAATTGCTTACCCAAGTGAAGGCCGCGGCAAATTAGATGACTGGTTTTGGGTAGAGAGAAGCTCAGCACCCAGTTCATCAAAAAGCACAGTTTCTGCAATAAACCTTCAGAGCAAGGAAACCCCAATGCATCATAACTTCTATGATGTTTCTCTTTTAAGACGATAAGGCTGGCTGACTGAGATACCTCGAGCAAGGGCGAGCGCGGCCTCAAAGGGTTCTTCGCGCGGGGGAACACGGAGTTCTACTTTTTTTTTTCTTTTCAATTTTTGTTTTGAAAATAGAGTTAGGGTTTTTAACTTTATTTTTTGGAGGCTTTTTAACTTTATTGGTCCTTGAACTTATATTTTATTGGGAAATAGCTCAAAATGCCACTCTTTTCATAATTTTAACTCAAAATACCACCGGTTCCCTAAAATTTTAAAACTGTCACCTATAAATACATATTTATTATCCCCTGATTGTACCAATATCACTTTTTCAGAAATTTTGTTCTCTCTCTTGGCTCCGTCTCACTCTCTCTTCGCTCTGTCTCTCTGTCGCTCAACTCTCACTCTGTCTTCGCTCAGCTCTCACCCTCTCTTCGGTCTTTCCCAATCTCTCTTGCGCAGCACTCTCTTTCTCATGTAGCTCTCTCTCTCTCTCTCTCTCTCTGTTCATCGAAGCTTAACTCCACCGGTGACATCCAAAAGGTACTGTTCATCATCATTTTCTTTGGGTTTAGGGGTTTGTTTGAAGTTGGTTTAGGGTGTATGGTTTCTATGAAATTGGTTTAGGGTTTAGGAGTTTCTCTGAAATTGGTTTAGGGGTTTATCCGAAATTGGTTTAGGGTTTAGGGGTTTCTCTGAAATTGTCTGATTCTGATGATTCCTTGTCTAGTTTGTACAATTTGTGTGATGTTTATGGGAATCTTGCGGTAACATATCCGTATTTTCTGAACTTTATTGTTAGTCTGACTCTGCATTTAGTAACTTAATGCTAATGGAATAAATTTGCAGCTTGTTGGCGAGATATATGGTCTGGGCTTTAGATTACCCTAATTTATTGTTGTTTATTGTGATTGTGATTTGAGCTAAGGATTGGGTGATGGGTTTTTGTTTTGGGTCATTTGATATGGTTTTGAGATTGGTTTCATATCTATGATTTTGGTTAGTGTTAAAGTAAATAAATGGGTCTTTCATTCGTGCGGTTTTTGTGGAGGTACACCATTGTATCATGCTTATTTTCTCTTCTGATGATATGGTTGTATAATGTATTTTTTTGGGCAGGCTAGTTTGATGAGTGCATGAGCTGTGCTGAAAAGTGGGAAAAAAAAAAACTTAAAATGCAGAGCAATAGGCTCCTTAAATACACAAGTTTGCAGAGCAAAATGTGCTTTTAGATAGAAAAAATGTTCGTTTGAATACAATTGTGGGGTAATAGGCTCTTTGAATACAATGATATAATAATAGGCTCTTGGTAAGTGCTGAGTTTGTTTTGGTTTGTTTTTTTGTTTTTGTTTTTTTCAAAATATGTGAGCTCAATTATGAATTTGAATGCAATTTTTTTGAACAATTGATCTATAATAGAAAAACGACATGCATACATTCTGAACAGGTACTCTTTGATCATAGGATATTGGTATTTGTAGCAGCTAGTTATTAGTATTTGTGTCGAAGAAGACCCCATTGTGAGCACACCTTTGACAGAGTGGTTATAGAGATAAGAGGTGCTAAGAAATTAGATATTCTGATTTGTTCAATTACATTGCACCTATCTTATTATAGTTACAGCTAACCTCAACTGGCTTACTGAACAATTGTAACTGATATAAGAGTTATAACCAGCACTATTTATTTGGATACGACAATTTTCTAACTGGCTTTGAGCCGTTGAATTAGTAGGTGAGTTGTAAATAGCTGGGGTTTAGTTTATGCTCTGTATTTGTTGTTTATTTGTCACTTAATATCCTATAATACGCAGTTGATAAGTGTTGATTGTTGATTGCTTGTTATTGTCTAGATTGCAATGGACTGAAAGTATTTTTATAATATTGG